>JANVYF010000007.1:4095673-4702565 GCA_027406105.1 Colletotrichum endophyticum | reverse complement strand
TAAGCTTTCTAACTAAGGTAGCCTATATATAGGGGATAATTAATATCTAGAAGAAGTCTTATAGTAGGGGGCTAGTCTTAAAGTAGCTAATAGTAAGGCTACTAAACTTACTACTAAGTAATATGAGGAGCTAGACCTAATTAGTAATATCTTCACTTTAGTAGAATAAAAGTAAGCTTATATAGAGGAGCTTTAAGTAGGGGGGTATCTCTTCTATATAAAGCTAAGCTATAGTAGACCTACTATTTTATATATTAAGTATATTAAGGTTAATATATAGCTAGCCTTTATAGTAGAAGGAGCTAAACATACTAATATACTTTATAATATATTAGATAAGGATATAGTAGTTACTTATAAAGTAGTAGTTATTAAGCTAGTTGAGGAGTGTAATAGCTTTATAGAAGCTAGTAGGTAGCTTATTATTACTATCTCTATAAGCCTTTATGAGGTGCTTAAAGGTGTAATAGAAGAGTATGCTATAATTATAGAGGATACTAAGGAAGATAGCTAAGGAGAAGGAGTAGAGCATAATAAGTAGGTCCTCTCTACCTTTATTATAATAGAAGATAGTAAACTATTAGATTAGCTATAAAGTAGTATTAAATATATAAAATATAAACTTTAGCTTCTTAAGCTAAACGCTAATAACCTACTTAAGTTAAAAGGTATAGAAGTCTTTATTAATTATATTTAAGAGTAAGTATACCTTATAGAAGAAGGGGGTTTTAGTTAGGTTTAATCTATTAAGCTAGTTAAGGAGGCTAGTATACTTCTATAATACTACCTTAAGGAGTATATTATATTAGGTATAAGGGAAGTAGAGTACTACTATAATATAGCCTTTTATAAGTAGTAAGTTATTTAAGCTAAAATAGATAATATACTTAACGTTATAGTAGCCTTAGAAGTAGCTAAAATATAGTATGCTTATCCTATTATTATTTACCTTTAGCTAGGCGTTTATTAAGTCTATAAGCTGCTAGAGGAGAGCTAGTAGGTAAGGTATGCTAAAGTTATTAAAGCCTAAATAGAAGGTAAGTAGGAAGAAAGTGAAGCTTTTAATATGCTTAAACTAGGCCTTAATAGCTTAGTAGTTAGCTAGGAGGTAATATTAGCCTCTATCGCCCTTATTACTCTATAAAGTAGTAGTAATATTAGTAGCTAAGGTATAAGAGAAGAAAGTAATATTTATAAGATTATAGTTTTCCTTAAAGCTATTTATAAGGTTTTAATATTTAGCTAAGGTTATATTCTAGCTTATAGGTAGCTAGCTAGAGCTATCCTACTAATAGAGCTAGTTGCTATCTTAGATATAAGCTAGCGCTATGCCTTAGAGGTAGGCTTCCTACTTATCTAAGTAAGCTAGCTCCTTATTAGCGCTATAGTTATATATATAGAAGGTAGGCTTATTTTATATCTAAAAGGGTTCCCCTCTATGCTATGCTATAAAGGCTAGCTACTTATTAATAAAAGTTATCTAAAATATAATCTATATCTTATTATTAAGTAAGGTATCTTTTAACTTACTAAGTATAAACTTATTATTAATATTATACCTATATAGGTTACCCTACTTAGTAATAGTAGTATTAATAAAGATAGCTAGCTCTAACGCTTAATTAAATAGTATTACTATCTCTTTCTCCTTTTTAGCTTTATGAGGTACCTTACTCTATAGTAGCTTAAGATTATTAGTATCTTACTATAGCGCTTCCTTGCTAAGGTATATAATAATAAACTAAGTACCTTTTTATATAGCATCCTTAATATATAGTATATAGCTATAGAGGTTAAACGTAAGGTTAATAATATATTTAGCACTATATCTATAAGACTAAGCTTAGAGGGAGTACCTATAGCTAGCTGCTAAGCTTATGCTTTTAGTAATTAGTATGAGGGGTTTACTAATAATACTAATAAAGTTAAAGAAGAACTTAAAGTTAAATATATCCTTATCCCTATTTAATTCCTAGCTCTTAGCTTATTTATAGCTATAGTTAAACGTTAATAGGCGTAAGAACTATTTAATTGCTTTAGCACTATTAAAGTCTATAGCTACTACTTTATTATAAAACTTAGTAGCTAGTAACTATTAGTATAACTCCTTATTATTATTTATTATATATTCCTTTATATTAATATATAGGTCTACTTAATAATAGAAAGGTCTCTAAGGTCTAGCTAGACCTACTAGTTATTAATAGGTAAGTAGTACGCTCTACTATTACTACCCTCATTATTATTATTATTATTATCTATTATATAGTTTTATACCTTATTATCTATAGGTATATTATTATCCTCATTATTATTATTATAACTATAAATATTATTATTATTACTTAGGTCTATCTTTAAGGTATAGCTTTATAATAGGTAAACAATTAGCTAATTGCTTTTCCTAATAGATAAATAATTAATAGATAATAATGTCTTAATAAATATAGTTTGTAAAGAATTAATTAAACTATACTATCTATTAATATTAATATAAGTTTAATAATTTAATAAATAAATAGATAATAATAATAATTTCTATAGGTAAGAAGACTATCCCTTTAGGGTTAGGGTTAAAGTTAAAGCTATAGCCTCCTAGGTAGTTTATATAGACGCCTATCTAGCTAGCAACCTCCTCCTACTATTTAGCCTAGAGGAATAAATACTCCCTCGCTTAGTATATAAGGGGCGCCCCTTAGTATTACCTCAGTATAGTATTTATTATTAGGTAAGGTGCTAATATGTTAGGTTTCTTATGTAGGATGCTAGGGTGCTAGGCGCTAGTAGCTTAAGCCTATATAAGTTAAGTTAATATAAACCTTAAGGGTAGGTAGTTAGAATATATATTAGCGTTCTAAAGTATTATAATATATAGTTAGTTAGGTATTTTAAATAAGGAAGGTAGGAATAGCTAATAAGTACTCTCTTAGTTATTATTAGTATTATAACTACTACTACTACTACTACTACTATTATTATTACTTACTATGTATCTTAGCTCTTAATATTAGTCCTTTATCTCTTAGATAAGCTTAATAATATCCTCACTATATTAGCTAGTAGCACCTTTAAGTATACTTATATACTAACTTATAACCTACTAAATAATAAAGGGGCTAATACTCTTATTAAGCTAGCAGATAGTAGGACTACTATAGAGTATAAAGTTATTAGTAACCTAAAGAATAGTTATAAAGAGGGATAATATCTTAAAGCTAATAAGGTATTAATAGTAGTACTACTACTACTACTGCTATATAGCTAAATAGTAAGTTCTTTAGTTAGGATGTAGGTTAGGCTAAGCTAAGGTATTATAAATAAGCGTGAGGAGGTTAGCTTATACTAAGTTAGTAAAGTATTTAGTATATACCTCTTTATTACTTACCTCCTTTTCTAGTAGCTTAGATGTAGCTATAGTAGTAAAGGCCCCTATTTAGCTTATAGTATGTTATAAGATAAAGTGCTTAAGCTAGCTAGCGTTAGCATCTAAGTTAGTACTTATAGGCTTACTATACTAAATAGCATACTTAAAGGTAGCTATAAGTATCTCCTAAGCGAGAGGCTTATTCTATATATTTGCTAGTACGTCTTTAGTAGTATAGGCTATCTCTAGCTTAACCTATTAAGTAATATGCTAGAGGATAGCATAGAAAGTCCTCCCCTCTACCTAAAGTATTATATAGAAATAGTTAACGTCTAGTAGCTTAACACTTAGCGTTTAGTTAAGTATATACTTATAAGCTAGGTTATACTTAGCCTAAGGGAGTACTAATAGGAAGCCTAGCTGCTATTATAAGCTCTTAGTGTAAGACTCCCTATAGAACGTCTTATAAACGTTAGTAGTAATATAGCTTTAGGGAAGGCTTTTAATAAGGCGCCTCTAATCTTAATAGGTAATAATAGCTATAGCGATATATTTAAGGTATTATGTAGTAGAGAAGATATTATCTATCTAAGTAAATTAGTACTAATATGTATATATAAAGTTAGCTACTTATTTAAAAGAGGTAGGTTAGGCATCTATATCGTTAATATAGAGGCTGCTTATCTAATAGAGCATACTAATATTAAATATATTATAGCTAAGGGCTAACTTATAAAGCTTATCTAGCTTTAGCTTCTACTTCTTATTATATAGGAGGGCTATTATTTACTTTCCTATTAGTAGCTTAAGATCTTTCCTACTAGCTTCTAAGATATTAATAACTATTTTAATACTAATCTCTATACTATTAATATTAATAGGGAGAAGCTTAGAGAGCTAATACTATATCTAGCTTTAGTTATTAGCTAGCTAGCTTTTAAACTTATTAAACTCTAGCTAGATAGCTATCTTATTTAGGATTATGTTTATACTAGTTAGTTTACTTAAGCTCTAGGAGACTTTAATAGATATAGGAGGTGAGGCTTACCTTAATTATAGATATTATAAAGCTACTACTTATTAGTATTAAGTACTTATAACTTATAGGTATACTTCTATATTGCTTAAAAGTAGTGCTAGCTATTAATAAGCCTTATAATAGACCTATTATAGTCTACCTACTATTAGAAGTATTATACCCCTCCTACTTAATCTATAGCCTTCCTATTTTATGCTATATATACTAATATCTATTTAATATTATCTTAAGATATAAAGACTATAAGCTAGTTCTCTAGCTAGTAGTAGTTGAGGAGCTTATTATAGAATATTATTTTAAGGTCTTTTATATAAGTAAGATTAAGTAGCTAGCTATTAGTTTCCTCTCCTTATAGCTAGATAATAGATAAAGGTAGGCTTATTATTATAAGGAGGTATTATACTACTTCTACTTACTATTCTCTAAATAAGGACTACTACTTTTAGCCTAACTAAGTACTAGCTTTAGCTTGCTGCTAGGGTGTAGCTATGCTGCTTACTTTTTGCTTAAGTATAATAAGTATAGATAGGTTAGAGATATTAGCTTAATTAAATAAGTATATAACTCTATTTATATCTACCTTCTATATTAATAGTTAAGCTTTCTACCTCCTACTAGAATATACTATCTTATAAGGGGGGGGGGGGGGGGGGGAGGGCTTCTTATTATATCTTCTTATCCTTCTCATCCTCTTAATATATCAGCTAGCTAAACTATATTATATACCTATTGCTAATATATTATAGGCTGATTAATTGTTTAAAGATGCTAGTATAGCAGTTAATAAGCTTTTATATATCTACTAGTATGATATTTTTCTTATTTAGCTTAAAAGCTATCTAAACTTAGCGCTAAAGCTAGTTAAAATGCTATAAGTACTATTAATAAAGCCTTAATTAGAGGGTTATATCTAAGGAGGATCTATATACTCCTTTATATAAGTAGCTTATAGTTTTTATATAGATATAATACTTAGTTTAGTAGAAAAAAGTAATAGCTAGAATAATAGCTCTCTAAGCTAGCCTATTTATCTATAGTTAGGATTAGTACTATATTATTAGAAAGGGGAGAGAGGTTTTAGTAGCTATATACTAACTAATACTTATTAAGATGTCTCTAGTGTAGTAAGCAAGTAGCTTAGCTTCTAGGGATATTCTTAGTATGCGTAGCTTAGAGTGTATATACCTAGTAGGCAACTTAACTTCTATTCTCTTTATTATTAGGGATAGTAAAGCTTATAAAGGTGCTAATAGCGTTTAAGTATTAGTAAGTTGAGGAGTAGAGAAGGTTATAAAGTATGAAGTAGATTTTAAAGAATAATAAAAGGTAAATATCCTCTATAATCCTCTTAAGGTTATATCTTATTACTCTCTTTATAGCTAGCTTAGCTAGTATAGCTAGCTTAAGCTAAGTAGCTATTAAGGTTAGAAGTTAGAAGATAGAGGATAGAGGTTATAAGTTATAAGTTATAGGTTATAAGATATAGGAGGTAGGCGTTAGTATAAGTTATTAAATATAGTGCTAGTATAGTATTTACTATATTAGCTAATAGGTTATATAGGGCTAGGATGCTATTAACTTAAGCGATTAGGCTTTATAGTATAGAGCGTTTATATTAATATATTAATAGAAGTAGGTAGTATGATTTACTACTTTTATCTAAGGCTATAAGGGTGTTATGCTTTCCCTTATAAAGAAGTAGATATTATAGTATCTCTATAAAGGAGGCTAATTTCTTTCCTTATTATTATATTATAGCACCTTTTTTACTTAACTACTAACTATTAACTTCTTACTACTAACTTCTTACTTTAGACTTCTAACTTCTAACTAAGGAGTCTCTAGCTACTACCCTTAAAGGTAAGATTAACCTCTCTATTAGGTATAATAGCTACTTATTAATAATAGATTATATAGCTTTATATAGAGTAGTAATATAGCTACTTCTAGCCTCCTCTAGGAGTACTTCTTAGTAGAGGATATTATGAGAAAGTAGAACTTAGACCTCTTCTATAGATTATAGATATAGCTCTTTAAGACTATTAGCTAATTAACTCTATATAGCATAAGATCTAGTAGGTTAGTAGCTCTTTTTCCTCTTTTAATAATAGAGATAGGATAGTAGGTATTAGTAGTAATAAGGGAACTCTTTTAGATAACTAATAATATCTACTTTATTTAGTATATAAATAGCTTTAATACCTATTAGTTTATAGAATACTATAACCTTACCTTCTCTAATAGCTTCTTTAAAGAAGAAGACTTTCTAAGTAGCCCTCTAAGGCTTAAGGAATAATATAATAGCTATAAGCATAGAGGTAAGTTAAAGCTATAGGGTATTAAGATAAAGTATACTAATATAACCTTATAGAGCTTTATAGTAATTTAAGAGAAATATTCTTCTAGGATAGGCTTCCTATTAGAATTAGCTACTTCTTTATTAAATGCCTAGGTAAAGAGGAATAGTTTAAGGCTATAGTTTAATATATTAAACTATAGCTAGCAACTAACTAATAAGGTAGCATTAGAGGTAAGAGGGTTATAAAGGATATATTTATAAAGGCTTTTTATACTAAGAGGACTAGAGAGGTAAGTATTAGTTATTTATATTTAATATATCTAGTTTAAGCTTATAGCTAGCCTTATAAACTTAGTATAGAGGAGGTAGAAGATATATAAAACTTTAGCTATATATATAAGCTTTATAGAGGCTTTAATATGTTTACCTATAGAGTAAGGGATAGCTAATAAGCTTTAGTATATACTTTAGAGTAGGTTATAGTATTCTCTAGAGTAGGGGTACTTAATAAGGATTTAGTAGATATATATCGTAAAGGTATCCTTAAGGATAGCTAGTAGCTAAAAGGTGATAAGCTTTAAAAGCTGCTATATATAAAGGAAGCCTTATTTACTTTAAGTAGAACGTAAGTAGGCTAAAGATCTAGAAATAAGTAGCTAGATTATAGACTTATTTAACGCTTTTAGAAGGAATTAATAAGATAATAGAAATAAGTAGAATAAAGAGAAATATTATTATCTGCTCTATTCTAATAAGGTATTCTACTATAAGTATATTACTAGCTCCTTATTGCTAAAAGTACTAGAGAGGTAGCCTAGAGAGTTAAATATAGTAAATAAACTTTATTTATAACTACTTTATTTAAATATTTATAGGTAATACCTAAAGTTTTAGAAAGGTAGATCTCTATATATAGTTCTATATATTTTAGTATTTTTAAATAACCCCTAGAGGTTTAAACTTTAAGAGCTAATCTTTTACTTAATAATCTATATGAGAGTAAGTAACCCTTTAGGGTTTAAACTTCTAGACTAATTTTCTACTATATAATCTAGATATTAGTAAGTAACCCCTAGGGGTTACTATTTTAATACTAATTTTCAACTCTATAATCTAGATGTTAGTAGGTAACCCCTAGGGGTTTAAGCTTTAAGAGCTAATCTTTTGCTTAATAATTTATATATAAGTAAGTAACCCCTAGGGGTTACTATTTCTATACTAACTTTCTACCCTATAATCTAGATATAAGTAAGTAACCCCTAAAGGTTACTATTTCTATACTAATTTTCTACTCTATAATCTAAATGTTAGTAAGTAACCCCTAGGGGTTGCTATTTCTATACTAATTTTCTGCTTTATAATCTAGATATAAGTGAGTAACCTTTAGGGGTTACTATTATTATACTAATTTTCTACTTTATAATCTAAATATTAGTAAGTAACTTCTAAGGGTTACTATTATTATACTAATTTTCTACTCTATAATCTAAATATTAATAAATAACCTCTAGGGGTTATTATTTCTATACTAATTTTCTACTTTATAATCTAGATATAAGTAAGTAACCTCTAGAGGTTGCTATTTCTATATTAACTTTTTACTCTATAATCTAAATATAAGTAAGTAACCCTTAGGGGTTACTATTTCTATACTAATTTTCTACTCTATAATCTAAATGTTAGTGAGTAACCTTTAGGGGTTGCTATTTCTATACTAATTTTCTGCCCTATAATCTAAATATAAGTAAGTAACCCCTAAAGGTTACTATTTCTATATTAATTTTCTGCCTTATAATTTAGATATAAGTAAGTAACCTTTAGGGGTTACTATTATTATACTAATTTTCTACTCTATAATCTAGATATTAGTAAGTAACCCTTAGGGGTTACTATTTCTATACTAATTTTCTACTTTATAATCTAGATATAAGTAAGTAACCCCTAAGGGTTGCTATTTCTATACTAATTTTCTGCCTTATAATCTAGATATAAGTAAGTAACCCCTAAGGGTTACTATTATTATACTAATTTTCTACTCTATAATCTAGATATTAATAAGTAACCCCTAGGGGTTACTATTTCTATACTAATTTTCTACCTTATAATCTAGATATAAGTAAGTAACCCTTAGGGGTTACTATTTCTATACTAACTTTCTACTTTATAATCTAGATATAAGTAAGTAACCCCTAGGGGTTACTATTTCTATACTAATTTTCTACTCTATAATCTAGATGTTAGTAAGTAACCCCTAGGGGTTGCTATTTCTATACTAATTTTCTGCCCTATAATTTAGATATAAGTAAGTAACCCCTAGGGGTTACTATTATTATATTAATTTTCTACTTTATAATCTAGATGTTAGTAAGTAACCCCTAAGGGTTGCTATTTCTATATTAATTTTCTGCCCTATAATCTAGATATAAGTAAGTAACCTCTAGGGGTTACTATTATTATACTAATTTTCTACTTTATAATCTAGATATTAGTAAGTAACCCTTAGGGGTTGCTATTTCTATACTAATTTTCTGCCCTATAATTTAGATATAAGTAAGTAACCTTTAGGGGTTACTATTATTATATTAATTTTCTACTCTATAATCTAGATGTTAGTAAGTAACCCTTAGGGGTTACTATTTCTATATTAATTTTTAACTCTCTAATCTAGATGTTAGTAGGTAACCTCTAGAGGTTTAAGCTTTAAAAGCTAATCTTTTGCTTAATAATCTATATATAAGTAAGTAACCCCTAGGGGTTACTATTTCTATACTAATTTTTAACTTTTTAATCTAGATATTAATAAGTAACCTCTAGGGGTTTAAGCTTTAAAAGCTAATTTTTTGCTTAATAATCTATATATAAGTGAGTAACCCTTAGGGGTTGCTATTTCTATACTAACTTTCTACCTTATAATCTAGATATAAGTAAGTAACCCCTAAGGGTTATTATTATTATATTAATTTTCTACTCTATAATCTAAATATTAATAAGTAACCCTTAGGGGTTTAACTTATTAGGCGTAAAATATCTCTCTATTATATAAATTCTAAAAGGGAAAGCTTTAGCTTATAGATTGCTTAAAGACCTTAAAGCTTTTATATCTATAGGTATTTATAAATACTTAGAATATTTCTATATCTATTAAGTTTAATATTTATAATATATATATATTAGTAGAATAAAATGTATAACTTATTTAGTATAAATTAATTTAAATATAAGATATAGTCTTAATTATATATAATATAAGGCTATTTAGTTTCCTAATGGTCTTCTAGTTGATATATTAAATAAAAGTATTCTATAGGATACTTATACTAAAAAATATTAAAATGTCCTATAGGATACTTATACTAAAAAATATTAAAGTATCCTATAGGACACTTATATTAAAAAATATTAAAGTATCTTATAGGATACTTATACTAAAAATATTAAAGTGTCCTATAGGATACTTAACCTTATTACTATATTATAATCTAAAGTAGCTTCTTTTTTAGCGACTTTAGATATATAATACTTTTTAACTTATATTTACTAGGTAAGTAGGTAAGAAGTATCCTATAGGACACTTTTTAGGTATTAAAAACTATAAGTTTATTCTAGCTCTAACCTTATATTAAGGTGAGGGAAAACCCCCTTAATTGCTTTATAATTCTTCTCTATATTTAGTTTCCTTCTTATAACTCTACTTATCTTCTTTATTATCTAAACTTTTATATTTATTTCTAAACCTTAACTTATATATATTTAGTTTGAATTCTATTTTATATATATAGTAGACCTTAATATTAAAATATAGTTAATATATCTCTATCTTCTATATATAATCTCTTTGTTTAGTTTAACTAACTTAAAGTTGCTATCTTCTTTTATACTTAATACTTATTATTCTCTTTTTAAGATATATATTAATAATTTAAAACCTTTAACTTATTTTATTTTTTATAATCTATCTACTTTAAAACTTTCTTTCTAACTTTAAACTTTATTATAAACTCTTAAAGTAACTTTAAAATATATAAACTCCTTTATTACCTAAAATAGCTACTTCTTATTCTCCTTTTTAACTTATTATATTAAAAGCTAAGTTACTTTATATAAATAGCTACTCTTAACTCCTCCCTATAAAATTTACCTTCTTAGCTATATATAAAAAACATCCTAACTATTTCTTTCCTCTTTTATAATTTATACTCCTTTAATAGCTATCTATTCTTTAAATATATTATTCTATACTACTTTAAGAAGCTTTATTATATTAGTTATAAATACTTTAATTAGTATACTTCTTAGTTAGTATATTTATCTCTCTATTTAGTAGAACTACTTACTATTCTCTATTTTACTTTCTTACTGCTTATAAAACTCTTATAGAAGCTTATAGTTAAAGTAGCTAGAAAACTACTTAAGATGTTTTTTACTAAAGATCTTTTACTTTATAGTCTTTATATTTTATTATACTTATATCTACTCTATCTCTTCTTTCTTTAAGTATTTAAGAAACTTATACTTATTATTATCTTTTACTTTAAAATATAATATATACCTCTTATATTATTAGTAAAGCTGTGTAAGAAATGCTTTTATTTTATTAGCTTTACTTATCTTCTCTATTTTAACTCTCTATTAGTTTAGCTTTATATACCTATCTAGCTTTAGAAACTCTATTTAGCTTATTTTACTATCCTTACTAATATAATTAAGAATAAACTTTAGCTTTAGCTTTTTTCTATATCTATAGTAGATATTATAAACTTCTTTATTATCCTTATAACTAGAGTAGTTATTTCTCTTATCTATTACTTAGTTAAGAATAATCTATTTATATTTATTACTAGTAAGATACTTTTTAATTATTACTTCTTATTATAAACTATTATTATTACTACTATAGTATATAATAACTAATATGCTTAGCTACTTATTATAACCTACCTATTTGCTTTCCTATATAAATTATTAGAGTTTTATTAGTATATTAGTATAAATTATAAGCTATATATCTAGGATGTTAATACTTAGTCTTAATATGTTTATTATAACTATAATACCTTTAGCTTTATTACTTTAATACTATACCTTAAGCTAAGCTGCCTTACCTTTAGTTAAGTTAATATTACTAAAGAATATAGCATACCTTAGTGCTAACTTTAAACGCTTTACTTATTTAATTAATATAGTATATATAATAGCTTTACCTTACTTATTACTAGCTAGAAGCTTATTTACCTACTAAACTGCTACTTAGTATATTTTAGCTTTAATTATATTAAGTTTTACTAGCTTTATGTTATCTTTATCTTATTCTATACTATTAATGCTATTAATACCTTCTATATTAGCCTTCTTACTTATTATAATAATAGAGTATTAGATATTCTTATGTATTATTACTATTTAGAATATCTTTACTTAGTTAGCTTCTAGTTGTATAGTATAAAAGAAAGCTGCTTTATCTATTAGTATAAATATTACTATTAAGTATATTATCTATATGTTAAACTTATAAATTACCTCTCTAAGCTCTTTAAGTTATAACTAGAAGCTCTATAATCCTTTAAGTATAATATAGTACTTATCTATAACGATATAGTTTAGTACTTACCTCCCTTCTAGCTATATAATAAAGTCTCTAAATCTCTTTATAATAGCTAATTTAGGTGTGATGAAGATAATAGATACTACTTAGTTGTTCTTATAGCTTTATTATATATATAAAATAATCCTTACTTTAACGTATTACTTATATAGATCTATCTATAGCGCTACTAGTAGTATTATAACTATTATTACTTTATCTAGTAAGTAGAATGCTAATGCCTTTCGGAAGAAAGGTTATATTTGACCACCTGCACGACCCTCGATCTGCTACCCTTAGACCTCGTCCCGATTAGGCGAAAATGATTGGCTGTAAAAGAACCTCCAAATGTATTGGCTAAGACCCCTGTAAAGTGGGGGAAAGAACCTTCAAATGTATTGGCTAGAACCCCTGCAAGGTGGGGGGGAAGTACCTTCAAACCTATTGGTCCCCTCTGCTCCGGGTGACCCACGTGCACGGCGGGTCTCCAGCGCAAGCCCACCAATCAGCGTACACCACCTGCACCACCACCGCCGCCAGTCGGAGGTGCAAGACGGAAGTCGGCCGGGGCCGGCCGGGGGCTCGGGCCGCCCGAGCCCGAGCCCGAGCCCGAGCCGGGGCCCGAAAGGAAAACCGCCCCCCCGTAACTGATCAAGCCACTTCACGCAAGAAGCTGACCTTCCGATTCAGAGACCATCGATGATATGGAAGGATTGGCGCAGGGTTCGGAATAAAGCAGAGTCCTTTCCTGTCCCTTCTTTTCCCTGCACCTCAGGGGTTTCTCATACGACACTGCGAGGAGAGGAAAGCTTGGTGAAAGTTATTATTATATCTCCGTCTCTGACCTCTACCCTGAGGTTGTGGTACCCTGCCTGTAATTACACCAGCTTAATGCAGTAGGCGGCCCAGTGCCTGCTGCCCGCTAGCTAGGGCATGGACGGGAAAGAGATGAAAAGAAGACGCATGAAAACTGCCGCAAACCAGTGTGCCAAAACTGCCTATAATTGTATTGAAATTGTGAAACCCGCCCGGCCCGCCTGCCCTAAACTCTCCCCCTTCCATTATGGCCTTCCCTGGCCCCCAAAAAAAGCAGCAAAGCAGTCAATCCCTATGTCCACCGAAACTACATCTACCGCCCTGCCCCTCCAGCCCTCACAGCCCCAGTGCCATGCTCACGTCATGATCTTCTCCTCCAGCTTCGTGGGGTTGTCGATGGCCCACAGCAGCAGCTTCATGGAGAAGAAGAGGGACTTGTGTGTGTCTGCATCCTCATCAGTGACCTCCGCCCACCAGTTGCCCGCCAGAACACCATCCCACACGATCTTCACAGCAGCAATCCTTGGATCGTCGGAAACATCAACTCCGGCTATGCGGAAGGCCAGGAGATGCATCATGGCCATGCTAGTGCTGTTGATATGGCTCCCACTTGTGTCCCAGGTGATGATTTGGTCGATGGGCGGGATATCCCTAAAGTACTTTGCGATGTGCTTGCCAGGCACCTTGTTTGCCTCTTCCAGGGCCCTGTCGAGCAAGTCGGCATAGTAATGACCCAGGTGGACCTCACACCCACAGCCGCCCCCGCAAGGCTTGTAGGGGACCCAGCCGTAGGTTTTTCCATGCCTGAGCTCCTTGCAGTAGCCGCCAGCGCCATCAGGGACCGTGGCAACACCAACATCCCACAGGAGGGTCCCGGGGACCTCCTCGCATCCATTCCTGAAGAATCTGTCGTGGCCTTGATCCTGGAAGGCATCCCTCTGGAACTCCCTGCCAATCTCGATGCCTCCAGCCATCACGACGGACAGTCTTGTGGTGTGGCTACTGTTGTGGATTTTCTCGAATGCTAAGGTAAGGGCCCGGCCAGCATCTCGGATGGTGCAGAAGACCACCTCGTGGCCTGATGTAAAGGGCTTCGTCGAGAGTATCTTAATCGTAACAACATGGCGGATGTCGTCATCAGTAGGCCTGTTCTTGAGGACGTCTCGGGTCATCGACTCGGCATCGTGGCGGGAGGCGAGGTTGGCACGCATGAACTCGATGGAATCATTGAGCTTCCGCTGGGTAGCCATAATGGCGAGCTGGAGGTCATCATCGAGCTCGAAACGGGAGGCCATTGCGGAGGTTGTCTTCTGAGGGGCCTTGGCTACCTGTCAGCATTATTTGAATGGGAAAGGGCGCTGGGGATCCATGGGGGGCTGTACTTACTGTTGATGATTTGGGGGAAGGGATGGTGCTGCTGGCTTGGGAGTGCTGCTGGTGATGCCTGAAGGTGTGAGATTGTTGTTGCTGGTAGTGGTGTAGGAAGGAGCCTTGATTAGCTGGGTTAGAGGGTGATAAGGGTTGTTGATGCTGGCTTGGAAGGGTTGTTGGTGAAGATGTGAAGATGTGAAGATGTGAAGCTGTGAAGCTGTCGATGGTGGTGGTGTGTGAAGGAAGGTTTGTCGGCTGGGTTGGAGGGTGAGGAGGGTGTCCTTTTGTACCCTAGATCTTGGAGGCCGTGGTGTGGAAGGTGCTACTGTCGACTGTTGCGATGCCTTTGATGCTGTGATATTGCTGTTGCAGGAGGGGTGGTGGTGTCTACGGCAGCGTTTCAACCGTGGGTTTGGGAAGAAGTGGACGCCTTTTATAGCAGAGGTCTTGAACCAATGCAGCGGGGGAAGGCATACACCAGGAGGCAGGAGCAATGGGACGTAGCGGATATTGCTGTGCCAGCGAACAGGTTGTCGTGATGTATGGCACAAGCAGTCTTCAGCAGCAGCAGCAGCAGTGGTGCGTAGGGTAAGTCTCTGGCTTGGTCTGAGTTTGAAGTGAGGCTGGGTGAAGTAGAGGTGCCGGAGCCAGCCCGGCAGGGAAGGCACGCTCCAGCGGCCAGGATGAACAGTATGCAGTTAATATGGTGGTGCTGCTGAACAGCTTATGGTGATATCCATTGGGGGCTGAGGGTGAGGCTGAGAGCGAGATGTAGATGACGCCCATACTTCTTCTGCTGGCCCCCCCTGCCGGCCTGCGTGCGACGCCCTTCTAGCCTGGCCTGGGTGTCACGCTAACTTATGACTTCCTACCTCCACGCTCTGGGGTAATGAACTACCTTGGGTTTGGTTTATGAAGGCTTCCCCTGTGAAAGGTTGCTCGGTATCCTAGGCAGATGATCAACATTGAAGGATTGGAGGGGATATACAGAAAGAACGATCACGTTTGGAGCTTACCCTGGATCTAACTCGCCGTCACTTAGCATAAGTAATTAACTGAAATTTCAAATGCTTGTTTGCTGGGTCTAACTATCAATAGCCTTGGCCGTAGCCCTATCCCATTTCATATGCAATACCGTCAATTCCCTCTGGAAGCAGCCTGATGGTTGATTCCCATGTCTTGCAAAACCACACGTCCCTCGTCATCTTTCTGGCTGGATACCCCAGCATCCCACCTATCCCATGATCTTGTTCTCCAGCTCCGTGCGATTGGTGATGGCCCAGACGAGCAGCCCCATCGAGAAGAAGGTGGGCTTGTGGCCCGAGCCATCCCCAGCCCTGCGCTCCATAAACCAGCGGCCCACCAGAACCTCATCCTGCACCATCTTCCGGATCCTCGTCTCGTTATCATCAGACAGGTTGACCTTACCGATGCGGACTGCCAGGAGATGCATCATCGCCATGGCGATGCTGTTGACGTGGCTCCCAGCTGTGTCCCAGACGGTCAGCTCCGTGGCGGCTCGGGTGGGCTTGAAGTACCTGGCCGAGGGCAGGCCGGTGTTCTTGTTGGCGACGCTCAGGCGGTCCTCCAAGAACGTAGCATAGAAGTCGCCCAGGTGAGCCCCCTCCTTGCCATGCCCAGTCTTGAAGGGGACCCAGACGTCGGTCTCATCATGCTTCAGCTCCTTGTAGGAGCCGCCGCGGCCATCAGGGACAGTAGTAACCTCAACCTGCCACAGGAGGGTTCCAGGGACCTCCTCGCATCCATTCTTGAAGAATCGCATCCGGCCATTGCGGTGGAATGCCTCCTGTGTCCAGTCCCGGCCGATCTCGATCCCCCCAGCCATGATGACGGACCACTTCGTAATGTCGTTGCTCTGGTGAAGCTTCTTGAGGGCTAGGGCGAGAGCCAGTTGAGCGTTTGCGATAGTGCAGAAGGTGACATGGTGGCCCGATGTGAACTCCTTCGTCTTCAGGATCGTTTCCTGGCAGAGGATGCGGATCTCGTCATCTGTCGGCTTGTTCTTGAGGGTGTCCTCAGACATGGACTCGGTAGCACGCCGGGAGGCGAGGTTCTCGGAGATGAACGCCAGGGTATCGTTAACTGTGCGCTGGGGGGAAGCCATTGTGGCGGTTGTCTTCTAAGGGGTCTTAGCTACCTGTTAGCATCATTTGAATGGGAAAGGGCGCTGGGGATCCATGGGGGGCTGTACTTACTGTTGAGGATTTGGGGGAAGTGATGCTGCTGCTGGCTTAGGAGTGCTGTTGGTGATGCCTGAAGGTGTGAGATTGTTGTTGCTGGTGGTGGTGTAGGAAGGAGCCTTGATTACCTGGGTTGGGGGGTGATCAGGGTTGCTGATGCTGGCTTGCAAGGGTCGTTTGTGACTGGTGAAGATGTGAAGATGTGAAGATGTGAAGATGTGAAGCTATGAAGCTGTCGATGGTGGTGGTGTGGGAAGGAAGGTTTGTCGGCTGGGTTGGAGGGTGAGGAGGGTGTCCTTTTGTACCCTAGATCTTGGAGGCCGTGGTGTGGATTAGTGGTAGGCAGAAGGAAGGTGCTGGCTAAGCTTGCTACGAAGGCTTCAACAGCTTGCAGTTGCGAATGAAGATGTGAGTGTGGTTGTCGTTGTGGCAGCAGTGATAGCAGTAATAGTAGTAGTAGTAGTAGTGTTTTAGGTAGGTTTCTAGCCTGGGTGTGGACGGTAAGTGAGGCTTTTGATGGCAGAGATCTTGGTGGAAGCTGGCGGGGCAGTCACGCGCCAGCAGGCAGGAGCACCAGGCCGGGCTGAATATGGCGTTATCAGTGAATGGCTTGCGATGAGGGAGATGATTGCGTGGTGTGGCCAGTTACAACCATCAACAATTCACTACACTTACCTCCTCACGTGGGGATGTATGGTGCTGTAGGGCTGTGCCTGACAAAGGAAACAAACACTGTTGAAGGAAACAAAACCACTGTTCAGGGAAACAACCACTGTTCCTGCTGTTCAGAGTCAGGATCAATTCACTAAGTGTTTTGGGGCAGATCTCTCACGTTTATAAATAAACACCCCTTATCCATCCTACATCTGTTTGTTTCCTCTTACCTTACTTTACACCACATCCGGAGCTCCTTCAGCATAACAACAACCTCCGTCGCAACTTCCTAAAGTACCTTATCTTCCACACCATCCAGAAACATCCGCAGAGTCACAGACAACCATTACCCAGCCCTCCCTATCGCCATAATGGATCCGTTTGCAGAGCAGCACGCCATGAGAGGCCCTGACGGGGAGTATCCCATCCCCGTTCACATAATATACACCCCACTCACCAAACTCAGTCCATTGTTCGACGTGGATACTGGAGAGAAATCTGCAATCTTGGGCAGCTTCAAAGACGCCTTACAGCCTGCAACCAAGGGACTCCACCCCTGGCCATTGGTCCTGGCTGTTCCCGCAACACAGTTCTTCAAGCTTGTGGTAGATACAGAAGGTCTACAATGGTGGAAATCAGAGTTCGACAAGGTTACT
Source organism: Colletotrichum endophyticum (assembly GCA_027406105.1). Taxonomy (NCBI): domain Eukaryota; kingdom Fungi; phylum Ascomycota; class Sordariomycetes; order Glomerellales; family Glomerellaceae; genus Colletotrichum; species Colletotrichum endophyticum. The sequence continues at coordinate 4,684,584 of JANVYF010000007.1, read as the reverse complement.
TTCTACATCCACAACGTTGAGAATGTAAGACCTAAGATGCAATCATCTAGGGTGGGGCTCTTGGATGCGCATTCGGATTGCCTCGAGTTTGTCTCTCTAAAGGAAGACATCTACGAGTGGGCGCAAAAGAACAGTTTAACTAAGGAAGAAGCCCTTAAAGGCGAAGTAAGTTCTAGCTATCCATGATCTATCCCTTAACCTGATGTAGCTAACGAAAGGGGTATAGGGATGCAGAAAGGTTATCTTCACCACCTGTGAGGAAGCGTGGGAAACCACTTCCTGGCGTTATGCGGTTCACAAGCTGCATATGGGTAACAATAGCGGTCTTGCTTTTCCGCGCTGGGTAGTGGAGAGAATGGAGGCGAAGCAGGGAACAAGACTCAATCCAGTAGAGTTAGACTAAGATAGGCGAGACTATTCAAATCGAAGGCTTTGCTACGTGGTTTAGGTAGTGAAGAACATCATATTACCTGTGGCGTCCTATCTATGCGATCTGCTGGAGTTTGAGACAGATCTCTATGCCTGGGCAGCTCGCCCAAGGCTGAAGCCTGCTAACTACCAGCGTAACAGAGCAGAGGGGCATGAGAACTGAAGAAACCAACCACGTAAAAGGAAAAGCAACGCAGCCCACCATCGTCTTCTAATATCTATTCTATGTAGTGTAGCCAGCTGGACTAACGCCGTCCCTCCCCCATCATTCCTGTGATGCTTTGCCAGCGTGAGTTAATATCGCCATGCTGGTCTGCAAAGTCAGGCCGTACCAGCAAAAATGTCTCCTGAGATGTTCACGCCTGCCTGCTTGATTGCTGATGAAGAAAGATAATCCATTCTGTGTGATATAGCTAGCTAAACCAATGCCCTTGCCCGTAAGGAGTACAGCCCCAACTCTGACACATTCTCACACCTCAGAAAAAGACATCGTCAAGGTGGGTGTAGAAGTCCGCAAGGTCGGGATTGTCTGGCATTCGCTCGGTTACGGGACAGCTGTCTCGGCCCATGTCTTCCTTGGCGATGATGAAGATCTGCTTTGCTTTCTGCGATCTATGTTAGCGTAACGAATCTTTCAACTGAGGGTTCTTGGTTTCTTAGACTTACTGGTTCATCATGGTAGCCAGAAAACCAAATCCACCAGTCCAATCCCTTACGCTTCACACCCATATGATCCACCACCTCGGAACACTCAGACTCCTGGATAATATGCGGATCATCGCTACCCCCTTCTGGAGCATCTGGCATGTCGGCAGGCTTAAGGAGCTCGCGACAAGTAGCTTTGAAGTCGTTGGTGATGAAGAATGCGAAGTGGACGCCTTCAGCCCACTCTGCCAGGATAGGGGCTTTACCCCATTGGAAGCGCACTCCCAAGCCGATTGCTACCCGTCTACTAACCACGAAGATAGTAGGATGCCATACATCCTCAACATCAGAAACGGTAGGGATGGCTTCGAGGTCGGCTTTGCGGCGGTCTTTGCGGGCTTTAATCAAGGAGACGCGTTTGTGAACCAATCTGGACATGACTCGGGTCATTGGCTCTAGATCATCGAGCTTGATGTTGAACTGGTTTCGCCTCTTGAAGTTGGTGTCGTGGAAACCTATGATGGTCTCCCACATCACAGATCCGGTAGTTCCCCTATGCGTAGGGAAGTTTTTGATTGTCCGCTGATCCCAGTACTTGTTCTCAGTGAGGAGCTCTAGATCCAGCTCCTTTTGGGGCCTATCGGTGATAGCCGCTATGACGTCGCTGCTAATGGATCGCTCAGACTCTGCGTTAGAGCTGTTGATGTCCTCGGAAGACATGTTGACTAGAGGCCTTGCCAAAACGTGATATTAGTAAGTGCTTAAAACGTAAAGGAAGTGAAGATATCCGTACTTGTGAGGGTTTTCGTGCGTTCTCGGTTTCCAGGAGCTTGGAAGAGTTTGAGTTATGATGCCCTGAATTGGGCTGTGTGTGTCTTCTCCCTGGTGCGTAGATGAAAGAGGTAGAAAGAAATCCAGGAGGGATAAGTGGCAGTTTAAATAGTTGGCTAAGTGCCCATTGCGCTGGTGAAGTTCGCGAGGTGATATGAGGTGAATATTCACCTCATAGGTGAATGTTAGAAGGAATGGTACTATGTTGAGTAGGTGGGCAGGTGAGATGCAGTAGGGATCAGGTCTTGCAGCTCAGGTTCGGATGGAATAGAAGCGGAAATACTGGTCTTCTTGGTAAGTAGGTGGGTAAGTGGGATGTGGTGAATATTGGCGCCTCTAGCTTGGTTTGGGATGGATTGTTCTTGCGTTCAGCACAAAAAGGCTGTTTTTAGATGCTATTGATGTTTTTATTTCAGTTTACAAGCTTTGTGGTGAGGTATTTGGTTCTACAACAGGATCTAGTTTGCAACAGCATGTGTGTTTGTGCCTTTGTGTCAGAACCCTCCGGAACAGGTTGGCTACAAAGGGGGGAAGCAATAAAGAGCTAGCCAGGTAATACACAGAGAGCAGCAGGTTACACGCAATAGAAGGGAGGGTAAGTTTCGGAAATTCATCCTTTAACCGCTGAAAAGCGAGTGTTTACAGGCGAGATACTTGGATCTTTGGGGTTTAGCTAGACGTCACAGTGAACTGATACTCCAGGCCACAATTAATCAATTGATATTCCTGAAAACTAAATAGGAATAATAACTCCTAACCCTCTCAGTCCTACGAAAGATGTACCTGTCTACACATGGATTCAAGCCCCCCTCTTCTTTGAGCCGCGCAGGCTGCCATGCCTTGGCTTCTTAGAGGGGCTCGGCCCATCGCTCCCGTCATGCTCATCCTGGTCGTCCACCTTGATAGCCCTGATTGGCGTAGTGTTCTGCATCTCATCCGTTGCGAAAGGATCGTCCGCATTCGTTTCGGCAAGGGGAGGGTCTTGGGAGGAGCTTGCGACCGGGTTTGGTTCAGTCAGGCGAGAGCCCCGGGAGGAGCCTGCGTATGCAAACGTCAGTCTCAATGATGCGTGTTGAGGGTAGGTATGAGGGAGAGAGGCTTACTTGGTTTGGTCGGCGTGGATGGAACAAACCCATCAGCAGACATCTGGGCCCTAGGGTCAAACACGGTCACCCCCTTAGTTGGGGATGCAGAGGGGGCCTGGCTGGCAGTGGCAGGGGCTGCCTGTCTCATGTCGCTTGCTGCCCAGCTCAAGTCGGTGATCTCAATAAGGGGAACAAACTCAAAGGGGTTATATGGTATATCGGGTCGGAAAGCAACTTTCTTGTTGCAGAAACCGTAGAGATTGCCGGTGATGTAGGCCTTCCGTCCATGCTGCCGGAACGGGGTGGATGCCGAGGAGTACCGTAAGCACTTCTCCTTCCATTGCTTCTTGTGCTTAGCGTAGAAACAATACATATAGTTACTACACCAGCCAAGGTTTGGGGCTGCTGCAGCCTCTGTGCTGTTGAACTTGGTGTACACCTGGAAAACAGCAGATGAGTTCCGCGTCACATTATCAAGGCCAGCATCCGGGTTGTCGGCGAGAGGGAATCGTAAGGTATCGACAGAACCAAAGAAGCAGACGAAGGGTGGCATGTCTGGGAACGGAGAAGGCGCGTTTGGTATCTGTCTTGGAGCGATGCTATATTTAATCGCTTGTTAGTGGAGTTCCCCCATAGGTTCCGCCTAGAGAGAGAGAGCACTTACGGTATGAAGCCGTTGTCCGAGATGAACGCTGCGCGCTTATACATGACCGTCGACCCATCGTTCACTGCATAAGGGACGTAGCTGAAGTGAGGCTTGCAGATAATTGAAACCCACTCATCGTCAGTATACTCAACTGGCGGTGTATAGCCCCTAGAGTACCGGAAGAGGTCGAGTGCAAGTTCGTTGCTATGAAGGGGGTCGAGAAGCTTCGGGTAGTTCAGGTCGACCCACTCGGGGGGGTTCACAGGAATCTTGATATGGCCCATCCAATTCTGGAACTTGAAGACCTCGTTGGACTGGTCCAAGGATTCCTGCTTCAGCATCGAACCAATCGCGTGGAGGGTGACTGGAGGGCACCATCCCAAGGGCATCGTTGGCTGGATCCGGGGCCAGAATTCCGAGTAGTCGGTGGAAGCAGGAGACGAGTCTTGAGACATGTTGATTGGGATGTAGGGTCAGATAAAGAGCCTGGTTAGAAGGAATAAGAGCACAGTTAAGGTCCTGAAGTGTTGATTGATGGAGTCTGTATTGGTAGGGAGCTTGAAGACGATGTTTCCTGAGATCAGATGTGACTGCAAGCCTGGGATACTCTAGGTATTTATAACTTTGGCTAATGCGGATGGTGTTCTAGATAGATACGTGTGATAGATGGGAAGAGAAGGGACAGCCTGGTGGTAAATCAGGAGGGGGACTAGCGAGGTATCCCAAAACTGGGTGTTGTTGATTTTAGGCGTGGAGGTGGAATGTCCGACTAGGTGCTGGTTGGCCGGCCAGGTCACGAGTCCTCAAGCCTCCCCATGGAAGGGGGAGCAGCTAGGTCTAGGATGATATATGGGCCGTATGCACGTGGAGTTCCATCGGCAGTGAGGGGGCGTGGTGTTGAGATCAAAAGATCGTTGCATATACGTGGTCCTGGGCTCCTCAGCTCATCCTCTTCTAGCTAGTCATGTTACAGCGATAGCGTATCAAGTCTAGGAATGGCTGTTTCTGACGGCCGTATGGGGCTGGAACAGCTGCAGAGCTAGTTGTTGGGCTCCCCTGCTTATCTGTTTGACTGCGGTTGTGTTGGATCTGAAAAAGCAATCATATATTAAGAGGAGGCATACCCCGGTGGGAATACTGCGGCGCGATTGGACAAGAGTAGAACGTGATTGCAAAATAAATCGAAAAGTGGACACTGAAAAGTGTAACCAGCCTGTGATTTGATTGGATCCTGCGTATTGCTCCTCGGAAACAGCTATGGCCCATGATGGCGTCCTCTTCTCTCTGTCTGTCCCTCTAAAACCAGCCATACTACCTAGTAAGTGCAACGAATACGTGTGTTTTTCATAAAGCGAAGGGTAGGAGTGTACGAGGAAAACTCGAGGGTTTGGTTTGATATGTAATATATGAGGTCTACCGAGTTATGGAGGAGTGAGTTAGATCTAGTGTGTTGCTAAGCTGGGCCTTGAAGTTGCGATATATGCTGCTTCATCGCAAGGCTGTATATTCTTCTTCTATCCTGGTTTGCCTGATTATCTGGACTGTCTACTATACTACGCTTGGAGCGCTGGCTCTGGATAAGAATTCAGCATGGCGCCCTCTTTGCATACGCCTCCCAGCTCCTTCGAGATTGTTCTTCCCGTCAGAGATACTCGGACGCCATCGCCGAAAAGATCGCTAGTGCAGCATGCCAACAGCCCTCTGAGGTCAGCAGTCCTCACACCAAGAAGGGGCCGTCGTGGTCCAGGACGTGCCAGCTTACAGCCAGATATCGCATTCATGGCCCGGGATATACCAACGCAACTTCCAACAATAACACCTCCTCCAAGCTCAGTGCTCTTGAGCCCCAAGAGGGGACGGCGTGGCCCAGGCAGAAGCAGTGGTCAGCTAGAGGGGACAATAACAGCCCACCAGTTACTCGCGCAGCTATCATCCCAATTACCAAGTCTGACCCCAATAGCCAGTACTAGCCCACTACCAACACCAACAATGACATTCCACACATCTTCATGGACCACAGACTCTCGATTCACAATTATCCCAGACGAGGAGCTTCAATCACCACTACAAACCACCCCATCAACACTTCAACTACCGCCAGATAGTATAGACCAGCTTCGGGGTAAGCGGGATCATATTCAACAAACAATTGAAAGCCTTGACCGTCGTCATGCCCAACGGGTCCGCGACTCTGCGGAGCATGTGTGGTGTAAGCCGGTTGAACGAGAGACGGTTATCGCAAAGACGAAGGCTTTCTATGAAGAGATGAACGACGACAACTCTCTGGGTACTGGATACTGCAGGGTCTGTTTCCAGCAACAGTGTCCTGCCGAACTATTAGACTGGACTTGGGCGGAGGTTGAGCCGCTTTATAAAGCGGTGGAAGGTCAGATCCCTCCTTTAGATAGGGGCCATTTCTCCTGCGAAGAGTGCTTCCCAAGACATGAAGGCGCTCCTCTTATTGCAGTATGCAAGAAGTGCGCTTCTTATCTCCAGAAAGCTAGTATCCCCCCTGCTTGCAGAGTGAACAACTTCGCCCTTGGCTGCACCCACCGGTACCCGGCCGAGTTGAAGAACCTATCCCCGTTAGAAGAGCGGCTCCTAGGCCAGAATATTCCCTGCGGATGGATTACCAAGTTTGACATCGATATAGAGAAGTGGACGAGCGCGAAGTATCGAAAGCACAAGCGGGGCCATATCACAGTCTTCCCAAATGATGTTGAAGGCTTAGCTACAAGCGTACTGCCTCACCCACTCGTTGAGGAATGCCGCCGGATCCATGTCTGCTTCGTTGGTCCCCGGAAGCCGGTAGCCTCCGACTTATCATTCATGCTTTCTGTCGACCCAGGGAAGCTGAGGACTGCGCTCATCTGGCTCAAAAGCAACAACCATTTATACCACAGTATCACAATTAGCGAGGAAAACCTTGCCAGCTGGAGCGATTCCTGTGCTGGGACGCAGGTTCCGGCCGCTCTCTTCGCCCAAATGGTTCGATACGACCTTCTAGCTGAAGATGAGATCCGTACAGGCCATTACATCGCCGCAGCAGAGAGAGGTAGGCCAGATGAGCCTGTGCAGGACGTAGCCGACGTCCTCGTCAGGCTTGAACAGAGGCATGTCGACATGGAGGCACTTGAAATTGAGGGGAATAACGCAAGACTCGGGGCGAACCAGAGACAGAACCGGGGATTAGAGGAGATGCAGGAGCATGAGATTGAGGTTGAACTTGAGGAGTTAAGGTCGACCGGTCTGTTGAATATTGACTCCAGCAACGACCACTCACTTCAAGAGCGGGTTCAGATACTGCAGGACGCGACTTTAGGCCTTAACCAGAGGCGCCAGCGGGGACCGAAACCCCAGGATAGCAGCACAAGCACATCTCTGAGGACGGGCGAGCAGCCGTTTATTGTCAGCCGCCGAGGGGAGGACTTTGCTGACTACAGCGACCCGGACTTCTTTCCTAAGACGTTCCCATGCCTGTTTCCCTGGGGCCGAGGAGGCCCTCTTGTGTTGGCATCAAATAACCAGGGCCCTCTAGAGACATCTCATGGGTTAGCACCTGACGCCTCCCAGCAGCCTCCCGGCTTCTATCTCCAAGCCTGGGCTTCACATCTCCTGAGACGACATGGTAAGAGATGTCCAACACTTCATACCGTGCTACTGTTGCTTTTAGAATAAGATGGCTGATATATAGTGGAATAGGGGCAAACTTTGCTACACATCCTACTTTCCCCTTTATGATCTTCAATATGTTGATCCGTTCTGAGAACCGAAGGATAAGCTACCTTCGTATGGAGAAAGCATCGTTCAGAAGGGTTGAAGAGATTGTGCGGACCCTCACGCCAGACCGGGTAGCCCGCGCCGAGGAGGAATACCGGGAAACTAGAAGAACAACAGATGGCGAGATTTCTTTCCTTATGAGGGAGTTAAATGCCTTCGGCCATCGGAAGCATATGTCGAATGAAGAACGCCTGCTGTTCAGGAGGAGGATTAAATCATTATGTCTCAAGCATGGGATGCCATGTATCTGGTTTACTATCAACCCGAACGACCTCACTAACGAAGTTAACATGAAGCTTACTGCTTCTCGAGTAGCACAGGGGCCAGGCCTGAATCTTCTGATACAGAAGTTCCGGGACCAGGTAGGGAGGATACAACATGTGGTCAGAGATCCCGTCAGTTCGGCCACCTTCTTCCATCGTGAAATAGAGCTCTTCTTCAAGCACTATACACCCCAAGGAGTAGACTCTATCTTTGGTAACATCTCATGCTACTTTGGGTGTATTGAGACAAACGACCGTGGTGCCCTTCACCTTCATGGTTTCTTATGGCTAGACGCCAATATCGAGCTGCCAAACCTGTTCAGCGACATTGCTGCCCCAGGAGGGGAACAATACGCTGAGGAGATCTGCGAGTATATTGATTCGGTTTTTTGTGAGGTAAGTATATTGCTCTTGGGAAGTTATGAGTAATATATACTAATACTGACGTTTACTAGTGCTGTGATGCTGAGCGCGCCCAGCGGTATCGTCCTTACCAGAGCGTCTTCTCTTCTGTATCACATCTCACTAGCGATATAGATAAGTGGGATGAGGTGTTCGATGATGAAGCAAACTGGGTAGCATACCGTTGTCAGATGCACAGCTGCGGTGCAACCTGTGCAAAGTATAGTTACAAAAGCAGTAGCACGGAAAATAACGCAAGCCAGACGCCAAAAGGGCGTCCCCCATGCCGCTTTCATGCTCCATGGATACTTCGAGAGCAAACCAGGTTTACAGAGGATGGTATCCTTCATATTCGGAGAGACCACGCGCGGATCAACCGGTACTGCCCAGCTTTAGCTGTGAGCATGCGTCATAACACGGACACAGCTTTCCTCCCAACAAGTTCGGCTGGCTTATCTATGGTCTATTACGCGACAAACTACTCAACTAAGCTAGACTCACCTTTATGGAAGAGAGCAGCACTGGTAAAGACAGTTCTTGAGGGGATATCAGAGCGTGTAGATGAAGATGCCCACCAGCCGCAGCTGAGCAGGACGGACGCAAACAACAAGGCTCGTCAGTTCCTTGCTAGAACAGCAAACCAGATCTTCACAAGCCGCGAGCTGTCTGCAGTTGAAGTATGTAGTAGGCTCCTCAACTTTGAGTCTAGCTACTGTAGCGAGCAGTCATGGGTTTATGTTACCATGAATACGTTGTATTGGGCGGTGTTTAGAATTTGGCCGGGCCTTGCGCAGGGTGCAGGGCCGGACGTTCAACATCAGCAAACAGCAGAGACGGTGGGCCTGCGGGCTAGTGGGCCTACTCTGACGGCCTTACAAGCCTACAGATACCGCGGCCAGCTTCTCCAGGACTTATGTTTCTATGAATACCTCTGTTTAGTGAAGATCCACCGCCTGAAGGGGTATATAAGGTCAGACAAGGCTCAATTCGTCAACTTCGACTCAACCCCAGATAACGGCTGCTCGGAATGGATACAAGAGGTATTGCCAGAGAAAAAGCGTTGTGTGCCAGTTATTACTGGCTACTTAGACCACGATGCTAATGGTACGCAGGAGGGGTACTACCAGAGGTAATAGATATCCCACCATCGTATATTGATCTGTGGTGTAGTCTTGCTAACAGAGTTATCCCCTTAGATCGGCAGTACTGCTTCTTGCTCTGTTTGCCCCTTGGAACCTTTTTACTCACAGCTCTCGGGAACCAGCATCCCTATGGGCAGAGTTACACCCCAATCTACCAGCACGGGTCAAATTGGTGATTGAGAACGTCCGCCTTCTTCAGAAGAGCGCAGAAGATGCCAAGAAAGACGCACAGTTATGGGCAAGTCGGAGCGAGGGCGATGAAGGTGTTGAGTTTGAGGAGCCTGAGAACTGTCTCCCAGCAGGCCAGCAATGGACACCGGCACCGGAAGACCAACGGGAGGCCTTCTATGATGCAGTTGAGAATCTGCAATCACGGGCGGATGTGGTACGTGGGTCTCCAGGTCTTAAGAGTCTTCTTACTTCCCTGACTACAGGAGACTTCTTAGCTCCTGAAGAGGAGGGTATAGCTACTGCTCCAAGTACCAATCATTCTGAGGATCATAGGCTTGTGCTCCCAAAAGCGCAGTTTGATACTGTCAAAGCATCGATCAAGCAGCTCTGGAAGCAGAGGACGAACACTATGGAAGGGGATGAGCCTGACGATATGGGTAACCCTCATCTGACAACAGCAGACGTTGGCCTTGGCGATGGTTACGAAAGCGATAATGAGGCACCAGGCCCAACGCCGATAGTCAGGCGAGGTGCTGCACAAACCTGGCTTGATATAGGGCCATCTACCTCCTTCTCAGCTGCTGCAGAAGTGATCGGGCGAGCCCGCACATTAAACCAGAAACAAAACCTCGCCCTACAACTTGTCTGTAAAGCAGTTGACCAGCATGAGAGTTCTGAAGCTGAACAGCACCTTCAGTATATTGGCGGTAGTGGTGGTACAGGGAAGTCATGGCTGATTGATACCTTAAAGGAGGTGTTTATTGCGAAGGGGGCGCGGAGTCGGCTTGTTATCACAGCATTAACAGGCACAGCCGCAGCAGGGATTGGCGGCAACACGATCCATTCAGCAGTAGGCCTTCAGTTTAGTGAAGATGGGTCATCGGACCCCTCTAACACAAACATTGATCCGAAGGACACAGACCGTTGGGCGAGGAGAGATGTCCTTGTGATTGATGAGGTCAGCATGCTCGGCCTTAATACACTTAACAAGATCGACGAAAGACTCCGGAAACTGAGGGGAATCAAAACGGCATTTGGGGGTATACCTATAGTTGTGTTCTTAGGGGACTTCATGCAGTTTCCTCCAGTCCAGCAGAGAGGTCTTATGAGCGACGAAAGAACGCCAGATACTACGAAGAAGAGTTATTCCCTGGAGTACCGATTAGGGGAAGAAAATGGCCGGAAGCTATGGAGCACATTCAAGCATGTTGTGATCCTAGATGAGCAGAAGCGGGCACAGAAAAACGACTACCTAGCAGGGTTCCTAGAGCGCCTCCGTAATGGGACGCAGACAAGGGAGGATGCTGAGAATCTTGCGTCCCGATACAAGCCAGAGCTCAAACTCGACTTCTCTAGCGGCACACGCGCCATTATCCCGCTAAACCGACATCGATGGGACATCACTCTTCACGCGGCTTTGGCATATAGTGCTGAAACAGGGGAGAAGCTTTCAGTCTACCTCTCGCAGCATATCTGGAAAACCCGAATGCCGAGTAGCTCGGAGCAGGCTGCAGCTATGCTACTTGGTGACGATAGTAAGCTGATTATCCCTGGTATCTTCCCATTTGTCCGTGGGATGCCTGTGATAGTGAACAGGAATGAGTATGTCAGCCTTAAGGTGGTGAATGGGGCAGAGTTCACGGCGGTTGGCGTGGTGCATAGCCCAGGACTTGAAGAGGTGGTAATAAACGACAAGTTATCTATCTTTTTAGGGCCACCTAAAGGTATTCTACTCCAGTCTAAAGACACAGACGGCTTCTCCTTCCCTATGTTGCCGCTGAACACGATCATGGTGTCCGCAACTCAGGTTACCCTAGAGGAGAAGTGCGCTGCAGTTTTATGCCCAGGTCTACCAAAGGGTCATAAGCTTGGCCTTACCCGGGTAGGTCTACCATGCACGCCTGGGCTAGCTATAACAGACTATAAAGCTCAAGGGAGGACACTGGGGAAGACACTTCTTGGCCTCTATGGGACAAGGGTTGACCGCAAGACTGGCCGCCCGGAAAACTGCAAGATGATCGGCTTATATGTGCAAATATCTCGTGGAACCACGTGGACGGGTTTGCATCTGATGCAGCCGCTAGATATTGAACATTTCCTATCGTTACGGATGCCTCCAGAGCTACAGAGGGGTATCAGTCGGCTGCAGCATTTAGCAGAGTTGACAGCAAAGGCGTATGAGGATCAGTTATAGGGGAGGTGTGGCTTCTTGTTTATACCTGGAGTAAAGTAATATAAATTAGAATATGATTAGAGTATTTATCATTCTGGTTTTTTTGCGGTTTACTACGTAGGATTACTTTATGGGGTTGATATGTCATCGGCGTCAGTGTACGCCTCACCCATGTTTGTGTCTATGCTATCACTGCTACTGTCATGGCAGTTGCTCAAATCCTCAGTATCTATGGGTAAAGTAATAATTGGGACTCGCTGCCTATCAAACGTCCGATTTAATGCTGAAATCACTGCAATCTCGGATAGCTCTTGCGATAGCTGGCATGCCTCTTGGGTAAGGTTGGCGATAACGTTCTGTATCGATGTGATTCGAAACTGGGTGTCGTCGTATTTCTTTTGGAGTGCGGAGTCGGGCGATCTTGCCAGGGAACTAACGCGGACGCCGATCCCAATTCTGGACATGAGCTGGAACTGTGACTCGAAGCAGTGAAAACCGGAGAAGTTGTTTTCAAGGCTGGATGAAGCAGCTTCTTGTTGCTCTTCACGTGGTGGGTGCGTTTGGATATTCCCTGGGCTGTCTAGGAGCGTATTTAGTTGATGTTTCCATGAAAAATGAAATATGTTCAGGATAATATGAGATAGAGGGAGGAGGCGACTAATTAAGGGGGTGGGCAAGGGGCTATGTAACGTACAGAATGAACATTTTGGACCTTGGTTATTCCATAAGCAATTCGCACATGCACCTTTTGTTGCTTGCTGGCCTTCCCCGGTTTGGATGATAATGCATTCTGACCATGGGCCGTTTGCGCGTGAGCATTTTGCGCATCCCGGCCTAACCTCAGTACCGGTTGCTTGAACAAGCACAGATAACACACGGCCAGAGCGCTTTAAATCTAGTAGTTTCCCCTTTTTTCTCTGAGATAGCTCTCGCTTGAGGGGAGAGTATGATAAGGTAACTACTCCTCTACTAGCCCGCGATGGTAATCTAACACCAAGGCGGTGAAGGAGGTCGTGTCCAGCTACAAGCACTTTATTAGTTTATAACGTTCGAATAGAAGAGGTTCCTAACTTTAGAACTTACTCTCGCATACAAGGGGCATCTGTCTTTGAGATGTTATCCCCAACGGCTGAATAGCTACTAGCTTTTGCGTTGATCCCTCCATCATCTACGCACCTTAAGGAACATAAATGAAAGAAGTAAACAAGGAGAATCGGCGATACTATATATAAGATAACAAAGCTATAGATTCGATAGTTGCTTATATGTGTACTTGTGTTAGAAGGATTGCTTGAAGTAGTTCGGATTGTTGATGGTAGATGGTTTGATGACTCGTATGTGTGATTAACCTAGCGGGAAAATACTTAAACCCCGCCGCCTTGCACGTGATTGGGGTGCTGTGTTTTAGTAGCCTTGTCTAATTATGTAATATTGCGTTTGCTTTCAAAACCGGACTACATGCTGAGTAATATTTATGCAAGGATGCTGAGTAAGGGTTATGCATGGCATATCTAAGTGGGCTGGATTTATGAGGGGGGCTTAATGCCCTTACCTAGGCAAACCTCCCACGTCGGCCTTTCTTCCGAAAGGTAGTAGCAGCAGGCGGGAAACGCCGCTCCCCAGTATCTTTTATGTATATTTAGTTTGATGCATAAAGAAAGACTTATTAGGTCTATCTATATCAAACTTACAGCTTAAAAAAGTACTAGGCTCCCCTAATAGTTATATTTTTATAAATTACCTTAGTTTATTATATATATAGTTACTAATAGTAGTATTATTAGCTGCTAATAGCATATTATCTACATAGTAATAAATTATAGCTCTATAGCTATTTTTATTTAATATAAATACTGCTTCATTATAAGGTGAAATAATAAATCCTAATTTTAATAATATAGCTTTTAAATAGTTATACTATAGTTTAAGGCTTTATTTTAACCTATATAAAGCTTTAAGAAGCTTATAGTAGTATTTACTATTATTAGACTTATAGTTATAATTAGGATTAAATTCTAACTTATTTATGGTTTTATTATATAAAAAACTAGTTAGTAATATTATATATATATCTATATCTATATTAGCGTGAATAAACGCTATAGTAACGTTATATTATAGAAGAATTTAGTCTTCTTTTATAGCAAATATAACTATAAACCTATAGCTTTTAGGTCTATAGGTAGTAGAAAAGGTTTCTAAGTAATTAATACCTAGATATTAATTAAAACCTTAAGCAACTTATCTTACTTTATACTTATAAACGTTATTTATTTTATCTTTTAATTTCATAGTATATACCTATCTACTGCCTAATAGATGAATATTATCTAGTTTTTATATAATTTCCTAAGTTTTTATATCTTCTATTTAAGTTACTTCTAATTATATAGCCTGAATCTAATTATCTTTATATGGAGAATTTAAGGCTTGTCTTATACTAGAAGGCTCTTCTAATGTAATAACTGATAGTATATAAGAAGCTTTTTCTATAGAACTGGTTCTAGTAGTCCTATTATTATTAGTTATAACGTTATTATTTATTTTATATATACTAAGAGTAGGGCAGTCCTAAATAGTAAATAATAGTGCACTTTTAGTATTATTAACTGTATTATTAACCTAATAGTAGTCTTTTTTAGCTTCTTCTAATAGAGAGGGGATCTCTATTAATAACTTGGATTTTTCTTTATTTATTTCTCTATTATTAATACTAGTAGTTTTCTTACTATTATTATGTAAAATACTTATACTAGTATTAGTACTATAGCTATTATTATGTGAAATAGTACTATAATTTTTATAGCTATTATTAATAGTATTATTATTAGTATTATTATTATTATTTATATTATTATTACTATTAATAATAGTCTTATTACTTGGATTCTTAAGAGCGTTATTAGTAGTAGTAATATCTCTACTTATAGTAGGATTATTACTATAAGAGATAGATTGACTAGAAATATCTCTTAGTGGACTATTTTGGGTAGTATTATATCTATTATTATTAGGTATAATACTACTATTAGTATCCTTAAAGCGGGTATTTATGCTTATAGGAAGCTCTTTATAATGAGAAATAAAGGTATTTTCTAAGACTTTAATATCTTAAGACTATAAAGCTCTTTTTAGTTGTATATCCTAGATTTTATACTTATTAGATTTATAATTAATTATATAACCTTAACGTGCTCTAACGTCTAATTTCTTAATTTTAGGATCTTTGTTCTTATAGTAGTATATGCTACCCTATACTTTTATATTATTAATATTAGGTTTTATATTATTTTTTATTTTATAAGGCGTTTTATATTCTATAGAGCTATGAGGAGTCTTATTATGCATATAAAGAGTAGTATAAAAGGTTTTACCTTATAAGTAGTATAGTAAACTTGAATTATATAGTATAGTTCTTATTTTATTAACTATAGTGCGTATAGTACGCTCTATAAGTCTATTAGGCTTATGTGTATAAGGAGGTCTTATATTGTGGATAATCCTACTATTCGTATATATAGGTTTAATGCGTTTATTATTAAATTCTCTACCTCTATTAGTAGATATTTCTTTTATTCTTTTATTATTATTATTATTATTAACTTCAGCTTGAAATTTAAGAAAAGCGTTAAGTATAGTTTCTTTAGCTTTATCTCTTAATAATTTTCCCTATATAAAATGGGAATATTTATCTATAAAGATAATAAAAAGATTATATTTATTATATGTAGTAGGCGTTATAGGCCTATATAAGTCTAAAGCTATATAATTTAGATAATCTAGATTTTTATTATGAACTTGTTTTTTGCTTGCTTTAGTAATAAATTTACCCTCATAATAGGCTTTATAAGGTAGTAATTTATAGTTATTATTATTATTATTTATATTTATATTTATAATAGTATTATCTTTTATTTTTAAAAGAGTCTATAAATATATATATCTAAGACGTTCATACTATAATTAGAGGCTATTATTATTATTATTATTTATATTATTATTAGTTATAGTATTATATATATAATAATTATTATTATTAATAGGAAATTAGAAGTAATATAAGTTATTCTTCTTTACCCCTATAGCAATAATACAATCTTTATTAATATTATATAAAATAAGTTGTTTCTATATAATAGAAGTAATACCTAATAAATCTAACTTAGATTAACTAAGTAGATTAATACTTAGTTTAAGTATATAATAAACGTCTTTTAATATTATATTATTATTATTAAGATATATTATTAAATTACCTTTTAAAGTAGAAGTAAGAGTCTTTACTTCTCCCTATTTTATTATTTTATATATTTTTATAGGATTTTTTATTAGGTAATAATTATTAACTATATAAATAGTAGCTGTAATATTAATATAAAAATCAACCGTTTTTTCATTCTTATTAGTATAACTCCTTATTTTTCCTTTTTCCTTAATAATAGACTAATTAATTAAATAACCTAAGGAAGGATTATTAGTATTTTTATTTATATTATTAAGAGTTAAATAATATATATTTTTAAAAAGAATATCTCCTTCTTCTTTATTAGAAGATAAATCTATTAAATCTATAGGATTTTTAGGATTATTAAGAGATATATAGGAGGTAATATTATCTATAGTAGTTATATTAACTACTTCTTTTTCCTTATCTTTAGCACTATTAGTACTAGTAGAAGGTTTTTTCTACTAGCTAGGTGCTTTTTTAGGATATAGAAAAGCGTAGTTTTCTTTAGTATAGTTTGTTTTCTTATAATTTTTATAGTATAAACCTTTCTGTTTTTTCCAGGATTTTTTACTTATTTTATTTTTATTTTTATTATTATTATTTTCCTAGTTTTTATTTTGTTTTTTATTTTTCTTATTACCTTTAGTAGTAGTATTATTAACTACTTCTTTACCTCCTTTTCTCTTATACTTATCTATAAGACTAGTATATAGAGAGTTTAGGTTATAAGCAGTAAGGTTAGTCCTAAGAGACTAAGTTATAGAGGTTATAAAAGCCTTATAAGTCTTATTTAGACTATTAAGTATATAAGCTATAACTACTTAATTAAGTAGTTTAAGCTAATTATAAGATAAGTTATCTATAAGTTTTTTTATTTTATTTATATAATCTTCTATAGATTTAAAGTTATTTAAGGAGGTATTAAAGAACTCTTTATAGGTTAAAAACTCGTTTGTAAAACCTGTAGGCTTATATAGGGTTTTTAGGTGCTTCTAAGCTATATAGGCGTTAGAATTATCTTTTATAACCCTAAGGAGCTTATTATTATAGAATAACTATATATAGCTTAAAGCTTTATAGTTTTTATCTTTATTAGTAAAAGAAATAAGCTTAGTAAGGTTTATAGTAATATCTTTACTATATAGTAAGGCCTTAATATATATAGCCTATACTTTATAGTTCTTAAAGCCTATAAGTTTTAGGAACTAGACCTTAAGATTAGTTATTATTGCCTTAATAGGTTGTAGCATATAGTTATAAGCCTTATATAGGATAAATAATAGTAAAGTTATATAACTTAAGAGCTATTATATATATAGTATAGTAGTTCTTAGAGTAACGTTATAAGAGTTAAAAACCTAGAGGGTTAGAGTTTAACTTAGAAAAAGAGAAGTTTTTTCTTTATAAAGTTCCTTCTCTTTAATTAATATCTTTTTTAACTAGACTTCTATCTAACTAAGGAGATATATATCCTATATAGTAAATTAGTTAAGAGGAAGTCTATTATACTATAAGTATAGGTCTAAACTAAATTAAAAGTAAACTAGAGAATAATTTAAAAAGATAATCTAAAAGATATAGATTAAATAAAGTAGTAGTAAGAGATTATCTACTTAGGGAAAGATTAATAGAGGTATAATTAATTTATATAGGATTAGATATATAGATTTATAAGAAGTGTATTTTGTGGAACTAAACTACTAATCTAGCTAGTATATTAGTTTCTATAAAGGTAGTATAGATAGAAAAGCGTTTAAAGGATTGATTTTTAGTATATATAACCCTTAAGTAGAGGTAAAGCTTTATAGGAGAGTAGGAGAGAAGTAAAGAAGTAGAAGGAATAGAGGTTATCTCTAAGCTAAGCTTATAACCTATTAGTATAGGTATAAGCGTATTTAAAGGTGTAGTATATACGCTTATATAGTATAGGGTTATAGATAGGCTAATATTATAATAAAAAGTAGTAATCCTAAGTATTTATAGGTATTTAATAGTATAGATAATAATAAGGGAAGGAATATATTATGATAATTTCTGTTAATATAGTTAGTAGGTTATTTCCTAGGGTAGGGAAAAGTAAGGGGAAAGATAACTTGAAATGTAACCTATTAAACTGCTAATTACATAAGGTGCTTATATAACTATACGTATTACATAATTAATATTATAGTTATAGGTTATAATAAATAGAGCATTTTTATATAAGGTTTTATACTTTAAAGTCTATTAGTTTATTTTATATAGAATATTTAAGTAAGTAAGTATTATTATAAGTATTATTATTATTATATAAGATGTTATATATTAATAATATCTAGTAGCTTAACGCCTAACATTTAGTTAAGTATATACTTATAAGTTAGGTTATACTTAACCTAAAAGAGTACTAATAAGAAGCTTAGCTATTATTATAAGCTTTTAGTATAAAACTCCCTATAGAACGTCTTATAGATATTAGTAGTAGTATAACCTTAAGGAAAGCTTTTAATAAAGTGCTTTTAGTCTTAATAAGTAATAATAGCTATAGTAATACGCCTAAAGTGTTATATAATAGAGAGGATATTATCTATTTAAGCGAACTAATGCTAATATATATATATAAGGTTAGCTACTTATTTAAAAAGAGTAAGTTAAATACTTATATTATTAATATAAAGGCTACTTATCTAATAGAGTATACTAATATTAAATATATTATAGCTAAAAGCTAACTTATAAAGCTTATCTAGCTTTAGCTTCTACTTTTTATTATATAGGAAAGCTATTATTTACTTTCCTACTAATAGCTTAAGATCCTTCTTATTAGCTTCTAAGATATTAGTAACTATCTTAGCGTTAATCTCTATACTATTAATATTAGTAGGGAGAAGCTTAGAGAGCTAATACTATATCTAGCCTTAGCTATTAGTTAGTTAGCCTTTAAGCTTATTAAACTTTAGTTAGATAGCTATCTTATTTAGGATTATATCTATACTAATTAGTTTACTTAAGCTTTAAGAAACTCTAATAGATATAAGAGGTAAAGCTTATTTTAATTATAGATATTATAAAACTACTACTTATTAGTATTAAGTACTTATAACTTATAAGTATACTTCTATATTACTTAGAAGTAGTACTAGCTATTAATAAGCTTTATAGTAGACTTATTATAATCTACTTATTATTAGAAATATTATACCCCTCCTACTTAATCTATAACCTCCCTATTTTACGCTATATATACTAATATCTATTTAATATCCTTATAAAATATAAAGACTATAAGTTAGTTCTCTAGCTAATAATAATTAAAGAGCTTATTATAAAATATTATTTTAAGGTTCTTTATATAAGTAAGATTAAGTAGCTAGCTATTAGTTTCCTCTCTCTATAGCTAGATAATAAATAAAGATAGGCTTATTATTATAAGGAGGTATTATACTACTTCTACTTATTATTCTCTAAATAGAGACTACTACTTTTAGCTTAGATAAATACTAGCTTTAGCTTACTACTAAAGTATAGCTATACTACTTACTTTTTACTTAAATATAATAAGTATAAATAAGTTAGAAATACTAGCTTAATTAAATAAGTATATAACTCTATTTATATCTACCCTCTATATTAGTAGTTAAGCTTTTTACCTCCTATTAGAATATACTATCTTATAGGGGGGGGGGAGGGCTTCTTACTATATCTTCTTATCCTTTTTATCCTCTTAATATATTAGCTAGCTAAACTATATTATATACTTATTACTAATATACTATAAGCTAATTAGTTATTTAAAGATATTAGTATAGTAGTTAATAAGCTTTTATATATTTACTAGTATAATATTTTTCTTATTTAGCTTAAAAGCTATCTAAACCTAGCGCTAAAGCTAATTAAAGTACTATAAGTATTATTAATAAGGCTTTAATTAGAAGGTTATATCTAGAGAGGATCTATATACTTCTTTATATAAGTAGCTTATAGTTTTTATATAGATATAGTACTTAGTCTAATAGAAAAAAGCAATAGCTAGAATAATAGCTCTCTAAGCTAGCCTATTTATCTATAATTAGGATTAACACTATATTATTAAAAGGGGGAGAGAGGTCTTAATAGCTATATACTAACTAATACTTATTAAAGTATCTCTAGTATAATAAGTAAATAGCTTAGCTTCTAGGGATATTTTTAGTACGTATAGCTTAGAGCGTATATACCTAATAAGCAACCTAGCTTCTATTCTCTTTATTATTAAGGATAATAAGGCTTATAAAAGCGCTAATAGTATCTAAATATTAATAAGTTAAGGAGTAGAAAAAGTTATAAAGTATAAAGTAGATTTTAAAAAATAATAAAAAGTAAATATGCTCTATAATCCTCTTAAAGTTATATTTTATTACTCTCTTTATAGCTAGCTTAGCTAGTATAGCTAGCTTAAGCTAAGTAGCTATTAAAGTTAGAAGTTAAAAGTTAAAAGATAGAGGTTATAAGTTATAAGTTATAAGTTATAAGATATAAGAGGTAGGCATTAGTATAAGTTATTAAATATAGCGCTAGTATAATATTTACTATATTAGCTAATAGGTTATATAAAGCTAAAATACTATTAACCTAAGTAATTAGGCTTTATAGCATAAAGCGTTTATATTAATATATTAATAGAAGTAAGTAGTATAATTTACTACTTTTATCTAAAGCTATAGGGGTATTATACTTTCCTTTATAAAGAAGTAGATATTATAATATCTCTATAAAGAGAGCTAACTTCTTTCCTTATTATTATATTATAATATCTTTCTTACTTAACTACTAATTACTAACTTCTTATTACTAACCTCTTACTTTAGACTTCTAACTTCTAACTAAGAAGTCTCTAGCTATTACTTCTAAAGGTAAAATTAACCTCTCTACTAAGTATAATAGCTACTTACTAATAATAAATTATATAGCTTTATATAAAGTAGTAATATAGCTACCTCTAGCTTCCTCTAAAAGTACTTCTTAATAGAAGATATTATAAAAAAGTAAGACTTAAACCTCTTTTATAGATTATAGATATAATTCCTTAAAACTATTAGTTAATTAACTTTATATAGTATAAAATCTAATAAGCTAGTAGCCTTTTTTCCTCTTTTAATAATAGAGATAGGATAATAAGTATTAGTAGTAATAAAAAGACTTCTTTAGATAACTAATAATATCTACTTTATCTAGTATATAAATAGCCTTAATACTTACTAGTTTATAGAATACTATAACCTTACTTTCTCTAATAGCTTTCTTAAAGAAGAAAACCCTCTAAATAGCCTTCTAAAACTTAAAGAATAATATAATAGCTATAAGTATAGAGGTAAGTTAGAGCTATAAGATATTAAAATAAAGTATATTAATATAACTTTATAGAGCTTTATAGTAATTTAAGAGAAATATTCTTTTAAGATAAGCTTCTTATTAGAATTAGCTACTTCTTTATTAAATACTTAAGTAAAGAGGAATAGTTTAAAGCTATAGTTTAATATATTAAACTATAGCTAGTAACTAACTAATAAAGTAGTATTAGAAGTAAAAAAGTTATAAAAGATATATTTATAAAAGCTTTCTATATTAAGAGGATTAAAGAGGTAAATATTAGTTATTTATATTTAATATATTTAGTTTAAGCTTATAGCTAGCTTTATAAACCTAATATAGAGGAAGTAGAAGATATATAAAACTTTAGCTATATATATAAGCTTTATAAAAGCTTTAATATATTTACCTATAGAGTAAGAGATAGCTAATAAGCTTTAGTATATACTTTAGAGTAGGTTATAATATTCTCTAGAATAGAGGTATTTAATAAGGATTTAGTAGATATATATTATAAAAGTATCTTTAAGGATAGCTAGTAGCTAAAAAGCAATAAGCTTTAAAAGCTACTATATATAAAAGAAGCTTTACTTACTTTAAATAGAATATAAGTAAACTAAGGATCTAAAAATAAGTAGCTAAATTATAAACTTATTTAATATTTTTAGAAGGAATTAATAAGATAATAGAAGTAGATAAAATAAAGAGAAATATTATTATTTACTCTACTCTAGTAAAGTATTTTATTATAAATATATTACTAACTCCTTATTACTAAAAGTATTAGAGAGGTAGCTTAGAGAGTTAAATATAATAAATAAACTTTATTTATAATTACTTTATTTAAATATTTATAAGTAATATCTAAAATTTTAGAAAAATAGATCCCTATATATTATTCTATATATTTTAGTATCTTTAAATAACCTCTAGGGGTTTAAACTTTAAGAACTAATCTTTTACTTAATAATTTATATAAAAGTAAGTAACCTTTTAAAGTTTAAACTTCTAAACTAATTTTCTACTATATAATCTAAATATTAATAAGTAACCCCTAAGGGTTTAAGCTTTAAAAGCTAATTTTTTATTTAATAATCTATATATAAAAGAGTAACCCCTAGAGGTTATAATTTCTATACTAATTTTTAACTTTATAATCTAAATATTAATAAATAACTTTTAAGGGTTACTATTTTAATACTAATTTTTAACTCTATAATCTAAATATTAATAAGTAACCCTTAGAGGTTTAAGCTTTAAAAGCTAATCTTTTGCTTAATAATTTATATATAAATAAGTAACCCTTAGAGGTTACTATTTCTATACTAACTTTCTACCTTATAATCTAAATATAAGTAAGTAACCCTTAGAAGTTACTATTTCTATATTAATTTTCTACTTTATAATCTAAATATTAGTAAGTAACCCTTAAAGGTTACTATTTCTATACTAATTTTCTACCCTATAATCTAAATATAAGTAAGTAACCTTTAAAGGTTACTATTATTATACTAATTTTCCACTCTATAATCTAAATATTAGTAAGTAACCCCTAGAGGTTACTATTTTAATACTAATTTTTAACTCTATAATCTAGATATTAGTAAGTAACCCCTAAAGGTTTAAGCTTTAAAAGCTAATCTTTTACTTAATAATCTATATATAAGTAAATAACCCCTAAAGGTTATTATTTCTATACTAACTTTCTACTCTATAATCTAAATATAAATAAGTAACCCCTAGAGATTACTATTTCTATATTAATTTTCTACTTTATAATCTAAATATTAGTAAGTAACCCCTAAAGGTTACTATTTCTATACTAACTTTCTGCTCTATAATCTAAATATAAGTAAGTAACCCCTAGAGGTTACTATTATTATATTAATTTTCTACTCTATAATCTAAATATTAATAAGTAACCCCTAAAGGTTACTATTTCTATATTAATTTTCTACTTTATAATCTAAATATAAGTAAGTAACCCCTAAAAGTTACTATTATTATACTAATTTTCTACTTTATAATCTAAATATTAGTAAATAACCCCTAGAGGTTACTATTTCTATACTAATTTTTAACTCTCTAATCTAAATATTAATAAGTAACCCCTAGAGGTTTAAGCTTTAAGAGCTAATCTTTTACTTAATAATCTATATATAAGTAAGTAACCTCTAGAGGTTACTATTTCTATACTAATTTTTAACTTTATAATCTAAATATTAATAAGTAACCTTTAAGGGTTTAAGTTTTAAAAGCTAATCTTCTACTTAATAATCTATATATAAGTAAGTAACTTTTAAAGGTTACTATTTCTATACTAACTTTCTACTTTATAATCTAAATATAAGTAAGTAACCCTTAGAAGTTACTATTTCTATATTAATTTTTTACTCTATAATCTAAATATTAGTAAGTAACCTTTAGGGGTTACTATTTCTATATAAATTTTTTACTCTATAATCTAAATATAAATAAGTAACCCTTAAGGGTTACTATTATTATACTAATTTTCTACTTTATAATCTAGATATTAGTAAGTAACTCTTAGGGGTTACTATTTCTATATTAATTTTTAACTCTTTAATCTAAATATTAATAAGTAACCCCTAAAAGTTTAAACTTTAAGAGCTAATTTTTTACTTAATAATCTATATATAAGTAAGTAACCTTTAAGGGTTACTATTTCTATACTAATTTTTAACTCTCTAATCTAGATATTAATAAGTAACCTCTAGAGGTTTAAGCTTTAAAAACTAATCTTTTACTTAATAATCTATATATAAGTAAGTAACCTTTAGAGGTTTAACTTATTAGGCGTAAAATATCTCTCTATTATATAAATTCTAAAGGGGAAAGCTTTAGTTTATAGATTACTTAAGGACCTTAAAGCTTTTATATCTATAAGTATTTATAAATACTTAAAATATTTCTATATTTATTAAGTTTAATATTTATAATATATATATATTAGTAGAATAAAATATATAACTTATTTAGTATAAATTAATTTAAATATAATATATAGTTTTAATTATATATAATATAAAGCTATTTAGTTTCTTAATAGTCTTCTAGTTAATATACTAAATAAAAGTATCCTATAAGATACTTATATTAAAAAACATTAAAATATCCTATAAGATACTTATACTAAAAAATATTAAAGTATCCTATAGGATACTTATACTAAAAAATATTAAAATATCCTATAAGATACTTATACTAAAAATATTAAAGTATCCTATAGGATACTTAACCTTACTACTATACTATAATCTAAAGTAGCCTCTTTTTTAGCAACTTTAGATATATAATACTTTTTAACCTATATTTACTAGGTAAGTAGGTAAGAAGTATCCTATAGGACACTTTTTAAGTATTAAAAACTATAAGTCTATTCTAGCTCTAACTTTATATTAAGGTGAGGGAAAACCCCCTTAATTACTTAAAGTATAACTTTATCTTTATTAATAAAAGCTATTATATTAAAGAGTATATTAATATTAAGCCTTTTTAAGTATATTACCTATCCTATATAAACTAACTATAAGCTAAGCTTAAGTCTTTTATTAGTAATATAGATTAGCTTATTATAGCTTATCTTTATATATTCTACTTAAACTTCTTAGAGATCTTAAATATAATTTATTACTTATTAAGCTAAACTTCTATTTAAAGCGCTTTATAAAAACTTATTAGCTATCTATCTTTAAGCTACTTTAAACTATTTACTTATAGTTTATATTAAGAAAAACTATTAGTATAATATCCTTATTATTTATAGTAAATCTTTAACTATAGTAGTTTTTTTATAAATATTACCCCCCTTATACTAATTATTCTCTTATTTATATTCTACTTAATAATACTTCTATATATTTTATATATAGTAGTAAATATAATAATATATATAGTAATATAAACTATTTACTTAAAGTAGTATAATATTAATAATTAGCTTAACTAAAAGGTTTAAGTATTAAAATAACTATAAATTAGTTTAGCTATAGATAATATTAAGAATATTACTAACTAATTTAGCTACTTTCCCCTTAGTTTTAATAATAATTAATTAATAGTAGTTTTATAGATATACTATAACTTTATTTATTACTACTATATGTTAGCATAAGTATAAGCGTATTCAGGGGCGTAGTATATACGCCTATATAGTATAGGGTTATAGATAGGCTAATATTATAATAAAAGGTAGTAATCCTAAGCATTTATAGGCATTTAATAGTATAGATAATAATAAGGGAAGGAATATATTATGATAATTCCTGTTAATATAGTTGGCAGGTTATTCCCTAAGGTAGGGAAAAGTAAGGGGAAAGATAACCTGAAACGTAACCTACTAAACTACTAATTACATAAGGTACTTACGTAACTATACATATTACATAATCAATATTATAGTTATAGGTTATAATAAATAGAGTATTTTTATATAAGGTTTTATACCTTAAAGTCTATTAGTTTATTTTATATAGAATATTTAAGTAAGTAAGTATTATTATAAGTATTATTATTATTATATAAGATATTATATGTTAACATCCCCCCTTAAGGTATATACAGCTAATTTATAGTATATAGCTTACTTACTTAATATATATATACGTTATAAGTATAAAAAACTTAAAAACCTTATGGGAAAAATAAGAAAAATATTCCTATATATATAATATGTTTATATAACTAGTTAAAAAACTCTTATTAAAGGACCTTATAGGTAAAAAGATAAGAGAAAAACTAGTAAGTTATTTCTTTAATGCGGTTATTATTATTATTATTATTATTATTATTATTATTATTATTATTATTATTATTATATATTATATTTAGTATATTATTAAATATAACTTTACCTAAAGGCTTAGTTAATATATCTGCAATATTAGACTTAGTGTCTATATAAAATAATATTATATCTTTATTTAATAAAGATTCTCTAGTAAAGTGATATTTTATATTAATATGCTTAGATTTCTTATGAAATTTAGGATTTTCAGCTAGTTTTTTAGCTGCTAAATTATCTATAAAAATCTTAGGTTTATTTATAGTATTAAAACCTAGATTAGTTAAATTAAAATTATAACTATTATATAGATATAGGGCTTCTTTTACTGCTTTAGTTAAAGCTATATATTTAGCTTTATAAGTAGATAAAGCTATAGTTTTTTGTTTTATAGTGCTATAAGATATTATATTATATAATCCTTAGCAAAATATATAAGCTGATATGGATTTTCTATTATTTAGGTCTCTAGCCTAATTAGAGTTTGAATAACTTATTAAATCCTATATTATATTATTATTATAGTTATAATAAATTCCTTTATTAGGATAATTATTTATATAACCTTATAGATAATCTAGAGCTATAAAATGCTCTTTAGAAGGGTTTATTATATATCTTAATAATATTATAACTACTAGAGCTATATTATATCTAGTTTTTAAGGCTAGATATAAAAGGGCTTCTATCTGCTATTGAAACTATAGAATTTCTTCTTTAGTAGCAGTATACTTATTTATATATAATTTTATATTATCTCTCATAGGAGTTATAAATAGATTTATATTAGTTTTATTATATTTATTTAATATCTTTTGTGTATATTTAGTTTAATGCATAAAGAAAGACTTATTAGGTCTATCTATATTAAACTTATAGCCTAAAAAAGTACTAGGCTCCCCTAATAGTTATATTTTTATAAATTGCCTTAGTTTATTATATATATAGTTACTAGTAGTAGTATTATTAGCTGCTAATAGTATATCGTCTATATGGCAACAAATTATAGCTCTATAGCTATTTTTATTTAATATAAATACTACTTCATCATAAAGTGAAATAATAAATCTTAATTTTAATAATATAGCTTTTAAATAGTTATACTATAGTTTAGGGCTTTGTTTTAACCTATATAAAGCTTTAAGAAGCTTATAGTAGTATTTACTGTTATTAGACTTATAGTTATAATTAGGATTAAATTCTAACTTATTTATAGTTTTATTATATAAAAAACTAGTTAGTAATATTATATATATATCTATATCTATATTAGTGTGAATAAACGTTATAGTAACGTTATATTATAGAAGAATTTAATCTTCTTTTATAGTAAATATAACTATAAACCTATAGCTTTTAGGTTTATAGGTAGTAGAAAAGGTTTCTAAGTAATTAATACTTAAATATTAATTAAAACCTTAAGCAACCTATCTTACTTTATACTTATAAATATTATTTATTTTATCTTTTAATTTTATAGTATATACCTATCTACTGCCTAATAGATGAATATTATCTAGTTTTTATATAATTTCTTAAGTTTTTATATCTTCTATTTGAGTTACTTCTAATTGCATAGCCTAAATCTAATTATTTTTATATAGAGAATTTAAGGCTTATCTTATACTAGAAGGCTCTTCTAATATAATAACTAATAGTATATAAGAAGCTTTTTCTATAGAATTAGTTCTAGTAGTCTTATTATTATTAGTTATAACGTTATTATTTATTTTATATATACTAAGAGTAGGGTAGTTTTGAATAGTAAATAATAGTGTACTTTTAGTATTATTAACTGTATTATTAACCTAATAGTAGTTTTTTTTAGCTTCTTCTGATAGAGAGGGGATCTCTATTAATAATTTGGATTTTTCTTTATTTATTTCTCTATTATTAATACTAGTAGTTTTCTTATTATTATTATGTGAAATACTTATATTAGTATTGGTATTATAGCTATTATTGTGTGAAATAGTATTATAATTTTTATAGCTATTATTAATAGTATTATTATTAGTATTATTATTATTATTTATATTATTATTACTATTAATAATAGTCTTATTATTTGGATTCTTAAGAGCGTTATTAGTAGTAGTAATATCTCTACTTATAGTAGGATTATTATTATAAGAGATAGATTGACTAGAAATATCTCTTAGTAGACTATTTTGGGTAGTATTATGTCTATTATTGTTGGGTATAATACTACTATTAGTATCCTTAAAGTGGGTATTTATGCTTATAGGAAGCTCTTTATGATGAGAAATAAAGGTATTTTCTAAGACTTTAATATCTTAAGACTATAAAGCTCTCTTTAGTTGTATATTTTAGATTTTATACCTATTAGATTTATAATTAATTATATAACTTTAATGTGCTCTAACGTCTAATTTCTTAATTTTAAGATCTTTATTCTTATAGTAGTATATGCTACCTTATATTTTTATATTATTAATATTAGGTTTTATATTATTTTTTATTTTATAAGGCGTTTTATATTCTATAGAGCTATGAGGAGTTCTATTATGCATATAAAGAGTAGCATAAAAGGCTTTACCTTATAAGTAGTGTGGTAAACCTAAATTATATAGTATAGTTCTTATTTTATTAACTATAGTGCGTATAATACGCTCTATAAGTTTATTAGGCTTATATGTATAAGGAGGTCTTATATTATAGATAATCCTACTACTTGTATATATAGGTTTAATGCGTTTATTATTAAATTCTCTACCTCTATTAGTAGATATTATTAGCATAAGTATAAGCGTATTTAGGGGCGTAGTATATACGCCTATATAGTATAAGGTTATAGATAGGCTAATATTATGATAAAAGGTAGTAATTCTAAGCATTTATAGGTATTTAATAGTATAGATAATAATAAGAGAAGGAATATATTATGATAATTCCTATTAATATAGTTGGTAGGTTATTCCTTAGGGTAGGGAAAAGTGAGAGGAAAGATAACCTAAAATGTAACCTACTAAACTACTAATTATATAAGGTGCTTATATAACTATACGTATTATATAATTAATATTATAGTTATAAGTTATAATAAATAGAGCATTTTTATATAAGGTTTTATACCTTAAAGTCTATTAGTTTATTTTATATAGAATATTTAAGTAAGTAAGTATTATTATAAGTATTATTATTATTATATAAGATGTTATATATTAATATCCCCCCTTAAGGTATATATAGCTAATTTATAGTATATAGCTTACTTACTTAATATATATATACGTTATAGGTATAAAAAACTTAAAAACCCTATAGGAAAAATAAGAAAAATATTCCTATATATATAATATGTTTATACAACTAGTTAAAAAACTCTTATTAAAGGACCTTATAGGTAAAAAGATAAGAGAAAAACTAATAAGTTATTTCTTTAATACAGTTATTATTATTATTATTATTATTATTATTATTATTATTATTATTATTATTATTATATATTATATTTAGTATATTATTAAATATAACTTTACCTAAAGGCTTAGTTAATATATCTGCAATATTAGACTTAGTGTCTATATAAAATAACATTATATCTTTATTTAATAAAGATTCTCTAGCAAAGTAATATTTTATATCAATATGCTTAGATTTCTTATAAAATTTAGGATTTTTAGTTAGTTTTTTAGCTACTAAATTATCTATAAAAATCTTAGGTTTATTTATAGCATTAAAACCTAGATTAGTTAAATTAAAATTATAACTATTATATAGATATAAGGCTTCTTTTACTGCTTCAGTTAAAGCTATATATTCAGCTTCATAAGTAAATAAAGCTATAGTTTTTTGTTTTATAGTGCTATAAGATATTATATTATATAATCCCTAGCAAAATATATAAGCTAATGTAGATTTTCTATTATCTAGGTCTCCAGCCTAATTAGAGTCTAAATAACCTATTAAATCTTATATTATATTATTATTATAGTTATAATAAATTCCTTTATTAGGATAATTATTTATATAACCCTATAGATAATCTAGAGCTATAAAATGCTCTTTAGAAAGGTTTATTATATATCTTAATAATATTATAACTACTAGAGCTATATTATATTTAGTTTTTAAAGCTAGATATAAAAGGGCTTCTATTTACTACTGAAACTATAAAATTTCTTTTTTAGTAGTAGTATACTTATTTATATATAATTTTATATTATCTCTTATAGGAGTTATAAATAGATTTATATTAGTTTTATTATATTTATTTAATATTTTTTATATATATTTAGTTTGATGTATAAAGAAAGACTTATTAGGTCTATCTATATCAAACTTACAGCCTAAAAAAGTACTAAGCTCCCCTAATAGTTATATTTTTATAAATTACCTTAGTTTATTATATATATAGTTACTAGTAGTAGTATTATTAGCTGCTAATAGCATATCGTCCACATAGCAACAAATTATAGCTCTATAGCTATTTTTATTTAATATAAATACTGCTTTATCATAAGGTGAAATAATAAATCCTAATTTTAATAATATAGCTTTTAAATAGTTATACTATAGTCTAAAGCTTTATTTTAACCTATATAAAGCTTTAAGAAGCTTATAGTAGTATTTACTATTATTAGACTTATAGTTATAATTAGAATTAAATTCTAACTTATTTATAGTTTTATTATATAAAAAACTAGTTAGTAATATTATATATATATCTATATCTATATTAGCGTGAATAAACGCTATAGTAACGTTATATTATAGAAGAATTTAATCTTCTTTTATAGTAAATATAACTATAAACCTATAGCTTTTAGGTCTATAAGTAGTAGAAAAGGTTTCTAAGTAATTAATACTTAAATATTAATTAAAACCTTAAGCAACCTATCTTACTTTATACTTATAAATGTTATTTATTTTATCTTTTAATTTCATAGTATATACCTATCTACTGCCTAATAGATGAATATTATCTAGTTTTTATATAATTTCTTAAGTTTTTATATCTTCTATTTGAGTTACTTCTAATTGCATAGCCTAAATCTAATTATTTTTATATAGAGAATTTAAGGCTTATCTTATACTAGAAGGCTCTTCTAATATAATAACTAATAGTATATAAGAAGCTTTTTCTATAGAATTAGTTCTAGTAGTCTTATTATTATTAGTTATAACGTTATTATTTATTTTATATATACTAAGAGTAGGGTAGTCCTAAATAGTAAATAATAGTGTACTTTTAGTATTATTAACTATATTATTAACCTAATAGTAGTTTTTTTTAGCTTCTTCTGATAGAGAGGGGATCTCTATTAATAACTTGGATTTTTCTTTATTTATTTCTCTATTATTAATACTAGTAGTTTTCTTACTATTATTATGTGAAATACTTATATTAGTATTAGTACTATAGCTATTATTATGTGAAATAGTATTATAATTTTTATAGCTATTATTAATAGTATTATTATTAGTATTATTATTATTATTTATATTATTATTACTATTAATAATAGTCTTATTACTTGGATTCTTAAGAGCGTTATTAGTAGTAGTAATATCTCTACTTATAGTAGGATTATTACTATAAGAGATAGATTAACTAGAAATATCTCTTAGTGGACTATTTTAAGTAGTATTATGTCTATTATTATTAGGTATAATACTACTATTAGTATCTTTAAAGTAGGTATTTATGCTTATAGGAAGCTCTTTATAATGAGAAATAAAGGTATTTTCTAAGATTTTAATATCTTAAGACTATAAAGCTCTCTTTAGTTATATATCTTAGATTTTATACTTATTAGATCTATAATTAATTATATAACCTTGACGTGCTCTAACGTCTAATTTCTTAATTTTAGGATCTTTGTTTTTATAGTAGTATATGCTACTCTATACTTTTATATTATTAATATTAGGTTTTATATTATTTTTTATTTTATAAGGCGTTT
This sequence comes from Colletotrichum endophyticum, assembly GCA_027406105.1. NCBI lineage: Eukaryota > Fungi > Ascomycota > Sordariomycetes > Glomerellales > Glomerellaceae > Colletotrichum > Colletotrichum endophyticum. The sequence goes on along the minus strand of JANVYF010000007.1, from coordinate 4,652,727 downwards.
TATATTCTATAGAGCTATAAAGAGTTTTATTATATATATAAAGAGTAGTATAAAAGGCTTTACCCTATAAGTAGTGTAGTAAACCTAAATTATATAGTATAGTTCTTATTTTATTAACTATAGTGCGTATAGTATGCTCTATAAGTCTATTAGGCTTATATATATAAGGAGGTTTTATATTATAGATAATCCTACTACTTATATATATAGGTTTAATGCGTTTATTATTAAATTCTCTACCTCTATTAGTAGATATTTCTTTTATTCTTTTATTATTATTATTATTATTAACTTTAGCTTAAAATTTAAGAAAAGCGTTAAGTATAGTTTCTTTAGCTTTATCTCTTAATAATTTTCTCTATATAAAATAGGAATATTTATCTATAAAGATAATAAAAAGATTATATTTATTATATATAGTAGGTATTATAAGCTTATATAAGTCTAAAGCTATATAATCTAGATAATCTAGATTTTTATTATAAACTTATTTTTTACTTGCTTTAGTAATAAATTTACCGTCATAACAGGCTTTATAAGGTAGTAATTTATAGTTATTATTATTATTATTTATATTTATATTTATAGTAGTATTATCTTTTATTTTTAAAAAAGTCTATAAATATATATATCTAAGACGTTTATGCTATAATTAGAAGCTATTATTATTATTATTATTTATATTATTATTAGTTATAGTATTATATATATAATGATTATTATTATTAATAGGAAATTAGAAGTAATATAAGTTATTTTTCTTTACCCCTATAGCAATAATATAATCTTTATTAATATTATATAAAATAAGTTATTTCTATATAATAGAAGTAATACCTAATAAATCTAACTTAGATTAACTAAATAGATTAATACCTAGTTTAGGTATATAATAAACATCTTTTAATATTATATTATTATTATTAAGATATATTATCAAATCACCCTTTAAAGTAGAAGTAAGAGTCTTTACTTCTCCCCATTTTATTATTTTATATATTTTTATAGGATTTTTTATTAAGTAATAATTATTAACTACATAAATAGTAGCTACAGTATTAATATAAAAATTAACTATTTTTTTATTCTTATTAGTATAACTCCTTATTTTTCTTTTTTCCTTAATAATAGACTAATTAATTAAATAACCTAAAGAAAGATTATTAGTATTTTTATTTATATTATTAGGAGTTAAATAATATACGTTTTTAAAAAGAATATCTCCTTCTTTTTTATTAGAAGATAAATCTATTAAATCTATAGGATTTTTAAGATTATTAAGAGATATATAGAAGGTAATATTATCTATAGTAGTTATATTAACTACTTCTTTTTCCTTATTCTTAGTACTATTAGTACTAGTAGAGGGTTTTTTCTACTAGCTAGGTGCTTTTTTAGGATGTAGAAAAGCATAGTTTTCTTTAGTATAGTTTGTTTTCTTGCAATTTTTGCAGTATAAACCTTTCTATTTTTTCTAAGATTTTTTACTTATTTTATTTTTATTTTTATTATTATTATTTTCTTAGTTTTTATTTTATTTTTTATTTTTCTTATTACCCTTAGTAGTAGTATTATTAACTACTTCTTTACCTCTTTTTCTCTTATACTTATCTATAAGACTAGTATATAGAGAGTTTAGGTTATAAGTAGTAAGGTTAATCCTAAGAGATTAAGTTATAGAGGTTATAAAAGCCTTATAAGTCTTATTTAGACTATTAAGTATATAAGCTATAACTACTTAATTAGGTAGTTTAAGCTAATTATAAGATAAGTTATCTATAAGTTCTTTTATTTTATTTATATAATCTTCTATAGATTTAAAGTTATCTAAAGAGGTATTAAAGAACTCTTTATAGGTTAAAAACTTATTTATAAAACCTATAGGTTTATATAAGGTTTTTAGATGCTTTTAAGCTATATAGGCGTTAGAATTATCTTTTATAACCTTAAGGGGCCTATCGTTATAAAATAACTATATATAGCTTAAAACCTTATAGTTTTTATCTTTATTAGTAGAAGAAATAAGTTTAGTAAGGTTTATAGTAATATCTTTACTATATAGTAAGGCTTTAATACGTATAGCTTATACTTTATAGTTCTTAGAGCTTATAAGTTTTAGGAACTAAACCTTAAGATTAGTTATTATTACCTTAATAGGTTATAGCGCGTAGTTATAAGCCTTATATAGGATAAATAATAGTAAAGTTATATAACCTAAGAGCTATTATATATATAGTATAGTAGTTCTTAGAGTAATATTATAAGAGTTAAAAACCTAGAGGGTTAAGGTTTAACTTAGAAAAAGAGAAGTTTTTTCTTTATAAAGTTCCTTTTTTTTAATTAATATCTTCTTTAGCTAAACTTCTATCTAACTGAGGAGATATATATCTTATATAGTAAATTAGTTAAGAGGAAGTTTGTTATGCTATAAGTATAGGTCTAAACTAAATTAAAAGTAGACTAGAAGATAGTTTAAAAAGATAATCTAAGGGATATAGATTAAATAAAGTAGTAGTAAGAGACTATCTACTTAGGGAAGGATTAATAGAGGTATAGTTAATTTATATAGGATTAGATATATAGATTTATAAGAAGTATATCTTATAGAACTAAACTATTAGTCTAGCTAGTATATTAGCTTCTATAAAAGTAGTATAGATAGAAAAGTATTTAAAAGATTAATTTTTAGTATATATAACCTTTAAGTAGAGGTAAAGCTTTATAAGAGAGTAGGGGAGAAGTAAAGAAGTAGAAAGAATAGAAGTTATCTCTAAGCTAAGCTTATAACTTATTAGTATAAGTATAAGCGTATTTAAAGGTATGGTATATATACCTATATAGTATAAGGTTATAGATAGGCTAATATTATAATAAAAAGTAGTAATCTTAAGTATTTATAGGTATTTAATAGTATAGATAATAATAAGGGAAGGAATATATTATAATAATTTCTATTAATATAGTTAGTAGGTTATTCCTTAAAGTAGGGAAAAGTGAGGGGAAAAATAACTTAAAATATAACCTACTAAAGTGCTAATTATATAAGGTGCTTATATAACTATACGTATTATATAATTAATATTATAGTTATAGGTTATAATAAATAGAGCATTTTTATATAAAGTTTTATACCTTAAAGTCTATTAGTTTATTTTATATAGAATATTTAAGTAAGTAAGTATTATTATAAGTATTATTATTATTATATAAGATGTTATATGTTAATAATTATTATTAGGATATATTATTAAATCACCCTTTAAAGTAGAAGTAAGAGTCTTTATTTCTCCCTATTTTATTGTTTTATATATTTTTATAGGATTTTTTATTAAGTAATAATTATTAACTATATGAATAGTAGCTATAGTATTAATATAAAAATTAACTGTTTTTTCATTCTTATTAGTATAACTCCTTGCTTTTCCTTTTTCCTTAATAACAGACTAGTTAATTAAATAACCTAAGGAAGGATTATTAGTATTTTTATTTATATTATTAGGAGTTAAATAATATATGTTTTCAAAAAGAATATCTCTTTCTTCTTTATTAGAAGATAAATTTATTAAATCTATAGGATTTTTAGGATTATTAAGAGATATATAGGGGGTAATATTATCTATAGTAGTTATATTAACTACTTCTTTTTCCTTATCCTTAGCACTATTAGTACTAGTAGAGGGTTTTTTCTACCAGCTAGGTGCTTTTTCAGGATATAGAAAAGCGTAGTTTTCTTCAATATAGTTTATTTTCTTGCAATTTTTACAGTATAAACCTTTCTATTTTTTCTAAGATTTTTTACTTATTTTATTTTTATTTTTATTATTATTATTTTCCTAGTTTTTATTTTGTTTTTTATTTTTCTTATTACCCTTAGTAGTAGTATTATTAACTACTTCTTTACCTCTTTTTTTCTTATACTTATCTATAAGACTAATATATAGAGAGTTTAGGTTATAAGTAGTAAGGTTAGTCCTAAGAGACTAAGTTATAGAGGTTATAAAAGCCTTATAAGTCTTATTTAGACTATTAAGTATATAAGCTATAACTACTTAATTAAGTAGTTTAAGCTAATTATAAGATAAGTTATCTATAAGTTCTTTTATTTTATTTATATAATCTTCTATAGATTTAAAGTTATCTAAAGAGGTATTAAAAAACTCTTTATAGGTTAAAAACTTATTTATAAAACTTATAAGCTTATATAGGGTTTTTAGGTGCTTCTAAACTATATAAACGTTAAAATTATCTTTTATAACCCTAAGGGGCCTATTATTATAGAATAACTATATATAGCTTAAAGCTTTATAATTTTTATCTTTATTAGTAAAAGAAATAAGCTTAGTAAGGTCTATAATAATATCTTTATTATATAATAAGGCTTTAATACGTATAGCTTATACTTTATAGTTCTTAGAGCTTATAAGCTTTAAGAACTAAACCTTAAGATTAGTTATTATTACCTTAATAGGTTGCAATACATAGTTATAAGCCTTATATAAGATAAATAATAGTAAAGTTATATAACTTAAGAGCTATTATATATATAGTATAGTAGTTCTTAAAGTAATATTATAAGAGTTAAAAACCTAGAGGGTTAAGGTTTAACTTAAAAAAAGAGAAGTTTTTTCTTTATAAAGTTCTTTCTCTTTAATTAATATCTTCTTCAATTAGACTTCTATCTAACTAAGGAGATATATATCCTATATAATAAATTAGTTAAGAGGAAGTCTATTATACTATAAGTATAGGTTTAAACTAAATTAAGAGTAGACTAGAAGATAGTTTAAAGAGATAATCTAAAAGATATAAATTAAATAAAGTAGTAGTAAGAGACTATTTACTTAGAGAAGGATTAATAGAGGTATAGTTAATTTATATAGGATTAGATATATAGATTTATAAGAAATATATCTTATAGAACTAAACTACTAGTCTAGTTAGTATATTAGCTTCTATAAAGGTAGTATAAATAGAAAAGCGTTCAAAAGATTAATTTTTAGTATATATAACCTTTAAGTAGAGGTAAAGCTTTATAGAAGAGTAGGGGAGAGGTAAAGAAGTAGAAGGAATAGAGGTTATCTCTAAGCTAAACTTATAACCTATTAGCATAAGTATAAGCGTATTTAGAGGCGTAGTATATACGCCTATATAGTATAAGGTTATAGATAAGCTAATATTATAATAAAAGGTAGTAATCCTAAGCATTTATAGGCATTTAATAGTATAAATAATAATAAGGGAAGGAATATATTATGATGATTCCTATTAATATAGTTAGTAGGTTATTCCCTAGGGTAGGGAAAAGTAAAGGGAAAGATAACTTAAAACATAACCTACTAAACTACTAATTATATAAGGTGCTTACGTAACTATATATATTACATAATCAATATTATAGTTATAGGTTATAATAAATAGAGCATTTTTATATAAGGTTTTATACCTTAAAGTCTATTAGTTTATTTTATATAGAATATTTAAGTAAGTAAGTATTATTATAAGTATTATTATTATTATATAAGATGTTATATGTTAACACTATATATTAATATAATATATATATTAAAATAAAATATTAAGCGTTATAGATAAATAACTTTATATTTATTTATATAGATAGCTTATTTTAGTTTACTATTATAAAATAATTCTTTCTATCCTCTCTTTATAATTTTACCTTCTTACTTTTTAATTCTATATACTTTCTCTTTAATCTACTTTCCTCTTTAACTATATTCTATTAGTTAATTAAGCTTTCTAGCTTAGTTAATATCCTTATTATATAATTACCTAGTTAATATAAGGTTTAAGATTATATTATAAAAATATTAACTATACTATTTATTAATTTCTAAACTTATTTTATTAAGTATTAAACTAAAGATTAAATTATTATAATTACTTTTATTTAAGCTTTAATTATATTCTATTTTTATATATTTTACTATAGGAAATCTTAATAGCTTCTTTATTACTAGAAAATAATAGCTTCTACTTAAAGCTATTATTACTAGTATATTAAGATTATTAGAAATATAACTTAATATAATATTATTATTATAAGTAAATTAAGAAGTATAATTAATAGATCTTTAACTTAAAACTTTTAACTTAAAACTAATAACCTACTTATATTAAGTCTTAAGGATAAAACCTTTAGAGAGGGAACTTAATATTATAACCTATAAATAAGGATAATAGCTAGATAACTTACTTAAGTATTAGATAGCTATAATAAGATATTTATATTATAAGATTATAAGAATAATAAGGACTTACTTAGAATTAGAAGAACTATAGTATAAGTTATATAATAATAAGATAAGACTAAGTAAGTAGTATAGATCACTAAGTATTTAGTTAGGACTATTAAGCGCTTATTAATAATTACTAAGCGCTTATAGATACTTAACTAGTAACTAGTAATAGAATAAAGGGACTATTTAAGACTTATATATAGTATAACTTTAAGCTTAGCTTATAGTTAGATTTCTATAGCTCTTTAGTAATTAACTTAGTATTTATCCTTAAGATACTCTTAGCTTACCCTTACTATAAATTACTTATTAAGTCTAAAACTAATTACTTTAGCCTCTAAAAACTTAATCTACTATTAGCCTATAACTTATAACTTAGACTTCAACTATATATACTATTAGAAAGTATTAATCTCTAGCTTTTATTAGTAGACCTTACTATTAGATAGCTAACTATAATATTACCTTACTAAGTATTAAACTAAGAATTAAATTATTATAATTACTTTTATTTAAGCTTTAATTATATCTTACTTTTATATATTTTACTATAGGAAATCTTAATAGCTTCTTTACTACTAGAAAATAATAGCTTCTACCCTCTATTTATATAAACCTACTTAATTTTTAGTAGGGATTTTAATAGCTTCTACTTAAAGCTATTATTACTAATAAGTTAAGCTAAGCTTTAGTCTTTTATTAGTAATATAAATTAGCTTATTATAGCTTATCTTTATATATTCTACTTAAACTTTCTAAAGATCTTAAATATAAATAACTATTTATTAAGCTAAGCTTCTATTTAGAGCACTTTATAGAGACTTATTAGCTATTTATCCCTAAACTACTTTAAACTATTACTTACTATATTAAGATATATAGAATCTCTAATATTATATACTAACTATCTATAATATACTCTTAACTTTACTTATTTAATTTCTTATATTACTACCTCTCTTTTAAATATTAACTTATCTATATTCTTTATAATAATAAACTTAGATTATTTAAATCTACTAATATATAAAACTATCTATATTATAATAAATTCTATTTATAACTAGTAATATAATATAAAGAATTAGCTTTATTATAAGGGCTAAATATTAAATATTATTAAGTTAGTCTTAAGTTTAAATAATTCTATAAATTCCTATTATATAAATATATATACTATTCCTCTCTACTAGTTTTAAAAGTAAATATTATATTTTTAGATATAAAGTAACTTTATCTATAACTACTATATATTAATATTCTTTATATACTATAAATAATAAATTAATAAGAATTATAAATAGATCTATAGCTTTATTTAGTCTATAAATATAATTATAAGTAAAATTAAAAGTTATTTATATTTTCTAGTAAAAAAATATTAAATATATCTTATTTAACCTTTTTAATAAAGTATACTAATTATTAAGTTATTATAAGTTACTATTAAAATAAAATTTATAAATTTAATAATTTAATTAAGTTAAAATAAACTAATATTAATATTATCTAGATTATTATATCTCTTTAAAATACTTATATAAATTAATAGTTAATAATATTATTATTAATTAGTTTAAATTAAATAGGTTACTATTAGTAGTTTAAGATTATTTAAACTTAAATTAAATATTTATTAATTTAACTAGGTATTCTATAAACTAGAAACTTAGCTAAAAAGAATACCTTACTATTATCTTTAAATATATCTATAATATAAACATTTTAAGCGTAGAAAGTTCAATAAATAATACTTAGTAAGATTTTAATAAATCTTACTCTTAGTCTTTATAAACCTACTCTTTTTTTAGGTAGTAGTTTTAATAAATAATTATATTATTTATTATTGCTAGTATATTAAGCTTAAGATTATTACTTCTACCTTAGGTTTAATATAAGTTTATAAAATAAATACTAATAAGCTAAATAGCTCTTTCTTTTATATATTATAATTATAGCTTAAAGTATAGCCTGAGAAAAAAGAGTAGCGACTGTATTATAGATTTTATACCTATATCCTTTCCTATCTTCACCCCTAGTGGCTTAACATAGAGTTAACAACGATATTACCCTAATTACTAACTAGAATTAAATTGCCTAGAACTCTATTTTAGTTATATAATACGTTTCTCCTAAGGTAGTATGTAAAGTGATTACATCTCTATTCGTTTATTCCCTCTTCAAAATGGTTTAGCTATCGCTGCTTTTCTCTTAAATATCCCTTCCAAACAAAAACCACGACTGCTAATATCCTCGCTCACTTATAGTGAGGATACGCCTGAACTTTGTCTTATTCTAACTCTAGATAGTGGGAGACTCTTCGTCAATCTGAATTCCGAAGACCTTTGACGCAATCGAGTAGCTCTGATGAACGGCGGCACTTCCATAGACTCTCATGCCTTTTTCGTACGCTTCTGTGATGCCGGGTTTGAAGCCGCCAGCGTCTGCCAAAAGCTTGCCAAGCAGCGCCGCATCTTGCACTGCTGTGTTGGCACCAAGACCTCCTGCGGGCGTCATGGAGTGTGCCGCATCTCCGATGACAGTTACTCGAGGCTCGTTGGGCCACTCGGGCACGCCCCAGGGAGTGGAGCAAGTAATTTTCCAGAACGCGGCTTCAGACTCATCCATTTCGTCGAATAGTGGTCTGAAGCGGGGATGCCAGTTCTCGACGAGTGATTTGGCAATATCAGCTGCTTCCTTCCCCACGATAGAGTAGTCGTCATTCGGGGCCCGTATTACACCTGGTTGACCACCCATAGTCCAACCAAACTTGACAGTGGGATCATCCATGTCACGAGAGCGAACGTTTGTCATGATGAAGACATCGCCGTTGGGTCGTGACTTGTCTCGCAATCGGAAAACGCCCTCTCCAAGCTTCTTGAATGCCGTGGTCGACGCTTGGCCGTGGATCCCCCTGGCGCCAGTATCGTACACCTTGAGTCTTCCGCCAGACACTTGCCTGGCGACCCTCGAGTAAATGCCCTCCCCGGCAATAAGCATAGAACCTTCGGTTGACTTGGTGCCATCCGCAAACACGGCCCTTACGCCATCCTCAGTCAGCTCGTACCCTGTCACATGCTTGGCCCACTCAATGGATTCTTCGCATCCTTGTGCGAAGATCTTTCTCATGTCTCCTCTTGCTATCCCTACAATCTTGTTGTCGCGAGAGGATAATTGTTCAGGTGCAGAATGCTCCGTTTCCTCCCCCGTGACGGCATCTAGCTCAGAAAACCCGCTACCGCCGGTTTTGCCGCATGTCTCCCAAAAGTGCTTCCATAGCTGAGGCTCAAGTACGGACTCGATAGCGTCCAAGCCTTCTGCCGACAGACGTAGACGATACCCTTGAGCGCGAAATGTGAACGATGCGTCACGCTCAAAGATTCTGAAGGGAATTTGAGATCGTTTGAGGGATTGTGCGAGGAGCAGCGATGAGAGCCCGGCGCCTGAGATTAAGACTGGCTTGCTGGTGATCATTTTGCGTAGATCGATGAATGGATGATTGAGAGATTGATTCTGCTGTGTGCCGCATCGATGTCTAAATATTTTGGGTGCATGTCTCACTTCGGAGACATCTGACGACGGGCTTCCTACTGGCTGACAAATCTCCAGCCCTAGAAATGACGAATTTTGAGGTGCGAAGAAAAGCCTCAACCTGTGCTTACAACGCTTATCGGCGTCGGACATTGGAAAATGCCGACCTAAGAGTGGGAAGCTTATTCACCCCACCTCATGAGCTTTCGACGTAAGACGCCAGTGCATATGAGTGTTTTCTCTGGATACCTAAGCAGCCATGTTTGGCGAGGGCGGTGGGTTTGATTGATTTCTGAGTCAATTAGTAATGGATGCATTTTCCCCGGTCATTTGTGCCATTGAAATGTGTATCATTTCACCCGCAGCTTCACATACATTCACATTTATGTTTTACTGCACTATTGTGTTGAAATCGTCTTGGTCAACGGAATTGCATTGTGCTGTCCTTCATCGAATGTGTAATCTCAGCTGCCATTGCACGAACACTTCTTCGTGCCATCGATGGCACCAAAAATGTAAAATATCTCGCCCTCTCTAAATCCCCCGCACGGCATCTATCCTTAATTTGGACTCAAATCCGCTTCACATCTTCAATAACGTCAACATCTCCGCGGAGCTTGTCGCCGCCAGTGAATTCGAACACTAAATCACATCAGTAACCTATCACAAGATACTTGTTCACGTATCAAACGGGATAACCACTTACAATCAATTGGTGCTGTTGCGAACCTACGCGCCGAAACTTTCTTTTGGAAGAGGTAATCCAACTCGGCGAAAGTACGGTTCTTCGTCTCCGGCAGGAAGAAGAAGATCCACACAGCCCAGATGAGACAGAAGCCGAAATACAGCATGCCCGTCTTGGCACCCCAGTTCCAAGCATCAGCACTATCGTTTAACATGCGAGGGTTGAGCTGCTGAACAGCGATTTGGCCGCAAACATAGATGCCACGTCCAATGACAATCGTTTGAGCTCTGACACGACTGGAAGAGGTTTCGCCAACGATGACATAGCATGTCGGCCCCAAGGACATCTTAAATGTGAGGTTGACGATGATCATTACGACCGCCACTGCAATAGCCACGTTGTCTTGGCCTGGGATGAAACCCATAATGCCGATAATAAGCATAGCGGTGCCGATTATCGACGACCCATAAAAGTAAAAGGTGCGCCGCCCAATTCTTCCCATCAGGCAGATTGCAATACCTGTGCCCACAATGTTGACCGATTGAATGCCCATACTGTAGTTGAAGGCCTGAACCTCGGGCATGCCAGCTGACTTCAAGAAGATGGTAGCGTACGAGCAAATCGCCTGTCCATTCAGGATCTGAATGATCCAGGCCATGCAGACGATACCAGTGCGTCGTAGGTTTGTGCCTCGGAAGCAGTCGCGATAAGTCGCTCCTTCAGCTTCGATCTTCTCCATCTCGTTGGTATGTTTCATCAACTCAAGGGTTTGAGCCATCGTCTCTTGGGTATAATGATCCTTGCGAGCAAGGCGACGCAAAGACTTCTCAGCCTCGGCCAGACGACCGCGACGAACCAGGTACCAGGGACTTTCCGGGGCGAGGAATCCGACAACGAACAGTGGAACAACCCAGACCCATTGTAGAGCGTATGGGATGCGCCATCCCAGATCGCCGGGCAGGTCAAGCGAACCGCGAAGAACCCCTGCAGCCAGGAATGAGCCACATCCCCAGCACATGGACACCCAAGCTGTGAGGTATCCGCGAAGCGCAGCTGGGCAAATTTCGGCGGCATAAGCGGTTGTGAGAGTTTGGAAAATTCCCCAAGGAATACCACAAAGTATGTTTGCCGCAAACAGCATCTGCACATTGACAGCGAAGAACAATGTGAAAATGGTAGCACCCATCAATGCCATGGCACCCATGTAGACTCGTCGAGAGCCGTAGCGTGACTGCAGCCAACCATTGAGCAAGAGACCGATAATACTGCCAAGGTTGTTCCCGTTGCCGATCGCGGCCTGCCACGAGGTGGGGATATGTTGCTTCCCGTTGGCGTCGGGCCAGCCGAACTTATTCAGATACGCTGTTTGTCCGAAAAAGTTGTTGATCAAGCCGACGTCCATTCCCTCCATGACTAGAGCCAGACTTAGGAGGGAACTATAGACGATTGCGGGCCAATACTTCGAAAACAGCTCCTTCCGGGGGAGCTTCGCCTCTTCATCGCTAGCAGCTGATGCCGCCTCGATCAAGGCTACATTTGGTGTGTAAAAGCGATGTTCATGGTGGTCAAAGGCTGTTGTGTCTCCTTTGGCAGCAGACGAGCCTAAAGTTGCGTCTGTCATGTTGACGATGAGAAATGCAGATCAAACGCAAGTGACAATGAGGGAAGCTGAAGACCATAGTAAGAAGATAGAAATGCTATCAAAGGTGAGATGGAGCATGCAGCTATAAGCAATTCCCATGGTAGCATCAGTCTGAACAGTTGTTCCCGACAGTCTGGTAATCTTCTTCGCCAAGTCGCCAACCATCTGCCAAGTCGCGTCCACGAATCACCTGCCAACTTTGCGGGGATGGTTCGCCCAATCTTTTGCCGATGTCTGTCGACTGGCCCCCATCCTTCCCCGCATTCCCCATGGGGTTCATAAGGTCTGTCTTGCAGTGGGGCTCACCGGCCTCATCCCCACGGCTCAGCTTCATATCCGCTTCTCGACGGCCATGCGGACTAGGGTGTGTAAAGCCACAAGAAAGAAAGATGTTGCCCAGATTCGGTCATCGCGTGAGAGAATCCCGAAGTGCGGTCAGTAAGACCAATCAAATTCGGCCAAGAGGGACTATTGAAAACCCAGACTCTTCTGCTCACGCCGCGCCTTGCTTGGCAGGATTCCCCAAGAAAAGCCAAGGACCAAAGCGCAAGATGTTAGCACTCAATTGGGCCTTTCTCCGTTGGTGGTCATGGTGACATTATGACTCGCCAACACAACCGAAACGAACGAACGCTTGTTGTGGTTCTTGTGTTCGATTCATTCGCTTACTTTGGTTACGCTTTCCGTGTTAATGCTCAGTCAATAACGCCAAAGCGACCAGGACAGCCGAGACCAGAGTCAATTGGGCTTGAAGATCGAGGTGTGCGCCACCTCATCAGCATTCGGCCAAATTCCTTCCGTGCCCCGAGAATACGTCTGAGTCTCGAGGCATGTTACAGAATTGCGTTGTGGGAAGGTGTTTGGAACCTCATGCCCAGCAGTCGTTGGGATCGGGCCAGTACAGTTTTGTGTAATGAAGATCTTATGGCCTGTTCCGTTGACAATATGAGGTTCCATATCAAATGACACTCTACACAGTCGTGGTATGGAAATGCTGGACGCTCAACGCCGTCTCGATTGCGCCGTTCGTGCAGGTTCCTCATCCGCCTTAGTCGCGCACGATTATTCCCATCTGCTAAGGGAAACACCGCCTCAGCCACGCATCGGATAAATGAGACCAATACGACAACAGCGTGGAACAGTGCAAGACAATCCTTTGGTCATTGGCGGGTTAATTGGAGACCTTTACAAATAGCCTTGCAGTGACCGAAATTTAAAGAGCGTAAACACATTGGCATGTAAGGAAGGCGTTTGAAGTGTTGTGGCAAGATTGCAAAATTTGTGAGCGCGATCAGTCCCCTGCTACAATAAAGGAGAATACAGCCTATATACTCAAGGCCATGACTTGACTGGTGACCCGTCTGGGGACCAGTTGTACCAGCCCATGTCTACTTCATCAATAATATTCCACTTGTCGATGAACTCCTTCTTCTTATCCTCTAGGCCTTCCGTACTCAGGATTTCATAGACTGTTCTCCAAGCACTGTTGACAGCTCCAATAATCCATGCATGTCCAGAGCTGAGTGCTTCACCGGCAAAGTGCATGTGCCCGTGGGCAGCAGGCATCATCAGCCACGGCAGCACACTACTGAATTGGCCTGGCCCGAAGATGGCGAATGCGCCATTCGAGTAGGCAGAGCCATACCAGTCATACACGTGGTAGCCCTCGTACTGGGATAGAATGAACTCGTGAGAAACGCCGTTCAACACTGCAAGATCCCGCAGGGTAAAGTCGACCAGAGTATTGACACTTTCCGGTTGAAATGGAGCCTGGGTCGTAGGGTTATGCGGGTTGAGATAAGAGCCCAAGCGCGATGAGTCTTGGCCCCACACGTACGACGCGATCATTGTCCCGACATTTTCCACGCCTGGAACATCGACCCCATACGACGGATAAACACAGCGGCGGATAGGAAGGTCCGTGAAAGATTGGCCTCCCTTGAATGCGCCAGTGGACAGGTTCTCCCACCTGACGAAGGTCAGTAGACGTTCTGGTAATACCTAAGACATGAAAACACGTACCATCTCGACTTGAACTTGAGGCCGATTTTAGTCGACGGGTCGTACCTGTAGAATGGTTATTGAAAACTGCCGGTGGGATATCCCAGAGTGGGGCAAACTTTGATGGAAAGGATGACATACTGCAATGTGCGAATGGCGCTCTTTTGAGAATAGCTCAGGTCGAGCTCCGTTGTGTTGATGATTTGCAGAGCGCCAAGTGGGACGGTCGATACGACATGGGCGTAATCAAACTCTTGAGTACCGTTCACGACAACCTTCAAGGTACCGTCCGAGTTCTTCCTAATGTCCGTTACCTTGTTGTTAAGAATAGGCTTGTTCTTAGCGACAAGAGTCATTCCCTTCGTCAACATGTCCATACCCCCATTAATCAGAGACCAGTTGTTGATGTCTGCACTGGAAAAGATCCACTGCTCAAGAACCGCTTGTGACATTGAGTACATGTCATAATGACCAGTTGCGTCGTTCACCGTCTCCAGCCAGTCGATCTCGCTGTTGGTGAAATTTCTGTCCAGCAGAAACTCTCGTGCAGTCATGGAGTCATACTGCATCAACAAGTCAAATCCGCTGGTGAAGTCTACAGAAAGTGCATCGGTCAAAGTCTTGACTTGGTTAGCCCAGACGTCGGATGCAGATGACGCTTCAAAGGGTTGATTGTCTCCCGGGATGTCAATGTTGTACCGACTGGGAGACGCGGAGTTCGGATCTTGAAGTTGTGCGGTGATGTCGTTGAATCTCCTGAATGTGTTATCAGCCTTGAAAATGTAAGGCTTCTTGACCACTTGGTGTTGCTCCTCCACGCGCTGATTGATGTATGGGATAAGACTCCACGACTTATTTCCGATGACGCGGTCCATGTAGGGCATTGGAGGAAACCTCATTGCTCCCACGTCCTGTTTGTTCCTTAGTGTCAGGTATCCAACTGGGATTGCTGAATAATTGCTCACATAGTAGTCGTAGTATGCAGGATCCTCGGACGTAGAGTTGGCCCACGTATCCTGGTCAAAACGGTACGTGTAAATCCTTCCGCCAATGCGATCAGAAACTTCATGGATATCGTACTCGATGCCAAGTGAGTCCAACAGAATAGCAGCATACAATCCAGCAGCTCCCGCCCCGATGATTCCAACCTTCAACGGTGTACCCGCTGGGGTGGGGACTCTGCTGTGGTTGGTGTAAGCGGAGCTGTCAACGATCTTTCGGAAAAAGGCAGCACGCGGGTTTTCGGCGGCGAGATTGCCATCGTTGCAGACGTTTTTATCGTCTCGTCGAACCTGGGACGACTCAGATGCGGGAAAAGCGAATGATGGTGCCAACAAAAGGGCAGTAACGAGTGTACGAGGGTTAAGGAGCGGCATTGTGTTGATTGTAAAGAATGGCTGTCGATTGCTGAACACATTTCTGTTGCACCAAATCACAGGCCACCTGGGTTATACTTATATTATTCTTCAATTTGATGGAATCGTCTGGACGCAGGCGGGCGAGAGCAACCACGCGAATGTTTACCAACATAGCGTACGTTCCGTCCCGGTATGGTACATCTTACCGGCGCATGGTTCACTTGTCTCAGCGGTGTCGACTGGAAGTTCAGCTCCCATTCCTCACCGGTACTTCGCCCCTGCCTGAATGGTTTGGTGCTGTCTTGTGTTGGAATGTCAACTAGCGTAAACGATGCATGCCCCATTTCCACGCGAAAGCCACACATCTCCCAAACCCGACTTTTTGGGATTTAATTGCCGTTTTGAAGTCTTTGTATCAGCCTCTGACTCTTTTCTATTTCCCCACGTTTCTTGTGCGCATTATTTGAGGCACTCTGGATACGCCTCTTCCCCACGTTGTCCTGATGACCATGTTCTTCATTCTTCACCCTACCTAATCAACGGCACCATACACAGAAGCAGTCAAGATTCGGTGATTCACATATACCTGGATGCAGGTTCTCTTCTCTCGAGACAATCATTTCCACAACGCATGACCCCATTTTCAGCGATCGAAAATCAACGTGAAAAACTGTTTCAAACTCTTCTGGCCAAACACCTTCAGCAATCCAGCCCTTCAATGCCACGGCCAACCGCTGAAGGTCTCACCGGCAAGGCAGGGGCTGACTGTTTTCCTTCCGACAAGGCAAGGTCCACTGCGTGGGTGAAATTGGCGGCTTCATGTGTACCCTGAGACGGTGCTGTTTCTTCCATGGCAACGAAACGAGCGTTTCTTCGTCAGTAGTCGCCCTGCAGTAGCAAATCCAGATTTCCACACGGCTAGGCATTTCACGCGGCTAAGCAATCCTTTTTAGCAAGGTACAAACAGGAGAAGCAAGCCGATCATTTGCCTTTGGAATATAGTTGTCCATTCACAATTCCCATATCTGAATTCTCCACCTGCGTACTTTTTCATACAGTATACACGCTCCGTAGATCGTCTAGTTCAACCAACCATTGGGACCGGCCCAGGTACCCTTAACCATGTTGTTGTAGTAAACCCATGGGAAGAAGTCCTTCTTCAAATAGTAGAAGGCACGGCGAGGCACTGCCTGATCAAAACCAATCAAGTCGCCGAAGGTCTCCTTGGGCACTCCACCATACTTGAACTCAGCCAGCAGGACCTTGCCATACTCAGTAGTGAGCGGGCACGAAGTGTAGCCATCGTACTTGGGCTCGGGCTCCTTGCCCTCGATAGCCCGTAACAGGTTGCTGACCAGAACGGGGGCCTGCGATGTCACCGCTGCCGCAGTCTTGGAGGTGGGCAAGCTGGAGGCATCGCCAGACGACCAGACATTGTGGTACTTGGTGTGGCGGGTAGTAGCTTGATCGACTTCAACGAAACCAGCCGCATCGGCCAGAGGACTGTTCTTGACGAAAGCATGAGGGCCCATCTTGGGCACCACGTGCAACAGGTCAAACGGCTTAGTGATTTGGTTTCCATCAGGCCGAGCAAATACCGCAGTGTTGCCATCAACGGCAACCAGGTCATGCTGGAAAAGGCCCTCGACTCTTCTCTCCTTCCTCAACTCTTCGAGCTTGGCGCTGTACTTCGGAACACCGAACATGGCAGGGATGCCGGTGGCAAAGCTGATTTTGATCGGCGATGCAGTGTTGCTGGGGTCGTACAGGCCGGCGCGCTTCCAGAAATCCAAAGCAAGCCACATGACCTTCTGCGGGGCACCGGCGCACTTAATAGCACCGGCCGGCTGCGTGAAGATGGCATTGCCCTTTTCAAGTCTCTGAATAGTGTTGAATACCTTGTCGCAAGTTTCATAGCCATAGATGGTCGAGACAAGCGAGTTAGGGTTGGCAAGGGCCTCAGGAAGACCCTTGATGCTTCCATAATCAATCTTGATACCAGGAGCCACAACAAGCTGCTCATATCCCAGCTTATCGCCATTGCCCAGCTCAATGGTGTTCTCTTCCGGGTTGAACGTGCTGACGCTCTGCTTGTAGAGCTTGAGCTTCGAGTCAACCAAGCTCTCGAGAGGACGCTTCAAGTCCTCCTTGCTCTTGAGGCCACCGCCAACAAGAGTCCATCCGGGCTGGTAGTGATGCCACGTAGCAGGGTCAACAACGGCGATGTCATCCTGAGAGAACTTTCCGGTGTTGAGGAGTTGGTGACTAATGGCCAGACCAGCACTGCCGCCACCAACTACGACAATCTTGTGGCTGCGGGAAGGAGGAACCACGGGGGCAGCTTTCACTGGAGTGGGCTTCTCGGAGGAGGCCTTCTCGGGACTAGCTGCGGCGGCGGCGGGCGCAGCCTTATCTTGGGTGGGAGAAGCAGCCGTCTTCTCAGCAGGGGCAGAAGCTGTCTTCTCGGAGGACGCAGCTGGGGCCGGCGTTTGCCCAGGAGTTGGTGCCGAAGGGGTGGTGGCCTTCTCCGCACCCTTTGCGGCGGCGGCCGGCTTCTGAGGAGTTGAGGCCTTCTCAGCTGATGGCTTTTCGGGAGAAGCTCTTGTAGCAGTCTTGGACGCGAACCCACGCATCACGGGGGCGTTGCGGGCTGCCATACCGGCGCGGCAGGCATGGCGAGCCACGGATGTCACGCGCGTCGAAAACATTGTTGGCGCCTGTGGGAGAGCTGAGTTTGCGATGAGGTTGCGGAAGGAGCGGTAGGAAAGATGGCGCAAGACGACGACAATGGTGTTGAGCGGCGTAGAAAAAAACCGGGGTCCAGTAGCCTGGAGAAATTGAAAACGCCGCACCGACGATCACATAACGGTGTGGCAGGTGGGCTGATCTCCATTTATGGCTGTCGCAATTGGCCAATGGCACGACGCGGTGGAGCTGCCGCCCCGACTGCCGACAGCCGGCCGCACATGCCGGCGAGAACTGCCTCACCTCCCCGACGGTGACGTGATGTTGTGCTTCGGGAACCACTCCGGTCATCCGGCTGGTCGGCGAGCTGGTCGCCGAATGAATCTGCAGATCCCCGACCGGCACGCGGAGCGGCGGAACGGTGTGGAGCTCGTCGTCCGATATCCAACTCCCTTCTTAAAAAGTTCCACCTTCGCGTCACCGTCCATCTACCACCTGTAGCATTTTTCATGACGGACCGGCCTCGTGAAATCCTCCTCCACAACTCATCTGTCCAACGCATCATGAAAGCTTTCCGACCGCATGTGCGTTTCACTTCCTCAACTGCTGGTCGGGCATCTCAATCCCCCATACGACCCGTTGAACGCCTTGGGGTGTTGCGACATCGACTCGAATACCACGTATCATGCGCTTCTCACTCTTCCCGCACACCAATCACCGGCGCATCCGATAGAGCGTTGTTGAACTCTATGAAGATACGTAGAACACTGTCTACTATCCCTAAGGGTGGCGTCAAACAGTCATCGACTTTCGGTGACAAGGGCCATAGTGCCCAAACCCTTGCCCAGGGACAACCAGTGATTCACGACCTATTCGAAACCAAGACCGGCACATGGCAGTACGTCGTCGCTGATCCCTCGACACGAGAAGCTGTTGTGATCGACCCAGTCCTAGACTATGATCGAGAAACGCAGGTCATAACCACAGTCGCTGCAGACCAAATCCTGTCATTGGCCAAAAGCCAGGACTACACAATTGTCAGAATTCTTGAAACTCATGCCCATGCTGACCATCTCACTGCCGCATCATACCTCCAGCATCGCCTGGAGTCAGAGCATGGGCATAAGCCTACTGTCGGTATCGGAAGACGAATCGGTCAGGTTCAATCACTCTTCGGTCAAAGATACGGGGTTCCTCAAGATGAACGTCAAGGGGCATTTGATACGTTGTTTGAAGACGACGAAGTTTTCAGCATTGGTAACCTTCAAGCCGTTGCTCTACATCTCCCCGGCCATACGCCTGACCATTTGGGTTACAAGATTGGAGGTAAGATCATTCGGCGGCCTCTCGTCCCTCTGGGTTTTGCTGATCTCACTTTCAGACAACGTTTTCTGTGGCGATTCTCTATTCCACGTGGACATTGGCACCGCTCGGTGTGACTTTCCAGGTGGCAGCGCCAAAAACCTTTATCATTCGGGCCGTAGGCTTCTAAGTTTGCCTGACCACGTCAAAATTTGGACCGGCCATGACTACCCACCAGATGGTCGCGTTGATCCCGTGCCTTGGATGACAGTTCAGGAACACCGAGCACAGAATAAACATTTGAGGGATGGCATCACTGAAGAGGAGTTTGTGGCTCAGCGGAAAAAGCGTGATGCCAGCCTTGGGGAACCTAAGCTGCTGCATCAATCACTACAGACCAACATCAGAGCTGGACGCCTTCCGAAACCCACGGAATCAGGGCATCGGATGCTACGGTTACCTCTAAGGCTTGGGGGTGTGAAGTGGTGAGAATTCCTCGGAGCACAAACCGCTGGTAAGGTAGGATCAAAACCTGGCTGTTTTTTCCCTTTGTTTCCTTTTTTTTTTTTTCTTTTTTTCTTGGTCTTTTTTCCAATTTTGATGTAGATGCTTTTGCGTATAATGATTATTTGGTTTCGCTCAGTTGGTGATTGTGACCCCGGCTGCCCATCGAGTCAAGCATTCCAAGCCATTCAATTGGTTGGAGCAAAGAAGACCAGCATGAAGAATGATTTCTCATGGCGATGTCAGTACCCAGGTTACCAAACTTTGGTGGTAACGATGGCAGACATCGCATCGTGCGTCATCCTTGGGGTATTGCGCAAGACGTTGGTCTTGTACAGGAGTTTCTGCCCCTGGTGCCTGAACTTATTCGACTTCCAGAAGAGCCACTGACCCTTTGATCGGCCCTACCCCGAACCACGGGGACGGGCACGCACATAGAGCTTTGATGGGATGAGTGCCCTCGGCAAATAACGGGCACAGTCTGACACGTGCTTGACACGAGAACTGTGTAAGAGAGGGTCCATCCACAGTGAAACGTTGTCTGCCAAGTGGAAAAGGGGGAGGGTGATCATCAAGCTCAACGTCATGGATGGTCGAATCTTCCCAAAATTTTCAAAAAGAGTTTTCATGCTTCCTCATTGTGGCTTCCATTGTTTGTTTCGCAGCGCTGAGTTGTAATTCCCTGGTTGAATTCCTACCTAACATGACGAGCGTCAACATCGGCTCCGCAAACCCGAGGCGCAACAGCGCACGCCGTTTCCTCGGTGATTACGAGTCCAAATGCAGTGCATGTCAAAGCTGTAACTCAGAAGTCATATACTGCAAGTGAGATCAAGGCCAAGGAATGGCCAGTGTTATGAACACGAAGTTCGTCTCACCAACGGCCCTACCAAAAGACGCGGACACGTCCGTGTGATGGGAGAATTAACAGAGCCGCTCACCTTTTTATCAAATCATCTGTCACAGATTTCGATCCGACTACCCGAAACAAACTTTTGTCCATGCGCTGCCGATTTGCTGAAGCTGAGTTTTGGCCCCTCTCTCCGCCGCATTCGTTTCACATGCCGGTCCAGACATCAGATGAGAACTGATCCCACACAAAGAAACTCAGTCATCATCCATGCGCCGGCAAGATTGCCGGGGGATGGAACCTCATCAACATCGGATTGAGCCAGCGATCCTCGAGTACGAATGAGGGGACACGTCATGCTCACTCCAGACGCCCAGGCGAATGTCCGCCCAGAGATTTCAGTGTGTGAGAACAAAACCCCTCTCGTCCGCTCTTTGACACTTTCGTCGTCAACCCACAAGCACGAATTACTCGGGGAACCATACAAAGACCGATGCAGACTGGGCGAAGTTGGCACGACGGGTGACTCGCGTTTTCCAATGCCTGCTGGTCAGCCCTAATTTCGCGCTCTCCCCAAGTAATTGATCGACCTCGAATGCCTGCATCCCGCCTATAGAACGATTTTACGATCGAATTATCCTCGAGAGACCAGAAGCCCTCGGCGTGCTTGAATGGGATCAGCCTACTAATGAGCCGGAATTATGAAGCTGCGACGATTCCAGTGCTGTCGCCAAGATCGTCGCCGAACCCTCCTCCCCCGCAATCGGCCGCGCGAATTTATCCCGTCCTGTCGCTGATTTCAGTAATTCTTTTGTTCCTTTCTGCTGGAGCTGGCATTGCTCTGTCTGCAGTGGTGCTGTTTCGGAACTTCGCATCGATTGAAGTTCTGGATCCTTTGAGCCGAGCTGTTTTCTTCGTCGCCTCCTGTATGAGTCTTGCATACGTACTCACACACATCATCGCTGCCAGAACTGCTTACATCAAAAATAACGGATCTCCAAAAAGACATGGGAAGTACGTTGCAGGCTTGGCGTTCTTGCTCGCTCGATTGGGTCTTCCGGTTTGGGTTGCGGCAGTCACCCTTGCGATAATTGTTGCGGTAAACATTGGACTGGATGTGTCGAAAGGAATTCAGGAAAACCTACCATGGCTGAATGTTATAATCAGCGTGGCTTCTCTGTAAGTCGCCACGGCCATTCCCGAACCAATCACATCGGACATCTGTGCTAACAGATGGACAGCCTGTCATTGATTGCAATGCTTGCAGTCATTGAAATGGCTGAAAGACCGTTCGCAACGATAGGTCTCTCACAGTCTTGGTTCGTTCGGGGAGAATATCCTTTTACTGCTCCAGACGAGGAAGACATTGACTATGGGCTTGTCGAAGTCGTATCTATGGTGAAGGATGTCAAATTGCCGCCAACTGCCAAGCAGATCAAAGCCAGGAAGATGCTATCGACTATCCAGGAAAAGAAGGAGAAAAAGCCTGAAAAGCGGAAACGGAAGACGTTGACGAAGAAGAATCCTTACGAAGTTCAGCTACAACGACAACAGCAGCAGCAGCAACAAGAACAACACCGAACTCTGTAAGTAGCATGATCGGCCATTCTGACGTGGGAGCCTAACCAAACTGCCCAGACGCCATGCGAGGAGTATGTCCATGCCGACTCCACTGAACGCTGTGTTCGGCGACAGCCCGGAACCTCGGCTGCCAGACTCGCCTGGTTTGCACACCGCGTTTGCATGGAAACCACCCACTAGAGAGGGCACTCCACGTGCCGCTGGAGCTGTGACTTTTGAGGATCTCGGAGCATGGAGAGATCGAGTCAGTCTGTATCATACGGCGTCGGACATTTCTACGAGCGCCTCTGCGCCATCTGACGATATCGTTCTTCCCTCTATGCCCCGCCAAGCCCATTATTCTCCACGCAGTCAAGCCTCACTGCTTGAACAACAGCAGAAATACGACTTGCGGCGATGGACAGCGATTGGTATGCAATCACCTCCATTTGACGGTGGGTTCTTGGATGTTCCCTTCAAAAGGCCTCGTACACCTCTCATGACAATGGAGGATGAGCACAGGATGCTTGGAAGGAGACCTTCGACAAGAGACGGAGATTGGGAGGCAAATTACCACCTGAGAATGCATCAGAACAGTCGACCTTCGAGTTCACACACATCGAGAACGGCGCGATCTTCCATGACCTCCCGAACTGGGTATACAATACGAGATGAGCCTCCCTCGCTTCCTCCGATCGCCACTGTCTCCTCTCTGGTAATCGCGAGCACCATGAACGAAGTGAACAAAAAGAATACGAATAGTATTCGACCTGACAGTGACGTACTGCCAAACGAAGGACGTCGACGCCGGAGACTTTCCAACGTGAGCGACAAGCGGCGTCAGACGTACATAACGGACAGCCGGTCACTGTCGCAAACTTACCGCCCATCCAGCCGATACATTTCCACCACATCACAAGAAACCCGGCCAACGAGTCCAACAATGACAATTAGGTCTGCGAGATCGGGAAAATCCGACGTTCACAACTTCTCTCGACCTCGAACTTCAGCAGCTGCAAGAATGCAATCTAAGGTGGCAAAACGGTTGCGAGCTATGAAGAATCAGCAGCAACAACAGCAGCAACAACTGATTCTATCAGTTACACGCCGCTCCGTGGGAGAAGAGACATCCTCTTCCCCAAGTACGCCAGGGACCCCTAACACACCTCGGACTGTGAGAGCAGCGGCAGTGAAGACTTTGCAGGAGAGACTTGGCCGAAGAAACCAGCAACAACTGCCAACTGATCGGGAGCAAAGGCCGCCTTCACCAGAGACCCCAAGAACGGCAAGGGCTACTGCTGTGAGAACTCTTCAAGAGAGGCTGGGCAAGAGAATGATGCGGCGTAATGAGGCAGAAGCCGCACAACTACAACATGTATAACTTGTCACGAATCATAATGACATACAACTGTACTACTATTGTTATCATTGGTAATAAACAAAATATCCGATTGATCAACGCGGCTGATGAGTCACTTTGCGCACATGATCAAACGTTGACTAGAAGGTACGATGACCCTGATAACATTCTACTCCTGTCAACGTGACGAAACGTGAGTATATCTCTGTTTTACGGTTTTCTTTATCGTACTAATTGCCCCATGAATGCTTTCGCTAATACGCTCAATAGCCTCCAGGGCCTTCGTGATATCCAACGTAAACCCTGCAATGAAATTGATACAGACCCAAGCCAATGAGAGCTGACACATAAAAAGGAAATGCTGCAGGTGAAGAGACTTGCTCTTCATGTGCGGTCACAGACCGCTCCTGCTAGACCCCGCAATAGTAGCACTATTCCCGCTGGTTGTAGTACTCTCTTTCTTCCAATGACGCTTTCTCCCTCTCGCTTGTGTAATTCCTGTCCCACAAGGCGGTCTCAAGTCTTTCATACACAACGTCGACATCCTCCAGCACTTCGTCATCGACCTCACGATCCTCAACAAGTTTCCACCCGGCCCGAGCAAACCGTCGACGAGCCTTGTTGTTCATACCAACAATGCGCAAAGCCATTTGTTTTCCCGCGTATTGTTTTACCTCCTCTTTCAACTCGGCCAGTGTTTGGACTCCGGTAACGTCAACAAAGGGCACATGCGTGAGGTCCCACACCATCACCGTCATCTGCTTGTTCGACGGTACCACCTTGTTACGCTTCCGCAGCATCTCAATGCGCTTGGCCGATGCAACACTCCATGACCTATCGGATGACTTTTTCTCTTGTTGCTCAGCCGTCATCCTCGGTTCAAATTGAACTTTGACAGACTCAATGACGGACTTCTTAACACGGCCTGCGTTGGGGAAGAAGATGGAGTCGGTAAAGCTGATAAGCATAGCGTCGTCGGGTACAAAGGCATCATCGGGAGCTGTCGCTGGTGCTGTCATAGTTCGCGGGACCATGTTGCTCTTACCACTCGTCGGGGAGAATGTCTTGACTTTCGGGAAAGCTGATCGAACAAGGGTGTACCCGATACTGAATACGACCGCGAACGCAATGCCCATTTCGGTGGAAACAAATAGAGTAACCCAGAATGACAACATAGAGGCGATGAAGTCAGGAAAGGACATACGCCAATATCTATAAAATAGGGATACCGGACCGATGATATGAATGACAGCCATAATCTATGGCGCTTCTTGTTAGCAGGCTCCCAGTGGAACAGAAAAGAGGGAACCACATACAATGATTGCGGATAGAGTCGCCTTCGGAATCCAGAATAGTGCCCCAGACAGCTTGTAAAGCGTCAAGAGAATAAAGCCAGCAGTAAAAGCACCACTCATAGGGCTCTTAACTCCACATTCCGAGTTCACTGCCGTTCTTGACATGGCTCCTCCGACGCTCATAGCACCGAACAGGCTGTTGATTGTGTTTGTTACCCCAAGGTAGCATAGTTCCTGGCTTTCATCAATGGCATAGTTGTTCTTCCGCCCAAATGCCTTTCCAATCGCCAAATGCTCTAGAGCCGAGGCTACTAGGGGTGCGATTGCTCGTGTCGTGACCTTGGAAACCAAGTCGGTGGCGGGCATCCTCGGTGCTCGAAGCCCATTTGCCTTAACTTTGCTGATTGCCCAGAGAGGTGTCTTCTTATCTTTGTTCACGACGAAACTGATCGTCGTGAAGATGAAAAGAATAATGACGGCACGGCTGCTGCAGATGAATTTGAGAACAGCACTCTTCTTTCCCCAACGCTTGCCAATGAACTCCAAAGCGTAGAGCAGTATAATGCCGCTGAATCCAATGGCTATGGTGAGAGGTTCCATCTCAGGGATGCGACTGAACACGTTATTGATGATGCTGGCAGTACCGGACGGGACATCGCTGAGGCCAACCAGAGATCCGACTTGGCCGAGAAGAATGGTGAGAGCCGCAGCTGATAGGAATCCAGACAGGACTGGGACTGAGATGTAATCGAGAACAAACCCAAGCTTCAGCAGTCCCACCATCAGGGAGTATATACCAACCATCAAGGCCACAGCGGATGAAATGTCCTCAGGTGCGAAGCCTTCTGACTTGAGATCTCCGATGATTTCCGCAGTGAGCAGGCCCATGATAGACGTTGGCCCCGTGGATAGATCTGTCATATGAACCTGTTAGCTCAGATATAAGCTAAGGGGGCGCCTTTGGCCTTACCCTTTGATGTGCCCATGAACACGTATATGGCTACTGGAAGCCAACTAGAGTATAGACCGAACTCTCCAGGAATGGTGGCAATCTTGGCGTATGCAAGCGCTTGGGGGATCATCATGACCCCGATGGTCATACCAGCAATGAAATCTGATAGAATCCATTTCGGGTCATATTGAGTGACCCATTGTACAATTGGGACTTTCTCGATGAGGTATTGGCCAGTTGCTGAAGGAATCCGGGGCAATGCGGCGCCAGCCTTTCTCCTTATGGTGTTAATGGTACTGTCTGTCTCGAAATCAGACTTGGCCTTTTCAATAAATTTCATGTTGAGGTTCAACTGAGACTCTGCACAAAAGATTTAAGTTTTCAGGGGCCATAGAAATGATATGAGTAGTTGTTCAAGCGCCTGGGGAAACTCTGTACGCTATCTTTGCGTCGTGGCATAGATCCTCTTTATCTGATCTCCTGTCTCAAGGCGGGTTTCTTGCCGCGCGATCAGACACGCTGACTTGGCTGATAGAAGCCGAGAACGACTTCCTAGAAGGGTAGCGCATTGGGATGACTGATCTCATGCATTAGACTTTAGAGTGCCAGCTGCGGCGAACCGCCGGCAAGGGCATCCCCCGTTCTGGACGTCGTTCCTACGCTGCAAGATTAAAATAACAAGTTGTGAGTGTCTAACTTGGCTCATCTGCCCTATCATTGGTTTGCAACCTGCCTTAGGCAGATGTCGCCCTTAACTTATTTCTGACAACAAGTGAGGCTTAGGTCGCGCGAGAGAAAGGAATACCAACCGCGGGGTCTTCATCATCTAGCTCCGAATCAGATTCGTCTCCGAATCCTGTGTCAGGTCTCGGCATTTGGTCTATTCGAGATGTTTTATCCGGTTTCCTATACTGTCGATATTACCTGCTCATGGGTGATCGCTTTGGACTAGCTCTTAACAGAGATCAATCGATAAAACGCCCGGGTATTTTGGGTATCCCCTGCACGGGGGCAACCGAACGGTATAAGCCGCGGTGCTATACAGGATGACTCTGACTCGGGAGAGAGGGCTTAACTGGTTCAAGCTTCAGATGAAACAGGGTGCCCCGGCCATGAGGTAAGATAGCGGGACACTGCGCCCACTTCTTCAAGAGGTCCACGCCAAAGAAACATGTCGGAACGGGAGCACTGCAAACATGGCGGGGCATCTTTCAGCTGGTGGGAATCAATGATGTCAAGGTACGACCGTTGTTGTTGTTGGAAGTCTTACTTCCGAGTGGGATGCCCTAGTGCTTGGGGCCATATTACCTGCCCGAACAACTTGAGACGGGATCAACATCATTATTTTTGGACATTCTCGGCAATCAATCAAAACCTCGTCCAGTAAACAGGTGCCAGTCGAACGGCACACAAATACGTTTGAAAAAGAATGGGCGATAACTTCCGTGAGATACCATCGGGCAGTTTTGATACATGACAACACCGAAAATAGGACAGTCTGTCGGCAATTGGATTGCGATTGTCTGCCCAAGATTAACAAGCAGAGTGGCATAGCAAGCGGTGGACTAGACACTAGACAAGACGGGAAGCAAAATGAAACTTTTTCAAATCTCACAGTCCTTTATCTAGCATGACTGTACTAGAAAAGAGAAGCCTTCATTTCACTTCCACTTGAACGTGGCTGCTGCGTTCAGTGACTTTGCGTATGCACGAGAGCATCTGTCATCAGCCTCATTTTTGATTATCAGCCAAAGCTTTTTAATCTCAATTGCCCAGGAATTTGCATCCTGCGCAACGTGGACAGATTTACTCAGCTTTGGCTGGTACGTGCGAGGGTGCGTCCCGAACGAACTCCAGAACGCCGAAGAACGCCGTTTGGCTGAGATCCTCCAGGGTTTGACAGCTATCCTAAGCAGGGCCAATTGGATCTTGCGGGTAGCAGCCTGGGTGACTGATCTCAAACTCAGCTATTGCAGGAGACGAGTGACAGCATTGCGACATCGATATCATCCGAGACTTTGATCGAGCATAAAAGCTTTCAGCGGCTAGGGGCCGGAATACTACGTTATGTAGGCTGGTCCCTTGCCCATGTATCCGCGGCAAAAAGAGAGTCGGCTGGGATGTTCACTTTGAGGATGGGAAAGGTGTGCTCTTGCTGCGCCCCAATGTCTGAGCGAGTTTCCTCGCTGGAGGGTCGATTTTACTGGTGCCATCAGACAATGCAGAATCAATTGCTACCACGGCAAATACAGTGGAACACTTCTAGACAGCCTCAGGGGCGCAGAGGAACGCTACACGGCATGGCTGCACCGACGTTGGAAATCCCTTGATCTATACTCACGGGCACTAAAAGACTTGGCTATGCCAAGCAGTCAGGTATTGATCTTTGCGCATCAGTCAGCTTTCGATTAGCTCCCGCGCATCGTGTTTGCTGGCTTCCCCTGATCTGCCCCTCTCGTTGAAACATTTTCGCATCCTTTCAGCTGCGGGACCTAAAAGCCCCATGGTGCGGCGGGCAAAAGGCTACGGGCGATCGTCCTTAAGCGCCGCTAACAAAAACGCGGGGATTCAACATGGTGAAGCTGGAAGGTGTCACCCCAGACTCAGCCAGGCTCAGCCAGGCCAGGCCAGGCCAATGTGCGACTGGCAGCAACCGCTGCAGGTTTTTGGCGACAAGGATATCCATTCTAAGTTGGCGTTTCGCATGAGGAAAATATATGATTCAGCTCATATCGCCGTGGTTATTGTTGAGGATCCTCTTGTTAAGAAGCAATTGGCTGGAGCGAGTCCGAGTTGAAGCGTGTCGTGCTGCCGCGATAGGTGTCGGACCGAAAGACTGGTGGAATGTGGGGGAGGTCGCGGCTTTGGTGAGTGAGTCCAGTGTCTCGGTGAAGTTGTCACGTGTGGGCAGGCTTAGTGTCGGTGGGGTGACGTGAATACCTTAGGGAAGGAAGCGGTGAAGAAGCGTAAGACACGGCCCGGGTGCGATGGACTCGTAGCGACGCCTGCGCACAGGTACCCATTCCCCCTTGTTCATTGCGTTTTCGGCTTTCGGACTTATCCATCCTCTTCAGATTCAATCGATTCTAATTCACCTGAATTGTGTGAAATGCTTCCGTCCACGGTGCAAAGGTCTCTCCACAAGCCTCTCGCCCTACATGAGAACTGGGCAATTGGGAGCGGATCGACTGATATGACATCATGCCGCAAGCTGATTGAAGTGCTCGATTGATTGGCAATTGGCTGGGCTATTTGCACTGCCGGCGCTCTGCATCTTAGATTCGTATGGCAATCCGCAAAAAAGGCCTGCACAACAAGACCTGTGGCTCATTCAGGCAGCACTCATGCCTCGGAGTGGACACAAACCGCGTCAATTGCTGCACCACAGATCGTGATCCCGATCTCATCGGGCTGAACAACACCATGTCTTGCCATGACGCCAGGGCATCACGTGAGCGGACGTGTCGCCGAGCCAATCACACGTGGGCAAGATCCTGCGACCAACTTGTCACTTTAGTGTTCTGCTGTGCTGCCTTTTCTTTCGTCACCTCTTGGCGCATTCATTGATAAATTGACATTATGAAATTGAGGGCTTCCTCGTCTACTAATCGCTTTATCAACAATCGCAACATTTGACAACCATGTCGCGAAAATTAGCACCGTTGCTCCCAGCCATCGACAGTTCGGGGTTATCGCCATTCGACATTTCGCGCGAAGACCAGACGAAGAGGAAACGCGTCGGTACAGACATTGCCTGCAACCCATGTCGTAAAAGGAAGACACGCGTAAGCTTGGAATCGTCCTTCATCCTGCGAATAGCTGCTAATCCGTCGTGGTGTTGATCTTGCTGTAGTGCGATGGATTGCATCCAGCCTGCCAGGCATGTCTCAAACGATCAACCGAATGCACATACGTCGAAAAGAAGGAAGGAACAAAGACCGCACAGTCGCCCGAGGTCCTCCAAGAGCTCTTCGATCTCATAAGAAGTGTTCCAGAGGACCAGGCTCTGCAAATACTCTGGTCACTGAGGTCCAATGATGACTTGGCTTCGGTTCTTACTGCCGCAAGGGCCGGCATGCGCATAAAGGCCCATCCTCCCGATCAGCCCCTGATGAGATCAAAGCTGCCAAAAGAGTCATCTTTGGAGCTGGAGCTGATGGTCAAGAACCCAACGGCGTACCCAACTCCCAAATCATCTCTCACGGCATTGGAACGTGCTGGCCTGCTCGGTTCCAAAAGGCTCCGCCGGTCAAAGTCCCTAGACCACCAGTATGTATGTCCCGTCGTGCTCCAACCTGCTGCTGGGCAGCTTCGTATGAGGCTGACGTTCCCACCGATCCCACATGGACCTAAGTCCTGAGCCACACGGCAATCTGGCGTCCGTCAATAGCAAGATAATTGGGCCCGTGAACGGTTCATTCGGTCGTCGGTATGATCCTATTCATCTGAATGGACGTTCAGACTCAGGGTCGGCCCAACGAGTCTTTTCTGAGCTATGCGATCCCCGCCTCCATCATCTTAAAATCAGCTTCTGGACGGACGTGCCTATCACAGATGACTATGCGAAACAAGTGATATCCTTGTACATGATGACGGACCATCCTTTGTTAGGCGTCTTCGACCCGAGTCTATTTATTTCCGACCTTGTAGGCCAGAAACATACACACTGTTCTCCTCTTCTTGTCAACTCGCTGTTGTATTGGGGATGTGTAAGTAAAAGGGGCTCAATTCCCGTCTAAGACTCGTCCAAGAGTTACTAACAGCAAATGGATGGAAACCTAGCAAATGTATACTGCCATTGAGGAGAATGCAAATAAACTTGCAGAAGCGTTCTGCAAAGAAGCAGAAAGGCTCTGGTTAACCCAGGAGAATAATGATTCACTACTCAACGCGGCAAGCTCCCAGCTGTTGAGCCTTGCATACTTGGGACATGGGAAGGACCATTACGTACTCAAATATCTTTCCACTGCTTTGTGTATGGGCACTCGCTTGTGCCTTTTCGGAGTCGAGGCACCGCAAGCAATAAACAACATCAAACGGTTGTCACCAGAGATGCAAAGAGCAAGCTCATTCACTGCATGGGGGGTGTTTAATTGGGGAGTGTGCGTGTGCCTTTGCCCCGATTTGCCTTAATACCAGCAGCTAACAGTGTAGACTCATGGCTCTATTTTATCAGCAACCCGGGCTGGAGTACCCTGGTCATGCGCCGGTACTTCCAATCCCAGGGGGTTCAAGATCGTATGCTCTTAGCCCTGGATCGAGTAGCTTGAGTGCCGATCCTTCGGAGGCACTACCTCCATACATGGGCAGCACTTTTTCTACACTGTGCCAGTTCTGGCGCATCCTTCACGGCGTCACACTATCCTACTATAAGGACGAGCCGACTTCGTTGCCCGAGCACGCGTCGATCGACTTTGCGGAGTTCAAATACCGCCAGCTCCTGGCGTGGATAGAAGGATTACCATCTGACCAGGCCTTGAAAGATCATTCCCCTCACCATGTTGTTGTCTTGCAGTACGACCTCTACTTTGTTCCAAATGTTCTGCGGTAATACTGACGCTGTTCACCAGCATTTGGTTTCATGCCGCCATTCTCGACCTCTTCCGGCCCTTCCTACAAAGCACTACTCACGAACGACAGCGCCTCAAGACATTCTCTGCTCGACGCAGCTACCCTGAAGCAGCATTCAACGCCTCTGTCAACCAGTTGAAGCAACTCGTTGTGAGGTATCGGTGTAATTACGAGTCTTCCGCATATACAATGCTTTGGCAGACAGCCTTGATATACGTGGCAAACGCGGTCCTTCACAACACTGAGGATCCCGAATGGCGGCTTTATTTTCTGGCTTGTATATATGGATACGAGGGTTTGAGAACATCATACCGGGTTGCCGAGGTCATCTCTCGAGGGCTATTGACCATGTCGCTCGAAGAGGGAGACATGTCTGGCAGCGAGGCACGGCATTTGCTCAAGCAAGTGACCGATCCGGAAGGCGTCGACGGCAAGGGCGATGTGAGGGCTACCTTTATGGCAGATCTTGACTTAGCGATGACTGATCCTGAAGCGGCGAAGGTGGAGAATTTGGCCAAGAGATTCGAAGATGTGGCTTTATTTAGCGACTTCACGACCATGGATGATGATGAAGAGGCAAGGAGGTTCCAACGGATAGAAACACCAGATGGTGCGGAGTGAAAGACGTCTCCATTAACATGGTCAGTTCAGCTGACTCTGGCTGGCCAATTGCTTCCCTCATTCTTCGCGTATAAATATGTGCAAGTAGGACCCAGACTCTGTGGTTGTCCCAGCCAACCTTCTCGATCCTAGAACCTACAACTCTTGATTAGTCAACGCCCGGATGGGGAATACAACGTGACACTTACGAAAAGCTTTCATTATAGAACCAGACCTCTTCAGCTGCGGCCTTTCCTTGCATGATGCGTTGCTGTGCAGTTGCAGCGCATTGCCTCAAATCAAAGACCATAGAGGATGGTCCACAGACGACAATGCCCACTGTCCCTTGCTTCTCGGTTGTTGCTTGCGCAATCAATGGGATGCCCGGCCGTCCTGCCAGGGTTTGAATGTTGATCGGACCCGTGGTAACACTTCCTTTCGTCGAGACGGCTGTTGAGTGATCCATGACTTCCTTATCATTTGGCGTTCCGGGCTCGGACGCGGAGGGTAAAGTTTGGCTTGACGGGCTCGTCTCATGAATCTTGACAACCACACGCATCGCCTTAATGTCCTCCGTCGCTGCATGCCGTTCGGTAATATCGTTCAAAGCTTGGCAGTACCACTCTCGGAAACCAGGATCTCTTGAAACCACAACCACCTCAAGTTCCGATCCGACGTCATGTCTTTCCATGAAGTGTTCAATCATTGGCAATGAGAATCCAGCACCGGCTCCACCAGCAACAACCAGTGTTCTGTCAAAGCCTTTGAACCATCTGCTGGTCACCCCTCCGTAAGGTCCGTCGAGAAGAACAGGTACTGACATGCCAGGAGATTTCTCTGCAAGCTTTGCCAATCTACCAGTTATTCCGCCTCTGGGTTGCAAGTAAAAGACCATTTGACTGCGTTTACCACGCTGAGGAACCGAAGAGATAGTGAACGGGTGCGCGGTGAGTGCATGGAGGCCGCATGTTAGGAAGCGGAGGTACACGTGTTGTCCAGGGGTCCACTTCGTATTGGTCTCAATAGTGACTATAAGAGAGTCTTGTGTAGCCATGGAAAGACGTGCATGGCTGACCCCATGTTCCATAAAGGTCTTGAACTGCGAATAGAACCAGGAGAGCGAATAAAGGACGGCAGTGGCAATAAAGTAGTCCCAGGACGTAAGACGGAAGTCGCAATGAATGAAGAAGAAGATGAAAAAGACCGCAGCAGCGAAGAGATGTGTTGCCTTGAAGAATTCGTAATACCGGTCGCTTGGGTGGCGTCCACGAGTTAGCTTCACTCCCAGAAGAATTCAACAACCCAGGCAACAGTAACGTACCGGATCCAACGAATAGACATGAAAGTTAGCCAGGCCTGCGCTATTAGAGCAATAACACCGGTAACCCATATCCCTCCATCATTGAATGACTTCACAATGTCTCCCTTCCAGATATGAAACACGATGAACGGGAATGTGTGGACAAGGGCGAGAGCGAACATGGCCCATGCAACCCAATTGTGCCATAGATTGAGCTTCTCATGTGATATCCCGGTAAGGGTCGAAATCGGGTTTGCTTTGGCGCCGAGGATGCTATAGCTGTCAGCCTTTCTTGTCGGGATACATGATCGCACTTGAGACCACCTACAAGAGGAACGGCATACACGCCAGTGCCATGTACCCAGCTCGCGTGGCAATAGGTGGTGAGTTGCCGAAGCTGATCTGCCTAGTGTTTGGCCAGTAGTAGGGCCGGGGACCTAGAGTCATGGCTAACACCCACCAAGTCAGTCAAACGAACTCTTAGGTCGTCTGAATGGTAAAGTCAGAAGGGTACCTAAGAAGAATACAGCACCCGCGGCACCAAGAATATAGGCTGCCAAAGACTGCGTATTCCATGACCCCATGCGCCAACTTTTGTAAGAGATGAATCGCCCAAAAGACAAGAAACGCAGCCAGGACGAGTTGCGTCTTATCCGTTCGGGGGCGTAGGTTGATGTTAGGTTACCGATAGCGACGATAAGAATGGCTGTGAGGAAGAAGGCGATTGTTGGAAGGCCATATCGATGGTCGGCCTCGTACCAGAAAACCCAGTATGAGGTTTTCAAAGCGCATTGTTCTGGCGTCATGGAGCACATGCCAGCGTCACGGCTTGAGTGCAGCAAGACTGGCTGGTCCAGCCATGGGAGAGACATGTTGATCGTCCTCTTCGGTGATGAAAAATTCCGTGCAGATTGAAGAACTCGCCGAACAGCTGTCACCAATACCAGCGAGTTGGGGCTGTTTAATGGGAAGAATCAACCACAAAAATGGCTGGGATAGATCTGCTGGGGCCCTTGGCTCTTTGGTGCCAATAAGCCATCGGGAATTTCTAAACAGCGAGCACGTTGTTGACGTAGCATCGAGAGATATGAAAGAAATAACCACGCGTATTGAGAGTGTTTTTTGATCCATTGTCCGGAAAATCATGTGTTACAACTATCAGGGTGTTGAGCGAGTTTGAGAGAGTTACGAAGCATCCTTCGGCACTAAAGCACCGGGTTCCTACCATTTGATACTACGTTGACTGAGAAAATGGTTTATCATTGGCCCAATCACCAAATCCTGGACATATGCCACGTGAGAAATGGGTTCGATGTTCGCGTTTCGTTCCCCCACTGTCCCGTTTCGTACCCAGAACGGAACTTGGATGCCGTGTCATCCTACCTAGCGCAAGAAAACTTGCTCATATTGCGCGCCGGCCCCATCACCCGGAAACAAGCATTGATGAGCCGCAGTTGCCATTTTCAGGATGCAATCAAACAAAAAGCTTGAGTTTCTCTCTGCGAACTGCTCCACCATGAGCGTGAACTTGCTCAGCAACTCGTTAGGAAACGTTGATTAAATTGCGCAGCACTGTTACTTTTCCATATCATAAACTCGCGAGACATCCAACGCGGATGTATTTTGCAGTCTTCGCACCGTCTTCACCTTTACCGAATTGAACAAAGAACCAACGAACTACATTCGACCTTGCTACGTCGACCCTTGACCCGATTTTCCCCTCACTCGCATCGAGAGGATCACTCGAGTCAACTGCCCACGATGATGGACATGAATATGGCAACCACAACCGCCATGGCGATGGCAACTTCGACCAGCATGTCTGACAGCATGTCCATGTCTATGGAAGATATGACGATGACGTTTTTCGAATCCTTCACCAGTCCTCTGTACTCCATGTCTTGGTCGCCAACAACGAAGGGACAGTACGCCGGCACTTGCATTTTTCTCATCAGTCTCGCCTGCATCCTGCGATTGCTCTTGGCCCTCAAGCCAATTTTGGAAGAGCGGTTCTGGAGAAACTACCCTGTATACGAGTCGGACAAAGCTTTAGGGCAACATGGTGATGTCGATCCTGGAGCAGGCGTCGCTGTAGTACGGAGAGACATTTGCAGTCGGTGGAGGGGTTGGAGGGCGGGTGCTTCTGCGGCAAGAGCAACCTACGAGGTCATCATTGGCGGTGTTGGTTACCTTCTGTAAGCGCTTTTCGTCTGACTATTAACTCCGGAAATACCGACTAACCTGTCTCCAGCATGCTTGCGATTATGACGATGAATCTCGGTTACTTTCTCTCCGTTCTTGGCGGGATCTGGCTTGGAACCTTTCTGATTGGCGGTCTTGCCAGTAGCAGTGCAACCATTCACTGCTAAAAGCACAATATCCGGACCGACGAAGAAAGGAACGCGAAACGACAATGGGGTCGGAATATTATTTGCTCAGTATCAATTCTTATTGAAATCAATCGCTCACGGATCTACTACGAAGATGCCAGAGTCTTAATACATCACCTCTCTTTCAAGACGTCTCCCTGGCTTCTTCTTCCTCGAATTGAACCAGAACTGTTCCAGCTTTGCAAATATCCTAGCTGATGTTAGCCAATGACATGTATGTTGATGTAGAGGATAACTTACACCCTCCTTATGCGCCAACTTCTTCACCATACCATTTTGAGGCGATCGAATGACCGTCTCCATTTTCATTGATTCAATGCTGCGATGTTGGGTCAGTCCTCAACGGCTCCATGGTCATGAGAGCGAATTGAACTTACACTACCAACGGGGCTCCCTTGGCAACCGTCTGGCCCTCCTCAACCTCGTTCTTCAGGATCTTGCAGGGCATCGGTGCTACCACAGACGCAGTAATCTCCTTGAGTCCAAGGGCCTTCTCAAACCAGGTTGGTGGCATGAGGGCGAGCTCCGTCTTCACGCCGTGTTGAAACACCACGATCTTGGTCTCTTGTTCGCTCTGAAAATTTTGCACAACAGTAGACTTGACTCGCTCCGCAGGAAAATACGTCGTTAATGCGCTCGTTGTTCGTGTGTTTGAGAGAGTTTTGCTGACAAGGTTCTCAAAGACCTCTGGCGTCTCTACTCCCTTTCTTGAAACTCGCGCAGTGAATAACTGATGCGCTTTTTGTGTAATGCTTACGTCGACAATTTCCCCCTCCTGCTCGCTGTATGAATCAAGGACCTTGAAAGCAAGCTTGCGTTCTCCTAATGTGCTTGCTTCCCCGAAGCCCAGACTACCGCCGTGCGGCCCCTCGTTCACAAGCTGTGATGAGAGAGAACCCAGGGCAGCCTGAACGAATACCTCATTTTCGATCGGTCTAGGCTTGAAGAGCTCATCTTTCCACTTCTCGATAAACCCTGTCTCAACATCGCCCTCAATGAAGGCCGGCGATCTACATAGCCGCTTGAGAAACTCGATGTTTGTGCTAAGGCCAACAACCTCGTAGTCACGGAGAGCGAGCTCCATGCGGCGAATGGCAGTCTCTCTGTCCTTGCCCCTGACGATGAGTTTGGCAATCATGCCATCGTAAGCCTCCGAAACGGTGTCTCCCTGGACAAATCCAGCATCGATGCGGATGTCCTCGCTCGTCTTGGGTGTTGTGAGGTGAATCAAATTTCCAGAGTCGGGCATAAATCCTTTCTCGGGGTTCTCGGCATAGATGCGAGCCTCAATGGCGGCACCATGTTGCTTGATATTTTCCATAATTTCTTCCTGTGTCAGGGGCAACTTCTCGCCGGCGGCGACGCGGAACTGCCACTCAACAAGATCGGTACCAGTGACCATCTCGCTGACAGGATGCTCGACCTGAAGACGTGTGTTCATCTCCATGAAATAGAATTCACCGGAATCTCGGTCCAAAATGAACTCGACGGTGCCGGCGCCAACATAGTTGACCGCCAGCGCAGCTTTCCTTGCCTTCTCCCACAGGTCTAGGCGCGTCGCATCATCCAGGTCTGGCGCGGGAGATTCCTCGAGGATCTTCTGGTGTCGTCTCTGAACACTACAATCGCGCTCTCCCAAGGCAACACAGTTGCCCAGCTTGTCGGCAAACACCTGCACCTCGACATGGCGGGGTCGCACGATGTACTTCTCGACCAGCATGACCTCGCCGCCTTCACCGAAGGATGCCCGTGCCTCAGCTCTGGCACTACGAAGCTGGGCAGCAAACTCGTCTTCGGTCAGGACGATGCGCATACCCTTGCCACCACCACCCTTGACACTCTTCAGCAGTACAGGGAACTTGATGTTCTTGGCATGCTGTAAAAGCTGATCTTCTCCCTGCTCCGAGCCATGGTATCCGGGCACGCAAGGAACACCTGCTTCTGTCATGATCTCCTTGCTCCGCGCCTTATCACCCATATCCGCCATGGCCTGAGCCGGCGGGCCAACGAAGACAATGCCCTCCTGCTCGCACCGTTCTGCAAATCTGGAGTTTTCGGACAGGAATCCGTATCCAGGATGCAAGGCCTGGATGCCGTGTTTCTTGGCCAGGGAGATGATGCGCTCGCCGTCGAGGTACGCCCTCGGCTCACCTAGAGCAAGGGAATGCGGGGAACAGGCAGCGTGCTGGCTGGAGCTGTCGGGATCTGTGTACAGTGTCGTCGTCCGGATGCCGAGTCTGTCTGCCGTTTTGTGGATTCGCAGGGCAATCTCGCCGCGGTTGGCGATCAGGAGGGAGGTGATGGGAGTAATTTGGCTCGAGGCTGGGATCGACTGGCCGGCCGCAGAGGAGAGCAGACGAGGGAGGGGTCGGACGAGCCGATGCTTCGCTTTCATCGAGCGCATGATGGACGGCGGTTTGCTGGTTCCTGAATTCTTGAATCTGACAATCAATTGGTTATCTTGGAAAGGAAGTGCAAGAACCTGAAGACGGAGATTGAAGGAATTGCGAGGCAGCCAAACAATGGGAGTCGGCACGCACCAGATCCAAGACCAAGACCAACCTAAGACCGAGGTGTTGAAGGAGCTTCGGTTGGTCGCGCTTGTCTATGCGGTGCCGACAATAGCCGGCGGCGCTGAAAGCCGCTGAAAGGCGACCCCAGACCCCAGAAAACCCGGACCGCAGCTGCCGGGGTCCAAGGTACACTAAATTAGCACCTACCTAGGTACGAAATCTTGAAGTCTTCAGCTATTCGGACATTCCCTATGATATTTTGTATTTTATGTGGGCAAGTTGGTTAACCTTAGCTCTGGTAGAGCTGTGGAAGTTTGTGTCGCTCGTTGGAACAAGAATGATTCCAATAATTGTATGCCCGGTGTTCGCGAGCGATGGTGGCTGTTGCTCGCCGCTAATAGGAGAGGGCGCTCGCCGAGATTCTGCATCGCTGATCCTCCCAAACGTGGTCTACATCCCGTGCGTTTCCAGTGTCTCAATGGCAACCGTCAGGTGCCTCATCTGGCTGGCATTATCTTGATACACATCAGTGAAGAGTGAAGCTACTCTGGCGACAGAAAGAGATGGCGGAAGCATCGACGCGCTGATAAGATAGGTAAGGGACGAGTATCCTACGTCATCCCGTTTGGGACCCAATCCAGGGCCTGAGTCTGCCCCGCATTAGTCAGCGCCCGAGGGCCATTCTCTGCCCATCTTTCCAGCCCAGCCGGTCAATCTCGCAGGGCTTCACTAGGCGACAGCTCACGATAGCATCAATCACGACCAGCACCACAACGTCGACATGGAGCAACAAGTGCCCCTCAACTACGAGGCCTCGGCCGGCGACACCAACAAGCAGGTCACCGACACTCTGCCTCAGGAGGTCGTCCAATGCCTGGAGAATGCCCGATTCGTAAGCTCCGAAGCTGCCCCTCCGTTACTTCGATGAAGCTGTTCAGAGCTGCCAGTTGCGAGAACATCTGCTGATTGAGTTGTGCACACATAGCTTCACCTTGCGACATGTACAGACAACATTCCCAACGTCTCCCTCATGAACTATACCTATCTCCCGTCGTCCACCTACTCGACCGGCCCCGTTATCGTCATGACGACGAACCCGGCTTCAAGAAAGACGCATAACCTTCTCTCGAACCCTAACGTCTCGCTGCTCGTTCATGACTGTATGGGCTCATGCCTACCACAAACTAATTGCGACGCTTGCTGACGTTACGTAGGGTCTTCTCACCGCCCCCCAACTCACGGTCGACGTCCCTCCGGCGGCAGCCCCGGTCCCGAGCACCGCTCCAGCCTTGCCTCCCTGCTTCTCAACCTCAACACCGCCGCGGTGTCTAGCATCAGCGCCACCATCAACGGTACTGCGAGACTAGTCGACAACGGCTCCGACGAGGAGAAGTTCTACCGCGAGGCGCATCTCGAGAACAACACCTTCGACGAAGGCCAGACATTCAACCCCAGTGTGCAGGCTGAGGACGGCGGCAGGGGATGCTTTGTTGCGGGAGAGGAGGTGAGAGTCATTGTGGTCACCATCAAGGAGATGAGAATCAGCGACTGGAAGGGTGCTGTACGGGATTACGTCCTTACGGAGGGCGCTCCTGCCACCCAGGTCAACGGCCTAAGGTAGGATAACTCTTGCAAATGCGACGACGTTGTTGATTGAATCGGGTGCTTGTGAATGTATGTACAATATTGACCGCCCCTTGGCTTGAATGGAAAACCTTGAGTCGAGAGTTGTGATTTAAGTCTTGCAGCCTTCATCCTCAACATAGGGATGGTGCAGTAATTCCATCATAGTTGATGCGTAAGTTTACAGTAGATGACGCCGATTGGAACAAGGGACCTCTCGCAACTCGAAGACAGAAACTGGCCATGCAACGTATCATGACCGCCAATCAAGCCTACACGGTAACGAGAGGTTTCAACTCAGCACCGCCAAAACGGCGGCCGTTCAAGCGGCTCGGGATAAGCCGTCGGCGGCGCAACTCCCCCCGGCAACAAGTCCTCCACACCGCGGTAGATCTTTCGGGCGGAAAAGAGCCGGGAGCTGACACCTCTTCGTCCAATTCTCCTCCGACCCCTCCGTATCACTGTCAGTCTCTCGGTCAAGCCCCTCCTTCCAAACATGGTAATCCCTTCCCACCCTTTCGTAATATGCATCCCAGAGCGCCTAGCGGGATCGACAAATGCCATGTGTGTTGTTCGGGGACTGTCCGACAGCAACACTGCCTCCGTCGAACCACTACGGCAAATGTGCAATGCAAGCTACGGTTTAATCACCGCGCTCTCCAATGAAATGTATTGATGTGCTTGGGGGCGAAAACGTTTGCCCTTTTAATCGTAGAGGAGGGGGCTAGAACAAGGTGTTAAGGGCATTTAACCTACCCTCCTGGACCATGCAGTAGCCGCAGGCAAGGTTGAAACATTTCAGGGATCATGGCCACTCGGGGGCTTTCTGCAACGGGTTGATATTCGGCAGATTATTGTGAGCTCTGGCTGGACACGTCTTTATGCATATCAAAAACAAGGAGATGCCGCTGAGATTCGAGCATAGTGCAACGTCGGCTGCCGCCGAAGAAAGCCCGAGTCTGCTCGGGTCTTCAAAGGCCGATCGAAACTATCATGTCGGCAAATGCTGATGGCGGGGGATATGGAGGCGCAGGATGCGACCCGCCAGTACCATATAGTCTTGGCGTGAGGCAAATCACCCATTATTGACTTGCTTTTCACTTCATCTGTCGTGTATTGGCACAGCTTGGAATATATCAATTATATTGTAGGTAGTATTTACGTTCCTGAACGGTTGTCCAGAACCGTTGGAAACAGAGGATCCTCCAAAAACATCATTGCATCGGCTTCCTCGCAGTGACAAAGGATCTGGAGGATGTATTAGCGAAATGGGCGCTAGGAAAGAGTTATCGAATGCAACTTACACTTTTCCGTAAGCCTCGTTCGCCGGGTCCCGCGACTCTTTGTGGACTCTCTGCAAGAGGGCCCGGGTATCATTCTCGTCCCAACCTCCTTTCGCGAATACGGCCAACGAGTAGTTTTCCAGACCTCCTGTCCGTCAGTGACTGCGTGTGCCCTGCAAATCAGAAGGGAAACCTACCATATTCAAGCATCTGGGCAAATTGGGCCCCTTTCCTTACCATCTTTTCGTCGTGACCAACGGCTTGTATCGGCACCAAGTCCGACCAACGGCCAACCTTTTCAAATCCCACATCCGTCAAGATGCTGGGAATCTTGGGTATCGGATCAAAATCTACGCCCGCAATCTGTGCCATTTGCGCAAACCGCAGTTCGAATTCGCGACAGCCTGCCATAGGGCCATTCTTTTCCTCCTCGTTGGTCGGTGCAGAGGGCTCGTCCGAGCTGCTGTCGATGAGATCAAAGTACCGCGGCCGCACCTCCGCAAACTCGATCATGCCGCCGGGTTTGAGATGCTCGTACGCCTGTTCGAACAGGGGCTTCCACTCCGGAACGCCGCCACCCACAAGGTTGCGCATGTGCACGAAGTCAAGGCTGTTCTTTTCCCTATCCCATGGATCTGTCGCGTCTTCCACCTCAAAAACGACGTTCGAGGGAACGTTGGTCGGCAACAGTGCTGCTGACAAGTCGACACCCATAATCTTGGCCTGAGGGTACTGCTGCGCCATCTCAATCGCCCAATTTCCCGTCCCTGAGCCAATATCAAGGATGTTCAAGGGCCGGTCCTTGGGAAGCTTGGTAGCCGTAAGACTGCCTTCCAAACAGAGTTTGAACAGCTGGTGCTGAATTTCCAGGCGGGCACGTTCAGATTCATCGTTGGGCATGAGAAGAACACCGGACCCGTGGTAAGTGTGGCCGTAGGAGCGGATAGG
This sequence comes from Colletotrichum endophyticum, assembly GCA_027406105.1. Lineage (NCBI taxonomy): Eukaryota > Fungi > Ascomycota > Sordariomycetes > Glomerellales > Glomerellaceae > Colletotrichum > Colletotrichum endophyticum. Next base: position 4,610,517 of record JANVYF010000007.1, on the reverse strand, counting down.
TGGGAGTTCGTCCACTGAAACGGAGCTGTAATCTGAGCCAGCGTCCGAGTCGTCGCTATCATCATCATTGCCGTCGTCGCCTTCGTGGCGATCTGTGGTGTGCGTCTGAGCTGCCCGGGAATGCCGCCTCCGGTTCTTGTGGTCGTCCCGGTCTCTGGGTGCGCCGGTACGGTCGGCCCTGCGTCCGGTGCTATTGCCGACACCAGGGTCTCCGGCTACGGCGTCTACGTCTTCCCCCATGGATGTGTTGCGGCAAGCCTGTCCAGAACTTCTAGATGGCAAAGAATTCTAAGACGGCTATTGATCAAAGTAGCAGCGTTTCTTCTGTTGAGGATATGGTCTTGACCTAAACTTGTATTTGCTGTTCTCCCTTCTAGCGTATTGAAAGTTGGTGGCGGTACTAGTGGGCTTTGTACTGCCCAAAAGGTGATTGTATGTCTTTGGCGGGTGACAGCGCACGTGGGAAGGCTTCAAAATTCCCGCGAAGAGAGGTACTGAGGAAAGAAAGGGGCGATGTCCTGAATGTGTCTCAGACACGGGGAGGTTGGTCTGGCGTACGTCGAATGGGTCAAAGGGTAGCGGATGCCTTGGTTTTGTCTTCCTTGGGGTAAGGTAGGAATTGGTTGATGGTGTTGTTGGTAGTCGGGAGAAAGTGGCCGAGGTGGAGGACAAGGGAAGCCGGTTTGGTTTCAATGCCCGGCGTGCAGATAAAGGGACCTACACAAGGTAGACAAAGAAGGCTTGGCTGAGTACGCAGGACAAGACTGGACGAGAATGGCAAGGGCTAATATCAAGATTAAGGGGGGGATGGGAAGAGGGAAGAAAAAGAAGAAGGGACGGCTGGGTTCATGAAGGGAGTCAAGAGTCGGAGGAGCAGTGACAGTGACAGTGACCGGCCGCGGAGACTCGGCCGGTCTTTTCTCGACTGGAACTGGAACTGTGAGGTACTTGGGCGTGGGATTTGCGACCTGTTGGACTGATCCTTGAAATGTATGGAATGACCTCCACGCCCTTCTTTTTCTTCTCTTGGGCTGGCCTGCTACTTGCTGCCAGGACCTGACGCCATCAAATCACTTTCACATCCCGGTCGGAGCACCTACCCCCAGAAGAGTGGGAGCTTGGATGCCATGATTGCCATGGATGGGCCGCCATGGAACGTGGGACGTGGTGGATGTGTGTGCCGCCTGGGGCACATGAAAATCAGCCATACGGGGGTTGTTGATTGACATGGCGGAGAGGAAGAAAAAAAAAATTGTTCGAGAACCCCCTCTCAAAAGTCCGATGGGCATGCAGCGAAGAGGGGACAGGGAAAAGAACGGGGCGGTTAGGCTGTGGCTGGCGCTGGTGTCACTGGCTACGGCAGCAAGAGGGATGGGTTGCATGTGCAGGAGAGAATCTACACTGCGACCTAAGCTTGCTGCACTAAAAGGAACATGAGAACGGCATCTCTCCGGGGCCTGTCCGTTGCAATCAAGAGCAAGGATGAACTGCAGGGGAGAAAGAGGTGATCAGGGCCGGGGTAGACATGGCCTGGCATGGCATGGCCTGGTCTGGTCCTGGTCCGGAGACAGACGAAGCATACAAAACGCAGGCAGGCTTCGTGTTGGTGAATGTCTGATGAGTGCAGCAGAGAGGGATCGCCAGGGCAAGGTAAGGCAAGGCAAGGCACTCAGACCTTCGCGAGCAGGTCGGCCAGGGACGAGGAGACAGGAAACGCAAATCGGGCAGCCCGTCGAGTCAAAATCAGAAATCAAATCAAATCATATCCCGGCTCTTCAACCGTTCGCCGTTGTTCTTTTCCAGTCAGATGGTGAGATTTGAGTCTAAGCGCCCTACGCGTACGTATGCCATCTCTGCGACCAAACTCTCTCATCTTTTTCCGTGCATGGGATCCCTATTCTCGCCCGTTCAGTATCAAAGGTCAATCTCATCTCCCTCATCCCGTCCTGTCCATCCCACGCCACTTCGTCGCCTCACCCACCCTGGGCCATAGCGCACATCAGCCATAACATCACCTTGTTCTAACCTCCTGGCGCTTGAACGCCCGTCTCTGCGTGCGTAAGTTGGCATATCTGGCGGACTACCCATGAGATCAACCATCCTGATCCAAACTCAACGCGGCATTCACCTCATCATCTCGCCCGTCTCACTGCTCTTGTGCGGGCACTAATTCGTCACCATCAACGGCCAGATACCACCTAATACAGCCCAAAAGATTCACTCCATGGCGGGATGCAACCTTGGTCGGCAGGGCGCTTCTACAGTCTGCTTCCTCCATCCGTACACTAGTGGTTGACTAGAGGCACAAATCCCCCTGGTCTTCAACCAAACAAGTCCCACACCATAGATCGCTGGTTCCCTGTCGCCCTTCTGCAGGAAGCCCGGCCCGAAGCGGTAGACCACCACGAAGACCTCACGCCGAGACTCTGAGAAAGAGAACAGCAATGCCCGTCGCTATTTGATCCCTCGTTCACGGCGCTTCTAAATCTTGCCTTGCCTCTTGACTGCGTAATATGCAGTGTCCTCCTCGGAGGTGGCACAAACTACAACCACCTAGCTTACTGTATCCTGACGGCGCAACTCGCGGCCAATCCCCAATGCACGGAAGCTTGCGAGAACTCTGTGGGAGAAACTGCTGCCCACCCTCACAAAAAAGCCACGAGGGTGACTTGCCTACCTGGGGAGCCCCAACCGCCCAGGGTGCCACGCTACATTTTGCTTGTCAAATGTGGTGATGTGATGCCCATGCCATTCGAGAAGGAGGAGCCCGGCACATGCTGGAAAATGAAATTTGACGAAATGAATTATGGGGTTTGTTTGCGTCCAAAGCGATGCGGTGAGGCAGAGATTCACTAGTTTCAACTCCATGCTCCTTCTCCATCAAGGGTTTTTATTCTATTATTCTACGTACTCGCATCTGCATCCGTGTCTTGTCTTCCGCTCTCGACTCCCCGCAACTGCTTCAGTCTCTCTGCTCATTGACGTCTGTCGCATATCCATCCTGTTTTGCTCGTCTGGCAGATGGGTATTATGACAGCTCTGACAGGGCCCAGATTTCCATCCCGCCTGGTTCTGCTGCTCTACTTCGGCGAAATTGCCGCAGCGATGGATCTCTCAACCTTGGCTGCATGTCTTCCTCGGCCAACTTCTTGACGCGCCGTCGGCCAACAACTTCACTCGAGCTGGCCGTCAGTCTGCCTCCGCACGCGTGAGCGGGACTTTGCGGATCAAACCTGCCAGTTTCTCCAGCCTCAGACTTTGGCGTCGGAGCGACCGGTTCTCGAGGCGCAGCTCATGGGTTACATTGCTTTTGAGGAGGGAACCAACACCGACTTGAGCCTCTCTTGACTCACGTATTCGACTTGTCACGGGTGTTTCTACACCGACTTGGGCTTCCAAAGCCAATCAGCACCCAAGCTTCTTTTTTGGCTTCCCGCGGCCAACAACCTTCAGGGCTGCGTCTCCGTCACATCATCCGTGTGTTGAGACAAGTAGGGCTAAAGACACGAGTCCGGCGAGCCTCGGCGAGATGCGAAAATGGGTCTCATCGCCGTCTCTTGGGCGGCTGTCAACATTGGGATTGGATCAGTCCTTCGCTCGTGGCAATGGGGCCTGCACCACAACCTTCGCCGTCACAAAAGGCGCATCCGACGCCACCAATCAAGCACACTTCCGCGACATCTCATTCCGCTCGTCACAAAACTTTGCTCCAATTCCTTCTCTCTTGCAGGCAGGAAAACAAAAGATCCAACTTGCCGCAGATGCTCTGCATGTATTGATACATCGGCATTTGATGAGGGTATCTAGATAGGGCACCTAGTGCAAACAGCCAGGTTGGGGGAGACCCGGTGAGGATGCAACGGCCAAGTTGCAGTGGGGGATGCCAGCTCATCTAGCTCATCTCCCCGCTCAATCCAGTCACAACAAGGCAAGCTAGGCGGCCTGGAGCTCCATAGTCGCGTGGCTTGACGTGTTTCCCGGGCTGGTCCGATATGATGTGAAATATCCAAAAAGAAATCCTGGCCATGAAAACGCAGTAAAACAATATGCTCCGCCAAATCGCGGACCTTTATACCGTTTCGATGTATCGCTTCACCTCCCTGCGGAACCGGCGTCAGCAATCTCGTCAAAGCACATCGAGGTCGGTCCCGTGTTGCACCCAGCGAAGGGGCATGGGATTCTTCAGGAGTAAACTTACCAATCCGTAACAGCCTCTTCCCAGAGGCGAATTTCATGATCTCTAGTTCCTCCAAAATGGTCGACAAAGTCGTCGCCAAAGACTTCCCTTGCTATGCTTTCCTTACGGGTGAACCGGTCGTTTGCCTCGCGAAGGCTCTTTGCGAGCCTAGTACCCTTGTCAGACTGGCCGCCGATCTCCTGGCCCTTTCCAAGCGGCGGGCACGGGATCTCCAGCTTCTTCTCAATACCCCGCCATCCAAGCGCAAGAATGGCAGCGAGGACGAAGTGAGGGTTTGTGTCGGCGCCAGGTACTCGCACCTCGAATCGGGTCGCACCAGGCTTTGAGGTCGGGGGAGCGATGAGACGGATCGATGCGGCGCGGTGTTCCAAGCCCCAAGATACCGTCACCGGCGCCCAGAAGTTCTCTACCAAACGCTTGTACGAGTTGATTGTGGGGGCCAGGAGAGGCATGATGTCTGGGAGACCCTCCAAAAGGCCAGCCAAGAAGTGGCGTCCCAGGTCCGAGAGAGCAGCAACGTCGGGGTACGGAGGGTTCTCGTCGATGGTGTCTCTAGCAAAGAGGTTCTTGCCCGCGTTGTCGACAATGGAAACATGCATGTGGCCACTGTTTCCAGGCAGGCCCTGTTTCGGCTTGGCCATAAAGCAAGGAGTAATGCCGTACTTGGTGGCTACAGACTTTACAACATATCTACGAAGACACCGTTAGCTATGCCTCGGGGGGAGATGCTGGGTCGACCTACTTGAACAAGCTAGCTCTGTCGGCCATTTGCTGGATCTGGCCAAACTCGAGTGCGGCCTCGAAAACACCAGGGCCACTCTCCGTGTGCCATCCTTCGATATCACACTTGAACTGGGCACAGGTCTCGAAAACGTCGTAAAAGTAGTCCTTGTTATGGACTGTTCTAGTCAAACTGTATCCAAACATGCCCTCGGTAAGAGATGGGAGAGCGTGGGGAGGGTTCTCCTGCAGGTATCCGGCCGTTGAGGTCGAGGTCTCGGAGGAGCGAGAAGGAGTCTTGAACTGGTAGAATTCGTACTCGGCTAAACGCAAGCATTGGTTAGCAATGATTGCGATGCTGGGGGACTGCGACTGGTCGAAGAAAGCTCACCTCCAGCCATGGCGCTGTAACCCTTGGCCTCCAGCTTGCCCAGAGCAGTCTTGAGCAGGCCACGAGGGCAGGCGCAGATGGGCTCCTGGGTGTCGGGGTCGTGGAAGTCGACAAGGAAGAAGGGGACGTTGTCCTCCCAGGGGATGCGCCTGAAGCTCTGGAGATCGGGGATGGCGATCAAGTCGTGGTAACCGTTCTCGGCGTTGCTGATCTTGAGCTCCCTGATGTATGTCATGTCGTGCATGTCCCATCCGAAAATGACGGAGCAGAAGCCAAAGCCGGACTTGGCGATTGACAAGAACTTTGATTTGGATACGAGCTTGCCGCGCAGCATGCCATCGACGTCGATGCCGGCAAGCTTGACCTTGTTGTCATTCTTGAGAAGCTCCGGGAGCGACTCGACGGTGACGGTTTCTTCAGTCGGCGACATGTTGGATGGGAGCGCCCAGAGAAGCTGTCAATTGACTTTGGATGAAGGCGGATGGGACGAAAGACGGGTAGATCTGGCGGGGTATCGGTATGACGAGGTTTCTATTGGTGTCTCTGTCTGTCCCTCTGCGATGCGCGACCAACGGGTGAAAGGTTGAGGGGTTTCGGAGGGGATATGAAGGTATGGAAGGAGACAAGAATGCGAGAAGTTGGTCGAGCAGACAACAAGAAGTGTGAGACAGCGAGATGCGAGGCGAGACAAGACAAGGCAAGGCACGGCGTGACAGGATAGGACTCGAGGCCGAGCCGGACGGATCGTGGGCGCAACCTTAGCTGAGTACCTAGATAGGCACCTCAGCACCCCCAGGTAGGTACCCAGCGTGCCAGCCTTAGCGACAAGCGACCTCCAAGGTGTCTGGGGCCGTTGTTTACCTGGTTCCAAGGTCCCCCGTGCGTGCAGGACAGGTGTGGATGCCGTGGCCGATAAGAGGATGCGACGGCCAATGAGAAGGAATTGCGCCTTGGAGACGTTGGAGAACTGGGGATTCGTAGACTGAGGTGAGGTGGGTGAGCATGACATCGGTCCGGGGCGCTGGGGAGGTTGCGCGGTGCAGCAAGTTGCAGGAGCTGGTGCAGCTATCGCAGCTACCATACCTTGCCAGTGACGCTGTCTCCTGCTTGCTGCCAGCGGCTTTCCCCGGCTGCCCAGCGTGTCAAGCTTTCCCTCCTGCCGCGTGGTGTCATGGGTCTCACATGAGCTCTTGCTGTTTTGCGCGCGGTGCGGTCTTGGGTCTTGGTCCAGGACGTGAAATGGAAGTCACGACTTCACGCCGGCGGCAGGCGGGGAGGGTCACTCACTGGAGAGCTCCTTCTGCGATTTAGACGCGCTCCTGCCTGCCCCTCGGTTGGGAGCGGGGAATGCCTGCTGCGGTCGGTACTATTACCTTCAATTACAGCAGCGACCACTGGCAGTCGATAAGGCAAGTCCCAGTCCTGTCTCGGGGCAAAGAGCGCGCTAAATTGAGAGATGGGCCGGGGACATGCGTCATTGACGGCAGCACCGCACAGACCAGACCGACGGGCATCTTGCCCACCTCCACTGAGTCTCGAGGTGCTTATCCTGAATCGCTGTCATGGCAGTGACGACTGACGAACGGAAGGAAGGCTCTCGGTCTGGACCAACACTCACCAACTCCAACACTTTTCCACGAGTCATCCGCCGGTGGCCTACGCGATGCACACGACACCGCCAGGGACCTGTCGAGATTGAGAAGCCAGATCTCTTGGCTGTTGTTTGGCCTGATGCTCCGCTCCGAATGCCGACCGCGGGCCTCCCGGTCCACGCATCGCGGCAAGCAACACCCACCCACTTACCCACCCACAATGGCCACTACTGCGTACACCGAGGCAAATGTCACGATGTGTTGTGTAATGTGTCCTGGTAATCCTCTTTTCCATTCCCCATCCCGCAGTCGCCATTTGCCGCGATGCTATTCTCATTACTCAAGCTCTTCGCCCCCGCAGAGGCAGAAACTCAGCCCGTTTGACCGCCGCTGCCATCAATCAGCAGGACAGCAAGCGCGGTTGACAACGCACCTGTCTGCGGTCCATCGAGAGACACTTCGCGGTCTGCGGTTGCGGTCCACGAATGGGGAATTTGCGAATGGTAATGGATTGTCCGGTCCATTCGGCGACTGCCAGCATCAGGACGTTTGACAGTGCCCCCCGTTGCGAGCCAAGACGCCCACATGACGATGGGATGAATGTTGGGGAGGGGGGTGGGAGGCCAGACCGCCTCGCCTCCTTCTGCTCTTACCTACACTGCACTTGTGCACTCATGGAATTCTTACTGTGCAAGCCAAAGCAGCAGCAACCTCCGACCAGCTGCACCAGCTGCTTCTGTGCCTGTCCAGCATCCAATCCCCAATGCATGCATTCTGCCGCCCGGATCACTCATCAGTGGCGACGTGTCTGATCATTCGGGGGGCACCACTGTCTGTGCCTTTTCCTGTCGGGTCGCCTTCGCTTCTAGTCCGAGTCTTCCAGTCGCTGTCATTGGCCTGCCGCAGCCTTAGCTCGAATCCCAGATGCACTTTCGGATGCACCTAGGGTCTTTTCTTCTTTGTTTGTTTCCATATTTCTTAATTGAGATAGATATACCGACGTTCATTGATAAGCCTCTGAGTAAAAAACACAACCTGGGGAACCACGCTTCAGAGATTCAGAACCATGCAATTCATCAACCTCCAAGTCTCGCGCTCCCTCAGTCATCCTCCGCTGCCCCTCATTGCGGGCTCTCACTGTGTCCCACCAACCTTTTGGTGCCCCTCGGTGGCTCCCCCGTTCCCCTCTATCAGCAACGGAGGGGTTGGTTCCTGAGTTGCCGTCATGCCGCGGTGCGCGGTCCTGCGCGGTCCTGGCGGTCTTTGAACCTCTGGCCAACCAAGTTTCACTGATAAGAGATAACGCGATATCGGAGATGCGGCCGTCGAACGCTTTCTTGTCTTCCGTCTTTGGCATCCTCCTCCATGCTTGCAGTGCAGCTGCATTGCGCTTCACCGACGAATCGACGTCGCCTGCGATAGACATGATGGCGGAGGCTGGGGCTGGCTGATCACCATCTCTGCGCACATCCATCTCACGATACGAAGCGAAGACCACCTTGTTGCATTCTATTGCCTGGGGCAGACGATGGACTGGGGTTCACCTACCTCAGTGACTTTCGTCTCAGGTGCTCGATATGCGCCGCCGTTGTCGGATCTGCAGTCTATCAGAGCACCTGTGCGACCTCTCCGCTACCTTCTTGACAGATCCAAGCAGCGAGGCAGCTAATCGTGATGCAGGATCGCCAGAAAGGGGGCCGATGTGTAGCGCGATATGTAACCGCGTCCGCCGTCCGCTCCCGCACGCGCCTTCCCTTGCTTGTATGATGTATCCAGTGCCTACTCCGTGTATGTCTCTGTGTTATCTGCCACGGGAGGCTAAGGCGAGGCAAGGCAAGCACGAAGGAGGGTAGACGTAAAGGTGTTTGGGTGTCTGGTATCATCCATCCGACTATCGTAAGCCATGGAAAGTGGCCGGGGCAGAGGGAACTTGGGCCTGGACCCCGGATTTCCTTGACTCATCTGTTCCATTGTGAAGACCGTCTGCTCCGTCTGCCCCTTCTTCCACCGCTCCATTCTACTAATCCAACCCCGTCCTGGTCTGGTTTAAACAGAGCCCGTCGTCTCGTGGTGTTTTCCAAAACTTCTTCTCTTTTTCATCTTGCCATCTCCCAGAAAACTTATACCCCATCCTCGGCGCTCTTCTTTCTACGACCCCAACTCATCCGTCCGCCGCATCGCGACCTGCACCCCAACATCACCACATCCACCTACAACCCCTTCACAACCAACCGACACAATGGGCTCTGTTCCGACCGAAATCACCGGCAGACTGGCCGGCAAGAACGCCGTCGTCACCGGCGCTGCTGGGTAAGCAAGAAATTTCCCCCTAAAGTCTCTTAGCCGCCTTATCATGAGGGGCGCATTCAGACGAACCCAACGGCTGGGCGTTGAAGATATACGCACGGCAAACCAACCACCAAGATGCGATAAGCTGACTGTTCCTTTTTTTCCAAACAGAGGCATTGGTCTCGAGACCAGCATTCTCTTCGCGAAGGAGGGCGCCAGCGTCATGATGGCCGACATTTCCGCTCCTGCGCTCGACAAGGCCAAGGCCAAGGTTATCCAGCTCGTCCCCACGGCCAAGGTCGACACCAAGGTACGTTTGCCTCTATACACACTGCACTTGGCGCGCCTGCGTCAAAGCGAATGAGATGTCTTGGAAGATTCCATTCCCGCCCCTCCGATAACCCGCCGAGTCACCCGAAAACACGTTGCACCTGCACCAAACACATGCGCGCCAGACAAATGATTGTCTCGCATCCTGCGCCGACCCAACACCGCAAAATAAAAATAATTACCCCGCCATTGCCCCGCCATCCATCATCCGTCAATTGCGCCTTGTGCCACCCTCCTTCCCCTACACACGAAACATCGCGAGATTGCACCCATTTTGGGTTGTGCGACACATTCAATCGGGACACCGTAATTCTGACTGGACACGGTGCAATAGGTCTGCGATGTTTCCAAGGAGGACCAAGTCAAGGCCCTCGTCGAGTCGGTCGACCCCTGGGGCGGTGTGGACGTCATGTTCAACAACGCCGGCATCATGCACGCCCGCGACGACGATGCCGTCAACACTCCCGAGGAGATCTGGGACTTGACCCAGAACATCAACGTCAAGGGTGTTTGGTTCGGTAGCAAGCACGCCGTTCTTGCTCTCCGCCGCGCCGGCAAGAAGAAGGGCTCCATCATCAACACCGCCTCCGTTGTCGCCCTCGTCGGCGCTGCCACTCCCCAGCTTGCCTACACCGCCTCCAAGGGTGCTGTCCTTGCTCTGACCCGCGAGCTCGCCATGGTCCACGCCCGCGAGGGCTACCGCTTCAACTCCCTGTGCCCTGCGCCCCTCAACACTCCCCTTCTCCAGGACTGGCTCGGCGACGACATTCCCAAGCGCATGCGTCGCGAGGTTCACTTCCCCACCGGTCGCTTCGGTGAGGCCATCGAGCAGGCTCAGGCCGTCCTCTTCCTCGCCTCCGATGAGGCCAGCTTCGTCAACGGCCACGACATGGTTGTCGATGGTGGTATGACCAAGGCCTATGTTACCCCCGAGGGTCCCGCGTTGGCTGCGCCGGCGAACAACGCCAGCCTCAACAGCCTCCAGTAAACGAGCAGGCTACTGATCCGATACCATTTTCCGATAAACAACATACAAGGCACTGGAGTTTGGCGCGCTAGGTAAAGAGCTGGGGACACTGGTTGATGGTCATGATGATGAAATTGTGAATAGACGTTTGAAATGCTTCACCGTCCGTGGGATTTCGTCGTCGGGAAGACACAGCATAGTGATGCATCAAGGGTTGCAAGCATAGTACTTGGTTCAACATATCCAATTGATTTTGTTCATTCAAAGCTGGCTACACAGATCCTCAACGCCGCCCAATGCTGTCTTTTTTTCTGTTGATTGTGTCTTTATAGTCAGTGGAACTGGCTCTCGGTGTTGCCCTCGCCCATGCTCTTGCTGCTCGAGCTTCCGCTCTGAATAGCCCCGAGGATGCCGTCAATGTAGCTGGCGCCGCTCCACTTCTGGTGCGTCAACACGTCGCAACCGCCCTCCTTCTCGCGCCTCTGCACAAGGTTGACGTACGCCAACATGCCGTCCGTCTTGAACTCCCGCGCTAGCTCGTTGGTGATGGTGGCGTTGGAGTGCAGACCCGCGAGGGAGATTAGCTGCAGCACGAAGCCCTCCTTGGCGATATCCCAGATGAAGCTCTTGAGCGTCTCGTCCGTGAAGCCATGGGCCATCCAGTTGAACGACGGGCTGAGGTTGTACACGAGGCCCTTGCCGGGGAGGACCTTGCGTACGGCCCTGGCCAGCTTCGACGCAACCTCGACGTTTGGGTCGCCCGTCTCGACCCACAAGAGGTCGGCGTAGGGGCCGAAAGCAATGGCGCGCTTCGTGGCGGCCTCCATGCCGGCGCGGAAGTGGTAGAAGCCCTCCCGGGTGCGAGGGATGTCCCACGAGAAGTAGACAGGGGTCTTTGTGTGCTGGTTGGCGAGCTTGCGGCGCTGGGAGATGCCCATGTCGCGGTTTTTGCGCGTGGCCTCGAGGTAAGAGTCGATCTTGGCCTGGGAGACACCCTCCTTCTGCATGTGCGCGACGGCAGCCTCGTCAAACGTCACAAGCTTTGTGGACTTGACCCAGTTGGCCTCGAACGAGTCAATCTCGGCGCCTGCCGCGCCCTTGGCCTCCATGGCCTGGATGGTCTCGGCCAGGGGCTCGAGCTGCGGGTCAGCGACTCCGAGGATGAACTCGTGGTCGCGAACGTCGATGGCGCTGCTGATGAGCTTGCCGCTCTCCGAGTCTGTCCTGGCGAGGACGAGGTTCTCGCATCCCATGACGTCCCACTGGAAGCGGGCCGCGTTGAGGCGGTTGATGTGCTCTCCGGTAGGCACGAGGACCTTGCCGGCGAGATGGCCGCACTTCTTGCCGCCGTGCAGCTGGTCCTCGAAGTGTACCGCGGCAGCGCCGTTCTCCGCGAAGAGCTTGGCGAGCTTGAGAACGGCAGAGAGACCTCCGTGCCCGGTGTCACCGTCGGCGACGATGGGCCGCAGGTAGTCTGTGTAGGGAGTGTTGGCGCGCTGCTCCGGTGTGAGCTTCCGTCTGGCATCCCATTGCTTGCGGTCGTGCATTGACTGGGCCTTGGCCAGGCGCTGGACCTGGTTCGGTACGGTGTTGTAGGGGTAGTCGCCGAAGTCGGGGGACACCTCGTTGGTGGATGTGAGGAGGGATGAGCAGGCCCAGCCGGAGATGTAGAGGACCTCTTGGTGCGGCGCTTGCTGGGTCATCTGGACGGGATCGATAGCACCCACTACGTCGCAGAATCAGTAACCTGTAGCAACATCACGTCGGGCTCTGGACGCTTCTTACTTGTGTGAATGGGCTTGCCCTCAGCGATGCGCTCTTGCACCAGGTTGAAGAGCTTTCTCGCCATGACAGAGCTTGGGTAGAACTGCTGCTGGGAACCACGCTTGGAGACGACATCGGCGGCACTGTAGGGGCGCTTGATGCCCTCGTATCTGGGTGACCGCCACCATGCCTCGACTTCTTTGATCTGTGCCTCGTACAGGTCGTCTTCGGCAGCGCCCGCCTTCCTGGATTCGGGGAGGAGCTGGAACGCATCACTGGACGGAGCTGCAGCGAAGGGGTTCGCGGGGGCCTGTGCCATGCTGCGGGTTGTCGAGATGCAGCGCAGGGCAACGGCTGAAGTGGCTGTCGGTCGCGGGACAGGAGTCCTTCGGGAGACTGCGCGTGCAGCAGCTCTCCGCAACATTGTGGCTAATTTCGGTATGCAACAGCTAGGTGACGGACGTAGGTTGAGACCAGTCTCTGGAGGGGTAATATTGTAGATTGGGTATTCTGACAGCCGCCTAGTCAGCCATGGCGCAACACGGATACTCCCAGCTACATGGACTTTTGCACTGAGAGAAGACAAATCCGAGCGGAACCGGTTCGGCGTTCGGTAGAAGCAACTTACATAAGATGGCTATGCCCTCGTTCCTTTCGACCGTCTGCTGGAAATAACGTGGACAATACGCAAAACACCATCGGCCACAGTTAGCCGGGCAAAAGCGAGGGTTGGGCCTTGGTAAGCAACGGCAAAGACATGGCCGCTGTTAACGGCTCACGCAGCCCACGTGAAGACCCAGGAGGGACACATCGATCGATTGGCCAATTGACATGCCTCTGATCCGCCAGAGCCCCTCGGCTTGCCTCGGTCCAGTCCCTCTTCCCCTCAGACGTGGGCCGCTTACGGGGGCTCTCCGTGTGCCGCAGCCAGTGAGGGGGCACGGATAGTGAGCACCGAGCTCCTCAGTGAGGTCAACCCGCACTGCCCGCGCTGCCCGCTACCCGCTAATCGTGGAGGAGGAAGGTGGGAAAAGCTGGGGTCCCGCCCCCGTATCCCCCACTGCCACTGCACCAGAATGCTCCTCGTCTGGCAATAACGGCAAGGCGAATGTGCCCGTGGACTGGAAACCTACCAGCCACTGTCAGTATAGGTAGGTACCTACCTGTACTGCTATCTCAGTTGAAAGCATGAGGGAAACAGGTACCCTATCTCAGAGGAGGTGCTTTACAGTGAGATGCTGTACACAGAAACACCCTGCGTGAGCTCCCATGCATGTTGCTCTGGTACAAGCATGGCAACCCCCTTGGGGCGTGTCAATGCTCCTGGCCCAGGTTTCTCCAACCTCGGGCTAAACTCATGGTCTGTCTCGGCCTAAGGTAGGTAGGTAAGGTACCTTAAGCTGCGTCGGCCATGTACCAGGTACGCCGCCTCCAAGAGGCTCCCGGAGCATTTTTGTCTCTTCTCTCGTCCTCCAATTCTGCCACTGCCATCGCATCTTCCTCCCAAGTCATAACCATCCAACTGGACAATTCAATCTGTTGACCTAGCCAGCGTGAGATAGCAGGTCTAATATCAGTCAAGCTCTTTTACATAGGGCTGCTTCTTACCCGTCACTTTCACCCCGCTAAATACCCCTCCTGCACTGCTCTTCTCTCCCTTGAGCTCCCCCGCGACCGGCTACACAATGGCGATGAACGTCACGCGAAGCACCAGAGCTCTGGGAGCTCTGCGGGTATGTTGACAAGCCCATATCGAGCTTCGCTCAACTCCAAAACACTCATGGCTAACTCGAACAAGCCCCTGACAGCTCGCTCTGCTCTCAATGCCCGCCAGTACTCCTCTTCTTCCGAACCAGACCTCAAGACCACCCTCAAGCAGGTCATCCCCGCCAAGCGGGAGCTCCTCAAGAAAGTCAAGGCCCACTCCGACAAAGTCATTGGCGAGGTTAAGGTCGAGAACACCCTCGGCGGCATGCGCGGTCTCAAGGCTATGGTTTGGGAGGGCTCAGTCCTCGACGCGAACGAGGGCATTCGCTTCCACGGAAGAACCATCAAGGATTGCCAAAAGGAGCTTCCCAAGGGAAAGACAGGAACAGAGATGCTTCCCGAGGCCATGTTCTGGCTTCTCCTGACCGGCCAGGTCCCCTCCACAAACCAAGTTCGCAAGTTCTCTCGTGAGCTCGCCGAACAGGCTCAGCTTCCCGCATTCGTCAACAAGATGCTGGACGACTTCCCCACAGACCTGCACCCAATGACCCAGTTCGCCATCGCCGTCTCTTCCCTGAACTACACTTCCAAATTCGCCAAGGCCTACGAGCAGGGTCTCAACAAGGCTGACTACTGGGAGCCCACTTTCGACGACGCCATCTCTCTGCTGGCCAAGCTTCCCACCATTGCCGCCAAGATCTACCAGAACTCCTACAAGGGCGGCGGTGCTCTCCCTGCCGAGGTCGACCTCGAGCAGGATTGGTCTTACAACTTCGCTGCTATGCTTGGAAAGGGCGGCAAGAAGAACGAGAACTTCCAGGATCTTCTGAGGCTCTACCTCGCCCTCCACGGTGACCATGAGGGAGGCAACGTCTCCGCCCACGCCACCCATCTGGTTGGCAGCGCTCTCAGCGATGTCTTCCTCAGCTACAGCGCCGGTCTCCAGGGTCTTGCTGGACCCCTTCACGGGTGAGTTGAGCAGTGTCGAGCCCGATCCCCAAAGCAGTAACTAACAGAAACTAGACTCGCCGCTCAGGAGGTTCTTCGATGGATCCTCCAGATGAAGGACAACATCCCCAAAGCCTACTCTGACAAGGACGTCAACGACTACCTGTGGTCCACTCTCAACTCCGGCAGAGTCGTTCCTGGCTACGGCCACGCCGTTCTCCGCAAGCCCGACCCCCGTTTCGAGGCCCTGATGGACTATGCCGCCGCACGACCCGAGATTGCTCAGGATCCAGTCTTCCAGCTGGTGGAGAAAAACAGCCGTATCGCTCCTGAGGTCCTCAAGAAGCATGGCAAGACCAAGAACCCCTACCCCAACGTCGACTCCAGCTCTGGTGTCCTCTTCCACCACTACGGCTTCCACGAGACGCTTTACTACACCGCCACCTTCGGCGTCTCTCGTGGCCTTGGCCCCCTTGCACAGCTCATCTGGGACCGCGCTCTCGGCCTGCCCATTGAGCGCCCCAAGAGCATCAACTTGGAGGGTATCCTCAAGCAGGTTGAGGGTGCTTAAGGGGGGGAATGAAGGAAAATGAGTGAACGTGGAAAAGGCTTCCTAAAATGAATCACGTAAAGTCATGCTATCTAGATCTACCTTAGCCGGAGTTCACTGTAAAGTTTGAATTGGATGTTACTCAATACGCTGGCGTATGCTACCATGTGACCCGCATCTCGAGATTAAAGGAGGTTCTCGACTCGCCCGTCCACAATTGCTATTGATGCATAAGTGCGTAGAGGGTTACAGCAACAGCCCAGTCCCCTCGTGGCCAGTCACTGCAATGCCACTTGGCATAAAACATGGACGTAGCAATCAACTGTTGGCTGTACATATATGAATCCACGAAGGTCACCTGATGCTTTTAGAACCATTCGACATAGTGGACACCACTACAAGGCCTGATATTGCCTTCATCTCGTGTTGGGCCCTCCGGTTCAGCTTTACGCAACTTAATATCGAGAGTATATTTGCCAGCCGAACACGGCCTCGGAGTTGATTGTCAGTAGCAATTCAGCCGGTAAGCTGAGACCATCGAGTCGCTACCGTGCCGCTGGGCTCATACTATCTGGCGAAGTCGGAACAGCAATTGCTATTAACCGGGCTCGCCCAATAAGACTGATCCTCGGTACGCGCCGGATATTCAGGGACCTCCTACTGAATACGGTTAGTGAGGAGCTTCAATCTTTGGCGCTGGGTGGTATCACCGTATGAAGTCTCGGTTCGAACATGGGGTTTGTTAAGTATCCATCACAAGTCGTGTGAGAGATATCCATCAACTACTCTGAGGAGCACCGGCAGGTCAGACTCACAATGCCGCATCTTCGTAAGCCAATGCTCCAAACATGCTCCAATGAAGACTGAGGAGGAAAGAAATAACTAGAAACTTCTCCATGTCAGAGGCACGTTGATAGATCAAATCACACACCAGTTCATGTTCCAAACAGCCTCCTGTTTATCCATGTTGAAGATAACAGTACAGAGGCACCCCCCCACGAGACGCTCATGCATGTTAGAAAGTTCCTCGATAGTCTCGGGCGTTTCTGCAAGCTCCAGGAAATAGCGGTTTTGGTTCAATTTCGATTCATTTGCATCCTTTCAACCGCAAATTGGCCGACATTCTGTTGCAGCATGACCAATCGGAAGTGCTGAGGCCTTTATAGTACAACAGTACGGACACTGAAATAGACAAGCGTCGATGGACTTCGGTAAAAATTGAAGTTAATGTATGAGAATCAGATGGGCCTTTTGCGTGAAGTAGTGGCATTGATTCGTGCCGCGAATCTCGTACCGTGACCCGAATCCTCACGGTTTCGCTTGGTCCTTGTCAAGGACACCAGAAGAGCCTACCTTATTGGAGTCCTAAACGCTGCTTTTTATGAATCTAGCAGTATCATCTTACGTATAAATAAGCAAGTGGTTCCAGTGTTTCCTATCACGCAGTAGTAGCACCACCTCCATCCTTGATTCCCATCTCATACTTCGACACAGATAATCGCAATGAAGAACTTCCTCTTGTTCCTTCTCCCCGTTCTCGTCGCTGCCACGCCACTTGGGCCGACAGGCATCTCGGACACCCCCGACCCCAAAGAGATTCAGATCGTCGGCTCCAGCTTCTCCGGCAGCGGTTGCCCCCAGGGCTCCGTCTCAACCACAATCTCCCCTGACCGCACCGTCATCACCTTTGGCTTCGACCGTTTCCAGACCTACATTGGCCCTGGACTCTCCATTGCCGACCGTACCAAGAACTGCGCCCTCCACTTGAGTCTCAAGTACCCTGGTGGCTTTCAGTTCGCCGTCGTGGAGAGCACCTATCACGGCTACGCCCAGCTCGACGAGGGAGTCACTGGGACGTTCTTCTCAACCTACTTCTTCTCTCAAGATGCCTCATCCACGACCACCACTCAGACCTCCATCTCTGGTGGAGGCATCTGGAAAGATGGACAGGTGTACACCAAGCAGGATAGCATCCCGACTGCATCGATTATCTGGGCTCCATGCGGTGCGACAGGCATCCTCAACGTCAACAACCGCATTGCCCTAACTTCCAAGAACGCGACGTCTTACGGTGCCATCACTGACGATGACGCTACTGTTGCCTTTACCCAGCAGGTTAACGTAAAGTGGCAAGCCTGCAAGGTCTGATCATTCTACATGATTGATCAAACAAGCTACACTAGGTGACATCAACTTCTTCGAGACAACAAACACGGTTGAGGTATTTCTTTGATGTTATTCAGTATTAGGTAGTTCATAGTCAAGATGCGAAATTCAAGTCAATCAAGCCTGTATACGAAATCAAGACCAAATCCCCAATGCGGTGAAATTCACGACCTTTCTTCAAGATATTTGCCCAGTTTTTCCAAGCCTTCCTTCAACACGTCTGTGCGACAGACATATCCGAACCGCATCTGCCCTGCAAATTCAACCCCTTGCCCGAAGCAGGTTGAGCCAGGCATGACAAGGACACCGGTGGCCTTCAGAATCTCCAGGCAGAAATCGGCGTCGTTCACGAGCTTGCCGTTTCTCTTGAAACCAATCATGGCAGTTGTGCCAGCAGTGGGTTTGATCTCCCAGAAGCAGGAAGAACTGTGCTTGTTGATGAAGTCCTCAACAAGAGCAAGGTTGGTTCTCGCAAGCTCAATGTTCCTTTTCAGAAGGTTCGGCCTCACCGCATCTGAGAGCGCGTATCCTGCCACTCTGTCGTCCAGTTGGGAAACGCTGATAGTCGTGTAGTTTCGGGCGCTCTTGATGGCATCGATGATGGCTGGGTCTCTGGACGCAATCCACCCAAGGCGGATGCCTGCGAGAGAGAATGCCTTGGACATACTCGATGTGGAAACCGTCTTCTCATATCCCAGGGATAGGATAGATGGGGGAATGGGCTCCCCCTCGGGCAAACTGTGGAAGAGAGGGCGGTAGACCTCGTCCGCCATAACGATGATGCCCCTAGCTTTGGCGAAGTCGATAATATGAAGCAGGACTGACTTTGGCGTTGTCGCTCCAGTAGGGTTGTTCGGGTTGTTAATGATGATCATCTGGTGAGATGTTAGCTTAGCTGATAATTGACCGCTCGTGATTCAAACCTTTGTGTTCTTTTGAACCAACCCCTCAAGCTCCTTAACGTCGGGAATGTATCGGTTCTCTGGCTTCGTCTTCCACAGAGTGACCTCTGCCCCAAGGCTCTTGGGGACCTCATAGAGCTGTTGGTACGTGGGGTAGATACAGATGACATGATCGCCTGGGCCGACGAGACTGTACAGGAGAAGGAAGTTGGCGACTATGGCTCCTTGAGTGACGACAACCTGGTCGCTGGGAAGGTCCTCCGGAGCCTCATCTCGGTACAAATTGGCAATGTTTTGGCGCGTTTCTTCCGACCCGTAGATTGCTCCATAAGTGAGTCGTCGGGTTGCTATGTCAAGCGGGCCGGGAACGGTAGGGTCGGAACATAACTGCGTGAGTTCTTGAATAGACACTGACTCGCAACAGGTCTCGGCAAGATTGAGGGCTCCTGGCGTGGTTTCCAGGCGATCCATCCATTCCTCCACCTCGAAAGGCTTGATTTGAACCATGACGTCGGGTTATAGTTGGTGATTGAATCTGGGAGAGGAGCACCTGCGGGCAGAATTTTACTAATAAGGGAGAGTGTCGATTACCCGAAGTCTAGGAAGCAAGACGTCTGCAGGGTGGTGTCGACGGCGAAACCTTTAAATAGTTTCAGGATCTTGCGCACTTCCTCTTCAATCGTCGAACAATATTGTCAACTCCACTTAGCAGCGTCTTGATTGACAATTCGCGCCCTCCCGTTGCGCCCTCCCGTTGCGCCCTCCCGTTGCGCCCTCCCGGTGGTCGTGTCAAGCTCAAAGACATGAGACCGTGCGAAGACGACCCCACTTGGGAACCTTCGGAAGGCAACTCGAGACGAGCTTTTACTTGGAGTCAGGCATCGAAAAGCAGGTGTGGACGAACTCCGAGGAGCGCAGAAGCTCGGGAAAGTCGCCTGAGACTCAGGTGTTTGTCCGATGGTACCGAACTTGAATAAGTTATCCTGTCTGCCATATGGAAGACAGCAGTAGCGCCGACTAACCAATGGATTACTTACGCGTCATTGGCTTGGACGCCTAAATTTCCATTTCTAGAAGTCCCCACATCTCACCTACCGGCATCTAAGAAGTAAACTCCGGCAAACTTGAGGGGTTAGCCCAAATGAGGGACAACTCATCCGTGCCCTTCCACCAGCACCCAGTGCTGCGCAGTTTTTCAAAAGATCTTTGATGTCATTTTTTCGCTCCTTTTCTTCACTTACGAAATGGGTGCCTACTCTCTTGGTGCGGAAATATGTTATATTATGTACGAAATAATGACCTTCTTCTCGTCCTTAGGCTCGAACTTCCACACGCCGACATCATAGTCCTTCAAACCCTCATAACGCCACAGCTAAGTTTTCGTTTTCCGGGGGCAGAATATAACTCCGAACAGATCGCGTTGCAGAAAACAAAGCGACCTTGGTCCCTGGTGCAGTGATGCCGCTAGAAGAGAGATCAGTTGGACCAAATCTCGGGTTCACTGAATGTGATGGTCGCGTTCTCGAGTTTGATTCCTGCATTGAAACGCAAAAGTCCTGGCCAGAAGTTTGGGAAGTACTCATCGCCCACCGCGTTGGTGTTCTTG
Source organism: Colletotrichum endophyticum (assembly GCA_027406105.1). Lineage (NCBI taxonomy): Eukaryota > Fungi > Ascomycota > Sordariomycetes > Glomerellales > Glomerellaceae > Colletotrichum > Colletotrichum endophyticum. Next base: position 4,590,387 of record JANVYF010000007.1, on the reverse strand, counting down.
CCCTCTTCAACGTCCCCATCACCTTGATCCAAGTCATAAACGCCCAAAGACGCGTTGTCAGTGACCTGGCCTGGCACAGTGGCCGCCCAGTGATCCGTACCTGCCAGTTCTCCATAGGTACTGTTTGCGGACGGCAAAGGCGGCTGTGCCAGGGTCGCGTTGACTCCGAGTATCTTGTATAGATCGGTACTGAAAGGCAAACCGTTCACCAAGTCTGGCTTGAATGCAGCCTTGAACCAAGGCTTCTTCGCCGGCATAGATTCGCTCAGATCGCCCGTGGTGTCATGCGGGTAGATGTTGACCGTGGTTTCACCGTTCTCCTTCTCAGTCCAGTCAAAACGAGCCAAATGCTTTGGAATGTTCCAGTCTGTGATTCATCAGTGATTTGCCCCGACTCTGAGTAAAGGCGGCGAGTGCAGCTAATTGAAACATACTCGTTCTTCCGTTCCAGCAGGTGTACTTCTGGCTGACATAGATACGGCTGACCCTGACATTCTTCTTCTCTTCGCGTTCACCCTCGGCGTTGGTATGGTTGTACTTGAAGAACCCAGGCACAATGAGCAGTTCATCATACGGTCCGACAGGGCTCTCGCTGTATCGAATGATCTGAATCATGCCCAAAATACCCAGATACTCGCCCTCGGTAGCCGAAGCATACTGTCGCTCCAAAGGTGGAAATGCCTTGTTCGGAAGGTCATCCGACAGAGGGACCAGGGTGATGGAGTAGACAGTACCCTTCAAAGTCCATGGTGCAGGCGCAAGTTCAATCGGAGCTGTCGAGTTGTTATCCCACTGGGCCGCAGATAGCCCAGCAAAGACAGCGAACAGACACGAAGCACTGAACTTCATGATGGTGTCGAGATACCGATGGCAATACCCAAACCAACACGCTAAGATTACAGGGCAGCACAGTCGTTAAATACACATTTGTTGGTTCAAATTTGGCTTGCGAACTTGCTCAGACAGGGATTTCCCTCAACCCTTCGATAAGGCTCTCGGCAGTGTGCGAGTGGCAGGCCCTTTTACGGCAAGTACATCGCCATGGACCCTCACATCAGGGTCTCATTGCGGAAATTCATTCGAAGCTCACTTATGAATTCGCAGATCCCCATTTCTGTGATTCTTGTCAGAGTTGACAATCCGCTGGCCCGCATATCCACAAGTTCAGTTCTGACAACTCAATTCGTCAAGTATCCCTAGCACTGCTTACACTGCCCTTGTCAAACCCGCGTGCCCCCCATGTCTTCTCGACGTTATAACCAATTAGCGAAGGGCGTCAGTGCTTGCGAAGGGTTACACCGGCGGGTGGATTGTCAGTCTCAAGTGGAAATGTTACGCTGTAGGGCAAAGACAGTGGATCCAGGGTACGCTGGCAATGGAGACCAAAGAGACGACACATACGGCATCTTCGGATTCATTCTTGTTGCACTGACTCTTGTGCCCTGCTAGGAGGCCAATATGTTTGTAAAGGGGGTTCAATTAGGAATGATCAACGGAACTCCAGCAAATGGGAAATAACCACTGATGATGGCGGACGGGAAGCTGCAGCCTTCCGTCACACAAACATCGGAAGTCAGCCGGACGATGTAATTGTTTGAATGCTGAACACAAGCTTGGCTATTTCTCTATAAAACTCTTTCGTTTCCAATATGTCATCCCCATTCAGACGCAAATCGCCTGCACCTTTTCACTCGGTCTCAAAATGCTTCTCTTCAAATTCTTAATTCTTTCATCAGTCACAGCACTTCCCGCACTTGATCCGGTACTCGACCCCATCACCGGCAGCATTTGGACAACACTGGATGGTCTTGTTCATACGTCTCTGGGCAGTCTCAAAGGTACAGTCGGTCTAGAACAGGCATACGATTATGTCGTTGTCGGGGGCGGTACGGCTGGCAACACCATTGCCTACCGTCTTGCAGAAGCTGGCCATACCGTCGCCATTGTCGAGGCCGGGCTTTCTTACCAAGTTGGCAAACCCATCATTGGACCTGCACCTCTCGGCGACATCATCGGCGTCGGATCCAACCCAGTCGACAGCATACCAACCGTGGACTATGGGCTGAAGACTGTCCCTCAAGTTGGTGCGGGGGGCCGCGAGATGCACTACCCGCAGGGAAAGTGTCTTGGTGGCACGTCGGCTCTGAACTTTATGATCCACCATCGACCGAACCGTGGCGCATTGGACGCTTGGGCCGATGCTGTTGGTGATGATAGTTATGGATTCGACCAGTTTCTCCCATTTTTCCGGAAAAGCTTTACGTTCACGCCTCCAAACACGAAAACCCGCCTGTCGAACGCAACTACCACATACTCCGAGAGCGACTTCGATGCACCATCAAATTCTCACATTCAGGTGACTTACGCCAACTGGACACCTGTATGGTCAACATGGGCAGCCAAGGGGTTTGAGGCGCTGGGAATGACGCTGACGGACCGCTTCAATCAGGGCGTGCTGGATGGTTACCATTATGCTCAGACAACGATAGATCCCGAAGCACAGGTCCGGTCTACTTCGGCTGAATTCATTTACGCGGCAAGAGACACCAATATGAGCGACAAGCTCACGGTCTACCTGGGTACTCGAGCCAATAAGGTGCTCTTTGATGAAGACAAGAAAGCCACTGGCGTTGAGGTCACTGCCCTGGGTCAGCTGAAGCATACGATCACTGCGAAGAAGGAGGTCATTCTTTCAGCCGGTGCCATTCACACACCACAGCTTTTGATGTTGTCTGGTATTGGACCTGCAGAGCATCTTGCAGAGCACGACATTGATGTCATCGCAGACCGTCCAGGGGTGGGACGCAACCTCACTGATCACGCGCTATTTGGCCCAACATACCAGGTGACCTTCGACACACTCAACAAAGTTCTCGGAGATCCCGTCGCTCTTTCTAAAGCCGTCCTAGATTATGGACTTACCCAGACAGGTCCACTGACAAGCAATGTGGCCGAGTTCCTGGCCTGGGAGAGAATGCCCAGCAGCGCCAACTTAAGCGAGTCAACCTGGTCTCAGCTTCTATCTTTCCCTAAAGACTGGCCTCATATCGAGTACTTCCCGGCTGCGGGCCATATCGGCTCCTTCAACATTCCATGGTTGGATCAGCCAAAGGATGGGAAAATGTACGCTGCCATCATTGCGGCGTTGGCTGCGCCCCTCTCCAGAGGCAACGTATCACTTGCCAGCAACTCACCCTCGGATCATCCGCTCGTAAATCCGAATTGGTTGACCCATCCAGGTGACCTAGAGGTCGCGGTTGCCATGTACAAGCGTATTCGCGATGTCTTCAACACGGATGCGGTGCGAAGCGTTCGCGCTAGCGATGCAGAGTATTGGCCAGGCGCAGATGTGAATACGGATGAGGAAATTCTGGCTACCATTCGGTCAAGCGTGATGGCGGTTATGCATGCCTCCTGCACTGCACGTATGGGACACAGAGATGATCCCACGGCTGTGACAGATAACTTGGCCAGGGTGATCGGGGTTGACAAGCTTCGCGTCGTGGATGCGAGTTCGATGGCACTACTACCGCCTGGACATCCCCAAGCACTCATATACGCCTTTGCTGAGAAGATAGCGGACTCGGTTATTCGAGACCTGTAATTAAAAATGATCCGTATATTTCTCATGCAAGCATGTCCACCAAAATGCGAACTCAATTTGACGGGCGACCCAAGTTCGGAGAGCGTACTTCTACCGCCCCGATTTTTAGGATACAGTCCACTACCGATGAGAGATCGTCCTACTGTTGGCCGCCGTGGCGTGTGATGTTTTCAAACCCAAGCGTGTCTGCTACAAATTCGTATTGGATGTCTATCAAGGTAAGGAACGAACCATTTCTCTGTATTATTCAGCCAGAAGAACACAGGCATCTGCAAGGTGGAAAACCCTCCAGGTATGCATCTGTCTGATTTGTTAACGTCACGGTATTATTTTGCGGGTGTATAGACATATGTGATGGGCAATTGACTTTACGGTGAAATTTCAAAAGCCATATTTATCATCACGCGACTACCAAAGAACGACTCTGACGTTCTCGTGCATTTGGTGGCGCTGTTCGAGAAAATACCGAATTCCGGGCGAAGTTTCCTCAGGTCAGATGCACACACGCATATTTTCAAACCGAATTTGTTCGCCGAGTAATCTTTCGCACAGTGAATAATTACCTTGTTTGACGTCTATTAGATATTTCACTCATTAACTGTGGAATGGCTGCCCATAGATAAATATTTGGCACCCTCGATCTTTATCAGTAATTTCAGTGCCGGCGAAAACGCCGAAGCTCTCATGGGTTTAGCTCGCCAGCTCTTGGCAGCTTCGGTGCCCAGACCGAGAGTAATGTTGAGCTGAAACTTTGTCATGCTTCTCCATGACCTTGTGCGACTCGTAGCCGCATGTCAGTGCGTTTTGGGTTTGGGAACTACTTCGGCGCTTCCACCGAGCTGGACTGCAGTTCCCCCACGGGGTCCCCTCAAGTTCGATTGACACATCAAGATTTCTCGACGCCACTGTGATAGATATTAGCGGCTTCTCCCGCCCCGGATTTTGATTTAAGCTTACCATGCCCTCCACACAGCAGCCCCTCGGTCTCACTCTGAGAGCAGGAGAAAGTAGCCAGTCATTACTGCCATCAGAGGACACCATGGCAAAAGCTTCGGATGAGACGTGAGTCGATGAACATCAATCGCTGTTTTCATAACGACAATCTCCTAACTCGAAGCAGAACAAAGTCAACGACGGACCTGGGCGTCAATTTCAGTCACCGTGAATCTCAGCACCGTGCTGTCGAAGTTCCCTCCGGAGAGTAAGTCTTCACTTCTTTGCTTCAGGACCACTTGTGAGACCTTGAAACTCACAGCATCGCAGAGTCAAAAATCCATTGGCCGGGATACCCAAGCTACAGCTCCAACAAGATGTGCACCATTTCGCCGAATTGTATGAGATGAGAGGCGAGTCCTCTTTGCTCTTCAAAGGAGCGTTGGTTTCTCAGAGACCTGGGGAATACGAAGACATCGAGGAGCTCAACGAGGCCGATCGGAACGCTTTGCGGAACGAATCTACACACCGATGGAAACACCCTACGGCTCTTTACTTCACTATCTTCATGAACTCCATTGGCGCCATGATTCAAGGATGGGACCAAACAGGTTCTAACGGTGCCAACCTGTCTTTCCCTCAGGCTTTCGGAATATCAGACAAGGGTCCTGAGTGTCTTGCTGCCGGTACTTGCGACAGAAACTCTTGGATCATAGGCGCTATCAACAGTGCGCCATACATGGCTATCTGTCTTTTGTGAGTTAGAGATTAGCCTCCGTATGAGCATCATACTAATCGACTCTTGATCAGTGCTTGTTGGCTCTCTGACCCCGTCAATGACTGGATCGGCAGACGCGGGGCCATCTTCGTGGGCGCAATATTCGGTGTTATTGGGCCACTCGGACAAGCCTTTTGCCAGAGCTGGCCGCAGATCCTAGCATGCAGAATCCTTTTGGGCATCGGCATGGGCCTGAAAGAAGTCACGGTGCCGGTCTTTTCCGCTGAGAACGCACCCGCCAATATTCGTGGCGCCTTGGTCATGTCGTGGCAGCTGTTTGTTGCATTCGGAATCATGCTTGGGTTCAGCGCGAACCTGGCAGTCGCCAACACCGGTGATATTGCGTGGCGCCTGCAACTTGGCTCAGCAATGATCCCAGCTGTACCTCTCCTATTCGGCATCTACTTCACTCCAGAATCTCCAAGATGGTTGCTGAAGAAGAAAAAGTGCAAACAGGCTTATGAGTCGCTTAAGAGGCTCCGTGGATCGAGTTTTCTTGCGGCTCGCGACCTGTATTACATTCACAGCCAGCTGCAAGAAGAGGAAAATATGATTGCGGAGAAAGGCTTTGATAAGGGCAATTTCTTCACTAGGTGTGTCGAGCTCTTCACGATTCCACGCAATCGTCGTGCTACTCAGGCATCGGGCATTATCATGGCGGCGCAGCAGTTCTGCGGTAGTGAGTACTACCCCTTGGGATCGAACCGGATAAATCGATTGACACTAACATCTTCTTCTACCCTAGTCAACATCATGTCTTTCTACTCTTCAACCATTTTTGAGAACGCCGGGGCAAGTAGCCAGACCGCACTCCTAGCTTCATGGGGTTTCGGCATGGCCATGTTCATCTTTGCCATCCCAGCTCTGTGGACCATCGATACTTGGGGTCGAAGGACCCTACTTCTTGCAACATTCCCAAACATGGCTATTACTCTCTTAGCAGCTGGAATGGCGTTCTACATTCCTGCGTCTAGTCCGGCTCACCTAGGTGTCATTGCCACGTTCACTTACATCTTCGCTGCCTTTTACGGCCCAGGGGAAGGGCCATGTGCCTTCGTATACTCAGCAGAAGTTTTCCCTCTATCTCACCGCGAAGTGGGCATGTCATGGGCCGTGGCGACCAACAACTTCTGGGCTGTCATTGTGGCGCTCACCTGGCCGCCCATGATGCGAGGCTTAGGACCCCAAGGCTCCTTCGGCTTGTTTGCTGTTACCAACATAATCTGCTTCGTAGCCATCTTCTTGTTCATGCCGGAGACAAAGCAGCGATCCTTGGAAGAGCTTGACGATGTATTCTCCGTATCGACTCGACGTCACGCATCCTATCAACTAAAGGAGGTACTTCCGTGGTGGACCAAGCGGTACATTCTTCGACAGAGGAACGTTATGGAGCCGAAGTTGTACCACTTCGAGATGGAGGAGAATGTGGAGGCTGCATCAGCACGTTAGCATGAGCCGACTTGAGTACATAAGACGCTGGCTTCAAATGTACATACCCCAGTCACTAGATATTTGCTCCGGGGGATATTGCCAGAGCGACAGGATCATCTTGATGACAATAAGGAGCAAGGCCCCTGCGCAAATGCAAGATTTATGTGGATGATAGGTAGATAAACAAGCAAGTGGTATGCTCAACTTCCATTATACTATCATACTTTCTGCGACGCAATACGTCCGTGTTGAAAGTTACTGAAGTCCTTCAGGGATTCCCGTGCCATTTCCGTATCCAGGCGTTTGCTTTTCCTTCGGGTAGTGCAGTATTACATATTGGTGCGACTAGGTGCGCGCATTATCTGACACGATGTTATTCCCGTTTCCGGCTACCTCTTTCTGGTCAAGTATTCCATGAACAAGGAGTTGTTGCACATCATTTCCTCCTGCACTCGTAGCTGCGAATAGCGTCATTGAAGCGCCCATTTCCATCGCCCAGGTTGCTGTCGTCCTGGTTGCGGTAGCTGTCACCGCGGCACTCACGCTCACTACTGAGAGTCAAACACCTTGTCACAGAGTGATATAGTCCCTTCATCGAAGTTGAGACTTACCGGTACCAAGTGCAAGTGTTGCGATCTCGATCATTGTTCCGAATCGAACTGATGCGATCGATGAATTCGGAGCGCACGTTATCTGCGATGTGTGAGCCAAGATATTCCTCCGCCTTGCTAGGAAGACATCTGTCTTAATATCGTAATATTAACTCACAGCAAGATCCAGTCTGAATGAGATCATTCATACAGTCTCCTCTGAAGCCGCGATCGGTACACATAAAGACGGATACCTCAGCGCGAGGAACCAACACAGGGGCAGAGCCATCGTTCACAGGGGCAGCCACAGCAGCAGCGGCGGCACAAGCGACTAAGATGAGGTTGAGGTTGACAAAAACCATGTTGATCGTTGGTATTGTAGTTGCGAAGGTGAAGAAGGACGTTGGATTTCGGTGAGTGATGAAAGAAGGAGAGAGCGGTATTGAGCCCGGCTATATATGCCTTTTCGTGGCAATAGTTGCTGGCGAACACCATCTTCCTTAAGCCTTCGTTTTCGTCTCTCATTCATCTCATTCGCGACCCAATCGGAGCCTAGACCCATCCACTGGGAAACTTCAGTGAGGCAATCACCATTACCCCAAATATTAAGCGCATCTCCGCACACCAACCCCGGTAGCCCGGTTTCATGATGCCATGGGTACCCTACGTCGACTCAGCCAGACTAAAACAAAATACCGTAGTTGAACACCGACATTTAACATCGATTTCGCAGCAACTGCATAGAATTTACGCTTAAATTTGACTACGAGGCTAGACTAATTCGTTTTGAAGGAAAAGTGAGGCTTATGCATAAGAGAGATGCAACTTGCTATGTAATAAACAACATCGGACGGTAGGAAACCGGAAAAGAGGAACCGCCATTGGACCATTGTTTCACGCAGCTGTCTTTTTATTGCCGTTTATCATGAACCTGTCGTTCAATCCCCTCCAGTAGGCTGCTTTTTCCTTACCAGGTGATTCTAGGTAGGCGTTTGCGGTTCGGGTGGAGATTCCAAGAAATCAACACGTCAGATGCAGCTCGGAAGGTTATAATCCACACTGCGCCTTCCTGGGCAGTATCACACGATTGGTCTTCGCTTTCCAAAGTCTAGACGAAATTGCCTTTTCTGTTCCAAACCTTGATCTTGGATCAGGATTCCAAAAACTCTAGAAAGCACCGAAAACTGCCGTTTTCTTCGCACGCTCGGTCTTCGAAGCCAAATAAAGTTGGTTTGATGTTGCAATGTCAATGCAGTTGAACGTCATTTTTGCTAGAGCATCTAGCCGGGATGGTTCTCAGTGGCCAACCTCACTCAGAGCTAGCTGCCTATTGAGGTGTCATCATACCACTCGTAGTACCGTAGTACCACACCATGCTCGAGAATGTCACAGAACACTCGCAGTTTGTTGATCACCGTGGATAGTCAATTGGACAAGGAAAATGGAAACGTAAAGGGTATCTCGAAGGATCCAGGATGTCGACGTCGTTCATCTGAGAACAATTGACAGGTCTTGGCAAGAATTCTATCGCAGCATAGAGAAGGTGAACGAATGGAGCGAGATCTAGGGTCTTTCAGGTCAACGCGGACTATCATGCCAATGCAAGTGGTTAGATGGGATAACGTTTTTCTCGCACGAAGTGTATATAGCAAGAACAAATAATATCATTACAATTCAACGTCGTTGCTATCGACCGTCTGCGCCAGATCACTCATGGCTTGGTAGTCCACTTGCAGCCAAGATTCACTCCATATATCGGTAATACCCATCCTCACGGCATCATTGGCAGCCAAGTCAGCCACAGAATTTGGACTGCAAGGAACGAGATCTGCCAATTGTGTCATCAGCGGCTTCCAAGCGAATCGGATCGCATCATCGGGTACTCACCCATAATTCTCGAGAGTATTAGAGCTGCGCGGCCTGCGATTGGCTCAAAAACTGCCATGGTTTGTAGTGTTTTCTGTGAATCCTCAATTTGTCCCCTCCAGACTACAGCAGACGGATGGTGGAGATCATATATCAAGCACGTTACGCTGACGAAGACAGCTGTGACGAGCCAGTATGTTGCGTACCATGCCAAAGCCCCTGGACAGCTAGAACGAGTGAGAGAAAAGCTAATAATAGACTGCGTGCAGTCTTGAGCCGCTGTAATACAGCGTACGACAACGTCATTCGCGTCGTTTGTATTAAGGGGTTGGCGTCTCTGAAGAGCATCGAGAAGAAATGGCCGAGTCAAAACGATTCGCAGGTGCTGTGCACGCCAGAGAAGAATCATTCGTGGCACATCGAACCATGCGTGATCAGGGGCAGGCGACTGTTTGAAGAACGGTGGTAGGGATTCTTGCCATTGGAGGACTCGATTGTCCAGGGCTAACATCTCGGCTCGCTGCGGCAATCTTCTTTCCAATAACCTGGCATTAACCTCATTGCTGATATTGGCCAATTTGCACTGCCATATGAGGGAGGATGTCACGGTTGGAAAATCTCGGGGTTCTCCGAGAGCCTCGTTATCAACTGCAAGATCAGAGTCGTCCAGATTCACTGGTAATTTGACATTTCCTCCAGCCAGCAGGATAGAGGATCTTCCGAAAGTCAAGCGGGCCCCGGAATCGAAGATGAACAGAGTCCACCATACTCGACGTCGTATTTCCATTGTGAAGGGTGTAATCGATACGTCTGAGAACTCGCGATGCAGTCCGAGGCCCAAAGCCATGTTCATCGCAACTCCAAGAAATGTGAAGCCACTGTTGGGCTTGTTCCGCTTTTGTAGATAGTTCGCCATCAATAGAAAGGCCTGAACAAGGTGTATCGATCCGCGCTGTAGCAGGTCCATGGACAACGCCGACTGGGCGTGGTAAAAGAAATGGCGGTCAGCCCTGTTGGAGCTTTGAGGGCCTGCGAAAGCCCCGACGGCAAGGACCATGTTACAGAGGACTGCCCACGACCCATCTTTGGGTTTCGGTATAGCACCTACCAATAAAAGACACTGGTAAGCGCAGAGCCTATTCTCACATGATTGAAAACTTACCCATAAACTGAGCTCGAAAGAACCCTTCATGCAGCAGCGGGTAGGCTTTATGGAAGTGTTGGAAGTACCAATCCAAACACTCATTTCTGAATCCGTTGGAATGTATGAGAGCTTGAGTTTCTTGGGTAGTCTCGGGGTCGACGGGAAAAGAGGAGAAATCAAGGTCAGCTTCGCCCTCCGATAAGAAGTGAACAACAGAATGGAGATGGCGTAGTAGAGCGTTCCCTGACTGTGGGCCCATGTATCCGGAAGCTTTAGTCTGAAGAGATAAAGAACCAATTCCATCAGTAAGAACGTTCTGTTCTACAGTCTCATCCCATTCTAGAGCCTCAATAGTGTCGAACTCAAGGTCGGGCGGCGAGTGGGATCGGTCATCGCGAATACACCGACTATCGCGAACATCGCTGGATATGTTCCTTGAGGCGTAGTCGGTACTAATTCCGGTAGCACCATTGCCGGTAGGTATTGTCGATGACTCTGATGCCGATAGCTCCGATGTTGTGCAACGATTATCATTGTTCGACGAGGCTTCGATCGCATGAGAGAGGTCAACCTGGGGGAGAAATTGACTCCAAGCAGTTTCAAGACTCTTAACACGCCTTTCTGATTGCCGCAGTCGCCTGTTCAGGATGAATTGTGAGCTCGAACACAAAAGCGCCCATAAACACAACGAATCGGAGTACTCCGGTGAGCCGGCGTAGCAGAGCATGCCTCAACACCCACCTTTCCAGGGCAGCTATCTTGCCGTGATTGGAAGAGTAGCTGCATACCGTCTTGCTGCGGCAGCATTGTTGACAAGGGTTAGTACCGGAACACCGGACTTTGCGCCGTTTACACACATCGCAGGCTTTGTGATGCCCTTCCCGAAACCTGTTGTCGGAAGGGCCTGGTGAGGCTTGTGTGAGACTGGCCGGGGTCTGAGGCGCAGCGGGATCCATTATCAGCAAAACGAATTGCTCAATTTTCCGATGAAAATCCGGTATGCAAGTAAATCTCTGTCTCTAGGGAAGAAAAACTCTGAACGATCTCAAGATGTCCAGGGAAAAGGGTACGCTGTGGCTGATGAGGGGTAATCCTCAGGTCTTTTCAGCGAGTGAGAGAAGCTTTTCTAGTGGAGTTCGACGGCGTCAAAATACGTGACTACCATGGCCGGTCACAGCCATGGGCCTATGATTAGCCCGCGTATCAACATTAGCGCTCGAGTATAACCAGAGGCGAAAGAGAGGGGAGCAGAGTTCGCTTCTCTCCTATGACTGCTTCTTCGTGAACGTAAGCTGAACATGTTTGTTTTGCATTTTGATTTTAACCATTCAAGCGAAACCCGCATATTGCTAGCTAGTTATAAATACAACATGCCGCCATTCGCGCAAACAGTGTCACCAGTGACCCATCTTGATCTCTCCTCGCATAAGAAAACAACTATGTCCGCGATATCCTGTTCGGTGCCGCAGCGAGGCTCTGCTGGAACTTTCTTGTTCTGCTCTTCCATTCGAGCGAGATGAACAGGTCCTGCTGCGCGGTACATATCTGTATCAACAGGACCCGGATTCACACAGTTGACAGTAACTCCGTATTTGTGGCCTAGCTCTGTAGCCCAGACACGGGTCAGCCCTTCAACGGCCGCCTTCGACGCAGCATACACTGACTGTGTGCTGTAGCCTCCTCTGGAGGAAATTGACGAAAGATTGACAATGCGTCCTCCGCGGTTTATGTGTGGCAAAACAGCTTGTGTCATGAAGATGACAGCCCTGACGTTGACGGTCATCAGACGGTCATAATCCTCAACAGTGACTTCTTCAAGAGGTGCATTTCCACCCAGACCCGCGTTGTTGATCAAGATGTCGATCTTATCCGTCTGGAATTCTTCCAAAGTGGCATCAAGCAGGTCTTTCGATGCATCCAAAGAAGCCATGTCAACCCTCACGCATACTGCGCGAGAGCCTAAACTCTTCACTTCCTCGACCAGACTGACAGCAGCTGACTCAGATGACGGAGAGACATAATTGAAGGCGACCTGCACATACGGAAAAATCAGCAAACGGGATCCATAGATAGCTTTTTCGGTTTAGGAGAATCGATGGTCCAGCGGGGCACTGTGCGTACTCCAGAGTTCACCGAGATGAATTTGCTACCAATTGAACAGGGGATATACATACACTTGCACCTTCTTTGGCAAGGGCCCGCACGATGCCCGCACCGATTCCTCGAGCTGCGCCCGTCACAATGGCAACTTTCCCTTTGAGAGACATGATTAGGTGTTTCAAAATTGAAGTTGTTTGGAACGAGCTGGAGGACCTCCAAGGAAGAAAAATGATCGCTTCAGAGAGTTCAATGATTTATGCCGAGGGTTAAGCTTCTCAAATGTCGTTCTTGGCTTGTATATTCCTTGAAAGATCTTGCCATACAAGTCGATGTAAAATTTATCCCGGGGCAAGCCTTCGCCGCGCGGAGTCTGCCATCAGGCGGGGAAACCACCGAGGTGGTACGTCACGGAGAAACCGCCGAGCGCCAGTGCGCCGACTGTGGGGTAACGGCGATTTCACCGAGCCCGTGGCGTCACTGGCGCAGGCATATTGTCAGAGCCACACTGTTGAGGTTGAATGTGTTGCTGTTTGGAGGGGGGCATGAGGGGTAAAGATCTCCGGGGTTCTGTCACGAGAATACGCGTGAGTGACTCAAGAAAGGCGGCCCCTCCTCCGAAGGCAAGGTCTTGATAAAACATATAGTGCCCAGCTACAGGTTTCTGTTTTCGTCTTTGTATTCTTGCCGCCTACTTTCTAGGAGAAGACAATCCTACCCTAACCACAGTCCTCCTTCAATTCCATTTTTATCAGTACAAAATGGCAACCGACGCATCTGCCTCGGACATTCTTCGCCGGAAACCCGAGAACTTTGCTGTCTACACCAATCCCAGCCATGAACTTTACCTGAAGAAGATCGATATTCCCACCCCAGGCGACGGAGAATGCCTAGTACATGTGCGCGCAACTGGTATCTGCGGCTCTGATGTCCATTTCTGGAAGGCAGGTCACATTGGTGAAATGGTGGTCACTGGTGAGAATGGCCTTGGACACGAAAGTGCGGGTGTTGTTGTTGCAGTTGGTCCCAACACTACCAAGTTCAAGGTCGGTGACAGAGTAGCCTTGGAATGCGGTATTCCATGCATGAAGGCATCTTGCTTCTTCTGCCGGACTGGAAGATACAACGCTTGTCCTGACGTTGTCTTCTACTCAACACCGCCGTATCACGGAACTCTGACGCGGTATCATGTGCACCCGGAAGACTGGCTGCACAAGATCCCTGAGACAATTTCTTACGAAGAGGGTTCTCTCCTCGAGCCTCTTTCTGTGGCTTTAACGGGCATTGAACGGTCTGGTGTTCGTTTGGGAGACCCGGTCGTCATCTGCGGTGCTGGACCCATTGGCATTGTCACCCTGATGGCTGCCAGCGCAGCTGGTGCCAACCCCATCGTCATCACAGATATCAATGAAAGCAGACTGCAAATCGCTAAGAAGGCTATCCCGAGAGTGCGGACTGTGCTTGTTGCTCCAGGAAAGGATCCACAAGCCGCAGCTGAAGATGTGAAGGCTGCACTTGGTCAAGAGGCGAAGTTGGTGTTGGAGTGCACTGGTGTGGAATCCAGCGTAATCACCGGCATTTATGTGAGTTTTGTCATATCTTTTGGCTCTTATATACACTGACAATCCAGGCGTGCCGTTTTGGTGGTATGGTCTTCGTCATCGGTTGTGGGAAGGACTTCGCCACGATCCCCTTTATGTACATGGCTGGAAAGGAGATCGACTTGCGTTTTCAGTTCCGTTACCGCGATATCTACCCAAGAGCCATCGGTCTTGTATCTGAGGGTATCATTGACTTGAAGCCCCTAGTCACGCACCGCTATACTCTTGAGGAGGGAGAAAAGGCCTTCAAGACTGCTTCGGATCCCAGTGCCTTGGCATTGAAGGTTCAAATCATTGACGAATGAAGGAACGGGACTTGCGTGTGGAAAAGTTTGTTTCTCGGGAAATTGGCAAGGTGAAAGGCTGAAGGATTGGAATGGCGTTGTGAAGCATGTGTGATTGGGAATGAGGGCGGGCTTAACGGGCTGAGTATCAAGAATAAATGTGTGGTACGAGATAGCTGGGTCGACTGAGACAATGAACTTCGATTACCTTCTTCATCTGATGAAATTGGGTGTAAATCTAATGTCCAGTGCCGGTTGACACCTAGTCTTCTTGACGAAGGCTGGACGTGGAAATCCTGATTTGGTATCTAGTGCGTCTATACCACCAAATACGAATTGTAAAAGTAACAAAGAAGGATAGCTCCGTTTCAAACCAAAAGTGCACTGATCCCCAACCTTCTCATTGCACTTCTAGTCGCATTCCTGTCGTTGCCAAAGTCGTCTCTGTGTTCCCAGCTTTCTCTTAGAATCAGAAGCACCGTTCCAAAATTCGTGAAGCTCGTGCCCGACGTTTCGAGATTAGCTGTAAGTATCCTCTCGAAGAATTCTTGTTGATCTTGTCGAGCCATTGCACCAGCAACGCACATTGGCCATGTCAAGCCTCTGAGAGATGCCCCCTTTGGCATCTCCTCTAACGCACTTATTACCTCCGCCACGGCCTCGTGCACCTCTTCATGATATTCAAAATCAATTGCCGTGAAGGCCCGCAGTTGTGAAAGGGTAGCTGTTGCATAGACACGGGTTACTGCTTGACATATCATCGGCGCCGAAGCCTGGGACTTGTCAGTGCTTTTCAGTGGTATCCTCAGGGGCTTGCGAACCTCATCGTTTGTGTTTCGTAAACCATCTATCCCTGCACGCAGTCTCTGCCTCAGATCATATGATCGCCTCCTCGCCAGACTAGAGCTCATTTCCGCTAGCTGAGTTTCTAATAGTGCAACGTCGCCAAGAGCAAGCATAGCCCAATTTTGACAACCCATGACACACGACATATCCAGGTCATCTAGTGCCAGCCAGGTTTGATATGGCAGCTTGGGAGCTTTGCCTGTTGCGACACAAGCCACCATCTCGAACCACAACAGCTGTGCCATGTGGAACCTCATGGCAGCATCGACCATTCTCTGCAAGCCTGGTTCGAGTTTAGGGGATTGAAAAGAGAGGGAGCCATCGTCGTTCGGACGAATTTGACTAGCCACTGACACTAGGGCATTAAGGTGTGGCTCCCACTTAGATGTTCCTCCTTGAAAAATCTGCATTGGTCAGCAATCGAAAACGTGATTAGAAAGGGTTCATGGATGTGAGTACTTCGAAGCTGATGAGAAAGGTTCCGCAAGTGAGGAACTCAACTCTTTGCTCAGGATGACTTGCGAAGCCATCCGTTTCTCCATGAATCAGTACTTGACGGAGTTCCTGCATGGCGTTCGTATGGTAGCGGATAAGCTCCGACTCCATTTCTTCTGTCTTATTCTCTGAGGTGCTGTGCTGGTGGAGCGCAGATAGTGTAAAAGCAGCTTGCCTCAAGGGCCCTTGTTTCGACAGGAGCCAAAAGAGCCACCCTCTTCCTCCCGTTGCTGGCTTGTCGACATAATACGCATACTGGATCGGAAATATGTAATCGAGATAATGCATGAGAAGTTCTGCTTCTCTAAACTCGGAGTCTTTTGAAGAAGATGATGAGCTAGGATCATCAAGCCCGGTGAGAGACGATGTCGAGGCCCTCTGTGGGCTACGTGCAGCCTGCAACTTTCGGGTTTGACGGAAGTTCTGTTTCACAGCATGCTTGATGCGCTGTAATTCTTCCCGAAGACTAGCTGGATCTTTTGCCCATTCTGGCTCAGACCCGTACCCATGACATGTGATATGCCGATCAGTACATTCTTTACATTCTGGTAAAGACTCATCACACTTTCTGTGGCGGATGCGGCACGTCCAGCAGCCACCACTGCTCCGGGGTAATGGCTTGGACATGCCGGGGGCTTGACTGTGTGGGCAACGTCGGTTCCAACCCCAAGCGGGGATATCCTGTGACTCTTCTCGCAGTGACCACAATTGAGAAAAGAAAGTATTCGCCTGTCTCCTGCCGTATTTGCGTTCATGTTTTTGCCGTGTTTGTGTGAAGTTCTCGCGCCTGAGGTGTCGGTTATTCTTACCCCGCATAGCCCCTTGTCCACACAAAACTGGGAGGGAAGCTCGAGCCGATTACTGGGAAGGAAGGCCGAGACGAGATTTCGCGTGTAAGTCTTGTGCAAGTTGACACTGCCTCTCATGTCAACCGACTTCTAATTAAGCATGAGCGGCTGGATCAGAATGTAGCCAAGATTATCTTCACCCTCGAGCTTCTCGCGATTTATTAGCAATTTTTTTTTCAGGTCCGAAGAATACTAGAGTGCCGCATACTTAACTGACTTCAGGCAGCTCCGCCGCAAATGGGAGAACTGAATACTCCGTGGGCTCTCGTTTTTCTCAAAGTATCATTTGTTGTTTCCCTGAGCCTAATCAGGCACTGTAAATTTTAGGCCAAGAAATTTGATTGTGTTTTTATAGAATGCCAAGCGCGATAAGTTTCTTGGACTTCTTGCTTCCTTGCGAATGCGGCAACTGAAAAAATCGAACCCAGCCAATGCTCAAGAGCAATCTGAAATCTTTTCAAAATTTCGCACTTGGGTTCATTGTCTCAACGGTACATATTAGATATAAGAGAGTGATATTTAAAGTCGCAAATTACGTTGGTTCACTACATGTATCAATCTTCCCCAATCCTCCACTTCAAGCTAAATCACACAAATGGCAAAACTCTCCAACTATCCATTACCCCTTGTACTATTGATTCCGTGTGCCATGTCGATGTTGCTGCCACTCAATCTCGAAATTAATAGCGGCAACAAGTATCGCGACTCATGCAGCCTTAGCGGGAGCCTGGGCGGGAGCCTGGGCAGCAGGTGCCTTGACAGGCTCAACCGCAGCCTTCCTGTTGTCGCGGAAGTGATCCCTGGCCTTCTCGCGGGCGCGGCCGGGCTCAGGGCTGGCACAGAAGACGTAGTTGCCATTGCCACGGGTGCAGAGAATGTTGGTGCGCTCTGCATAAGAGTTAGATATGTCCCGTAAAAGTATCCGTCATCAAACTCACCGAAGGTAACGATCTGCGCTTCACTGGCGGCACAGAAAGCAATGTCACGGCCCTTGCAGTTAGGAGCATCGCGCTCACGGCCACGATCGCGGTCGCGATCTCCGTCACGGTCACGGTCGCCATCACGGCCACCACGGTCGCGGTCGCGGTCTCCATCACGGTCGCGATCGCTCTCACCGCGGCGGCGTCTGCACTCTCTGTCTCTGTCTCCATCCCTCTGTTTGAAGTTTGTAAGTAACATCTTCGGTTATGTGGAGGCTTCATGCTTCACTCACATCGCGTCTGCGGTAGCACTCGCAGCGGCGTCTGCCGATGTCCCAGTACTCGTCGAGCTCGCACTCCTCAATGCGACGCCACTCCTCGGCGATCTGGCGAGCGAACTCGCGCTGCTCGCGATAGGCGCAGAAGATCCTGTTGACTCGGTCTCTGCGGCAGTAGCGGCTGCCCTCGTCTAGAAGGTGTTGTTAGCACAGGCTGTGACCCTTTGTGATGAGGGTTATGTACCATAGCGGGAGTACTCGCTGATGCCTCTACCGCAGTAGAGTTCATCACGCTCGTCGCGGCACTCGCCACGACGGAAAATGTCGTCACGATCGCGGTCGCGGTCACGAGCGTCGGCGGCGTCAGCCGGCAGGGCGGCGACCGAAGAGATGGCCGCGAGTGCAGCGACGAATAAGGTAGAGTAGAGCATCTTCACGATTGTAAGAAGCACGAATTACTGCCGGAGACAGAGGTGGGTATTGGGGTATAATTAGCTGGTTGAAAGGATTGCTTGCGAGGCTGTGTGATGATGAGAAGCAAAAGGAGTGGGATAGGAGGGTAAAGACCTGGATCTTTATAGGTCAGGATCCCATCGACCTCAAGCTCTTCTCACGACGCATTCGTCTGCCGACGAAGATTGACCTGGATTTCGCCCACTCCCGTGACTGCCTGACAGTGGTCGACGACATGCCTGAAGGTTGCTGAGCCTACCAGAGCTCAAGGATGTCAGCTTTCCCGAGGCATCCGCCGGCCATTTCCCCTGAAGCTCTCTCTAATCACGAAGACTGTCGTCTTCCTCGGTGCTGCCCCGACAGCTTTCATCCTGCATCTTCAGGATCAGACGACATGTTCTGGGATTAAGGTAGGGATTGTGGAACTGGTAGCTGTCAAGCAGGATCCGGTGGAGATCCTTGGGTTGGCGATGGAACCGCCCTTCCCATGCGAAATGTCGGACGGAAAGCGAAATTGATGTCGAATAGTGGTATGCTTGTTTTTCGATGATGTTAGCAGAGGCTTTCCATTGATGGTGGGCAGGTTAACCAAAGTATCACAGTTGAAAGGGTTGCCTGGTGTCAAAAAGGTGGTGTGCTGTTCAACTCTAAATTGACGAACGATTGGTGTAACAGGGGGAGAATTGCATGCAACTCACTCAAGTCCGTTCAAACCTTGAGAGTCAAATGAATGCGAGACCGCTCTTCCACACCGGACTGAACTCGTTGGTTACCTATTCTGAAATTGTAGTTATGGAACCAATGTCTTGGCGACATGCTGTGCATCCGGATGAGGAGTTGCAGTAATGCGGTTTCGGCTTATCGAAAGCAGCATGGCGACTCTGCATTCCTTTCGGCATCGTTCTTCGATTTCTGCTCACTTAACTTTGTGAAAGCCGCACGTGGCACGATCTTCACCCTTCAGCTGTTCAACATATGGATATGGTAGAAGAATTCACCATGGCCCTGATGAACGGAGCGACGTCAACAACCGGAAGCTTGATACCAGTAAACCGGTGCATCTGATCTCGATTCTAGCCCGGCTGAGCTGTTGGCATATGTGCATTGCTGCCTGCGTCAATTCTCGGTTTCATTGGCCGAATAAATCGCAATGGAAAGGTTAGCTAGGCTCGACTGGCGGTAGGTTCGGCGCGGAAGGACGTGTTTACGTTCCCGTGGATGATATCAGATTGATGGGCCGTGGCGATTCACATCCGAAGGGACCGCATACTTTGTCTCATAAACCTTGAGATCCGCGGACAATTAGACTCGACGAATTATCTACCGGCGCCGGGTTCTTCTATGCGCTCTGTGAGGCAGCAATTTGTTGATCATGGAGCACGCGGATATGCATGGCTTGGCACAGCTTGATCCGGTCTTCGCTGACCGTCGAGGCATCATTAGCGACTGCTATCGCTGGGAGTTGAAAGAGCGCGTCTTTCAGATTCATTTTGTGCCGTCAGTAAGCCTGCTGCGAATACATTCAAGGACTTTGGGATATGGCTCAGATCACTTGGCATACAGAGCTTGATGGCATCAAACCGCCAGCTCCCCGCACGTGAGGTCTGCCATCTTCTCCAATAAATCCCATCCCAAGCCAACGGAATGGTTTCTCCAACGGATTGAACACTCGGAGTTGTTACCCAATTGCCCGAAGCATGATAGGCGTGTGCTCAGACACCGCCTGGAAGCCGCGGGGCGAGCCATGCGGTCGATGCCTCCTCTCAGCTACCGGCACGAACTACACCACTATGTGCCACGCATGGCCCCGATGAATGTGCGGTGCTGTGCAGCCAGTTCACCTTGCTGCACGTGGGATGCATGAGGGGGTGCCTTGCCATCTGATCGGACGGTGTTCCGTGTCATATCGTTTCGTTCCGATGCCACCGACCAGGAATAGTTCAATGTGCAAATAAAGTTGGCCCAAAGGGTAAATAAGCATATTGCATGTTCATGCTAGAGGTCTTGCAATAAATGCATCAAAGGCGCATTGGTGTCTGGTCTCGGGTTGAAGCATCGCCACTGCCATTACAGCCTGTCGGGTTGCCTCATGATGCGAAGCAGCTGGCGGACAGCTTTGCGCATAATCGCATTGACGACCGGCAACGTTCCCCGAAACCGGCAGTGTCTCTTCACATCACGTACGATCAGATACAAAAAGGGCATCGCACAGAGCGCAAATTGAACAAGGTCATCGTTTATTGAATTCGTTAACAGTCCTAAAAGCAGGACAGAATCGACAGGATATCTTGGCACCGGTATTGTACAGAGCACACCACGTCCATCAAGAACGGGAGTCTCCTTTTCTCCTTTCATGTCGTTCGCTCGAGGCGGGGAATAGGAAATCGCTCAAAATTTCATGCAAAGTAGGAAATGAATACGGTGGGAAATAGCCATAGGATGGCCGGTGAAAGAAATGAATACGCTCATCAAGTCAGGAAATCATTCGGTATCACCTGAAGCCGCCCTGATAGCCCTGGTTTCCGCCTCCATACCCGTTGTTTCCGAAGCCACCCTGCTGGTTACCGAAAGCATTGTCGCTGTAGCCGCCGTGAGGAGGGCTCATAGGCGGGGGGCTGTGTTGATCGGGAGACCCGAGTCTTGAGTAGCCGCCGTGGGAAGTGCTACGGCTCGGCGCCATCGGCAGAGGACCGGAGGGCGGCACGCTAGGACTCTGGGTTCTCAACGGAGGCAGGACAGGCGTGCCCGTACGGGAATCACTGTAAGCGCGCATACCACCGGCGGCACCAACGGCACCGGCTCCAGCAGCGGCCGCAGGGGCGGCATCCCAAACAGCCTTCTCCTGGGTCGCAGGAACGCTGTAAGAGGTCTCTTGCACCATTCCGTTCTTGCTGAAGTCTCTGGCATTGTACTCGGTGCCCGTGGAGCCGTTGAAGGAGTCAGGGTCGATGCCGCTCTTTTGGAAACGCTCCATCTCGAGACGCTCCTCCTCAGCCTTGGCCTCACGCATGCGAGCCTCAGCAGCGCCACGCTTGCGCTGGCGGATGAAGTACCACAGACCAAAGGCAATGAGAGCGCAGCCAACACCAACACCAGATGCGTAGACGGCAGTCTTGGCGGTGGGGTTGAGAGAATCGAACTTCTCGCTGACAGACTTGCTAGGTTCCGCGAGCAGGGCCTCCTTGACGGTAGAGTTGCCGCTGTGTTTGGGTTAGCTAGAGTGTCTTTGGGATATAAAAGCCGAATGGGGACTTACTCAGTGATCTTGATGCTCTCCCACGAGCCGGTCTTGTCGCCGAACGAATACTCCTTGCCAGAGCTGTAATCGGTAACCTGCGCTGACTTGACATACATCGTGTAAGGTCCCGCGGCGTAGTCGGTGTCGCCTCCAGCCCACTCTCTGGTGCCAGCAGCCATGCGCGGATCGCCACCGGCCCAGATACCTAGACTGAGTCGCATAGGGGTCTGAGGGTAGGCAGCGGTGTTGTTGGCGTCCGTAGCCTTCAGCACTCGCACCTGGCTGCCATCCACCCACCATTCGAGTTGATCCTTGGTCCAAACAGTGGTGTAGTTGTGGAAGTCGTCGTGAATGCTACCAGAAACGGCATGCGTGGCGCCATTCTTGAAGTCTTCCACGCCCTTGCCGAAGAAGTTGCTCAAGGCATCGTTCTTGACACCGAGGAATTCCCAGTCGACCTCGTCCAAGGTGTCGCTAAGCCACATCATAGAGCTCACAATACCCTTGCCCGTAGCTGCCCTCATGTGGATCTCGGTGCGGCCGAAGAAGAAGTAAAACTTTGTGCGAATGGTGGGGGAGTCACCCTGCTTGCTGATGGTGAACTCGGCGCCGTTGTCTGCGGTGTATGTGACGGGACGAACGGTGGTCTCCCAAGCATCGGTCGACGGAGTGGCGTTGAAGTTGAAAGTGTAATCCATACCAAAGGCCGGGTCGGCAGGACAAGTGGTGTTCATCGGGTTGCATTTGGTCGAAACCTGGGCAATGGCTGGCTGGGCGAGCGACGCCAACAGCGCCACTGCTGAGAGAGTGTATTGCGACAGCATGTTGATAAGAAGCCGCAGGCGTGTAGGAAGCCGGTGTAGTTGAAGAAGTTTGAAACCTGAGTCAGTGAAGGGTCAGGTGAATGAGAAAAGTCTGTCGTGGAATTCGGTAATGGTCCAGTCGACGGCGAAAGCAATACGTCTAGTATCGCGAGAAGGGAAAATCTCAGAACTCGGCGCGTGTGGCGAGGCGTAGAAAGGTCAAGGAGTGACGAGAGTGAGTTGGAGTAGAGAGTGTAAGTGCCCGCGTCTGTTCTCGGCAACAAAAGAGTGCTGAGAAACACAACACACAAAGTCACAGACGAAGTGCCGAGCAGATGGTTAGGACAGGAATGAAAGAGCGGAATGAGAGTCCTCTCGTGGGAATGGCAGGAATGTCAAGGAATGGCGATGGTGGGGGTTCAATCCAAAATTGAGTTAAAAAGGAGAGTGGATATGGGCCATATGGCGGGTGTGGCATTGGATGGTGCTCGCGCTCAGATGGGCATTGGAAGCAGCCGAAGCACAGACAATCGAATTGAGTTGCTGGCAGCTCGAGCAATGATAGGAGAGGGGCCTCATCTAACGCGGGCGAAGCGGAGCGGCAGAGCCAAGACAGGCCAGGGGATGCTTGGAGGCGTGACAAGCGACATGGTGATTTAAGGGGGTGCCAATGTCTGTTGCTCCTCTTTGGTTCTTGGAGTTCCATCTGCAACGGGCAGCGTTTCCGCACCAGAGCCAACTGGGCCTAGCGCCACAACTATCGGTCGAACCAGAGAACGGCGCTCTTGCAAATGCCTGCCTCTTTGTGCCATCGGCAGTGGCCACAAGTGCAAGGTTATCGGAAAGGAAATTATCCCAACATTTGCTTAGCGACCAGCGAGGCAATTGTGAAGACTATCCCCGAGATTGTTGGTGGAGAGCCCCGTTGAACGCGGCACTCTGGCCCGGGGGGCAACTTGCGAGAAGCCCTCTCAGCGCGCCGTTGCGTTTGCCTGCGTCATAGGCAGGTCGAACGGACAAACAGAAATGTCCCGAGGCCAGCGTATCGCGTCTGCGAGGTCCATACCGCCTTCTGAACCGCAGCCATTGGTGACGGTTCGCTCCTCGGAGAAAAGAAAAGTGTACCATTGCAGGCACTAGCGATGCAGCGTGGAGGGAAACGGGGCTGATTCAGGAGTCGATCTGCTCGTCGCAGTTGGTTGATCCCAGGAACACCTGCCCAAGCTGGACACTTGAAACTCCCGCAGACGTTGAATCCGCGAAGTCGACGGCGAAAAGCAATGCTATGGAGCGGTCAAAGCCGTGATTGACTGAAGGCTGGAGGCGCAGGAAAATCTCACGCAGCTGGGCTCAGCTCGCTTTCGAGCCACTGACTCGAGTAGCAGAGGTTCGTTGGGCCAAAAATACCTCTTGGCGGGGATATTTACAGCTGTCCGCGTGATGATCATGGGATGAAGAGCAGAGACGCGGGCACAAGCCCAAGGACGAACCCGCCTCAGCCTTGTTAGCTGAGGGATCCTTCACTCAGCTCTGAGTGCTGGAAATGGTGCTCGACATAACATGCAGCAAGGCGCCCAATGACGAGCAAACCCTGAAGAAAACCTCGTGCCTTGCTGTGGGTAGAGCTCGTGTTGCGAAGGGGGCCGTGAAGATCAGAGGGCTGAAGCCTTCAAAATGCGGAGCGGTGCAAAATCTGGAGCGGGGACGAGAATTCGAGTGGACTGGAGTGAGAGTCTATGGACTCTGTCCCCATGAGTACTCGGCTGTTCCTGCCCTAGCCACAATATTATTGTGTAATAATCCTCACAAAATCATAGAGAGCCCAAGCGGTCGAGAACTTAGAAGATATCTCTCGAACGAGGTAACCGGGCGCTTGCAGTGTACATAAGCAAAACCGGTGAGCGCAGCATGGACTTTGGTTTGCTTGCAAACAATTTCGAGTGAGACGCGATTGGTGACATGAGCCCGGATGCGGTATGTAATCGGATCAAATTTGAAGGAGGCTCGTTCGTTTCAGACAACTTCAATATATATCGCTTCATCTGAGCAAGACTTGACGTTGGCTGGAAGGATTCAAAGTGAGGTTTGGCGTTCGTGGTAAGCGGTAGGCAGGTGAGAAAATGCAGGTGAGATGAGATGAGTAAGGCACCCTGAAGAGGTAAATCATCGGGTAATCGGCGCAGCACGGCCCAAGCAGCCGGGTCACCGCCGGCCGGACCCACATTCTTAAATGATTTGAGCTGCCGCTAACACGCAGGATTTTCGGCCATGGCCGCCGCGAGCCCGCGACAGACGCCTTGGCTGGGCCGATTTCGGTCAAAGGTCAAGCCACAAGGGCGGTTTGTTTCCTGGTTCTGCTCACATGGCTTGTTGAGGCTGCTGAAATCGCAATCAGCGACGCCAGAGAGCATCCCTCCGAAAGTCAGGACTCGATCAGCAGAGCTCGACGTCAATACTAGATTTGTCGACTTGCAAACAAAGTTGGCCTTCCCATTGCCCCTAATGCAAAATGCCAACACCAATCTCGGCAATCTATCCGTGCAAAGCCCACATCGTCCCCGAACCTCACCAAACAGAACGTGACTCACGACCGCCAGCGCGCTTCCGATTACGCGGCGGTGGATTCTGTCTAGGACCGGACGCTTACCCGAGGCGTATTAGCCATGCCAAATGTGTCAAAGTTGCCCTGTCAAATGGCAAAACGACATGCCTAGACGCGATAACGCAATGCCAATCCCTAGGCGAGGCCGCGGGATGCGATCAGGTTTTTTCAGCCGCCACCATTCATATATCCTCCCGGACCCCCCTCCGCGTTTGTTTCCCTACCTTCCCCGTGTAGTGATCACCTCATCACCTCGACCACGCCTTGACTTTAATCACGAGATCGCAACCATTACCCGCAGACCTGACCAGTGAACCGAATGAGAAGGACGCCAGCAACTATTGAAACCAATCTGACCCCTAATCGACATGGCCGCGGAGAATGGTCTGCGAGTCGCGGACTCGTCAGACACCGATAATGAGCCGCAAACCCAACCCCAGCCGAAGCGCGGTGTCATCGACTGGCTGCGCGACGACGTCAACGTTCGCCATACAGACATCCCCGTCCTTGCTTGCTGTTTGGTCTCCGGCCTGTGCGACAGTGTGGCAGTCAATGCCGCCGGTGTCTTCGTCTCCATGCAAACTGGTGAGTCCATCCCTCAATGGCAAAAGGAAACCATTATCTGACGCGGGTACAGGTAACACCATCTTCATGGCTCTCGGCGCCTCTCGCCTGCCGGCTGGTGAGCCCCTGCTCTGGCTCAAGTCGTTGAGCTCCATCGCCGCATTCTGGCTCGGCTGCTTCTTCTTCTCCAAGTCTCGCCACATCCACCCCAAGCGCCGAAGCACGCTCGCGCTCTCCTTCACTCTCCAAGCCTCCCTCATCTTCCTCGCCGCCGCTTTCGCCCAGACTCGAGTTGTCGCCGACTTTGGCCTCGCTTCCGTCCAAGGTTCTGAGTCGAACCATGAGTTCAAGACTTCTGAGAACCCTCTCGTAATGGTGCCACTCGCCCTTCTCGCTTTCCAGTTTGGAGGTCAGATCGTCACCAGTAGAATTCTCGGTTTCAACGAAGTGCCGACGAACGTCCTTACCAGCGTCTACTGCGATCTCCTCTCCGACCCGAAGCTGTTCGCCCCGCTCAAGGAGAACCCCAAGAGGAACAGGAGGTTCTTGGCTGTGGTCTTGCTTGTGCTTGGAGGTATCATCGGCGGATGGTTGCAGAGAAGCAGCGCCGGCATGCCAGGAGCACTGTGGATCTCGGGCGCCGTCAAGTTCTTCATCGCGATTGGCTGGATGGGTTGGAACAGGAAGGAACCAGAGGAGAGCAAGCTCGAGAAGGGAGCTGCGTAAAACTGAGTTGAAAGAACGAATATATACCATGGACGGAAGTCACGGCCTTTAGACGGACAGTTAACGACGTGAGCATATACCCAGATAGAGGCTCTCAGTTGCTCTCCATAGACACTCAAAGTTAGATCTGATCGGCGTACCTCGCTGATCCGTAATGAAGAACAATTGGGACTATGGTTCCCACCGCTAAGCAATTCAAGGTGTACATTTGGGCAAGAAACCACGCCATGTTCCAAGGTAAGTAGAAAAGGATGGATCAAAGTTCATTGGACCACAATCTTGCAGGTAAACTACACCTTCGTTACGTCTTGGTCATTGCATGTTCCATCACCCGGCACACTGGCTTGGGGTGGCCAGAACCTCCCCAGCAGATCCTCTGGTAAAGCTCCTCTCGCCGTCTGTCGAGGGTAGACGCTCAGTCTTGTTGAGTATGCTGGACACACTGTGACACAGCGTTTGTCATTTTGAACTTGATCCCGAAGTTCGCCAAGTACCACCGCCAGCTTAGCCAAGTTAACTCTTTCCTGAAACGCCCAATTATCCAAGTTAATAGCCTCGGCACCTTGTGTAATTAGTCGAGGTTTATGCCAGGACACTGTAGATCCTTTGATGCGTCCAAAGATGAGCCACGCTATTCGGCCGAACCAAAGCTGTGGCAGCGCCTTTTTGACGATGCGTATCTTCGCACCTTTGTTCGCAGATACTGATGTTTTGATCTCTGCGGAATCATGATTGGCCACATTGACACCGAGAGATCGCGTGGTTGCCGAGTCCGACTGTTGGCTTTCCTTAGAAAGAGTCCCTTCTTCACCCAAGTTCTCACCTGTGCCGACAGGAGACGGTTCTTCATAGCAAGCGTCAACCTCGCATTGAACTGCGCATTGCAATTCTCCGATCCTATATCGAACAATTCGATAGTAACCCTCGGTTTCTTCAAGATGGGGTAGCTTTTTGGTAAAACCTCGTTCGCACGCTGTGCTCAAATCTCCTAGTCCTCGATCCAGAGTGTGCTCTTCCTCAGCAGGCTCAACGATGAGTGTCTTGATCCCTACAAGGTGCAGGTTCAAGCGAAATCCCTCACGATTATTATTGCCGATGAAATCAAACATGTTTCTCAGACTGTGTCTTGTGATCACGACATCGATATCGTCGAACGTGAAGGTGGGAGGGACCATAGCGTCAGCAGCGCGAAACAACGCTTCGAAAGGATACTTCCGTGCATGCCAGATGATTCTGCCGCAAGTTTCTTTGCAATTATCTCCCTCTTTGATGGCTAGGTCCCGCCTTTCCGCCCATAGATTGGGCCAGTGTATCCTCTCCAGGCTACAGCCGACATCGTCGTGGCCTGGTATGGACATTTGCTGGGAGTTACCACTAGGGGCCCAGATCGGTGGGTAGCCTTATTTGTTCTCAGCTAGGCATAGAAGAGTCATACTCGGGGTAGTCTTACCAGGAACGCATATTGCGTGAGGGATACTCTGATACATGTTGAAGCTACATAAGACATCATACTGGCTCGTGTTTGTAGTTGTCTCTTGGGTCGTTTGGATCTGCGACTGTCTGATAGTCAAGCAGCAATCTCTGCTGTCGATATCATGCCACAAGTAAAGAGACTTCGGGGGCAGTCTCTGGCGTGCTTTTCCTTTCGCGGGATCTGATTCCAGAAGGATGTTTCGGGGAGAGGCAAGTTGACATGTGTTGGATGTGGTCGACATAGTGACAGTCAGGCTCACCCGATGAGGAAGCCCCACGAGATGCGGCGGAGGAGAAGGTCTTCAGCCAACTTGCTTGCCCCCAGGTCTGTATTTAATCGCCAGATTTTGAGCCACTCGGCTTTCTTAACTTTTCTTTTTCTGTAGTCGGCCTCCAACATGCTTGTGGCTGCAGAAAGTCTGAAGATGCAGCTACCATATCATCGCCTTGGAAGGCCCAATCAATGCGACCTTGTCCCCTTTTACGGCCATTTTGCAAAGGCGTCTGATTGATCCTGGACATTTCATTGTACACCACCGTCAATTTATTGCCAGAAAGTGTCACAAAGAGCGCGAGAAAGAAAGAAAAACGTAGCCAGAAACTGGCAGGTCTGCTCACCAGCCTTAAGTCGTGGCTTGGTACGTAGCGATCCGATTACTCAAAATTCGCGAAGGCTCTAAGACGATATTATCAACAGCACTCTCCTTTCCGAACACTGACCAATCGGCGTAGCCTACTATCCTACTAAGCATAGCCGGCCTCAGCTAACACGAGATTCGCTGGTGGTATGTTGTATCTTTGCCTGTCACAAAGGTGACATTGGCAAGATCCTCCAGGGTCTATCATTACCTTTCGGGAGATGCCGAAAGCCCCAGAGCATGGTCTTCGGCGAGATTTTCAGGGCACCGTGGCCAACGATCAAGGAACGACCACATTTGACCTTGCTCAGGTCCAAATTCCCCACAGACCTGTAGCTGCTAAGCTTCACACGATGTATCCTGCGCCCCTATGTTCCAGCCCACACCGGATGTAACGCGGCTTGCTCGTAGAACATACTGATGAGGAACTCAAGCACTCACCACTGACCGAGGAGAAGGCACCGTCATCTCCCTCTAGTCCTTGGCAGGGACATCACTCGCTAATCGAGCCCCGTCAGCCACGACCAAACACAACGCTAGAACATAAGCCACAACGTCAACGGTTCTCCCTAGCCTCTCTCATCACGGCCGTTGGATCCATCCCACAACGCTAGCTCATCAAACAGCAGAAGCACACGACCGTTTCCCCAGATGCCACAACCCGACCATATCGTCACAAACCACCAGCAGACGCACCACCCCTTGCATCTCAAGCACAGCCCCCGTCGACCATCACAGCATCACCTCTTCTCCAGAGACATGCACGATGTCATACCCACTACCCCGGTCACCTTAGCACCATCGCGAACCAACCCCGATCTCTCCCAAACCCTCCAGACGAGACATTCCTTAACGAGTCCCTGCATGTCTAAACCCCTAAAAAAAAGAGCTCGCCCTCTCAGAACCGTCCAAGAATCTAGGGGTCCTACCAAAAGGGTTTGAACCGCCGTCATCATCCCCTCTGATTGGCCGGCGCACCTGTTCGGGACCCCTGCTTGTCTGACGTCACCGAGGATGGTGATCTCAGTCGCCGATCACCAGCAAACAGGTTTGGTGTCGCACAGCACAAGACCTCGACGCCGTCGATGCTGTTGGCCAGAAAAGAAGCATTGGTGTGACGGGCAGGATGGTGAGCTGAATGACCACCTTGGCATCATTGTGCAGCATTACCTGCCAACAACCCGCGGATCAGGGTCTCGGCACGGGGGAGGGGTTTGGAACTGTTTGGTGCCAGCGGGCGTATCCAATGTGAGGATTCATAGGTCATACCTGATAGACCTGATAGCGGTATGACATGATGGGGGAGACCAGAGGACGATATAACCTCTGCCCTTCGCCGAGACTCTTCCCATCCGTCTTATCCAGCATCCCAAGCTTTCAATATTAAGCACGCAAAAACAAGCATTCACCAAGCTTTAACCCATACCACCAACCACCCACACACATCCACAATGCCTTTCTTTGGTGGCCGCCGTGAACCCACCCCCGAGCCCGTCCGGGAACCTACCCCTCCTCCTCCCCAAGAGCCCCGCCGCGGCTTCTTCGGTTCCCGCCGAGAACCCTCCCCGGAGCCCGTCCTGCACCAGCCGGTCGCCGAGCACCCCCAGCGCAAACACGGCCTCTTCTCTCGCCGCGACCCCTCTCCCACACCTACAACTCGCACCTCCGCCACCACCGCCACCTCCCGCTCCTCCTTGTCCTCAACGACGTACCACACCAGCCCGGACGGCCACCACAGCAACGGCGGCGGCGGCGGCGGCCTCTTCCGGCGCTCTACGGATGCGTCCTCGGGCCGCCGCGGGCTGCTCCACAAGTTCGGTGGGCACAACGTCGAGATGGATCCCAGCATCGTTACTGCGCGCGAGCGGGTGATGGGCGCCGAGGCAGCCGAGAAGGAGGCCGACCGCGCGCTCCAAGCTGCAAGGGAGAGTGTCGCCGCTGCTAGAGCCGACGTCCGCAGACTCGAGGAGGAGGCCAAGGAGGAGGCCAGAAGGGCCAAGATCAAGCAGTACCACGCCCGCGAGGTTTCCAAGCGCGGCAAGGCACTCGGTCGTAAGTTGATACCGATAATTCTTTGACACGCACGTGTTAACCATTCATCATAGGCCACGGTGACTTGTAAGCTGTGCACAGAAGTATCAGCTGCTTCACATTTTGTTTTGTTATTATGAGCTCATGATACACGTCATGGCAACGGAAACGAGATCGGAATGACCGTAAAATACCTTCACGGGATGTATTAGTATCAAGCATATGTGCATTATATGAGCGATCGTGTGTTCAGGCGTTTGGGGCAGATATTGTAAAATTACCGAGGCAATACAAAAAAGGCTGGCCACAACACTTCATTTTCTAGACTATCGTTGTCACTGTGTTGTTCAATGTGAAGTCAGACTGCATGAAGGTTACTCGGCAGCCGTTCAGAGACAGCGTACGTCAACCCTCGGCAACCGCACCTCATTGGCTCGCTCATGATCTAGTCCCGACGCATTGGAATGTTCTCTCCAGTATCTGCTAGGAATCCTGATGCTCGGACGGGAGGCGCAACTGCGGAACTATGGAAAACCCGCCTGATTGGTGTCAGGTTTTGCAGACCAACAAAAGTAAACCGCTGACTGGACCCTGATTTCCCCCCTTCTCCAGTCCGATTGCGACGGGTGCCTCTGCTGAGCTGCGGGAGTAAGCGCGCATCGGGGATATTCCCAGACGTTGACTGCCCTTTCTTCAGCCTTGACACCCAGCAGACGCCACTCACACCCATCTCACCTCCCCGAACTCTGACTGGGCGAGCACTCACAGATTGGGAATCCCCGGTGACTTCGTAGTGCTTCTGCTCGGAGGTCCTGTCGATGATAGAAACTCTATCCAGCTGTCCGGGCCCCGTCACCCATTGCGCGCATGTGATGGCTTCAGGTTTTATTTGATGGTGGTTCATTAAACATCATCTAGGCTGAGAACTTTTTGCTGGTACAGGCTAAAGAAAAAGACTCAAGACGAGCTGGCCACGAACAGCACCTCTTCCGAGGAACTCCGTATCCAGATCGTCGTGTGCATGTGCAACCTCCTGCCTAGCACGCCATGCCTCCTGGCCGAGCGGCCCTGCTGTATACGTGATTAAGACGACGAGACAAGAAAGAAAACCCGAATCCCCCAGACCTTATGTGCATTGCGAAGTGAAAAGGGTATTTACAGTGTGCTAAAAGGATAGCCGATGCCCAAGAGGTATCAAGAACGTCATGCCGAGCCACAAGTCCGTATAGTAGCCGACGAAGAAGCAAAGAAGCATCTGTCCAAGGAGCTGGACGGGCTGCAATAGAAAAAAGACGTAATGGGGTAAGGGCAATGAGGTCCAATCCGTGCTAACGCCGACGCCGTCCATGTGCAGTAGTGGAAAGTGGTATTCCTCCCGTCCAAAACAATATCCGCCCGATCGATCGTGTCGTGAGAGTAGAAGGTCGAAAGGAGAATGTCGAGGGCCGAAAAGAAAACGGGATCGCGGTGGCGCCAAGTACGCTTACATGACGGCGCACTTGGACTCCTCGCGGTCCTTCTTGACGCTGAGGGCGACGCGAGCAGCCTCGGTGAAGGCCTCGTTGACGCCGCGGTTGCGCATGGCGGAGCACTCGAGGTAGCGAAGGGCGTTGATGCGGCGAGCAACCTCCAATCCCTGCTCGTAGTTGATCATGGGGCGCTTCTCGCGCTGCTGGCCCTCCGTGGCACCCTCCTCCTCCTCGTTATCGGACTCGCGCAGGTCGCACTTGAGGGCGACGAGAACGAGCTTGACGCCAGGGCAGTTGTCGGCGATCTCGCCAACCCACTTGCTCTCAACGTTCTCGAGGGAGTCCTTGCTGTCGACGCTGTAGCAAAGCATGATCAGGTCGGTGTCATCTGCTCACCCCAATTAGCGAAAAGCCCGGTATCCTCGTTCCCGGTGAATCCTACCGTAAGACAGACTGCGGAGACGGTCGAACTCCTCCTGGCCGGCAGTATCCCAGAGGGACAGCTCGATGTGAACGTTGTCGACGAAGATGTCTGCGGAAGCTGGGTCAGCAAGCGATTCGGACGGGAGAGAAACGTCGAGGCATTGGGCGGCAATGAAGCGCAAGTGGAATCGATCGAGCGGAGAGAGGGAAGGGGGGTTTGTCGCATACCGTGGACATAGTTCTCGAAGACGGTGGGCTCGTAGACAGTCGGGAAGTAGCTGGGCAAGTCAGTAAATTGGATCGCAACCTCGGAATGGAGACCCCAGCAAAGAGACGGGGAAGAAGAGGTACGCGATGCCGGACGTACCCTCGAGTAAAGACGTTCAACAGCGACGTCTTGCCACAGGCACCGTCACCACTGCAGGTATCAGGTCAGTCAGCCAAAATCGACAAGTCGCAGCCAAGCGACTGCAGCAAGGGTGGAAGGGGAAGCAGGTCTCACAGGAGAACCAGCTTGCGCTGGACCGTCTTAGATCCTCCGCACAGGGGCATGGTGGGCGATGTTGGCGAGTGGTAAGAGAGGGAGAGTAGCAGTTGAGGGTGAGGTTTTGGTGAAGCAGCCGAGGCGATACAAGGCTGGTCGATTGCTCTTGGTAGCAGAGAGCAAAAAAGTTGGCGGTTGTCGGGTGAGAGATTGTGGTTCGTGGGTTTCAGGCTGGTGAGAGCGAGAAAGAGAGGCAGGCGCGCGGGTTGGTTGTTGCTTGCAGCCGGATCAGGACTGGCGTGCGACGGCAGGAGGAAGTCGGTATGGCAAAGCCAAGGCAGGCAAGGTGAGGTGAAGCAGACAACGGGGGAGGAAGGTGCTGGCCACACAGGTTGCAGGTGGACAAGCAGGTCGCAGGCCAGAGGCTGGAGGTTGGTTGCAGTGTGCAGAAGGTAATGTGCAGTGTGCAGGACGACTCCAAGTCGGGAAGGGAGTAAATTGGATGGTAACAGTGAAATGCGGGAGGGAAGGACGTGGAGCAGGTGAGGTGAAGGAAACAGCGGGGACAATAAGGGAAGGCGCTGCTGGTGCTGGTGCTGGTGCAGGCCTGGCCGTGAGGGCGCTTTGTGTGTCTGTGGAACTGCAGGTGCAAAGTGCAAGTGCAAGTGCAAGTGGTGCAACTGCCAACAGCAGCAGGTGCAGTTACAGGGACAGGTACAGGTACAGGTACAGGTACAAAGTACGAGCAAAGTCAATCCGAGAAGAGAGTGGGAAAGAGAGAGGAGGAGGGAGGGAGGTTTGTCAATCAGGGGACAATAGCAGATGCTTCTTTTCTCTATTCCTAGCTATCCCTCCCTATCCATGGAGAATACCTTATTAGTACTGCGGTACAGAATGGATTGAGGATAGCTTAGCGGATGGGGGTGCAGCACGCGGGAAATTGGGTTGGAGGATGGTACGCTGCTCAATTGGCGGAGATGAAGTCAGAGGGACCCGCAGCCCTTGTGCGATGGGGCCGAAAAGAGAGCAGGAACGGGCAGGCAGCCGGGGTGGAAGGCACCTGCGCTCGCGACGTGCTCTTGCTCTGCAAGGGCCAGGCTGGTAAAGTGGAAGGGACGAGGGGGACTGTGCTTTCTGTTTTGGTCGTGAAGGTTGACGAAAATTGAAGAAGAAATTTCAACGAGAAGAAAACAAAACATTAAGGCAAGAGCAGGATGGACCGTAGAGCGGGGAGAAAGCTGCAGCAGCTGAATAGCGAGGGGGCATCGTAGGGGTGCGCGGCAAGCTCAATTGGACTGGGCCGTCAGCATCGTGAACGTCAGCATCAATACGCTACCATCCCCAGCATCGATATCGACATCGACATCGACATCGACAGCCCGGGGGGCAGAGCCATTATCGTCGTCGCCTTCCCGATGCCTAGCTGTCCACCTTACGAATCCATTGCCTCGCCCGCCCGCCTCGCCTCGCTTGGCCTCGGTGCGTAGGTAGGTAGGTATCCACCATAGACGGGCAACCACTGAAATGTCACTGCACGCAGCACATCATCATCACCACCGCCGCCTCCTCCTCCGCCGGAGAGACACCGGGACCCGTGAGGCACAATTCCTAGGCCGAGTGGGGAACAGATGCATCTTCCCCGCCACATATTGCACGTCCTGCATGCACTAAAACATTTATCGCCCTGTTCCGTCGTTTCCTCGCACTGGTGGACGAACACCTTCCTCCGTATCCATATTAAAAACATCTGCAATGTGAAGCAGCCCGAACAACACAACAAGCAAGGTCCGCAAAAAAAGAAGAAAAAAACACGGTCCATCAAGCGTCCAGTGTGTGAGCTGAAGTCGAGTGTCCATTAGGCTTTTTGGCTTCCCTTCCCCCCTCCATGGTTCGACAGCTTTGGTGGCGTCAACTCAAGCCCCGTCCAGCGCCGCTCTGGGTAAGACGTAATATGGCAAGGAGGGGCATCGTGTACTGATACGCCCATAGTCTGACACCAGGTACATGCCTCGATACCATCATCTCAGCTGAAAACCCAGCCCGCACGCCGCAATCGTCGGGTCCCCGTGCCTGTCCACGTTCACTTCTCCGCTGCCTCACCTCGCCCGGTGCCGGTGCCGCGCCCTGTCAGATTGCAGATTCAGATCATCGCCGCCAAAATCCCAGACCAGTGCCCGCGCGGCCCTCCAAAACTCTGCGCCGGTAGCTGTGGCTACTACTGCAAGGCATGCACTCGACGCTCACTCGCATCTGCAACCGCCATCTTTGCTGATCTCCGACTTCTATTTCGGAATCATCCCATCTCAGCTCCATCCTTCAAAGCAGCACACGCCAACGCAATCCAGTTTCACTACTTCACCGCACCTCTTTCACCTACCCGTCCCTGTCCTGCTTTGTCCATGCAGTCATTGCCTGCTCAGTATTATTCTGCCCATGAGTACGACTCATTCGCCCCAATCGTCATGGCCAACTTCCAAGACCAGAGCTCTGTCAAAACAAACAACCCCCACTACTCAAACAGTTGACCCCATCGCCAGCCAAGTACCGCCTTCAGCAAGACAGGCACATCCCGGCGATCTGTCCCGCCGCCTTGCCGGATGCTTAAGAAGCCCCGAGAGCGGCGTCGATTCTGGCGGAACCAACAAAATCTCAGACTGCGCAAAGGCCCAAGACCCAAAGCCCAGGGCCCCATCCCACTCCGTCCAGCCTCTGACCCTGCGCCGCTTTCGTCCGTCTTGGTCTTCTAGAATTCCCTTGCCGAAGTCCCGGGTGGGAAATCCACGATTTTCTCTCGCAGTCGCAGTAAGAGAACTCGGTATGCTTGGCGGGTCGAAAGCTCGTCGGAGAGAAAGCAAGCTCGGTATCGCAACATGTCGGTCGCCCGTCATCGCTTCTCACAACCCCTCTTCGCCATCACTCAGCCACAATCCCAAGACAACCTACGTCTGCCAACTTCCCCATCAGTGAGCCAGGTGCCATCGCCAGCCTCCAAGGAAACGCAACCCCGCGCATTGAACCGCAGGCAGCGCCAGGGATTCTGAAGCTCGCCGCCCCGCCAAGCGCCGGCGTGCCGCTCCATCGTGCTTCGGATGCCCCCTCAGTTCTTCCCCGCCACGACGAAATCCGCCCGATGACTGTGCTAGCAACGCCTCCCGCAGTCCGTGTGTGCGTACTTTGCACCTGCGAATGTATCCCTTGTGCTTGTTGTTACTCTTCTCGGACAAACAGACGATCAAATCATGCAATGCAATGGCAAATGTCCAGCGGTAGTAGTGTCTGT
This sequence comes from Colletotrichum endophyticum, assembly GCA_027406105.1. NCBI lineage: Eukaryota > Fungi > Ascomycota > Sordariomycetes > Glomerellales > Glomerellaceae > Colletotrichum > Colletotrichum endophyticum. Next base: position 4,554,488 of record JANVYF010000007.1, on the reverse strand, counting down.
ATTGCTTCGAGTGACATATCGTCATTCTGGGGTATTCTATGCATGCATATATCCTGCCGGATGCCACCCTTCACTCTGAAGATTTTTGGTCATGACGAGCGCGTGTATAACCGTGCGTCCAATGCCATTCTACGGGGAAATCCATCTCCAAAAACCCCTCGTGACCCAGTTCCATTCCAACCTTCCCGTCCGCGTATGCGAGGTCGATCCGTTGGCCGTTGGTACTCAGACCCGCCTCTCCGGGCGCTACTTGTCGGCGCTCGGTGCTCGAACGCCTCACGCCTCCTTCGCGGACTCCACAGATAGCTTCAGCGGGGGTTGTGGACAGTTTCTTGACGTGTTTGCCGAGTTAGTCCGCGTCTGCCCTTCAGTCGTCGTCCCTCTGTAGACCTTGTCTTCCCCGTCCAAGCCTTTCTGCCAGCCCCAAGTTACCAGCCTTGCGGTGCAGACCGTTGACAAACTGCCTATCGCCGTACTTGGAAGACTTTTCCCTGGCCTGGTTGTCGGCCTCACGTGCTGCCTTTTCCTGTGCTTCGAGCGCAGCCAAACGGCGGTCTCGGTCCGTGTCGAGATCCGAGGCGGCCGCTTGCATGGCAGCCAACTTCCTTGCCCTCTCTTCATCTGCAGCTGAGTCGTCCGCTTTGCCGTTGCCACGACCGTCACCTCGGGTGTCTCTGTTGCGATCGAACCGGCGGTTGTCGTAGGGTCTACGGTCGCGAGAGCCGGATGCTTCTCCGTTACGGTCGCCGCTGCGATCTCCATTCCGTCCGTCATAACCTCGAGGTGATCTCTCCCGCTGACGGACGGGCCGGTCTTCGTCTGAGACAGAGGGTTGGCGCCTCCTCTCACGATCATCACGACGCTCTCTCCGGTCTCGCCTCTCGTACTCGTCCCTCTCGCCTGAATCACGGCGGCGAGGCGACCTCGACCTCGGGGATCGCCTTCGTCGGTGGCTGCCTCTGTCTCTGTCCTGAGAGTCGCTACGCCGGTGTCGTCTCTCGCGTCGGTCTTCGTCGTCAGAATCGCCTTGGCGCCGCCGGGGGCTTCTGGATCTGGATCGAGGTTGAGAGCGCCGTCGCTTATGGCGCCTGTCGTCTTCTGAATCATCGTCGCGACGCCTATGATGCCTCCTCTTGTGCCTTTCGTGCCTATCTTCCCTCTTCTTTGACTTGTCTTTTTGCTGGTCCTCGATGCCCATCGAGGCAAGCAACTGCCTGCGCTTGATCGGATCATTCATCATCGCCTCGTACGCGGCCTGCTCCTGTCTCTTGATGGCGAGGAGAGGATCTTCCCGAACCTTTGCTGCGGTGTCTCGTGCAGTGTTGGCCGTCTGCAATGCCATGAAGCTCTCTTGGCCAGCCTGCTTTTCGAGGTTCTTGTGTTCGGTACCCTTGAGCAAGTTGTCGATGCGACGCTTGCCCAGGAGGTAGCTCTCGCGCTCCTCGGTCGTTCCGGTCTGTCCATCGGTCGGGCCGCTGTAGAGGAATTCGACGCGATCGACCTTTTTCGTGTGTCCGGCAGCCTCGAGCTTCTTCTGGAGTTCTTCACGGGCGCGCTCTTCCTTCAGCTCGTTGATTCTTTGCTGCGTCTTCTTGCGCTCCTCGAGCGCTTTCTTCTCCTCCTCCCAGACCTTGGCCTGGTTCTTCAGGAGAGAAGGGTGGAAACTCTTCTTCAAGTTGAGATCACCACCCATCTTGCCGACTGTTGCGATGTATCGCTGTTGAAATTTACGGCGGGTCGTACGGGTGCTTGACGAGGAGAATCGACGGTTGTGGGAGAGGTTGATGGGTTGAAGAAAGATAAAATAAGGAAGTGACGCGGCTGGGAGTGACTGGGGATGCGCCTGGCTGGAACCGTGGATCAAAAAGTCGCCTCCCGCCTGCCGTGATTTTACTTGGTCCGTGCGTAATCAAACAGTGTGAGCCGGCAACCTGTGGGTCCGGCCAATCGATAAGCTCCCCCGCCTTAATGGTGCTGTCAACTGCCAACCATTGCGGTCCTGCCTGGAAGCTGAACCTCAACCTCCAGCCTTACACCTTCCACTGCAAACAACAACGAACACCGGGACACTTCACGAGACCAATTTCAACCCCCCAGTCCTACCTCGACCGCTGGATACCTTAAAGAAATCTCCTGAATACGAAACAATCACTCCGCGAGATAACCGAAAACAACCGCCAACATGTCTGATGACGAGGACTTCATGCAGGAGTCTGATGAGGAGCAGTAAGCCTTTCGCATTCTCGCGGTCGCACCACCTAAGGCAGTTACTGATGGCTTGCAGGTACGACTTCGAGTACGAGGAAGACGACGACGAGGAGTCCGGTGACGTCGGCATCGAAAACAAGTACTACAATGCGAAGCAGCTCAAGCTCACCGACCCCGAGGATGCGATCACAGAGTTCCTGGGCATACCGCCTTTAGAAGACGAAAAGGGCGAATGGGGCTTCAAAGGACTGAAGCAGGCGATAAAGCTTGAGTTCAAGCTGGGTCAGTACGAGAAGGTAGGAAACCAGGACAGAAGACAAACAAGGCGAGAGGGGGGATGCTAATGTCGGACGCAGGCTACAGAACACTACGCCGAGCTCCTCACGTACGTCAAATCAGCGGTCACAAGAAACTACTCCGAGAAGTCAATCAACAACATGCTAGACTACATTGAGAAGGGATCAGATGGCCCCAAGGCGGTGGCGTGCGTCGAGAAGTTCTACTCGCTCACCCTCGAGAGCTTCCAGAGCACAAACAACGAGAGACTCTGGCTCAAGACCAACATCAAGCTCGCAAAGCTCCTTCTCGACCGCAAGGACTATAACACGGTATCCAAGAAGCTCCGCGATCTTCACAAGGCTTGTCAGAAGGAGGACGGTAGCGACGACCCAAGCAAGGGAACGTATTCTATGGAAATCTACGCGCTGGAGATCCAGATGCATGCCGAGACGAAGAACAACAAGCAACTCAAAAGGCTGTATCAGCGTGCCTTGAAGGTCCGCTCCGCCGTCCCGCATCCGAAAATCATGGGCATCATCCGCGAGTGCGGCGGCAAGATGCACATGAGCGAGGAGAACTGGGCAGAAGCCCAGACGGACTTCTTCGAGTCCTTCCGCAACTACGACGAGGCCGGCTCGCTTCAGCGCATCCAGGTCCTCAAATATCTCCTGCTCACGACGATGCTGGTCAAGTCGACCATCAACCCCTTCGACTCACAGGAGACCAAGCCTTACAAGCAGGACCCACGCATCACGGCTATGACGGACCTCGTAGATGCCTACCAACGCGATGATGTTCACGCCTACGAGAACGTTCTTCAGAAGAACCAAGACATCCTGGCCGACCCCTTCATTGCTGAGAACATTGACGAGGTCACGCGTAACATGCGCACAAAGGGTGTCGTCAAGCTCATCGCTCCCTACACGCGCATGAAGCTCGCCTGGATCGCGAAGCAGCTCAAGATTTCACTGCCTGAGGTCCAAGACATCCTCGGCTTCCTCATTGTCGATGGAAAGATTGACGGCAAAATCGATCAGCAGGCAGGCACGCTCGAGATCCAGTCGGACGCAGACAGCGAGCGCACCAAGGCCATGTACGAGCTCACGCAGTCCGTCTCAAGTCTCTACTCGACCATGTTCAAGGACGGCGACGGTTTCAGGACCGCCGAGTTCCCTACAGATGATCAGAACATGGACGTGATGGGAGGGCTGACACCTAGAGCTGGTGGTCCCCGAGGAGCGCCGCGTGGAGCCGGACGTAAGGGTAAGGGCGTGTCGACTCATTGGCAGACCTGAGGCAGTCCTCGCCGTCTAGCAAGTTGGGACGGGACAGGATTGGAATCGAGAACGGGAACGGGAACGAACGGGATGAGCTGCTGCCACGACTCTCCCTACATTGTACTGGCACGCGACGGATGGGCACATAAGAGCAATCTCTAGTCTCCACGCAAGAAGACAGCGAGGGCATTCAGATGGACATGGAAAAAAAAGATACCAAGACTACGCAGAATATGACAGATTACCCCAAGCTCATGACGGGCAGCTGCAGATACGCACAGCATGTTCTACTTTTCCCCGGCCAGGCGTGCTAGCGAGGCAGCGTGGAAGCAGCTTGCCGCTGCACGGCGCTCGATCTGTCAACCTCGCCATCGTGGAACATTCGAGTGGTGGAGTTTGTAGAGAGAACGCAACAGACGGTGGAGGCAGCGGGCGAGGCGATCCATGGCAAGCAGGGCAGCCAGCCAGTCAGTCAGTCCGGCGCGCCGATCACCCGCAGCTTACAACGTGCGGGAGAGCTGAGGATAGCGTCCGCTGCGGGTCTGGTTGGGACTGGTACTAGAACTGGGGCGGATGCGATACGTGTAGACCGACGAAAGGAGAGAGAAGAAGGGGGAGTGGAGGGAGCTTCTCTTCTCTGTGATCAATCAGCATAGTCAGTAATCAAACTCCTCGCGGAACGCTACAGAAGAAGACGCAATGCCATCCATCGCTTGCCATTTCCTCGGCTCATCTCATCTCGAAGACGTGAGAATACTTTCTGAGAGAAGAGGTCGTGAAGAAAATTTGATCATCTAGATCTCCCCGTCCCATTCTGGACCGGAATACAACGTCCCCTGCCTCCGTGTGCAAAGTTTAATCACGGCAAAATGAAGATTAAGTTTTCCCACCATGGTCTCTTAGGAAGGTCGGTTTGAACCTGAACCTAGCAGGTAGCGAACACCATCACCAGCAGCACCACCACCATCCTCGCTTACCGCCATGGGATGGTAGTGGCGGTTGAGGTGATGGTGGGAGCAAAACTCTGTAACCATTATACGTGTGTTGGTGTCGTCGATACAAGCGCCGGATGATCCCGATTGTGCCTGACGACGCACGAAGAAAACAGGCTGTTTTGCTTTGCACCGCCAATCCTCTTTGCCCCCTCTTCTCATCGAGTGCCGCGGCGCCAGTTCTCGACATCTCTCTCCCCTGCGACAATGTCACCACTTTGCCTTCGTATTGGCATTAGCCTCGGTTTGGCCATCGAGTCAAGTTGCGTCGTTTGCACGGAGATGAAATCAAGTTGATATCCTCACGCGAGCTTGCCTCTCTCGCCTTCGTCACACCACGCGCAGCATGCAGCCCATCGGCATCCAGAGAGATCATCTTGCTCTCCTTCTCAAAGCAGAGATTTCGGAACCAGGGGGGAGGAAAGGGGGGAGCGAAGGAAAAACGACGAAACGGAAACCAACGCAGCGCCTCCTATTTTGCCTCACTTCCGTGTAACCCTCCCGCTACGAACGTCAAAGGGGCGATCGATGGGACGCCGGCGGCCACTCAAACATGCCGACTTGGCCGTGGCGTAGCGTCTGCAACCTGTCGTTGTACAACGAAGCAAGCAAGCAGGTTGGGAAGGTGTACGTTTTGGCTTTTGCCTCACTGCTGCATCTATTCTCCCTACAGGTCGCCGTTGCTCTCGCTCTCGGCCGATTACAGTGCGGGTGTAGCACAGAAGAGAGTGTCCGCGGCAAATCTGGTCCGAAGAGGACGATGGGCTCTGGGTCGTGACAGAGTCAAGCTGTCAAATAGCACCAACGTCACTGGTTGGGAGCTGCAGATGGGGTCGTCGCACAGGAGGGCGGGCGACCAGACAGCCTGCGGACCTAACGCGGTCCGCTGCCGGAGCAGTCAGGCAGGTAGGCAGGCAGGCGGAGAGGTTTACTGTGATATGTTTGGTGTATGTGGTTTGGCGAGCAGCTATTTGTTCGCGCGTGCCGGCTGCTTGCATCATACCATTGCAGCCAAGATGGCGGATGGGAAACACAGCGTCGACGACGACCAAGCCATGACGGTTTGGCAGCTTGAAGATGCGGCTTAATTTTGACACGATCCACGACGGAGCTCCAGAGTGTAACATGGGAAATAAAACGTCGAACCTCTCAGCCGCCGCTCGCGCTGCTCGCTCGTAGAACGTAGGGTGCTGCGTTGCATAGGGCATGTCGTATATGTCATGGAAAAATCTGACACTTGTCGAATACGTAAGGTGCCTCAAACATGCTTGGCCACGCGCTTTTGAGCGCTTTTCTGCAAGCTACCGGCGCCTCTCATAAGTCGCCGAGAGTACAGAAGGATGGCATGAGCTGTACGTTGACCACCTCCCAATCGCGATTCTCCCCGCTCCTTTGTGTTGAATTTTGTTTCGGCGAAGAGACCCTGAGATGGTAGCGAGATGTTGCCCCCCCCTTGCTTCTGTTCGTCACCCCCGGGAGGGGGGCGACGGCTGATCCGCGCAGGCATAACACACCGAAGTAGGAGACGACGAGTGGGATACGAGGTCGAGGCGTCGCCGTCAACCCCGAGATCCACACCGATGAGATGTCAAATTTGACGTTCCTTCAGCCGCGGAGTCTGAATAGTGCTTTTTTTCTTTTCTCCCTCAAAGGCAGGAGGGAGCTTTGTGACAACTGTGGGCTATTCGTAGAAAGTGGACGACAAAGCCAAGGAACGATCCTCGGCCTGCGAGAACAGGGGTCTCTCTCGCCGGAAGGATGAGCTGTCATATCGCCAAGGGTGTTAGTTGCTTCGAGGTCCTTTCCTCGGGGGGAAAGTAAAAGGAATATTTCGTGCAGCCCCAGCTGCGCGCCTGCATGGCAGACGCTTCCGAAGGCGGGCGAAGGGTCAGAGAATGCATCAACGAAAGGGCAAGATGAACATCAATGACACAAGAAAGAGCCTGGCATGTCCACAACGCGGGCACAATCTCCCCTTTTCTTTCCTCCCATGCCCACAAAAGAGAAAGTTTGCGAGGGTCCTGACTCTCACTCTATCAGTGGAGACAGGACGCTTGAATGTAGACGCGGGACGGCAGAGGTGTCGAAGTGGGCAAACCAAGCAAATATGATGCGACGGTATTGAGGCCTTCTGTGGTTGGGTAACTACCATTCCGACTCCGTGTTCTTTTGGGCCGCCGCATCGTGGTCAGTTCCAGTTGAACAGTTAGCCATCGCGACGCTCTTCTGGAAAGAAAGCGGACATGAGGCACAGTCGTCGCCTTTCATAGGGACTGATTGGTCCCGCGGAGTTCGGATTCGACAAATTTGTCCCTCATCTCTCACCCACTGGGTTTCCTTCACATGTCGTCTACTTTGTGCCGATGGCTGGGCAATCCCAAGCGCGATCGTGGACGCTGGGCTCGCTGGATGTCCTTCAGGCTACGCCCTAGTGCTGATTCGTGATAGCGCCGAAAGAAGGACCAGGGGCATAGGGCTTGAGCACCATGGTTGTTATCTTGGGTGCTTGGATGTGTCTCTTCTCATCGCCCAGGATTTGAGGACGGATAGACCGTGGCCCGTCGAATGTCTTTGCATTCCCTGCGCCACCGTCAATGTTGATTAGTCGAGCTTTGAGATGCGGGTATACTTGTGCTGGCGTTTCGATGCGAAGAGTCGACCACCAAAGACAAACATGTTAGTACTTTTTTCTTCCTCTGGACTGCAAAAGTACCAGAATCCCGGGTTTACAGCGCAAGGCTCGCAGCAGCATCTGGCATCATGTTTGCCAGGGGGTGAGTAAAGCATACCGCGTGCCGCAGAAAGCTGCATAAGAACTAATACCATGGATGGTAAGCTGCGCCTCGAGTTATCCATCTCATCTGACCTGAGATTGGTGTACCTGGCTCAGCGTGTACGACAACCATAATGAAGCCTCGTTGGAGCTCTGGGCTCCTTACTGCGTCATGGTTGTATCGATTCGTATGCGTAGTCTGCTGGAGTGCCGGGGACCTTTGACATCTTTTGTAACATGGTCATATTCATTCAAACCGGTAGGCCTCTTTCGAGATGGGTTACATCTGGGAAAAGCCAATTTGTTGATGCGGTTGCTGAGATGACCGTCTTCACCCCGTAACGGAAAGTCTTGCGAACTGTATGGCCCCTTCGTGAGGATCATGACCCAACAAGTACGGCACGCGGGTTAGCAGGAGAAGGGGAAAAGACTTGGGTCGCCCAACAAGCCTTGCAGAATTCTCTGGATTCCTTGCCTCATCCTTGGGTAGCGCACCGAGTGGGGGACGGACGGCGCAGATCCCGAGACGCCTCCATGTTCCACCACTGAAGGACCGAATTTCGCAAAATTGTCATTGTCAAGTTTGCTTTCCGCTTGGGCAAACCGCGTTGCAGGGCCTCATCGTGGGCGGAACTAACCGTCCACCCGCTCCACAGCTCCAGTTAGCCGCATGGTCTAGCAATTGTGACTTGCCTGACTGACTTGTCAGACAAGCACGGTTTCTGACGGACGCCCCTCAGATTGGTCGGAGTGACCAGCCAGCAGAACCAGAGTGAATGCCGTCTGACTTGTAGCATGCGGTTGCTTTGGTTTTCCACAGGCTGAATTACTCGGGGCTCTCGGTGCGAGACGGGACCCTTGGGGACTCGATGACCCCAGCAAAGAGCGACGTCCCTCGACGGGTGTGCATGAATCCTTGCAGATCCCACAGGTTCCGTCGCTGTCAGACATCCTGTCCTTTCTGCTGGCCGACGGAACAGCGTTTGGGATTGCGGGTGTGCGAGCTGAGTACACCGCGAAAGGCAAGTCTACGGCTTTCCATACGGCAATCGATATTTCGTCAATGCAGTGTGAGCTATAGAGTATCATGTGTGAGAAGCCCGAGGGTAGAACCCGACTGGTGGTGTTCTGTTCTGGCGCCAGCTCATGTAAGTAGCGCAGCCTTGAGGCCCTCTCGGGGCCGACAAGCGCGTCGGATGCGAAGCGATCCACGCCTCTTCCGGAGGATACGTTTTTATGAAGGCGTTTCCGTTGAAGTTACCGGCAGCTAAAAAGCTGATAAGGTATCCCATTAACTGCGGCGTCTCAAGTGTCCCATCGATGCGACCTTGTCGAACCGAGTGTGCCGGCGCCAACCCGGCCTTGGGCCGATGTCTGTCATTTTGTTTCCATTCTGCATCGACGAAGCCTTTTGCATGCCGCGCCGTCAAGGAGACGGAGCAGAATGAGCGGCGAGACGGTCGTGCAAAGTGATCGACAGCGCAAATGTCGTCTGTATGCATCAGTATGGAGCTAGCACTTAAGACAGCGTCTTGGGCCGGGAAAAAATCGATATCACGGCCCAGTTTCTCCCGCATCAAACGTCTTGGAATCCATACCAAGATGCTTCGTTATTGGGTATATGGGGCACCCCATCCGGCGAAGGACTCGTGCGCCGCCAAACGTGGATCTTGCCCAGGCGGTTGAGCCGGTTCTCGCAGCCAAGAACTAGCCCGTACAACCCAGGGCATTTTGCCCCATTCATGTCCACTCTGCATTTTGTCTTTGATGGGATTCTCCTACCGAGGAGTGGCTCTTTTGATAGATGCCCATGTTTCTTTGCCCACAAAACATTGGGCTCGTGTGCTCTGGCGATTCAACATCAGTGGCCGTTTGCTTCCATGGCGCCATCAGAGAGGCCTCGCTTCGAGGGAAAGTGCATGCGGTATCGCCTAACCGCAGGGCAGATTTTCTCTCTGCGGTGCCTATGCTGTGATAGAAGTGGTCCATTGTGACATGTTGCCATCAGAGTTCCTCGGCTGAGATCCGTCCAGTGAAGTCATGGCTGCTTGCTGTGTCGGCAGCAACACTGAGTTGTCCGTGGGAAACGTCTGACGGCTGCAGCCGGAGAACAAAATGGGCCACCGTCAACCGTCAGCAAGTGACAAGCATGTTCCATGTAAGGTAAGCGTGTCATGGTGTATCGAATCGAGGCCCAGACTCTGTGTAAGCCTGCTCCGTGGGAACGTCAGTCAACTCGAAGCAGACCAGACCAGTAGAGCCAGTGAGGCCATTGGCACGGCGCAAGTTGTTGGGAATGTTGTTGGATGGATGCGCTTGCCTGCGCTTGATGCCCTGCAAAGTGGCCACGGCCAGAACACAGGCGCATAATTAAGGACGGCCAAACAGCAGCATCCGTTGGTATCAGGAGTAATAGCAACAGACCGGAAAACGAGAAAAAGAAACGACTGCGCATAGAGAAGGGGGCGATCTGTAATGCCACGAGGGGTGGTGATGAACTTCGTCGGCCCATCAGGGAGAATGACATTGCCGTTGTTATCCCGTTCGCAGCCCATCTTGCCGTCCTTCTCCCCCCTCGTTGGCGAGACCTTGGTGGGCCAACAAAATAGAGAGACAAGTAGGCGAGGTAGCGAGCAATCAAGCGAGTCGATAGTGGTTTCTTGTTCAAGAAGACCAGTCGGAGGCGTTCAAAGTCGTTGGCGGAGGATTCCCCGACTCATGGGTGCTCACTGGACTCTCGCGATGCATGTCGTCTCGCCATGGCCACAGCCACTGTGAACATCCTTGTCCAGGCTGTGAGACGAGAAACATTGGCATAGGGCGGAGAGGATCAGGGCAGTCCCAACGCAAACCGCGCAGACGAAGGACATGCAATTTTGGCAGCCGGCGCTACGTACGTCGCGCTAGGTAGCGTGTTGGTAAAGTGTGTACCTCCAGGCTACCCAAGATACCTTCCTCTGGGCCCGGCCTAAGAGCTTCGATGTCCGGAGCAGCGCGCCAGTGGCAGAACCAGCGCCAGCGCCAGTGTCAGTGTCAGTGGAGGAGGGCTGACGGAAAGTGTGGAGAGGGGATCACGATGGATGGAGTTGGATCAGCGCTAATAGAGAGCCCGAATACAACATCAGCGTCTGCCCACCGCGGGCGGCGTGCGTCTGTGTGCTCTGCTGCTCGTCCACAGACGCAGGCAGGCTGGGGCTCTCGGGCTAAGTGAGTGAGTGAGTGCTAGGTTGTCGCTACTGCGTCTGTCGAGAGTGACGACTGCTGCTGGGCGCCATCGCGTCTTACCTTAGCTAAGGTACTGGCTGCATAGTACCGTAAGGCAAGGTATGTAAGGTATGTATGCGAGCTCCGTGAGGTGTGATGGACCATACAGAGGACAGTCACCCGCTCCTCGATCGTGCCACGGGTCTTGCAGCGGCCCTCGACTGCCCTGGCCTCGACTGGTACTGGATGCCCTGCCCTGGATGCGATGCTCGTGCCAACCCTGCCCGATTTCGAAAGACAACTCGCGATGTCATGGGCACACAGAGAAAGCGAGCCCCCCTGCTAGCTCGAACGGTGAAGGCCAGGGCTTCCCCCCCGGCTCGATTCGACCCTGGAATGCCACCCTTGCGAATTTGAGGTCGAGCTCTGCTCTGGGCTGCTCTTCTCTGGTTGCAGAGCGGGCGTACAATGAATGCGTGGTACTGAGCGCCCGTGGCCGTCGGCAGTTTGTTGTTGATTTCTTAGACCCGACGCTGATCAAAGGAGAAAGTCCTGCCGTCCGTCGTGGTCGAGGCGTGGATGTGCAGAATGTCCTGTCCGTCGTTGGACCATGGTTTGTTGGATGTTGAAGGCTCGGGGGGGGGGGCTCCCTGCATGTTACACATGGCATGGCATGTTGTTCGACGATCCTCGCAGACAGGGATTAGGTAGTCACAGTGAGTGCGGGAAGAGGTGGAGGGAGGAGGGAGGATAGGATGAGATGAGGAGAGACGGACGGGATCATGGATGGGATGGGACGAGACGGTTGAGACGGAGGATGCTGGAGAAGCTAAAGAGCGTGGGAGCGAAGATGGAGACGACAGATGCTGACCGAAGAAGCACTGACAGAGATGGAGAGGTCTAGAGGTCGGAAGCTGCCCCTTGACCTTGACTTGAGGCTTGAGACGAGGACCATTTCTTATTCCTGCTTTCCTCGACACAAGCGGGCAGGATTTGCGGGAAAGATCTAAGGTTAACGCCTCCAGAAACAAGCCAGCAGCGTTGGACGTGGACATCCTACCAACCTGCCACGCCTATCCGTACCTACCTTACCTTTCCTAAGTAAGGTATCCAAATTGTATCTGTGAAGGTGCAATCGCAGGAGAGGAGACACGCATTGCCCTTTCTGTGAAGAAATAGCAAGTCGACGAGGAAATAGCAAGACTTCACTTGGCCGGGCGGCCGGGCCAGACGCAGCCATGGATCGATCCAACAAAAGTGCCCCCCCTTCCCGCGAATCCCTCGTGGGCACAGGCGGAGTACTACACAGAGGCAAGGTATGAGTGAGGCATATGAGAGAGGAACTAAAGAAGTAAAGTCACGATATCACCGTGCTACGCCGCTCTCTCTCGCGATCAACCTCGTTGCCAACCCCAACCCCGTCAACCCCGTCCTCTGGTTTCCCTGCTGGCGACGCAGCCAATCCGCACCTTGCCTGCCTGAGAAGACGCAGTGCACGAGATGCAGCAAGACCTGGTGCGGACCAGCCCAGACCTCGCCAGGCGAGAAGGCCAGACCCGACACGGGACCGGGGGTTGGCAGTCTCTCTCTTTCTGTCTCTGCCGCTCTCTCGATCCTACACAGACACAGGGTAGAGTCCGCGGCTGTTTCTCTTTGTCTCTCGACGGTGGAAGACGGTACGTATCGGGGGTGGATAGGGATGGGAATGGGGATAGGGATGGGGACACACGACGGAGACAGGACGGGCATCGCTCGTCTTGATGATTAGCTCGCTGCTCATTTGCTCACAACTCACTCTCCACAGAGGCTGGATCCATCACTCTCATCATCATCATCATCATCATCCACCTGCTCTGCATCCTCCTCACATTCACACTCAAACCGTCCCCGTCCGTCTCTGTCGCAGGCCCCCGATTCCCTCCTCCTCCCACCCACCGTCGATGCTGCACTGGACTCGCCTCAGAAACCCGGCCGACGGGCGCGGGCTGCTGGTGGGCGCCGCTATTGCCGTTGGTTTCTCGATAGGCAGTCTCCCGCCATCGGCACCCACCTCATCATAATCATAGCCATCGACGCTATCGTGCCATGCCATGCGGACGATGCGATGCAGCCTGTGAGTGTGTACCAGCAACGCCAGCCAACCATCTGGCGGCATGCCACCCCCGTCCAGCCTGGTGGCACTCACACATACAATGGAATTAAAACGGCCGCTGCCCGTTTATTTTCCTTCTTTCTCCCCCCCATGCCCTGCCTCACCATGCCTTGTCTTACATGACATGTACGTACCTTGCCGTCCGCACATCACCCTCTCTCAATACGTAAATGCGTACGAGTAGCTTCGATAGGACACACTGCGGCCACTGCGGACACGGCTGGCATGTGTGGTGATTGTCTGCACCTACGTACTAGTAGGCATGCTGGATAGGTAAGGTATCTGATGGGAGTGAGGTATCCAGAGGGCGGGTTCGTGAGGTACGGATACCCATACCTACTTTGTGCGTGCCTACCACCCTGGTTGCCGGCATCGCTCTCCGTCATCATCATCCTGACGCCGTTGTGATATTGCTCCATGTCCATATCCTCCTACTCCTCCTCCTCCTCCGCCACTGTCCACTTCACATCCCCGAACCCGAAGCTCCCTGCTGGAGATCCTTGATGTGGTGCTGGTGATGCCGCTCCGGGGTCGTGTCATGCTAGCCAGGTAGCCTCCCAGTGCCCGTGCCGGTGCAACCATCGTAACCCTAGAACAACATCCGCGTCGTCCTCGCTCGCTCTCGTGCGCCTTGCTTGTGTCGTCTCCCGTATCCCGTCTCCCGTATCCCGTCTCCCGTCTCCTGGCCTGTGTGCATCGACGGGACTTGAGTGGCCCTCAAATGCCCTTGTGTTTCCTGGACCAGTTTGCTTCCTGTCCTTTCTTTCCCTCCTTCCCTCTTCTTCCTCTCTTCCTCTCCTCATCTTCAAACTCGTCCATCCTCACACCTTTTCAGTTGCGAGAAGGCTGAACTTGGGTCTCCATCTAGCCTTATTTGGTGGATTGAGGGTGGTCTGTTTTATTGATTATCTATCCAGCCAGCCAGCCAGCCAGCCTCTCCCAAGCTCGAACCGTGATACCGGGCCTCTTCTGCCCTACCTCCGTTGCTGTACCTTACCCTCCGATCCCTAGCTGCGGCACGGTACTGCACACTCGCATCACATCACATCGACCAGTCCTGTCCACGCCGGCCGCCATTCGTCAACCGCCCACCGCTCAGCTCGGCTCGTCTGGCACCAAGCATCAGCGCCATTCCCAGATCCAGCTGCTGTGCACACCCTCCTCACGTCTTGATCTGTGTGTCCAAGGCACCAGACGGGCGAACAGACGGCGAAGGGGCTACCGGAAAGGGCGAATCAATAATCTCACTCAGGCGACGAAACCATACCAGGAGGAGACTATCTTAGTCTCGTAGGTCAGAAGCGAAAAGAGAGACACAGACAGACAGACAGAAGAAGCGTCACCAACAGCACCAACACCGACAACAACATCATCCATCAGCAGCAATAGCACCACCATCATCGTCATCCAACACCAACTATTTGCAAGGTATTATTACAGCCCAGCCTGGCCCCCGAGGCGAGGCCACCACCACCACCACCATCAACCACCCTTCTTCGCAGTCTCGGTCGCAAAACCCCGGAGTCGATCGAACAAATCGCCGGGCTCGAGGTCGACGCAGAGACGCAGAGACGCAGGAGGAAGGGACGGGCAGACGCACCCCGGAAAACCACTCGTCACATTTATTGTTCCTTTTTTGGGGCGGACCATCGAATTCTGCAATATTCCTCCTCTCTCCCCCTCCAACCCTCCACCCCCTGTGTGCTCGCTCTTGTTTCATTCGTTGCGTCGCACGTTAGCTGAGGTACGGACGAGTTACCTGCTCGACGGCGCGATACTTGTTCCTGTGGGCGTTGGCTCCTGTACCGTACTTTGGGCCGGGTTATTGATACCAGTCCTTTTTTTTCTTTTGGTTCAGTTGGTGAGGGCGGGCGTTCATTTGTTGTCTCTTGGTGTAGTATTATTGCTGGCATCCATCCTATTATTGCGTTGGATTGGATCGCAGCTCACCTCACCTCACGCATCGCATCGCAGCGCATCGTCCGACTCCCCGACTGTTCCAGTCCGTTTCCCCCCTCCTTCACCCGCACTCTCATCGACCCATTCATCATCTCTTCTTTTCTTTTTTCCTCTGCCTCTTGTTTTTTCCCCCACGGGCTGCTTACTCTTTTCTGTGTGTTGTCTCTCTCGCCCATCACCCTCACCTTTTCCTCCAATCGAGGATCGGAGACTGCACGTCAAGCGTGTTGTCAGCCAGCAGAAACAAGCGGACGTATTAGGGCCAGGATTCCCTCGACTCAGACTACGAGGCACAACAAGCACTGGCAGGACAGGAGACAGGAGGCTAGTCTCAGAAGTCAAGACAGGAAGAGAAGAGAGCAAAGCAGGGCCAACGGCGGCAGCAGGACGACAGCATCAGAGAGGCCATGTTCCAGCCTCAGCCCACGCCTTTTGCGTCGGGATTTCACGCACAACCGGCGCAGTTTCACAGCATCCACTCGGCACATGCACCACGAGGGCAGCAGCAGCAGCTTCACGCTTCTCACAATGTAGGGGGATATGGCATGGGTGTGACAGGAGGAGGAAGTGCAGCAGCAGGAGGAGCTGGAGCAATGGGAGGAGGCGTTGGAATTGGAAGAGGAGGAGTATTAGGAGGAGGAGGAGACGGGATGGGAGGAGAAATGTCAGTGTACAGCTTCCACTCACCGACCCCGCTGGGAGTGGGCTCACCGTCGGGTGCGAACTGCATTGGGATGGGCCTGGCGTCCGCTGGTCCCGAAGGCCACAGCATGGGCAACCCCCTGGCCCACAGCGGGCACACACTGGACCACAGCAGCCCGGGGCCTGTACCGGATCAGGGACATGGCCATCATTATCGCCATCACCAGCAGCGGAGGCATCACCAGCAACAGCAGACGATGGGTGGTGGAATGGATCAGCGGTCGAATTCGCTATCTCTGGGCGTGGGCGTGGGCGGGGTGGAACACCAGATGGAACAGCAGGGACGGCACCAAATGGAACCTGCAGCTGCAGCAGGTGCTGCAACTGCAGCGGGCGCGGGTGCGGGTGCGGGTGCGGGTGCTGGCGTCGTCGTTGGTGCAGCTGTCGCCGCGGTTAGTGCAGCCGCGCCGGTCGCTGTCACTGGAGTCCAGGTGTCTGTGCCGCCCGGGCAGCAGCAGCATCAGCAGCAGCAACGACCCGGACCTGGACCTGGACCTGGACTTGGACCTGGACCTGCTGGAGCCACGGCGGTAACAGCAACAGCATCTTCCCCCGCTGGAGGCAGCTTGTATTGTTCATCCCCTGCCAGCTACGGCGGCGGCGGCCACAATCATCACCATCCTCATCACCCTGCTGCTGCTGCTGCCGCTGCAGCTTTCCACCACAGCCCTGGCGCGTCTTCTGGCTCGGCCTCTGCCTCTGCCTCCACCACGCCGTCTTCCCGCTCCCATTCCCTCTCACACGCCCATTCCCACTCTCATTCCCACTCCCACTCCCACTCCCACTCCCACTCCTCCTACAGCCACTCCAACCCCAATTCCCATTCCCACCTCCAGCACCAGCAGCACCACCAGCAGCAGCACCACCACCACCACCACCAACAGCAGCTCCAGCACCACCTCCCTGGAGCTCCCTCGTCCAGCTGCGACCCGGCCTCTTCCTTTTACAACTCCAACATCTCTTCTTC
The DNA here is from genome assembly GCA_027406105.1 of Colletotrichum endophyticum. NCBI lineage: Eukaryota > Fungi > Ascomycota > Sordariomycetes > Glomerellales > Glomerellaceae > Colletotrichum > Colletotrichum endophyticum. The sequence continues at coordinate 4,537,975 of JANVYF010000007.1, read as the reverse complement.
CTCAAACACAAACACCACCGCTTCCGCAAGCACCGCAAACTCCACGAGCACTCGTCCGTCCACCATGGAGCCCGGCGACCCTTCCGACCTCGCCGCCCAGGAAGCCGCCGCCCGGGATTACCAGCCACAGCTCCAGGTAAGCTCTAAGCTCCCATCCATCTCTCCTCTGTTGTTCTTGGTCTGTCGCAAACGAAGCTCGAGCTTGGAACCGAAGCTCTGCTCGCTCACCTCACTTCACCTCACCTCACCTCAGCCCAGCTTACCTCTGCTCTACATCTGCGCTAACCACTTCCCCTCCCCGCCGATAGGGCCCATTAGTCGGCGACAAGATCACCAGCGACGCCATCACCGACGAGTACGCAAAGGCCGACGATGTCTACGTCGCAAAGACCATCGTGAGTCTCGATCCGACCCTTCCAGCTCCCCTTCCGAGAACCAAACACCCTGGACAATGTCTAACCTCGGCCCTCGTTGCCGCCCACTCTAGGCTCTTCCTCAGACGTATTCTCACTACCGACCCATCCAAGGCGACGGAAACTGCGGCTGGCGAGGTAAGTCACCCTTCGCCCTCGAATCGTTCCGTGCACCGCCAACCTACCCCGCATTCCCAACTCGAGTCCCTCGCACCAGCTTTCACGATACGACCCCTCCGAAGCACACCACGATAGCTGACTGACTGTTTCTGCCACAGCCGTCGGATTCTCCTACTTTGAGCATCTCGCCAACAATGGCGACCAGGATCAGATCCTTGGCGAAATCGCCCGCATCACGAGCTTGAACCAGTACCTTCTCAACATCGGCGGCTACGATCGGATGCTCTTCGAGGACATGGTGGACGAGACCATTGCTCTGCTGAGAGACCTGGCAAACAGCATTACGAACCCGCAATTGGCCCAGCAGATCGTCCTCCAGCGTTTCAACGACCAGGACGCCTCCAATGCCATCATCTATCACCTGCGACTTCTGGCCAGCTCCTGGCTGAAGGGCAACCCCGACGATTACGCCCCCTTCATTCCTGGCGAGACGGGTATCGCCGGCTACTGTGCCGAACTCGAGCGTCCCAACAGAGAGATTGAGCATCTCGGCCTCCAACTGCTTGTCCAGGTCCTCCTTAAGCCTGTCAACATGGTCCTCGAGATTGCTTACCTCGATCGGAGTGCCGGGAGTCAGGTCAACAGCTACCGCATGCCCAGTGAGACCATGGGCCAGGATCCCGCCAACCTGGGCCCAATCATCTACCTCCTATACCGACCCGACCACTACGACATTCTGTACAAGTCTCCCCCGAACCCTGCACCCTTGAGCTTGCAGGTCAACCGCGCGACCTCCTTTTCTCACCGACAAGAAATCATGCCCGTCGCTCCCTCTCTGCACACCTTTGCCAACATGGACTACAGCCCCTTGGCAATGTTGCCCGGCTTTGGCGGCCCGCCGTCCGGCCTGTCCTCGGGCCTGTCATCGCTGGGCTCGCCAACGACTACCTCGCCAATGCCGGATGCTTACGATGCTACGCCGCAGTCCCCATGGATGACCACGCCGTACTCCGATCACATTCCGCAACAGCAGCAGCCCGTGCCCACCCCTCGTCCTCAGCCTCAATCCACGCCGCAGCCTCAACAGTCAACCTCCACATCCGGGAAGTCATCACAGCCCGTGGATTATCAGCTGAGGTTTAGTCACCAGTGTTGGCATCTCAGCGGTTCTAGCTCCGCTCAGCCGTCCATGTTGTCTTCTCAGCCCAGTTTCCCAGAACCCAGCTTCACCACGGCCATGTTCAAGAACAGCCATTTCAACAAGGCCCACTATCAAAATCCCCATTTCCATCCAGAGGAGTGGACACCCGATGATGAGGCACACGAGAGACTGCCTCCTGCCAAGAAGAAGGGACGGATCAAGTCGGAGCACTGAACTGTCACGATGGGATAACGGCACCATCATATCGTGACGCATGAGTTCGGGTCCTGGGCAAGCCTCCTGTTCTGGGACGCAGAGGTGGAGACGAGCCTCTGTCGCAACACCAGGCGTTCTCAAATGCGAACGCGAGGCTTGATGGATAGACTCTGTGATGAGTCAGACCGTTTTCGAACGCGAAATCAAGAGGTTTAAGACCAGTCATTTTGGTGGTCTGGCGACTGGCCAGGCATTTCTGCATTGTAGGAGGCTTAAAACTCGGTTCACTGGTTTACTGTGGCTTTAATCGTTTTATTTTCTCTATGGGGAATGGAATCATGACTTATGAAGAGGGGGTTATCTTCACGGCTTTGGCGGGACGGTTCAATCTTCAGGTTGATACTCATCATAGCATCGGCGTTGTTTCTAATTGGACTGGTTGTGGTTGCATTTCCTTGCTTTCTTAATCTAGCAACGATTTTATGTGAACGCTGGTGACGTACTGTCCTGGTGTTCCACGACCAAGTTTGATGAAACAAAGCCCAAGGTCTTCAGTGGCGGATACGTTGGATTTGGTTCTCACTCCAAAGTTTCTGCATCCTGACAACTATACACCATGGTGACCTACACTCCTTCTGCCTTCAAGTCGCATCAAGTCCAAGAACCAAAACCAAGAACCGACAGCCGCCACTGCGGCAACCCAGTGTTGATCCCGTCTGCGTTGCCTGCCGGCGGCGCATCTCGGGGTCTTGGCGCGAATGCCATCTCCTCGGGAAGAGAAGACCAAATCAACCACCGTCCCTAGGAGTTTTGCTCCGCGCCTATAAGAATAGGCCATCGGGGCCAACCCATGAACCGGTGTGCTTCTGCACGCCCGCCGATCTCATGCAAGCATGCTTGAGCATTAACCGCAGCCTAGCACGGCTTATCTCCAACGTAGCTTGATTCGAGAGACTGATATATCCGTATATGTGGATGTGGATATGGATGTTATATATATCTTATATCATGACATGCCATTCTGCGTGATGTAGCAGCAGCCAAGGATCTGGGTACCGCCTATGATCGTCGGGAGCAGCCAAGGTTGCATTTCGGTCGTTGTCATTCAGGGACAGCTGGCCGGAAGAAATTCCGACGTCCTGCTCGGCAAAATTTCCAGTCTCTTTCTGTGGGCGGTGGCCAAAAACCAGAAAACAAGAAATGGGTATCATTGAAACGGGGACTTTTTGTACATGGCTCATCCGCAATCCTTTTTCCGCCGGAAGGTCCATTCCAAAAAAGCGGAAATGCCGACCTGAAGTCCCTTCCTTCGCTCTCTCGGCTCCGGAAACAAGCCTCCAAAGAGAAGAACAAGACGCAAAAGCCCCGGTCCGAACCGAGAGCCGCGGTGGATCACTGATAAGAGAGGTGAAGGGGGCAGGCACACGACACGGCAGAGAGGTGTGACGTGCCAGACCTGGGCAGCTCCGCTGCGGTGCTTCCAACGGAGCGGTCCAGACCATCTTTCGCACCCCCGCTCCCCCCTTCTCCTCGACTGCCGTGATGAGCACCGCATATTCCACAACAGTAACGCAATTGCCAGGGCCAATGCCGTCTGCGAACCTGCCAACGTGGGCTTGCTTGTTCGCAGGGGTTGGGTAGGTAGGTAGAGCCGATGAGAAGAAAAAGCCTGGCTAGGGGTGGTGGATCAGGCAAGTCGTTGATACACCGTCCCGTCGACGGCCCCGGCCCCCAACCGCCTCGCAAACTCCTCCACCCACCGCCTCGCATACCACTCCCTGCGCGCCCTCGCGTCGCCAGCAGCCACCCACGCGTCCCATCTCGGCCCGACCTCGGCCTGCACGCTCGTGGCCGTCTTGCCCTCCAGCCCGCACGGCACGAACCTCGCCCAGGGGTTGGCGCGCTCGTCCCCGTCCACGACGACGTCGACGTTGAGCGCCGTGCCAAGGCCGGTGATGTGCCGCCGGAGGTGGACGCCCATGGCCGCGATCTTGCGTTCCTGGCCGTGCGCCCTGGCGCCTTCGGTCCAGACGCCCGGGTCTTCTTCGGAGAGGTATGTGGGGATGCCGGGCCCTGATGGAGAGGAGGCGAGGATCGCTTGGGTGGTTTCTTCGAGCAGGCGCGCGTAGGAGCGGACCGTCTGGTGGGGGTAGTACGGGCTCCGCAGGTCCAGAATGGGCCAGAGGACGACTTGGCCGGGGCCGTGGTAGGTCGTCAGGCCGCCGCGGTCCGTTTCGATGACCGCGGGGGCGAAGTCTCGTATCGTGCCGTCGTCGAGGGTCACGGAGAGAGGCCGGGTGAGGCGGGACAGCTGGTCTTCGCGCAGCGACTTTTGCCGTTTGCCGAGCGTGTAGGTTGGTGTCGGGGTGAAGGATACGACGAGGGGCGACGGGGCGCGGGGCGTTGGGGCAGATTTCCAGTCGAGAAAGGCCTGGCGCAGGGAGGCTTGGAAATCTGAAGCGGCTGTGTATGATGGGAATCCGGCGACGTCGCGGGGGGAGGAGGAGGTCAGGTGGATGTGGCGCACGGCGCTCGGCTCCGCGCCGTCGTCATCTGGGAAGACGAGCTTCGAGATGGGCTGCGAGGAGCTCCATCGTGTCTGCGTCTGCGTCTGCGTACGGCTTCGTGTTCGGTGGGAGAGGGTTCGCGTCGTGGAAGCGCAGACACGGCCGAGAGCGGTTCGCGGTGGTCCCATTGGCTTGCTGCACGTGCTGGTGCTGATTGGGCGGGTGTTGGAGTAGAAGGTAAGGCTGAACAGGTGAGGTTTGGAATTCTCGTCCGAAAGCTTGAACAGAGTTTCGCGGAACGAGCCGGGGGTTTGAGGCGGCGAGCAATGTGGGCACTGACGGCGGCATCTTATCGATAGGCGTTGCAAACCAGATGCACGGGCCATGAGAGCCGCAGGGATTTGAATCCTTCGGGCTCGAGTGACATTCCTCCAGGCCCTGAGAGGAAGCAGGGCGGAAGTGGGTTGACTTGACGTAGGATTGCGTGAAGCAAACTGTCAGACATGGGTGCGAATCTGTCCAAAGACTCTCAACATTGATATGGAACTATAGAGAGATGATTTGGACTTAGACTGCAGGAAACATGGAAATCTTCACGTACTCGTGAACTTCATTCTCGACTCGAACATTCTTGACTTTACTTTGTATCCGAGAAATACGATGTTTTACAAAATGGGGACGACGATGGCTAGTATCCCACCGGAGCACTCCATCGGGACTGGCGATCAGTAACTCTTGCGCAAATTGCAGTTAATATAGTCAGAGTCATGCACCAGTATGAGACAGCCGCACAGCCGTTTTTTTGTCAATATCTAGATGGAGTGCGCAACAACAAATGATCACGGTTGCAAGTGAAGGAGCATAGTCATCATTCAGGTAGAATAAAATAGTTTGTCTTACTCAAAAATCAGACAGAGATCATCCTCTAGCTAGAAGAACACGCTCTTCGAATCTTTACATAGAACCGCTGTGTCGGTTTCATGAGGTGCTTGGTCCAAGTAATAGAGTTCGCACTAACATCCATGCGTTCAGTTGAAAGTGCAATATCACAACACTCTACTTGTGGGTTAGTCTCAACGGCCTTTCAACACCCGAAAGGCCTTGACTCGGGGACAATACGAGTAGTTGCGAGGCGAACGAGGGGTCCATTTGGTTGTCTATCACAAATAGGGGGAAAATACACAAAGTATAAAAGTAAGTTGGCCTGTCTTTCTTGGGGGAAGCTTGTCACTTGAATTACGCCTTTTGCCTATCCATCGCACAACACCACGTTGCAGGCATCACCTTGTTTTCAAACATGCAATTCAACGGTATCTCTTTCCTTCTGGCCACGCTGCCGTTCTTGAGCGGATTAGTCGAGGCAGGATGCACCAATGTTGGCGGAGGAGTTGGAGGCAACCCCTTGAAATGCACAGCGTACAACGCACCCAGGAATGTCGGCTCATCCGTCAATGGCCCGCTCAACTCTCTGACGATCTCACGAGTTGAGGACGACACAAAATTTCCCGATTGGAGGTTTTACACTTTCAAGAACAACATGAATTACGACATCAACTTTGCTGTCCAATTCTGGAATCCCAACACACAGCAGGTTAGTCGTGTGCTTTTCCCATTTCCTCTCTCCGGCAATGCTGACTCTTCTGCTAGAACAACTGGCAAACCTACACTCTGTCACCTGACGAGAAGTGTGACGTGCACTTTCTTTCTACGCTTCAAAATTTCAAGCTCACTTGCTGAGGCACACGAGCCTTGCAATGCATATATACCCCGCAGCGGATTGGAAACTTGCTTCAGAAGGCCATTAGTACCTGGGATACGTAGGGAGAACACTTTGCAGAATTAGCGTATATCCTCACGAACATGATATGTACAATGCAACCTATCGCATGCCAATGTGGCTGTTGAGATGTGCTCGTGTCTCACATGACAACCTTCAAGTACTGTTAACGGTTGCGGATTGGTTTCCAGTTATCATACGCGTGGGGACTTCAAAGAAACCCCCGTTATCCGGCAAGATACCGCTATGCAAGCGAGCAGAGCCCTGTATCTCACTAGGTCTATCAAGTATTTCTGCTATCATACTCGTCGTTATTGTCGTCGTCTTTGAATTCCCCTCTGTTTGTCGGCCGGAAAGGAAGTCTCTCAATTCTTAAGGCATGGATTGCCCTACCTCCTGCTTACAAGCATGTCTCATGAACGTTCGCGGCTCTAATTGGTGTTGTCCTTTCCTTTTCGCAGCCCATTTATGTTATCACTCATGACGCCACTTACGGGCTGCCTTGCGGTTGCCTCAGGAGGTCTTTGGCGATCTATGCTCTGCGTTCCACAGAATCCCTACCATTTACACATCTTTCGATACCAACGACCCGTAGTAAGGTGGTGTCCTCCTGCAGGCTCTACACGATAAAGAAGGAATGTGCCGCGCTTACGCGTTTGGTGTAACACACCAGGCTGTGGCCCAAGACGGATGGCTGACAGCTGACCAACTCTGACTGATCTGATATCCAGGACGTCTAGATTCGATGCCATGCTGTCGGCTTCCTTCAATTACCAAACATCTCTAATAAGAAGCCTTGCTAGAGAAGGTGGCTTGAAGCTGAGTGTGACACCAACCTTCACCAGACACCAAGTCCGAATCACCCAATAGAAGTTGCATTACAGAGCATTTAAAGTACTCGTTATGACGGTATGATTATGACCTGGATATCTTCTCCAGAGAGGGTGTCGTGCTAGATTAGACAGCTGATGCAAGTAACGTAGCGACCATGCAGGATGCGGCTGGCCGGCATCGATCAGGTCTTGGACGCTGTCATCAGTTCAAGCTTTTGGTTCTTCTCGGCCAATGAAGTTGTTCTTGGTTTGTATGAATGGAAGCTGAATGATACACACGCTTCAACGATCTAAACCCGTACAAATACAGGAAACAACCCACTGCTGGCTGATCACTATCGTAGTCGGAACGTGAACGTTTCAAGGAAACCCCATCGATAGAATCCCGAAAGTTCTCACTTCCTACATCATGCCTGGACTCAACGGGGAGGCGCCTCCGAAACCGCAATTGATCGTGGGCATTGATTTCGGTTTGACTGGTAAGCAACCAACCATTTCGTTTTTTTGGATTGTCATACAATTCAGATGAAGCGTCTCAGAACCAGGAGAGACATTTCTTGATAGTATCCGCATCATATAGAAGAGGACTAAAGTATGGTTTAGGTACTGCTGTAGCATGGGCAGTGCCAACTAAGGACGAGGTGCGGAGTATAGACACTTGGCCTGGTGAGCAGAACCCATTCCTACTCCAAATTTAAAAATATTCTGATCAATCTCTTATGTGTACCTACTACTAGGCATGAAATATAACGCTGGAAAAGCGCCATCTGCTGTTGTACTTGGCACTGAGGGGGGACCGGCCTGGGGTTTCTTGGCTAGCAAATATTGCGACTTGCCACAACATCAGGTGTACTCCCTCTTCAAGACGCCCGTAGGCAGAGACGATTACTCTGCTAGCGACGATTCCGCAGGCAACAATGCACACAGTGATGAACCAGAAGGTTCAAATTATGTGGGCAGCCGCGGTGATCCAGACGAGAGTGAGGACGAAGATTTTCAATCCGACAAGAACACAATGGACTTTTCCAAAGCGAAGATCTGCCTCGCGGCGTACCTAACGGGTCTTTATGCGCACATCAAGAGGGAGTTGTCTAGAGAACTGCCGAGAGAACTGTCGAGGAACGCCAAATGGCAATCAACATGTACTTGGTTCCTTTTCAGCTACCCAACGACATGAAGTTCTGCCGCGATCGAAAGATTCAGAAAAATTGTTGAGTCATCGGGTTTCGGCAAGGAGAAGAGTCATTGGGTCCATGCCTCGTATATGGACGAGGCTCAAGCCGCGATGGCATCTTTCTCCACCGATGGTTCGAGACCGGCGCCAGGGAAGATCATCGTCATTGCCGAAGTTGGTGGAGGAACCACCGATGTAAACACATACGGCGTTGAGGAGGATGACGGGAAGCGTTTAAAGCTGAGGGTAGAGACGGATCCTTCTGGCCAGTACCATAGCTCAGTAGATGTCGACTACCGGGTCATGAAACGTGTTCGAAGTGAAATCAGGAACACTTTGAACGCTGCAAACAACTCTGCCTTCAACAGCATGACGCTGGTTTCAAAGAACCTCGTAGTCGATAGCCAGGCCACATTGGCTCTGGGGCGATTCGACTATACCGCTACTAACCATGGTATCGACCGGGATTCGCGGACAGATCACAAGGAACGTTATCCACTCTCTCTTACAACTTCTGCACCCCCCGTCGCAACCCTAGAGTTTCAGTTGTACAAGGCCTTGCAACGGGAATTACGCAAAGAATGCGAAAGAATCTGGCAACAGATCGAAGAACACATAGAGACTCTTAAGGGGGGCAGGGTGGACCAATTGGTGTTCACGGGAGGAATGACCAAGAATGCCTTGGTTCGAGACTGGCTTGAAGAGAAGCTGGAATCTAGAAGGGCTGGGGGATCGCCTAAACCTATCGAAGAAATCATTTTCTCAAGGGAGCCCGAACTTGCAGTCAGCAAAGGATTGGTTCACGATGCACTCCAATCGTACAACAGAGGTAGTCTCTGGTTGTATAAGTCTCGACATTCCTACGGTGTTGTGGTCTACAACTCGGACGGGCAAGTCGAAACGAAGCGGAAGTTCTTGACAAAGGACCAGATGATCGATCTCAAGAAGTTCAAGGAAAAGCAGACAATTAGGTTTAAATTGGCTGATCAAGTTGACTTACGGCTGGCTCAATGGGACCAGACCATTGCCAACGAGAACGCGACCGCGGACACGATCAACGACGGCATTAGAACAGTCGGCTCCCTTACTACGGGACTACCCACCACAACTGAGTGGGAGGTAAGTGTCCCAGCGGGGTCTAAGTTGAATGCGAAGTAAGTCTGACCGGATATAGTCGTCTTGGAGCATGGGGTGTGATGCGAAGACCGAAGTTGAACTTAGCTTCGAACGCCGAACCGCTATCGTCGCCTTCTGGTCTAAGGGGAAAACACAACACCGACGAGTGTTCAATGAAGAATGGCATTCGGGAACGGCCTCGAGACCTGTCAAGAGTTCGCTTAACTTCGCGCGCCTCGCGAGGATTGGACTTAGCGTACTAGGAATGATCTCATCTGTCATCGTCGGCGTTGATTTTGTTCCTCAAGAAGGCAATAACTCCAGTGGACGCGATGAGAACCGCACAGCTAATCATGCTTCTGCCGAAGACAATGGTAACGATGACGGTTCTGAAGAGGGTGTCGGACAATTTGATGACTTCACTGAAGAGGACTAGGTTATGATTGTATTTATCTCTTTCATCTAGTATTGATTCGTAACCTTACTGATTTACTTGATCCTGAGATCATATGGTTTGAGCATGATTGCTTTAAAATAATGGGATTGAAAAAAAAGACAAGAAGGCGATGCCGTTTAACATGTAAGTCATCAGGTGTCGGAGGCCGAGCGGGTCTCCTATGCCGGGCCGGACCAGGTTGACCCAGCCGACGTCCGGCACTCGGCTCCGGCCGTCTGAAGTTCAGAGATGCCAACTCGGCAGCACGCCGTCAAAGAAAGATGTTTCGTGGCTGGTGCCGTCGAAGCAGACCTTAGTGCGCTTCCAGCAGCGCAGCGCTTGACTCAGCCAGTCATCATCACGACACACAAGACTGTCAATGACGCCCGTGAATTCGCTGTCAACACAATGTCTCACAACGGGCCAAGAATGCGCCATCTCCAAACTATCCATCATGATGACATGCACAGACTCGAACAGTAGAGCATGTGTCATTACAGACTTCCATAGTGCGCTGAGCCGACGCCGGCACGGCGCTATGTGGGTAGTCCGGTCTTGCCGGTCGATCTGGCGCTCGCCCGGAAGGGCACAAGTCCAGGGGTGATGTGTCTTATTTGTCACTACTTTTTCATACCTCCAGCTCAAAGCTGCGTCAATGTCTCCTCGAATCACCAGTACCCGCGATGCCCGAAACCGAGGTAGCAGCGCATCTATCAGGATGCAAAGTGAAAGTCAGGTGCGTGTCACCCGGCCGGCTGGGACGACGGACGGGGCGACGCGAGTCCAGGCAGCTCAGCCTCCATGTGCGAGCTGACAGCGACAGGAGAGAAATTTTGTGTTCTCAGCACACCGCGTCTGAGCCACGCTGGTACACCTCAAAGCCGCGCAATAAACAGAGGGGACGGCGCAATCTCGGGAGGCCGTTTTTGGTCAGGAAGCGCAGATTGCGGTAGTTGGCAGCGCGAACACCGCAGATCAGGCTCTAGTAGAAGGGTCCTGGAGAAGATCCCACCAACAAAACGACCAGGGGTGCTGCGGGTGCTGCGGTTGGCCTTGGAAGAGAAGGGCAGAAAGCAAGATGTTCTGTGCCAACGTGCATATTTTTCTGCTGCGAGACCCTGCGTCTGGTGCAGGTGATAAGCCTTCTGGCAGGGAATGTTTCGTCCCAGGGATGGGGTGGTTGATGGGATTATCCGTTCACCGCCAACCGTCCGCTTTGGCAGACGGAAGCTCGAGCACCTGCCTGAGCTGGAGGAAGAAGCAGGATGATGAGGTTGAAAGAGGCGGGAGCTCAGCAGCGGGAACAGACGAGACGTCCATCCGAACGCCAGCAAAACCTAGTCAGTCCCGGCCATCCCAATTGTCATGGACGACGACCTTATTTCGATGACCCATGGTGCCATGTCCAGAGCCTTGTCGCGAACGACTCGGCTTTAGCTCAAAGGTAGTGCTCACGCCGGAAACATCCAACGTGAACCTAGGGCCAGCTTCAAACGCACTTCTCCGAGGCGCCAGATGTGGTTGGCCCGTTGGAGGGGGGAAAGAAGGCAGACGACAAGGACCCAGGTGAGGGAGGAGAGCAAAAAAAACAGTGTTGGTCCGCTTTGATCAGAGGATGACGTCGGGGCAGGGAAGATGGCTGGACCCGCTAGAGGATGGTAGTGTGGTCCCTGCGCTGGCAGCAGCCATTGGTGTGGCAGCGACGGTGGTGCTGTCGTTGCCCAGCAGGGACTCCACGTTGGACTCTGTAGTGCGGTGGAGGCTGCACTGTTTGCGCCTGGAAGCCGACTGTGCCATGCCCCGTCCAGCAGGGCATTGCACACAGTGTGGGCCCGGCAGTGGCTCGGTGGTGTCGTCATGGTCGGGTCCACGATGCGCTGTCCGCCGGTGGGAAACCGCCCGTCGTTAGGTGCATCCCAGCACCGAAGCTGCCCAAGCTGCAAGCTACCATAACCTGGAAGGTACCTACCTCCATCTGCTCTGCACTAGCAGAGACCTAGGCAGTAAGGCTAGACCGAGGTGAAGCAGTGGGAAAGAGCAGAGAAACAAAACCAGCAGGGGGGTTCCTTTCTCCCCGCTAGTTTGGCTTCGCATCCCGGCACACGTAACCTGGGCTGGCTTTGCATCATCTGATTGCCCGCCCGTCATCCAATCCTCTTCTTCTCTCTTTTTTCTCTCTCATCCTCCAACATCTCGGTCTGGTCCCATCGCTTCATCCAGCCGAAACACCTAGAAACAGCAACATCCGGCTCGAATACAATACCACCCGACCATCCCTACCCATTCACACTCTGGGACCAACAGCATCTTCGGCCGAGAACGAGGGTCGCAATCACTTAGAAACACACGCAGCAACAAGAGACACAGAGCTGTCCTAGCTCCCCCCATCCGAACTGAAACATTCTCTGCGAATCCGGTGAGTACCCTCCCCTCCAGGCCAAGGCAAACCCGTGAATTACTCGTGTGTGCCGGCTCCCCTACCCCCTCCCCCGTCCTCCCCAAGATCCACTCCATTGCGCAACATCGCCTAGCACCCGTCAGGCAAAACATCCGCTGAGTACAAATCCCAGACCACCACCCTCGAAAACAGTCCTCCCCCAGCCATCGCATAGCATCTCCATCCTCAACAGAGACCATATCAAACAGCCGCAACAATGGCAAAACGTGAGTCCTTCCTCCCTTGTCTTCCCTCCCCCCGCAATACCTCGCAATCCAACCACTAACACCCATTCCAGAAGCCGGCCTCGGCCTAGCCTCCATCATCTTCCTCTCGGGGTCGATTGTTCTTTTGATGTTCGTCATTCTTTCTGGCGTCAAAGACACCGCACCCTTGAACAAAACCTACTTCCTCCAAGCCAACACCGCAGGCATTACTGGCGCTCGCGATGTGACGAGATGGACCTACTTCTATTACTGCAACGACCAGAACACCGGCTGTTGGGGTCCCTGGCCCGCCCCGGCCTTCGGCTGGGCCTGGAACCAAAACGCGGCCAACGTACCCCCCGCCCTCGAGGGCGGCCACGGCGGCGACACCACATCCACCGAATTTTACTACCTGTGGCGCTTCGGCTGGGTCACCTACCTCATCGCCCTGTTCTTTACCGTCATCGCCTGGTTCGGCAGCTTCCTCGCTTGCTGCGGTAGACTCGGATCCGCGCTGGCCTTCATGGTATCCGCCGCCGCCTTGTTCTTCCTCAGCATCGCCGTCTCTCTCATGACGTAGGTTTTTCCCCTGCTCGGATCTTGAAGCAAGCATCACGCTAACTTTCTTTCTACAGTGCCACCTTCGTTAAGGCCCGTAACGCATTCCGAGCTGCAGGCCGCGACGCCGAAATCGGTACCTACGCATTTGGCTTCAGCTGGGGCGCCTGGGCGGCTCTGTTCATTGCGACTTTTCTCTTCTTTATCGGCATCCGCGGCGACAAGGGCCACAAGGGACCCAGCAGATTCAGCCGCAAGCGCAGCGTGCGCAGCCGCAGATCCTTCGACGTCAACTCCGGCCACCGTGTCAAGGAGGACTACAGCTAAATCATTCGCTGCATCGCCATCTTTTACGGGAAGTAGGACACCACTTACAAGACATTAAAACCTTTACGCAAATACACAAAAACGAAAAACACACACGGGCGAACCGAGATGGATCATTCCCTTGGCACTGGAGTTTGGTATGACGGATAAGGGAAGTTGGCAGGACTGTTGATATCCAGAGCGCATGATGTACTTACGACTGTTTCTTCTTTTTTGCATTCCCGGCGGCGTTGAAAGCAACGCATCCACCCACCTACGTATTTTGGTTTGGCGCATGGGCATGCCCTGACTGAGCGAGGCTATCCGCGGATAGTCAATGCCCAGTTTAATACAAATAATTATATCATTAAATGCTGACCTGGCAATGTCACCATCCTGAAGAACTGCATTCATGTCCGGAACTTTGATGAATTGTTCTCATCCGTTAACTCATCCGCTTGATGTAGGTGTCGTTACGCAATGATGTTAAGTACTGATTGTGAGTACTAAAACTTGATGAATCCGATACGTTGAAACTGCGAAGCCGGCGGATTCCTCATTCCTGTCTCTAGTCATTATCACCATACTCATGTTACTTGTCCATCTGGTGCATACGGAAAGCCTTATGACCGTATATGTGCTAAGAATTAGCTCCATTGCCGCCACACCAACACCAAATGCTTTGCCCACATAATCGTTTTACGCATTCGCCATGGATACATACACACTCCACCAACTATCCCATTCATAGCACGTACAAACACACATGTCTCATCATTTCAGATACCGTGGTCTTTTTGTCTTTCTCATCTTACTATTCTTCTTGTCGTGTATAAACGTCATGAAACTTCCTCCCATCCCTTTCCAGTGATAACGAGAAGACCGCCCCGCCACGTACAGACCCATTCTCCCATCATAAGCGTCAACTTTCGGGGCGGAAAGAGCAAAAATCAAAGGTAAATGCAGACCAAGTCTGGAAGAACGCCGTCCATGTCGTATACTGGGCGACCAGAGTGCTGTAAGTGTTTTGCCGTTCAAAAAAAGAGGAGGAAACGTGAGGGCAAAAGAGATTTCTCGTCAAACAAAGCAGACACTCCTTGCCAACCAGTGATATATGCTGATGATGCAAACGTAGAATACTTGGATTGAGGGTATGAAAACGAGAAAAAAAATAAAAATGGTCCGTAGGGGGTTGGTGAATAGGAAGAAAAGGAAAAAGAGGCCAACGGAGGCCGGCTCGGTCAGCATGGGAATTTTGTGGAAATCATCAGCCTCCCCACCAACCGCTTGGGCTATGTTCTCCTCGGGCTTTTCTTACAACGACATCGTCGTCTATTCCAACCGGTTCTCCGAGCCCACCGCAGGACTCGCGGTCGGGCTGACACTGTCCAGCGGGGCGGCGTGAAGGGCGGGACGTGACGCGGCACTGGGGTCGAGTCCTTTTCTCTTACGATCAAGCACCGACTTCACCCACTCCGCGACCTCTTCATCCTCGGTACCAGAAGACAGCGAAATCTTGCCCACCGCGTCCGCGACAGCCTCTGCTTCTTCGCCCTCTTCGGCCTCTTCGGTGATCGTCTCAATCTTGGAAAAAGGCTGCATCCAAGGATGTTGGAGTAGCATGGCATATGTCGGACGTTCCTTCGGCACCTTGTTCAGGCACTTCTTGACGAAATCGTGCGCAGTGGTGGAGTATCCCTCTTCGGGAAGGCCTGGGGGCTCACCCTCAACGATGGCCTGAAAACGGTCAGTTTAAATCTCTGAAGGGGATGTGGAAAACTCACGCTTAGTTGACTGAAGATGGTTGACGATACCTCCGGCGGGTAGGGGTACCGTCCCATGGCGCACTCGATGATAGTCAAGCCCAGACTCCAAATGTCACTTTGTACACTGTATGTGCCGTCCGCGCCAGCAGCCATTCCTCCTCCTGATATCCGCTCAGGGGCCATGTAGCTCTGGCAGCCGATGTTCGTCTTGGCAATACTGGCAACAAGGTTTCCACTAACGCCGAAATCGCAAATCTTGACTTGGCCCCTGGTGTTGGCCAAGATATTCGTGGGCTTGACGTCGCGGTGAATAATGTTGTGCTCATCTTTCAAAGACTTCAAACCCATGACTGTCGAATACGTGATCTTGCGCAAGACGCCCTCGGGGATGCCGCCGGTATACAGCTTGTCGATGGAACCTCCATCCATATACTCTATACACATGTAGACGGCACCTTCCTGGAAGAATGCGCCGTAAAAGTCGATGATGTACGGCGAAACGCATTCGTGCAAGATGACAAGCTCCTTGAGGATCGTCGTGAACTTGGCCTCTTCAAGTTCTAGCCTGATTTCCTTCATGGCCATGACTCTCCCAGTCGCTCCCTCTGACACCGACAGAGATGTCACTGGCGAGTCATCGCCCCGCACTGGCGAGGGATCTGAGTGCGATGTACTCAGATTGGCATGCTTGAATCCACTCAGGCCGGTTCCAAATCGGGGCGCTCGTGGCTTTGTATGCCTGACCTTGTAGACAGTGCCGTAGTTTCCCTTGCCAAGTTCGTCCATAACCTCTACCTCGTCTAATGAGATAGTGAAGGCTGTGCCGTTGGCGAAATTCACACCGGTCTTGGTAATGGTTGCGGCGCCATCGAACGTGATCCAGCCTTTTTCCGAGTCAATGTACTTTTTGAAATCGTCCATTTTTGATCCCTGCGTTCCATTCGTGGCACCTCCATTGGAACCTTGCATGTCTGACAGCTTCGGCGTCGGTGATGCTGGCGAGGGGCCTCCTCCCATATCTGACAGCTTCATTTGGGGACGCCGCCTGTCGGCAAGCGATGGCTTCGTCTTGATAACGGGCGCGGAGCGAGGCATGCCAGCAGGTGAAGGTCGCACCATACCACCGGGCATGCCGCCGGGCA
Organism: Colletotrichum endophyticum; assembly: GCA_027406105.1. Taxonomy (NCBI): domain Eukaryota; kingdom Fungi; phylum Ascomycota; class Sordariomycetes; order Glomerellales; family Glomerellaceae; genus Colletotrichum; species Colletotrichum endophyticum. The sequence continues at coordinate 4,521,827 of JANVYF010000007.1, read as the reverse complement.
AACCGCCGGGCAACTTCAAACCACCGGGGACGCCTCCAGGCATGGAAAGACCGGGCGAGCCCTGCCGAGGCACGGGAGAAGCGGGGCTGCCCGACATTGAGTTGGGAGGAGGATTCGTGCTGGCGGGCTTGCCCATGCGCTGAGCGTGCAGAGCGCGCGCCTTTGCCATGATGTCGTTCATAGCACCGCTGCCCATGCTTCCTGTCATGACTGAGGCGGTCGGCGGGGGTCGGCGTGCGTGGCTCAGCATACCGAGCGGTGTCGACGAGGGCGTCATATTCTGGGGGTCGGAGACGGTTCGCAGCGAGGGGACGCGTTTGGGGATGTCGGACATGCTATCAGAGGGTGCCTCGAGCGGGGTGCTGGCCTCGGAGGAGTCAGCAGAACCGGGTGATGCGGGACTGCTGAGGCCATCTCGATCGACCAAGCCATCGGGAGTGGCCGGGAAGGAGTCGGGGGTGTTGATGTCTGCCATGACGAAATAGAGGCTGTCCTCGAGGCGGTGACGAGGATCACGATGGCGGGCAGATAACGTGGGGGAAAAGAGAGGGGGGGATGGTTGAAGTCGTCGGGGTGGTCCTACGGCGCAGGCAGCATGTGACGGATGAGCACTGGAATCGTTCGCAGGAGAGAGTCAGCCGGGCGGTAGATAGGTGTTCGTAGTATCGTGATGTCGGCCGCGAGGGTCGCGAATTGGTATGGTGTCAACCGATCGCTCAGCAGTGAGCGGTGGCAAGAGATCGAAAAGTTGGGGGTAGTAGCGAGCTGCCGCGGGGTTCTAGACGCGGCGGTTTGGATAGTGTGGCCTGCTGCGCACTCGGGTCGGGGTTGCGACCGGGGCGGTGGCAAGGGCAAACTCTAAGTCGGGTCGAATTGCGATGGGACTGAGAATGCGCCGACGGGCTAGACCGGCCAGGCCGAGCAATTTGTTGGGGGGTCTCGTTGACTTTTTTGGTCTGTTCGATGACTGTGTATCTTTTGTAAGCAAAAGATCCGGACGACCGAAGAAATATGGAAAGCAACGAGAGGTGAAGATGAAGAAAAGCAACGGGAGGATGTTGAATGTGGAATGGGCGCACCTAAAAAGAACGAGAGACAGAGTAGGAAGAGAGAGTAGGGCGACGGACGGGGGTTCAAGGTGCAAACAAGGTGGAATAAAAAAAAAAAAAAAAAGGTGAGAGTCGGATGCAGAGGCTGAGGTAGACCAGAGACAGACCACAGAGAAGAGGCCGACAGTCAGGTTATGATGATTTCCCTCCACTGGGCAAAGGAAGCAGAGCCTGAAAAGAGACAATGGCGGGGAACAGAATTTAGACGAGCGAAATGGGTTCGAATTCGCAATGCAATTTTGGTGCAAACGTCACAAATGGCAGCCGCCGGGCAGGTATTGGATCCGTACTGAGCAGTGAGGTAGGTAGGTACCTCCCCTGCTGCCGCACTTTCCTCTAACCTGCAAATACCTAAGGTAAGGAAGGTACCTCCAAGTACCGCCAGCAGCTTGAAGAAAGTGCCAGGGTGCCGCCGGGCCCAGCTATTGGCTGATGCTTGCCGATGGGAGTCAAACACCGCAAGAGATACCCCGCAGTACCTGCCTTACCTCATGCTGCTTCACTGCTGGGTGATGGGTGTGGGAGGTGCGCAGATGGAGAATGGGAAGGAGCGACAGAGGAAAAGACTGAAAGTCCCTTCCCTCCCAGGAAAGGCCCATACATGGGAACTGCTTGCCGCTGGGCCTTTGAGGACCCCAAATAAACTTCGAGGCAGGAAGGAAGCGTCTCCAATAGGTAGAGGGTTGGGCATGAATCGAACCATTGGGCAATGGGATATGGAGTTGGGTAGAGGAGGTAAGGCACAGGGCATGGGAAAGAGAGAGGCTCGAGTAATGGCAATGTGATATCTCGACAAAAACCCCGGTAAAGCTGAAGAGAGGATGCGGCTCACCGACTAGATCTAGATGCTAGGCCGTCTGGCTCTAATGGAGTACCGAGGTGTGGACAGGACAGGATGCTCAGTATGTATGGTAGTAGGTTCGGACTGGTGTCGGTAACCAGGCTCAACCAGTTCTGTGCGCAGAGAGACTGGGCCAAAGGTTGTGGTTGTGGTTGCGGGTGGTCGTGTGGGCAGTAGCAGTTCAGACGGGATCGGGATGGTCGTTGGGGGCGAACTAGCCGTTCATATATGGTGTCCGTAAAGGCCAGGGAAGATAACGTGTCCCTGGAAGACCCTTGAATTTTGGGATACAGCAAAAATAGACGATGATGGGGATGTTGATGCTGAAGAGGGAGAAACACGAGAAGTGTACCCTGCGCCTGATCAGGTTTGCTCTGGCGAAGATGGAAACGAGACGCAAGGCGATGCAGATATCATAATAATTCAATGACACCGACAGCCCGCCTCGACTTACCTGACGTTCTGCGTCCGGAGTATCGGTACATGTGCCCAGGCCGTTTGGCGGGTGCCTCTGCCGCAATTTATTGGCAGCGGAGTACATGCACCAAGGTACACCCACGTCGTCTTTCTCTCAAAGAGCTCCTCTCATGTCATCCACTCTCACTCACTCACTCGGCTGCTTCAGGTATCGAGAAGAAACAGTTCCATGCCATTCTTTCTTGGTGGGAACCCAACTGGCTCTGTCAGGTCTACCTAACTATTACGCCGTCTTCCCTTCCAGTGCTACCCTTTTTTCAATAGTAAGTAGGGCTGGCAGTATCTTCCGATTTTGCATTCATGCTCACAGACACGAAGTACCGTAGTAAGGTCCCGGGGTTGAGCTTGGGCGAGAAAGAAGCAAACGCATTCTCCAAATGAAGCTTGACGAGCTCCAACTGTCCCAGACTCTGCTGCATATTGCCATCCCAAACCCTGGACAACTTGCATATGCAACTCCCGCCCTTCGACCATCCGGTGCACCGCCACCTGCATCACCGCCCAGCCTGTCCAAGTTCACCCAGCGCCCATTCCAGGACGGTGGATGTTTGTGTCGTACTGCGACATTTCGGAGCCCACTCCTGCTTTCCCCTCCAATCATCCGCATATCACCAGTCAGTCAAGTCTCGCGCATGTTGACAGCACTGGAGTCTGGAGCAGCCACAACAAGGGCCCTGTCCATGGACCATACCTTGCTTTCACGTCCTTGACAGGCCTTCCACGTCCACGGGTCCTCCCTCCGTTGCACCAATCTCATCCGCCGGGACGCGCAGGCCCCTGGAGATATTGCGTACCGGCAGGCTGCTGGAAGGGACCACGGCAGGGACGTTGGCAAGATTTTCCACGCACCACATCTCACATCTCAGCGTGCATGCCCCAATGAAGCCCTCATCCTCCTCCACCCCCAAGCTGCACAGACGAGAGCTAATACTTGGTAGTACTCTGCGTCTGTACAGCTTTTCCTCAATAAATGTTTCTCAAAATAGCAACCATCAGACTACGGCTCTCCGATTCGGCTGGTGATGTAACCTGGCCACCGGGAGACGCCACTATTCACAGGGGGCAGAAAACAAGCAACAGCTATCCGGACCTTGGGGCGGGCATGTCTCGCCTTTGTCTAACACACGCACATAGTTGGGTACGGCTGCGTGCTGCTCAACCCCACCAGGCACTTACAAATTCTTCTCTTCACTACCGGAGGAGGCTTACCTGATGAAGGCAGCAGAAACGATTGGCTGTTGGACACTGGAATAAGCCGAACCGAGGGCGAGGGGAAACGAGGACGAGGTCGATGGACGGCTAGATTCGAGCATGGACGAGATGGAAGTAGAAGCATCCCCGTTTGGCGCCCATCGTCAATGTGTCCAAGCCCGCCAAACTACCGCGCCAAAGGCCCCAAAGAACGGGCCCGCGCATGGCAACTCGTCCTCCCTCGACCAGTAATCGGGCCATCGGGAGCTCGAGACAGCAACACTAGACTACGCAGAGGAAAGCTCCCAGGCTTGATGGATCCTCTCCCCCAAGTTGGAGCTTTACCGTCGAAAGTACTTAGCGTGGCCCCCCTTCCAGCCCCCAACTCCAACCCCCAACCCCTGTCCCTCCGCTGCGTCAATCCGTCTTGCAATTCGCTGGACCAGCACCGATGACGTTGTTGACAGTCGGCGGGTTGGAGACGAAAGACGAGAAAAAAAATTGTGGCTTGACCCGAGAAACAAATTTCCCGCGAAAGCTCGCTTCATGGTATGGCGCCATGGGATCCATGGGACAGGCCGGCCGGTTGGCGACAACGACGACGAACCGTCAGGTGTCCAAAGCGCCCACCAGACTGTTAGAAAAAGTGAACCCCACTGACGTTATTCCTCCACGTTCGCTCCATTGGGGAAGGGACCATGATGCTCTCTCGGGGCCGCTAGCCTCAAGTGACTAGACCTCAACATATGGGACGATGCTATCACAAGGGAAGACAGATTGATTTTGCATCATTGCTATGCATCGCACATTTTTGCATTTCTCCCCTAGACGGAACGGATATGCCTGGTGCTTCATGCTAATCTTCCACCGCCTCGCATTCAGCTCAATCAAGATCCCAGGAAAAGACGACATCAACCTTACATAATCCAATCCAACGGTCCATTATCTTATCAGAACACCGGACGATCTCTTCCGCCTGACATCATTGCAACGTCTGGCTACCAACCGGCATCTGATCCGTAGTCGCTCGCATCCATCCGGTCAGGTTTCTTGCAGCTTCTAACGTCAACTTTCGTGTGGTATTTTATTTACAGCAACGAAGATCGCCTGCTGAACCTCAGGCAAGACCCCGGAGCTGCTTGCTGCATGTTTCTCTCCAGCGGATCGATCCCCCCCCTTGCCCTCCCAAAGCTTGCGAAACGGCTCAACCGGAGTGGCAGAGCTCCTGATCTTCGATCCGAATCTCCCATCACGACGGCCCCACGTCCGACAACACCATTCCCACCTCCTCGACCTCTGAAAGCCCATGATTGTCGTGATAGCCATAACGCACATGCAAACCAAAAGTTTAAAACATTCGCGAAAATAAGGGTCCCTGATGTCTTGCTCAGCCTCACACTGCCGAATGCCCATTAAACAGAGGTCCCTTGCTTTTGCGCCTCACTCTGGTGCTCCAGCTCCACGGGGGTTGCTTCACAGCCACCCGCAGCTCCCCGGATGCCGTCAAAACAAAGGGTTACAGTTGCATGTCATCGGGGAGAGTGCCCTGTCCAGGCAGGCAAGAACCCTGCCCAATGCAAAAAGTCAATGGAACCTCGAAACATGAAAAAAGTCTTGCCCCCTAAGTCAGCCAAACTTGGGCCCAATCTTCCTGTTCTGTTCCTCGGTCGAGTTTTCTTGGGATGGGCTTACTGAGCTGACTACGCAAAAGATTTGTCGATGGTGGCATGTCATCGGCATACCTTCCGCTGCCAATCCCCTCTGCGTCATCAGCCATGTGGTTTGTCGTGTCGTGGCACAGATCGGCCCCCCCTCCCCACATCTGTCATCTGTTTCACCTTTAGTCCAGTGGCCTCTGAAGCGAGCAGGAGGGAAGGAAGCTCCCCACGTCTAGTTGTCGATCTTTTACAGCTACGACAATCATCAATGCTAGTGTAGCCTCCAAGACAGGCTTTTTCCATCCAGCTTGTGATCAACCGCAAAGTGACATTTCCGCATGCATGTTTGACGCGAATTGATATCATGGATCTTGAACCCGTGGCACCCTTCCCCTCCTCATCTACGATTTGATTTTCGGCGGCACCGCTAGTAACGCCTTGCTTGTCGGGTCGCACTTGGGAAATCGCGATCATTACGTCAAGGTCACACGTGGGAACACGTGATGTATTTGTAAAGACTCGAGTTGTATTGCGTGACAACGCCTATCAAGGGTATCTTGAGCAGAGAGGACGAGCGAAAACAGGAAATATGCTGGGCTTCAACGCGCTTTTCGGGGCGTCAGTATTTTGGGCAGCAGGTGTGTGAAATGAAGTGGACATACCAGAAGTCTTTTTGGGCGCAATGAGTTCCATGAGTAGCTGGGGAACTACTCAGAGGGAAACCCATCTGAGAACGCCAATCAAGGGTATCGATAGCAGAAAGAACGAGCGAGAAAAGAAAATCTGCAGAGCTTTAGCCCGCCTTTTCGGGTCGTCAGTCTCTTGGACACTAATCATGTGCAGGAGCCGATGGACATACGAGAAGTCTTCTTTGACGCAATGAGTTCCGTGAGTAGCTGGGGAACTACTCAAGGGGGGGGAACTGGTGCAGGTGGCAGGTTGGAATCATTGTAGTTGATACTGTTGGGTGAGATATCATTCTCGCCCAGGTCAGCAGTACTGGGAACAGGTGACCGGGCTGCATGTTTGTCAGAGGTTGACACCAAGTTGTGGCTGTGGTGAGAAACTTACCTCCTTGACCCATGAGTCTCAAACACCCTCCCATGTCCGTTTCTCCCCAGAGCAGCGTCGCGACACAGGGTAGCCGGTGATCACCCGCGATCCGGGTTCTCAGACGAGCATCGAATACGACTCTAGCGAGTCGGCTTCGGCTTCTTCACGGCAACCCACTCGCCGTCAACGACCTTCTCGTTGGCGGGGCCGTCGTCGTACTCGGGAAGCCACGCGTCGTCGTACTTATCGTCGTCCGCGGTCTCGAGCGCAGAGGCGACGCCGGGCTTCTTGCGGGGGGCGCGGCGGCGGGGAGGGTCGTTAGCCGTGACGACGGTGTCGTGGGTGTCGTGGAACTCGTCGTCCTCGTCGCCCTCGCCCTTGCCGTCACTGTTGCCGGACTTGTCGGAGCTGGTTCCGTTGCCGGAGGCGGCGTTGCCAGGCTTGCCATCGACGGGAGCGTCCTTGGCATCGCCGGCCTCCTTGCCAGTGGTGTTGTTACCGCTCTGCTGGCCCATGATGCTTGGGAAACGAGTCTGTATGGTGAGTTTTGTGATGAGCAAGTTGATGGGTCACAAGTTTGGTGTTTGGTTTGGCAAAAAAGTTTTTGTTTTGAGGTCAATCTCACCGGCTCGGGGAGCTGGCAGAGATTTTCATCATAGTCTGGTGAATCAAGATCACGGTGAGTCGAGGCGAGAGCACCTTACCTTCAGCTGTTGCCATTGTTGATTGTTCAGCACGGCTTGCACCGCGTGCTGGATGAGATCGACGATATACATGACCGTCACCCAGGGGCCCAGTCAAAGGCCTCTATCTTCATAAAGTTGAAGAAACAAACAACTCAGTTTGATAGGTGATAGTAGAGTACCAAGAAAAGAAAACTTTTCCTCTTCGCAGTTTTGAGTACTCGAGAACAATCAAGTCTGTAATTTAGAGAACCCTGGCGAGGGAAAACTCAACACTAGTTGAGGACCTTTCCGGCTCTGGTGCCCGTCCATGGTTGTAGCAACACCTTACCTGATTCCGCCATTTTCCAATACCAAATGAACCCCTACGTCTCCAAGTCCATCGCAGTCTCCAATGGTAATGCGCCTCCTTTGTGTTATTTCGAGCCAGCATCTATACCGATGTGGGCCAGAAGGTCTTCTCGTCAGTCGTCCATCAACTGTACCAACAACATTGTTGCTAAGCCTTCTCAGCCAGTTGCTCAACAACACAATCATGACAGACGAGGTGTGTCATGGGCTCTTCAACAGCATCAACTGCGGTTGTTTGACCCCACATGTCGTTGCTGGGTCCTGTCAAAGCCGCGGAGTTTATCAGATCAAAAGGGTAGTTGCATAACGTTCCATGCGCGCAAGAAACGCCCCTTTGGCTTGAGGCGAAAAAACATTGGATGCCAACCGACGAAAGGAGGCAGCCAAGTCGGCCGAGCATACCATCGCGTGAGGTTGCCGTGTTGGAATCAGCCTTGGCGGGGTGGAAGCGCAGCTTTCCGGCAAGAGATGACCATCTCGTTCAAGATCTGATACGCTATGATGGGGGGCGGGAAGCTGTGATCAGGCTGCGGTCAGGCAGTGGTGTTGTCCAAATGGAAGAGGCATGTACCCTGAGAAAAGCATCGTCATCTGCGGTTATTTAGCAAATTCGCTGTTTCTGAGGTGGGCAAAGTTGGGTTCCGCGGCGGGGGGATTCTGAGCGCGACGGGCCTCACATCGGATTGTTGTATGCAAGTTGAGTTGTAGGCGCGAAAGGTGAGCGCAGCCGAGGACGCTGTCCCTGCTGCCGGCGGACAACAAGCTTAAACTGCCGGCAAGACCCCTGAGCCCGTGAGCCTTGATGCTGCTGAACAGCGAAGTCGGGCAATCCACCGTCAGGACCCCAGCGACGTGCGCAAAACGCTGGGAAGAATAACCGTGGGGGCCGTCAGGTCAGCTCAGCAAAGCATGTAAGCTTTCGCAAGCTTTCGCAGGGTCGGGTGCCTGAGCAGTGTGGACGGACGGGTGCACATCAACAGCATCGGGGAACAGGAACAGGCAAGGAAGACTCATGGCGTCGAGAATCAAGAACGGAGGACGGGTTGTTGCGAGTGCTGGTTGGCCGGATAAAGTGCCAGGAAGTGCATAGGTGTGCTGCTGTGCCGTCCATCGAATGCGACCTGGCCAACTGACGTGCGGCGTACCTTGCGGGAGATGTCCGGCGGGTGGATGTGTGTCTCTCCGCCGTGCATGTGTGCAGTGAGTGGCATGACGAGCGTGTGCATGAGAAAACAAACGGTCGAGGACGCTGACTGCTGGGTGTAGTATCGCAGATGGAGCGACCGTCGGGGAGCAGTGTTTTCTCCGTGTGCACTGGGCGCTTCGTGCAACAGTTTCCGACAACGGATGAATCACAAACGAACGGAGGCGAAAACTGGACCGCGAAGGTGTTAGGTTAATTGTAGCAAGGCGCAAGGTTCTGGTAAAGTGCTGTGACGGAGATTTTCTTGGCTGGCGGACGTGATAGGAGGTGGAAATGGAAATTGATAGACAGCGGTCGAGTTGTGGAGGGCCACGTCCGCGTCCGTCATTCAGCTGTACATAGCAGGTAGGTTCGATGAGACTCACCATGTCGATGCCAAGGAATATCGCGTCGCCGCTGCGCCCACGTCGCCAAGAGGCAGTAATCAGCTGCGCGGCGCTTCTTCTGGCCTGTCGTGTGTCCCAATCAGAACCGCCACGGGCCTGTAGCAGCCCTCATATCGGTCTAGGGATGTTGCTGTCGTGTCTTGCTTTTTGGCCACCGGTGAGAACGCCTTGCGTGCTTGCTTGAGGGGACGGCAATGGCAGTGCACGAAGCATAACACTGATGAAGTGTGAGGGTGAGGTGTAAGTGACGGTGCTCGTCTGACGGCGACGGGACACTGGATGGATGTGACGGGGGAGGTTCGCCCTGTGTTCCATTTCCAGCGCGGGAAGCAACAGTAAACGGCGACAGCAAGTATTGCCGGGGTACCTTGCATGCAGAGTTTGTCTGCTGGGATACCCGGCCTCTACTCGGTATCAGTTGCTGAACCAGACGACGTCGGTCGTCATCGTGCCACCATGGGGGCCTCTGATTGGGCGCCAGCCGTTTCTAGCGGGAGCTGTCTCCGGACGGCGCAATGGCGAATCGAGCCCACCTCGCGCTGCAGTAGGTGAGGTGTTCCACCGTCAGGGCTGCTGGGGGGGAAGGTTGGGGGCCTCCCTGCCTTCTTCGCTCTGCCCTGCCCTGCCTGCCTGCAGCCTGACAGCACCTTACCTCACCTCGAAACAGTGGAACACGGCACTGACCAGCAGTCACGCTAGGTGGCCGACTGAAGCGTGCTGATGTTCGCTAAACCACCGCGATGCGCAACCGTAACCGCTACGGTCTGAAGTCTAGGCCCCTGCTTTTTCCACTCGACCCATCCACCTCGTCCAGAAAGAGGTCTCCGTGGAGGTGTTTCCTGTGGGCTGTACAGTGACGCATCGCTGTGAGTTGTCGCTAGAGTGGTTCTCGGAGCCGCCAACATCCCTGGAGCTGGTCCGTCCAGTGCGCTACCTACCTTACCTGCCTTGCTGGCTGTGTGTGTCCAACCCAGCCCGTCTGGTCTTGCGCGACCGGATTAGCTCCCTCGTCTTTTTTCTTTATCAATCTACCCACCTCCTCCATATCATCGTGCCTCCCTCCGTCTGTGGCTGGCTCTCGGTCGTTCTCGTCCCTCCCTCCTGCTTCTTCCTATCTTGCCCATTCGCCTCGTGCTTCACCAACCAATCCATTCTCCTCCCTCCCGCACCTCCTCCTGCCGTCGAGGTCCTCTTATCGATCCCATCTCCGAATCTCCCCCGTTGCCGAATATTACTTTCCAAATGTCTCTGTCCGCCAGAGAATGAAAGCATCGTCGCAAACTTGTGGAAAAGGCCGAACTCTACTCTGGAGGCCCGATTCCTACCACCGATAATCCGAGAACCCCTCTCCGAACCGAACGATAACTCTTACTGCGAAGCTTCGCTCTCAAACTCACATCCAATTGCAATCGCGATACCCCAAACTCTGCCAGGCGCATCGTCCCATCGCCTGCCCTCCCGAAACCACACACAACATCTGCTTGCCAGCTTAGACTTCGCCTAGCTTGGCGATAGAGGCCCACGCGCACCGTGCCAAGCCTCCATTCAAGGAGCCTAAGAGCACCTCTACATCGCCGAGGACCGTTCTCCTTGCAACGACGACCTTGCGCCGGCCCTCCGGTCCGCCGTCCTTTTCTATCGACGTCCCCCGTTGCCGCCACAAACGTCCCATCCACTCATCGTCCGCTACCGACCTCCAGTCGCCATGGACCAACAATACCTGACGTCTCCGGCGTCGTATCGGCTAGCCAACATGGCTCAGAACGTATACGAGATGCCTCTCCTTGCTCTCGAGAAGGCCCACGATTCCCACCCGTCCCTGGGCCACCTGGTCCTTCTCGTCTTCGAGGCCGTTCTCGAGGTCGTGTGTGTGAGCTTGCCGGGCTATGTCATTGCCCGGCTTGGCCACTTTGATGCCGAGAAGCAGAAGTTCTTGGCCAATCTCAATGTCATGCTCTTCACGCCTTGTCTTAGTATGTTCTGCATGTACCGTCGCCTGAATTACCCACGCTGACAAGCCGCAGTCTTCACCAAGCTAGCATCGCAGCTCAACGCCGACAAGCTGCTCGACCTTGCCGTCATTCCCATTATTTTCGTCATCCAAACCATGGTCTCATGGCTCGTGGCTACTGTCGTCGCCCGTCTGTTCGGCTTCAACCGCCGCGCCTCAAATTTTGTCACGGCCATGGGTGTCTTCGGCAACTCAAACTCACTGCCCATCTCCCTGGTCCTGTCCCTTTCCCAGACGATCAAGGGATTGCATTGGGACAAGATTCCCGGAGACAATGATGATGAGGTTGGCGCACGTGGTATTCTGTACCTGTTGATCTTCCAGCAGCTTGGCCAGCTGGTCCGCTGGAGTTGGGGCTACCACGTTCTGCTCGCTCCGAAGGATAAGTACCCCGAGTACCAAGACGAGCGGGTCGAGGAGGGACAGTATGATGGAGACAGAGAGACTGCGCCCCTTCTGAACGAGTATGACCAAGACGACGCAGCAACCTCTCGCAGCCCCTCTAGTAGCGACCTGTCCAACTACGAGCCCGCCGGTCGCACTCCAGTGGCTAGCAGATCGAGAGCTTCCCCCGCCGATACCGAGGATGAGGACGACGAATACCTCCCCAAGAAGCCTATGAAGACTAACGGCCTGGCACCTCTGAACGGCAACCATCCCGTTTTCAATGGAAGCGACGATGAGATATCGTCTTTCCCTCGCATTCGTAACACGGATACACCCGACATCCCCGAGGGCGTTAAGGGCTACCCTACCCGCGCCAAGAATGCCATGAACAACGCCATCGTTAGGAGCAAGAAGTCTACGGCCAGCTTCTTCGCGAGACTTTTCAACAGCCTCCCCGAACCCGTCAAGGTCATCTTGGTCGCCCTCAACCGATTCTCCGGAAAGTTTTACAACTTCATGTGGGAATTCATGAACCCGCCGCTCTGGGCCATGCTTTGCGCTGTTGTGGTTGCCTCCGTCCCCGCGCTGCAGAAAATCTTCTTCGAGGAGGGATCATTCATCAAGAACAGCTTCACCGACGCCGTTCAGTCGAGCGGTGGTGTTGCCGTCCCCTTGATTCTGGTGGTTCTTGGAGCTAACCTCGCTCGCAACACCCAGAAGAGTGAGAAGCTCAGGGATCCCGAGGAAGACCAGATCGGCACTAAGCTTTTGGTTGCGTCGCTCATGTGCCGAATGCTGTTGCCAACTCTCATCATGACCCCCATCTTGGCCATCTTTGCCAAGTATGTTCCCGTCAGCATCTTGGACGACCCGATTTTCGTCATCGTCTGCTTCCTGTTGACCGGAGCGCCGAGTGCTCTGCAACTAGCACAGATTTGCCAGATCAACGAGGTTTACGAGGGTGTGATGTCTCGTATCCTGTTCCAGAGCTATGTTATCTGGTATGTTTGCTCCCTCAACTTGAACCCTCCAACAAAACTAACAGGTTTTTCAGGATCCTTCCGTCAACCTTGGTGCTTGTCATGTGCGCCTTGGAGGTGGTTGAATGGGCTGCTTAACAAATGTCAAGCGAGCTCCATAGCATTTCTTTTGTCATGTACGGAACAGTCACGATTTAATACCTATTGCGTGATCTTGGGGAGGAAGCATCAGCGGCGTTCGGGATCTCCTCGAGGCACAGTCGGTTTGACAGGGCCAGGGGCAAAAGTACACATAAATTGGCCCTGGGCCATGTATTACTAGTAGCACAAGCGGTTTTGAACCAGGCATTTGTTTGAGTGGTCGACAACGTACAAACAAAAACGTAGATGCACCAACTTGGTGTCGACAATCATAGGCGGTATGCCAATGAAAGCGTATGTCCATACGTCTGTAATAATATGACAAAATTGGATCCATTATGGGGTACATTGCAACGTGTTGAATGACTATTCGTGACCTTTCTTTGGATATCTCGTTCACTAGGAATAAGACCGCCGATATCGTAACGGCCATCATGTTTGACTACCTAGCGAAGAACATGAGGCAAAAGGAAACCAGAATGACAGCAACACCTGTGGTGCTGACGAGTCGCCTAAAGCTCAGCTTGAATAGACAGCCTCTAATATCGAACCATCCTGATCCTCTAGATTACAGTGGAACATTGATGATTTGTAGGTGGGCTGGGTTTGGCGGGATGAATTAGTTCATTATCACTCACTGACGATGACGAATGTGCATAAGGTAAGGTGGCCGACAATATTAGTGAGGACCATGCCAGCTCGAGCAGCAGAACTCAATGGTAGTCGCTCTTCATGCCCTACGTTTGAGGAATGTGCGAATCATTCGGATACGCCTTCCTAAGTCAGGGTTCACAGGACAGGCAACGGCCGCGTGGCTCACCGAGAGACTCACCTTGCACGGTAGTGCTTGCAGTTTCGGTGAGCATCAGCGCTCGTCACGTGGCGCGCTCAGACCGCGGATGTGGGGCCGTCGCGCTGCCTTGGACAGCGGCAGTACCTTACCAAACTGTCTTCTCTTTCGAGCAACGACGGCAAGATTTCTACGTCACCCAAACATCGCAGCTTGTCAGAATGGCTTCGAGATCGAGATCCAGATCGCCTGGCGACCGCTATCGCTCCCGAACCCGATCGCCAACCCCGCGTTCCGACAGAGGTCGCTCTGCCTCACGTTCGCCAGTTCGCCGTCGGGACTACGATTCGCGTTCGCCGTCGCGTTCCCAGTCGCCAGCCCCGCGACGCAACGGCAGATACCGCAGCGAAAGTCGCAGCCGCAGCCGCGGACGCAGCCAGAGCCCTGTTGTCAGAAGCACCAAGGTATGGCTCAATTGCACTGTCTGCTCGAGAAAAATCAAACCTAATCGGACGTTTTGCACTAGATTGTCGTCGAGCGCTTGACGAAGAACATCAACGAGGGACATCTCGAGGAGATCTTCAGCCAGTTTGGTCCTATCAAAGACCTTGATCTGCCTATCAATAGAACATGTAGGTGACCCCAAGGCATCGAACACGACAGCCCCCAAATCCCAAAACATGGTACCTTCTCAGGCTAACACTTCATTCCTCCAGACGGCACCAACAGAGGCACTGCCTATATTCTCTACGACCACGAGGCCGACGCCGAGGAGGCTATTGCTCACATGCACGAGGCTCAGATTGATGGCGCCGTTGTCAACGTATCCATAGTCCTGCCCCGGCGCAAGCTCTCCCCGCCGCCTCCCATGGCTCGTCGCGGTGCAGGCTACGACCCCAGGCTTCCAGCTCCCGCTGGTCGAGGCAGCGGCAGGCAGTCGGGCGCACCTCATGCCGGGGCCTCAGGTCCCGGATCCTTTGGCCAGAACGGACCCCGTCGCGGTGCTTCGCCTCCACCGAATCGTCGGGGGCCTAGATCCGATACCTACCGCCCGCGATCCGTCTCTCGCTCCCCCTCGCGATCTCCTGCGGGTGCACCTCCATCTCGTGGTGGAGGCAGCAGGTACAGAAGCCGTTCGAGGTCTTACTCACGATCTCGCTCGCCAGCCCCGAGACGCGGCGCAGGTGCGCGCGGAAATGAGTACCGCAGAAGGAGCCCGAGTCGAGACAGCTACGACAGTTACGAAAGCCGTCGAACTCGCTCCCCCAGCCGTAGCCGTGACCGTGGCCCTCGAACCGGCGCTGGCGGAAGTGGTGGCGGCGGCGGCTTCCGGGGCTATCGATGAATTCACCAGGGACGATGAAATGGAGATACTCAGCATGTTATGGGCGGCAGATTGTTTGTGAATGACCTTTCACGGCGTTGGGGGTAATGGAAAAGTCGATCGGGCATCGAAAACGCGGCGGGCTTGGGCACACAAGTTGACCCGTAAGACCTGATCGTCCGCATGCATTCTAAGCTAATAATACCCAGAGGAAATGTTTAGAATGCCGCATTTCTCATTGTCCACCATACCGATTCGTGATACGATTTCCAGGGCCCGAAGTCTGCCTCGCCCCTGAAAACCCTAGGTTCACGGCAGCGCGTGGTGCGTGATGCACCCTGGCTTTAGTCGGACCGGTGGGCCGTGTTGATCTGGTGATAGAAGCATATGTGCGGCGTTGATGACACTAACTTTGACAGGCTTGACTTTGCAGAAGCTGGATAGTGATGGAGCGAGATTAAGACCACAGTATTTTTGCTTCAGCCGCTCTCGACATTCTGATTGGACAATCCTGCGACGAATGAGACATGATCAGCCCCAGACCCTTCACTTTTATTTCGGTGCCTTCACCACGCCGCAATCCTCCAGCCAGCAGGCCTGCGATGAGTGTTGTATTTTGTGGAGCCATTCGCTTGCTTTTCGCGGCATTTTGCTGGGCAGCCAGATGCTGCCGACCAAGTCTGGAAGCTTCTCGAGTCCGAAGAAAGACTCATCTTGGATCCTTCGTCGGCGACAGCGATGAGTTTCTTGCTGGGCGGAGAGGCGGGTTGCCTTTCATTCAGCATCAGGTGAGCTTACGCCGGTGCCAGCATCGAAAATTCGCCCGACTTACATTCTAATATTGTAGAGCGACTGGCTTTGCGGTCCTACTACTGCACAAAGCGGCGGGGAGTTACCTGAATGCTTGCGGCACCTTCCGTTGAGTAAGCATGCGGTTCTTTTGTCATCTGGAGTCGAATATCACGAACGAGGCCCAGGCAGCAGCCAGCAGGCAACGCGGTCTGTTTGTCAGGGCGTTATGTCATTGCTTACTCCGGCATGGGAGGCACACACCGGCTTGTTCCCGGCACCATGGCCGTGGCTCTTGCGAATGATCACTTTGCATCGGCGGAGCTCGAGTACCGCGGCTGCCGGTGCAGTCGCTAATGGTCTCTGTCCGTTACACAAGCATCAAAAGCCTGGTTTCGGGCTTGCTGACGAGTCATCAGTTCGCGAGCCCTCATTCGATACCAAAGAGACCCGCGTAATATGTCAATTACCAGGGCATCCGAAAGGACCAATAGCAGGCTGATCAAGCTGACCAGTCTGCTGGAATGAGGGGCAGCCACACCCTCGTCTACTCACTCGACACAGCCAAACTGACACCATCCTTCAGCCCGATCACCCACACCAGGGAACTCTGTCCCGCATGAAATGCTTGGCTGGGACGCCTCGCAGGGCAGAAGAGGCGAAATACATCACGGAAAACCGACAGCCGGGTTAAGCTGACACCGCACCGGCTGTTGGTCGACCCTTGTCTTGCGATTAACTATGGTGCTGCCACCGTCGCGACAGACCGTTTGTAGATGCTCAGCAACGAAAGACCTCGAATATGCAGCAGGGGGTTTAAGCCCGGGGCGGCCGACTTTTTCTCCGGATTTGACAGTCGATGTTCGTGTCTCGGGCGAAGAGGTGCTTTCTGAGTCAACAAACTTGGTTTCGAAAGTCTGACGGCATGTTTTCTGCGCACCAACCCACACTTCGACAGATGCCAGGTCAAGTCTTGCGGCACAGATGGAGGAACTCCGCTGTTCTGAGGCTGTCGTCCAGAATGCCTTGCGATCCTGACCCTCCCCCCGGTCGAATCCCCCACATTGCCAAGGCTAGAAAGCTGAGCTGAACTGAATTGAACAGCGTCCGCACAACAGAAAACACAACGACACAGACAGGCCGTCTCGTGGCTGAAAGACCGGTTTTGCTGGTTACCTGAAACGCGAGCACCGCAAACGCAGATTGCTTGTTCGGAATTTGATCCAGCGCTTCCCAAGGTGCATTGTGCGACGTCGTTCAACATGCTCCAAAAGCCTCGAATCCTTCAGCCCTATGGCCTTGCGACACCCGCGTGCGTTGCCCCGGATGAGTGGGCAGGAGAGCGTGGGATATGAGTGTGTGTGAGCGATGCGAATCCGCCCCTTCGGCTCGACGCTAAGCCGCAATGTGCAAACACTGCGTTGTTCGGGGTTGATTCTTGCTGACGCCTTGGGGACTTTCTGGGCCTCCTCCCATTCGACCCTCGCTACCGTCATTTGGTTCTTGCGTAAGCAGGGGCATATCCACGTTCCTAATTTACCCCTTCCTGGATTTGAAAGCACTTCTCTAACTCCAGATTGGTCAAAAAGCATCAAGCTATCCAAATACTAGCTCAGGCTGAGCACCAGTCCCTCGTTTGTCGCTCACAAGCCTCCCTTTTGGGGGCCATCTCCCGACTGCTGGACACCCTCTCAGCTGTCCACCTAATGTACGTGTCCTGACCGAGCCATTCGGCCGGACCCGAAAACGCTCACGATTCGCAAAAGTCGACGGACTTGGACACTCACATGACGGACCATCTCGGCGGGACTCTTACCACCCTTTCGGCATGACGCGGGATGGCAGTGTCTTCGACAAGATGATGCTCAAGTAGAGCTTCATCATCATGTTCGCCTCCCATGTAATGACCCAATCGACAAGTGTTGATTTGGAAGGACACGGCGGTGACATCGATGCTGGAAGAGAAGCTTCGTGCAGTTGATTGGATACACGATATCGGCTTTCAACGAGGCATACACCCATCCTTTTCCCGGTGCTGTTTGCAACCCACACATCCGACTTGCGGGTCCCGGGTACCTTGAGACGACATGTGTCTTCTCTTAGGCACGTCTCATCTCACACCCACCTTCTTTCCCAGGAGAAGTTTCCAAGAAAAGGCTGCCCATCTGTTTCCATGTTTGCCTAGATTTCCTGTTCCGCGGGGAGACGTGCATCCCGCGAACCTATCCGCCCGTTCGGAAGCCTGTACAGAAGTCTGATTGGCCATTCCCAACTCTTGGGAGGCTGGCGCATGTCCTAATTTACTCTGGGAAGACATGACCCCTGCCTTTCAGGCACACCCCCGTCACGCGGTCTTGGGCGGAAGACGGTTACACAGGCAGTAATCTAACCTTCGTGCAAGTTACCGTTGAGGTCTTGAAGGAGGTGCCGTGGCTCTGTGACCTGGCGGCATCGTTGCTTGCCTACCAGCATGCTTGGGCTGTTCTGCGTACTGTTCTGCGAACTGTGTCTTTGTTTGTCTGTAGTCGTGGCAGAGCCTCGTATAAGATGCCTTTAGGGGTATATATGAGCCCTCTCTCAGCTGGTCTCAAATGTCTCAGATGGCAGGATTTTACCAGCTCACGCATCAAACATCATCGGCTAGCTTCCTCAAGTAGCTGCTTCAAAATTCCCGTATTCGTCCTCTCCGTCATTCAAACTACACCCTCAAGTCTCACGGGCTCCCAGTTTGGACAAAACCCGAGCGCCACCACTGGAGGAACTTCCCGAGACAATCCTCAACAGAAGTTGCTTAGACAACTTTGACTTCAAGTCTTCGTTCAACATGTTCAACATGGTCAACATGTATGGCGATCCGCCTCCGTCCCCACCAGGTGGTCCCAGGGGTGGTCCGCGTCCACAACCACCGGGGCCGATTACACCTCCGAACAGTCCTTGATGATGAGGACGTACGTTCTTTTCAGCCGGCCATCTCGAACACAAGGATGACCCCAAGGGCGTTGTCTGCGGTTCTTGGCTAGGCGCTTCAACCTGAGAACACGCCGAAGTCGCCGATGCGGTATCGCTTCACGTCGACTTGGAGCCAAGATGCCTCGCTATTTTTCCTCATGCAACCACGGACTCGAGCTCCGTCTCTACGCCAGCGACAATATGATGGGCAAAGAGGTTGTGATGAGTCGACGACAGCATTTTCCCCTTATCCTTTGTCTTGGTCCCCTTGCATGTTTTCCATTCTCGTGTCTTTCAGCAGTTACGATACACCGCCTGGTACCAGTCCGTACTCATTCATCCTAGATTACATCTCTGCGAGGAGAGCTACATATGTTTCACGGCCTAAACTAGCATAGCATGCATTCTGTCTTTCACTTTTTTACTATTTCCTTGCAAGTTTCAGTATTTCATCAAGATAGCCATAGATCTCAATACAGAGAAGCGCACACGTCTGCATTACACTCACACACATCCTTCTCCTTTGAGATGTCACAGACACAATGATTGGGTGAAACACCCCCTTTCGCAGGGCGACTTAATCGGGCAATGATGACTTACTCCGTATTGCTTGGATTTGGTGTAACGGCAGCGGCATCGATCTGCATCGCCGCGCGGGAATGGATTTGGCCAAGACTGAGGTCAGCTTACAGGTCTTGGGCGGGTTCTCCCTAGGGGTGAATCAGCGCCCCGCGCGGGCGAAGCCACGATGGCATTCCCAACCACGCTTTAGCTATGCAGGTGTTGCTTGGATGCCGCCGGTGTGATGTATTCTAGAGGCTGTAAACGGGGAGAGTGGGGGTGTTAGTTGGCGTTTGGCATGTTTCACCAAATGGGCGGCGCCGCTGCCCCCCTGTTCTAGAATACGCAAAAGAGGGCCTCGACTTTTCTTGCCCGATCTGGCAGTAAGCTCGCACGCCTGGCTTTGTTAATTTTACGGCGGCTACGAAGCCTCGTGGGGGCCAGATGGCGGTAATGGCCAAATAATGGGGGTAATGGGAACCTAGAGCGGGCGGCACGGTGTCTTGACCCTTCTACGCACGCCCGGTTCATGGCCTCCGCTCGGATCCGTCTTGGCTCGGCCCTCGTTTCCGTCACTTCTGCCCGACCGCATGTCAGCTGTTTCTCTGTCGTATTCTTAAACTTTTCTTGAGTCCTGGTAGGTATTCATAGAGCGCAGTTTCTTTCCATCCGCAAGGTGTGAGGCAGTGGTGAGCCGCGATGCGACGCGGTCATTCGAAAAGGTACCAATGGACTTAACTGACAATGAAGCGTTGGAATTGGAGGACTCCGTATTGGAAGACTACGTACCTTTGATAATTAGATTTTTAGGTGGGCTACAGTTTCTAGGGAGCCTCTGACAGCGGCAGAACACCGTTTGGCATGATGGAACACAGTTAGCCTTCGATGTTATGGATCTCGAAGGGTCAAGGCCTTTGGATGAAGCCTCCGAGGTTGAGATGAAGGCCAAAGCAAGATCCGGGCGCGAACGAGCCCTGGCCGATACTTGATGGCCCTGTAGAGAGGCATCTTACAATTTTTTTTTACTTCAGCAACATCATCATATTCTGGTATCATCGCGGAGAAAATGCGTGAAGGCCCTGGAATCACAGAGAACAAACGATACGCTGAGCACTCTGATATCGACGCAGCTTTCGAACCATGCCGCTCTTACAATGAGCTTCAGGCTGAAGGTAGCCAATACTGGTTCGTACAAGACGGAGGTAAGTAGGGTGGCATCCCCGTGTCGTCTGTGGCGACGAGTCCTCACAAGCATCCAGATTCAGTGTATTTCGAGTCGTTCTTTCCGCAGCTAGACGCGAGCAATCTGCGCGACCAAAACATCAAGTCTTTATCGATATACGAGGACGTCAGCCCGGCCTCCCAAAGACCGTGGTCACAGCACTCACGCCGCCATCCAAGGAGAGTCGTCGGAGAATCGCTGGGACCGATAAGTCTCTTCCTCGAGAAGCTGTCCGCGTCCTACATCATCGAGGCGAACGACTTTTTCCGCAAGACGCAGTCCGACTGGGTCTGGGAGAACCTCACGTCCCTGACCCTGACATCCGAGCTGCTGGCCGAGGACGCCTGCCATCTCAGGGCTACAAACATGCTCGCCAACGCCGCCGGCGCCGCGCTCCAGATGCCCAGGCTGCAGAGGATGGAGATCTGGTACGGCGGGTTCCGCACGGCGGCCCTATTCCGCTACGCCGTCTCGGAGTCCGGCACGTCAATTCGGTGGCACGGGACGTGGGAGCTGCAGCTTCAGCGGCGGCTTGTCGACGCTTGGAGGGCGGTGGCAGAGTTGCACACGGCAAATGAGCTTGTTGTGCGTGAGAGTCGTTTGCTTGACGGGAACGGCATTGCCTCGCGTGAAGGGGCTATTCAGGTGCTTGACCTGAGTGAGAATGTGGTTCATCCTGCATCTTTTGGGGACATCGGCAAAGGAACGGGGAAATATACCAAACCTGCTCAATCTGTCTCGACAAAACATGAAGATATTATGAGTTGGATCCAGGGTTCGGGGATAGAGAGCTTGCAAATATAGGGGTTGTGCACGATTAGCTGTTCATGGCAAGATGAGCTGCAAGGGGTATCATTGACACGTATGGGTTTATAGATGAATCAATTAATTGGACTACTGCTGCATTTGTCCTTTGAGTTCATATGAGTGACTGACCTCTATTTACCCAACATACTCCTTTCAACATGGAACAGGACTGCAGCAGGGTTATCAGACCAATCTTGACTCTGACTGATGATCTTTCCGGAGATGGTCCTAGGGACAAAAGACTATCGCCAAGCTTACGTTGCCCAGGCCTCCCTAAATCAAGCGATATTTTCGTATCCAGTTTTGTGTGTTCCTCGACAGTAAGTCTTCAGTCACCTGAGTCGCATTAACATTGCTGTGGCGTGGTCCGACAGTTCGGATCCGATCAAATGGCCTCAAGGCCTCGGCATTGGGATCGTCCCACATGGCAATTGAGTTGGGGCCCCCTTCGTTCAGATCGAGAACTCGCGATTGCCCCGCATCGAGCACTTATAAGACCAGGGCTAACTTACCGATCATTGAATTGGACCTATCACGGATGTGGAAAGTCGCTTGCTTGTTCTCCCGCAGCATGGCTTAGTCTGCTGATCTCCTTTTCTAAGGCCCGGCCTAGTCCGCGGGCCCGGTCCGAACGTTTCCACCCCGCGATAGCGGGGCTCTTCCGAGCATCACTTTAATTTATCGTGACCTATGCGGATCAAACCTCACGCAATCCACGCGGACACCGACTGCTGATTATCAATCAGCTCAATTGATATCGCGAACGTCGTCGTCATGAGTGAAAAATCAGATGGTATTATGTTTATCCAAAGAGGCTGGAAGATCTATTGTGGATGTATATAAGTGACAGCTCGGCAGTCATCGACTGCTTTTAGAACAGCACAGATCAGATCTACACACCCTTTAATCTCACAATCTTTGATCATTCCACGGTCGTTGTAATGAGAATCTCTCGCCTCTCCCTGGCCACATTGGCTTCTTCGAGCCACCTGGCGGCTGCCCTGGCCGACGGACTCGCCATCGCCCTCACTCTCGACCGAGCAACCCAGGGCATCAGCATCTCCTCTGACGGACGCAAGTTCTTGACGCAAAGATATTCCACCACGGATGCCCCTCAAGCCGTTGAGCTTCTCAGCAATGGCACAACCATCCTTTACCCCGATTCCACGTGGAACTCATGGACGTCCAACTCGACTTTGGATCCCAAGAAGGCCTTCGTCAGCATCGACGGCGCCCGCATTGGACCCGACGGACGATTCTGGGTCGTTGATGGAGGCACCACCAACAGCGATGGCGAACTCGTCAGCGGATCCAGCAAGCTTGCTGGTGTGAACCTCACCACCAACGCCGTCGACAAGGTCTACTACCTGGACAATCTTACCGAGACTGGCAGCGTCATCGACGACGTTCGTTTCAACGGGAATGTTGCGTACCTCAGCGACACAGCTGGCGCGCTCGTTGTCATGGATCTCACGACTGGCGAAGGCAAGCGTGTTCTTGTGGGCCACAGCTCTGCCGTGGCATGGTTCCCAATGGCCTACAATGGTAGTCTCGTTCCAGGATACCAGGGGGGCGACAGCACGCTCTCCGTGGGTCTTGACCAGATCGAAGTGTCCCCCGATGGTGTCTATCTCTACTATCAACCTTGCAACGGAGGCATGTACCGCATCGAGACGCAGTACGTCGACGGCGCCTTGACGAACAGCACTCTCGCGGAGAACCTGGGAGACTACGCGGTCCCTTTCGCGCTCACGCCCAGCACTGGAGGCACGACTATTGATGAAGACGGCAACATCTACGTGAGTGACACCAACCTGCTTGCTATCTGGAAGGTTAAGCCGGACGGATCGTCTTCGATTCTCGTTCAGGATGATGCCTTGGTCTGGACTGACCTGATGTGGGTTGATGCGGACAAGAACCTGTGGCTTCCGGCTTCCCAGATGAGACCTGGCGCGAATGGATTGATGGCTGATGGGCCAAACTACATCTTCACTTATCCAATTGATGCTGGCCCGTCGCCGATTGACCACGCATAAACATAGAGTCTCTTTGGAAGCAGACAAGATTCGAATGCATGTATATATATCTGTAGATAGCAATTGCATACCACACATAGTTCATACAAGTTCAATGATCTATCTAAGTTCAAAGCGAACTTTGCCCAGCAAGAGATTCCCTTGACGAAGTTATCGAAAGGTTGAGTTGACAAGATCTGATGAACATGTTCAAAGACTACTGTTCGGACGGCCGGCGGTGGCGGCATGACCGGACTCGGCCCGAGCATCGGCGGAGCGGGGCCAGCGCCGGGAGGGTGCCCCGGCCCAAACCGCCACTAATCTTGCGGAATGCTTTAAGGTTATCGTAACCCACAACTGATTTTAAGCTCCATTCTCCCAGGAATTTTGAAATAACCTTAACAGGCGCCACGCGGGAACTCTGCTTTTCATTCCTCACCAGCAGCCACGAACACACGCTTGCCATCTTCAGACGATCCCTTGAGACATCCCTCGATTGATAGGGCCGGCTCGAGCACCATCCTGGCGCGATGCCGGGCTTGCTCTAAGAGGTTCTACAATCGGGAGCGGGCCGAAACCCTTTCCGAACCAGCCTTCTCATTTCCAGTCATCTCTATGCATTATGGAGTCTTCGGTATACGCATCCACGGCGGGTAAGCAGCAGTTATCGTTGGCACTCAATGATATCGTTGAGAGATTGTGAAGTGGTACCCAGCTGACATTTGCGCTGCTGGCCCTGCCATTCAGTGGGACATGGCATGATCCCTGCAAGGCTGGGCAGGGGATGTTCGGGCGCGCTGAGGGGCCTGGAATGCAGCTCGTGTCCCCAAAAAACCGACCTTGAGGATTCGCCTGGGCTTGCTGGGTGCTTCTGTAGCGGCCGCTTATGTCGAAACCTCCCAATCTCGTTGGTTGTTGCTTCCTGCGGCTCATGCAGCACACCTCGTGTCGGACGACCAGACCTTGGTTGGCTTGCGCTAGCCTCCTTGTCAATCTCGTTCTCTTGGATATGGGACTTGGTTGGGTACTGTCTCGAAATTCTTATGGCCAGAAAACCCGTATCACTTCGGTGAAAGGATTTGTTGGGTCTGCTGGGGCTCTCTGCGCGGTCCGAAGTTCGTAACAGACGCAGATACAGAATGCAGCACGATAAGCTGTTCGGTTTTCAACCTCATGGCTTTTTTTGTGTCTAACACTTCATCTCGATTTAATTCGAGGCTGAGGCTTGGCGACTACCGAGACACCGCGAGCCCGAAAGTCACGAGGGCTGGACTGCACCAGAATTAGGTTTCTTCGTGTCTTGAACCGTGTGGAAGGGAGAGACACCCAAGCCCAACTTTCTTTCCCGTCCCCAGCTTCATCTACAGCCCCAAAGCCATCAGGAGGATACCTCCCGATCCAAACACACGTTTTCCCCAACCTCTGGTGACATTCGTCTCAGAGAGGGGCTGGAATTGTGGTATATCAGCGTGGTGGTTTTTGATCGCCTCAAAGCATGCGAAAGCGGTAGATACCCACTTGGCGACACTTGCTTCTTCCTGTCTTGTCACTTTGCCATGCATGGCAACCTAGCACGACATGGATGTCTCTCTTGCCCCTGTGTGGTAGGCTGGGCGGCGCCCATGTCCATGTTGCCGGCTTCCGTCCGCTATCTCGAGCGATACCAAGTCGAGTGTGTTGTGCCTTGCTGACGGCAAGGGAGGGTGCCGCCTGTGGTTCGGCAGATTGTTGGTTGTTGATGCCAGCGGCAAGCAGATCTTGGTCAGACTGTGTGCCGATGTGCCTGATTTCGGGCAGGATGCCTCTCTCTGGCCTCATTATTTCCGACCATCCTAGAGGAAGGAAGTTCTCTTTGTGAAATGATGAGATAGATACTCAAAAGGATGAAGAATCAATCCCCGGATCCCGTGCTGACTGCCAAATGCAGCCTTTATTGGGACATGTATCACGATCGTACGGCTGTCGAGACACCAATTTCACTGCCGCCCTAGAATCACCCAACTTCGATACCCAGGGAGCTCTCACACCTTGTGGCTGTAGTCTGCATCAACACAGCAGCTTTTGGCGGTGTCACCTTACCCCAGCCCGATGCAGAAGATCCTTCCCAGGGACCCAGGGGCCAGCTGGCTGCTCCTGCAGGGTGCATGGCGGGCAGTCGCCGTTGGTCAACTCTTTAAGGGGCCGTTCCTTCTCTCACGACCTCATCTGTGATTCATTCCGACACTGCTGTTGACAGTTGCCATCATCATTGCTGCTGTCGTTGCTGATGCTGCTGCTGTGTTGTTGGCTCAGATTTGGGTGTCGCTGATGCACCATCCACTTTCAAATTTCGGTGACTATCTGACAATACCTTATTGGGGGAAGAAACATCCAGAGAGCGAGACAGAGATCAGTCAGAGGGGCGAGTAGACGGCACTATCATCCCAAGCATCAGAAACACCGATCTACAGACAGCGACAAGCAACATCATTCCTCGCCCGGCTCTCAGGTATTCTTCGAGATCAGTTGGTCTTCATTCATACGCGTATACCCATTCATTATGATTGCTTCTGTTGTCCCGCTTGGGGTCTTTGGCCTCGTAGCCATCCTCATGAATCCAGTCACAGCCCAGAAAGAGGATCTGGGGACTGTTTTACAGTCCAAGAATCTCACGACATATTACAATCTGATCAAGGCATGCCGGAAATGGTACAACTGAGCGAGGGATGACTGCTGACCACCCACAGAAATATCCCGAGGTGCTCTTTAAGCTTCCAAATTATCAAGGCGTCACAGTCAGTCTATTTCATACATGTGACTATTCTAAGCTAAGATTGACTAGATTGTTGCGCCTTCCAACGCGGCGTTTGAGAATATCCCTGGAACCCAACTCAACGCAATCTGGAACGAGTCGGATCCTTCCATAGCCGTTCCTATCCTGGAGTACCACATCTTGCAGGGCACTGTGTCTACTGACGCTCTTGTGTCCGGTCCATCAGTCCTGCGTTCCTCTCTCCTCCAAGATTCAGCTTGGACGAATGTCACCGGCGGTCAGAACGTCCTTGTCAACAAGCAGCCTGGCGATGTCATCGTATTTACGTCCTCTGAAGGTATTCGCACAACCCAAGTAGAGGGCGACATCAAGTTTGCCGGCGGTCTTGTTCAGGTCGTGGACAATCTCCTAATCCCTCCTGCGAGACTGGAGAATACCACAGAGAGCTTCAAGCTGCCCGCATTCCTCGGTGCTTTGTACGCCGCCAAGCTCATTCCCGCCATATCGAATGAGAAGAACGTCACCATCTTCGCCCCACGCAACGAGGCCTTCCAGCGCATCGCCGGCTCCGTCAAGAACATGGACAGCAACGCCGTCAAGAAGTTCCTCAACTACCACGTCGTTCCCGGAAGAGTTTTGGCATCGTCCGACCTCAAGAACGGCACCAATCTCACCACTCTGGCGTCTCAGAGCCTGCGTACCGTCCGGTCCGGCAACAACCTCTTCTTGAACTCGGCGCAAATCATCCAGCCCGACATCCTCATCGCCAACGGCATCATGCACATCATAGACAACGTCTTGAACCCTGACGTGCCGTCGAACCCGAGCCCCGACGCCGCCAGCCAGCCTCCCGTCTTCCCCGAGAGCTCTGCTTCCGGCTTGCCTTTCACGACCGCACTTCCCTGCACTGTCAGCTGTCCGGTGACCACCTCAAGCGCCACTCTCACAGGCACCGCTGCCAGGACTGCTTCGACCACTGGCGTCAGGACCACCACCAGCCCTGGTCTTGCTGCTCCCCGTTGCACCGGTCTTAATGCCGGCGTGGCCGTGGGTCTCCTGGCAGGCATCGCCGCACTTGTTTAAGACGGACTGGGGCAGACTGAGAGAGAGAGCGGGAGAGAGGTTCAGTCATCACACTGCGATGGGAAAATTGGGTGGTTTCAGGCGATAATGAAGGCGTTGGGAGTAAATAGAATCAGACGATACCACTTTATGAGATAGAATAGTTAATGCATCAAATTACACACTCACTCTACCTGTTACTGCGCTGCTATCTGTATGAATCTATAAATTTAATGCTATGGTGACCACCTTGGTGATGTCGCTTTCCACAATTCATCTGATCTTGTCGATTCAACACCCTCCCTAGTATCCTTCTTGTCGCTATTGCTACTACTCTCATCAAGATCACATCAATCTTCTAGAGACAAGCCTTTCACGCCAAATCATCATCTCCTCATTTTCCACCACTAGCTGGGCCAGTTTGTCAACCAAAACGTATGCCAAGTGTTCCATGGTAGGATCAAACAGCGTAGAGAGCCATCCTAGTAATTGCTGTCTTGAAGCCAATTCTACTTCTCAAGAATACGTAGACCTCTGATGTATCCTAAGAGAACATCATAATCGACCAATTGTTAAAAGCTTTGAAAGCACGTGTCGGACGAATTGCGTAAGCATAGGCTGCGGATTTTCTTTCAACAGAATTCACTTTACTTGAATGCCAAACAACGAATATTAATCATCGTCTCAACCTCAACATGCTGAACTGCTGTCTACATGCCATTTACACACTCGTATTCCTTAACATCTATACTTATTCACACAAAAGGTTCTATCTAACACCAGCTCAGTCACTTGAAAGATTGACATTTCAGATACTTACCGGTTTGCCTCCTACCATGTGATTATCCATGGCTTAGGATATAACTAGGTAGGCTCCTAAAATGGACGTATCAAATGAATATCGCAAGAGCCTCAAACAACCTCCTCAGCAATGGGTATTCAAAGCACAACAGCCGCAACAGCATTCACCGCCGAGCCAGGGTCAGATTCCTACTTCGCTTGGGAGACGGAATCCTCGACCCCCGTCCTCACAGACCGGGCGAGCATCGCTTAACCTCCCGCGCCTCAGACCTGCATACAAAACCCCTCCATGCCCTGCCAGCACAACCCAACCTCTCACAGCGACCAACATCACCCGATACCACAATGCGATAAGAGGGGGGAAAACCTGATCCACAAGTCGTGGCAAGCCGTGGCAAATGCATGCTTACCTTATCCATGCTGCTTCGCTCAATGCAATGCAGCAAACCCTGCCTGCTGACAGCATGATACTTTGCCGAGAGCCCGCATCACAGAATCCCAGGTAATGAAAACGAAATGCCTTGGCAGGCATGCAGAACCGTCAGCACGAAGATATCAACGCATCCTGGCCCTCGTCTACGGCAAAGACAAAGATAACGTGTAACGGCGCGCCGCTTCGTCTCGTTCACCTGTCTTTCATTTTTCTCAACGCTCGTATCAAAGCAGGGTTCGCCTCAACTGAAACACACAGCGAATGCTGCAAGAAGGTCTCGATTGGACGACGTTCCACCATCCCCCCGAGTCCCGACCAACAGCAGCTTGACGTGCTGGACATGGGAGAAAGAGGCGTTTGGAGGGTTGGAGAGTCTTTGTTTAAAAATAAACGGCGGGGGAAAGTGCAGCGGTGACTGGCTGGGAGAAGCGGCTCTAGGGCCGAATACGATGGATGGAGGGGTTAGTCGGGAGCGGGGTTGGGGTTGGTTCTCAACGACCGACTGGATGGCACTGGAGGCGCTATGATGTACGACGTGAGATGTGGTTGTAGGCGAGTTTGCAGTTGGTGATGACGGGCGAGACAAACGATGCAACGTTGAAGAGGAAGCTTGAATTTTGCAATGTGGTATCGGTAAGACGGCACTTGGTGTCGAGTGAAGGAGTAGTCCCGGCCGTCTGTCTCGGCGCACCTTGACGGCTCGGCAATGGAAGGCACCGTTTGCCTTGATCCCAGGATCATGATCTTCATGCTGCCCTACACAGGAAGTTTTCTTGCAGTGCTACGGGCACCTAATTCCTGTGCTGTAACTGAGCCCTGCGTGTAAACCGAGTTGATGGGTCGGTCTAGTAAGGATTCAAGAGCACAAGGTCAGAAAGCCAAGAGCGAGCAATGCACTTTGGCCTCAACGACTTGGACCGTAAATGGTCAGAGGCCAACTGGCTGGCAATCTGAACGGGTAAATCGGAGCATTGTTGATGCCACAACGTGCTCGTTCGTGCTCGCCACGATGCACCTCGTCAGCCACCGCTCGAGAACATGTCTGCCCTCACAGAGCTAATGCATGCTGCATGCATTGCTGGCAACCCTCCAGCCAGTGGCAGAGACTTTGACGCAAGTTGAGAAGGGTTCCCGTCATCCCATCCAATGCTGTCTGCCAACTGCGCCTGCACCTACACTTGCAGCTGCATTGCTTCCATGGCTGAATGCGCCATACATGCCATCAACGTGCCAACTCCCACGGAAGCTACTGCCGCAACTCAGGCGGTGACCTCAACGTTCTGGGAACCCTTGGGCGATGTCGAAACAGACAAAGATGGAGGACTCTCGCCGAGATAACCAGCTGAGTGGGGGTACCTGTCAAAGACGGGGACAAAGGAAGGGCTCCCACCGCTTCGCCGGGACGCTCCCGGAGGCGTCGATCTTAAGACCAGCTTTCTGATTCGAGTGCGTGGCCTGGCGTCGGTGCAGATCCAGACGTCGCTTCGCGTCGAAGCCCAACTGGAAAACTTCACGGATGGTACTACGGCAAAGCCGGGAAGGGCGCTTCCAACGCCGATCACGTACTCGGGCTGTTGTTCGCCACGTCGCTTGGGAGGATATCCGGGACGAAGAAGCCTTAATGCTGATCTTCTGGTTAAGCTTTGAGCGGGTCGCCCGAGCTGCTGGGGCAAAGCGCGGCTTAGATGGACGACTGCTACAAGCAGTTGGGTAGCAGTCACATCGGCCGTCGATGATCTCGAGTCTTGTTCAACCTGTGCTTGACCGATTTCTCACATCCTCGTATTGCACGAGATGCAGATAGCTTATCACTGCCGCAAGAGCCTCGATACCAAGAGGTGGGCCGGTTTCTAGTCGTTGGTGAGCAGCAGCGGAGATAGGCTCACTCGCCTGAAGGTAACGGTGATGCTGGATTTGCCTTGGTCTGGTCTGAGTTGGTTTACTTTGCTTTGACCTCAGCTCTGTGCGGCAGCTGGCGTTGTTGCCTCTGTCTCGTATCGCGTCTGGCTGCAGAGGAAGAATCTTTTTCTGGATGCCGTATGCCAAGCTACCTTAAGGTAACAGACGCGCGGTGGGCCTTGTTTCCTGGCCGG
Source organism: Colletotrichum endophyticum (assembly GCA_027406105.1). Taxonomy (NCBI): domain Eukaryota; kingdom Fungi; phylum Ascomycota; class Sordariomycetes; order Glomerellales; family Glomerellaceae; genus Colletotrichum; species Colletotrichum endophyticum. Next base: position 4,491,757 of record JANVYF010000007.1, on the reverse strand, counting down.
ATCTGGATCAAGCTGAGCATTGACGTTATCACCACGTCTTGACGTGATTGTGGAAATTGCAGCAGGAGTCGGCCAAGACGGGTTTTGACAGACCGGCGCCGTGCTGGAGGACGCTATCGAGGATTTAGTCCTAAAGAGGTAGCATCTCTTATCGTGTGTACCAGCGGGCCAGGGACCAGGGAAGGGCAAGGTATGTCGTACAGGGGTCTTATGCAGGTACAAGGGCATCGTTGAGCTAAGGTGGCCGATGCATGGACGCCACAGAGCTAGCAGTCCGGGCACATCTCTTGCTGCTTTTCAGCGGTGTTGTGAGCCAATGAGCGGTTGTCTATCTGTACACTGGGCTCCAGGGTGTTGTCTTCGTCATGATCTAGGCTCCTGGGCACCGGGGCGGGCGAGCAGAGGGAGCTGGAGACTGGAGACTGAAGTCGGATCCCGCCAGTGAAGCGAAGACGGGAAGCGGGACGGGCAGGGTTTGCAGGCCCGACTGAGGGAGAAGAGTGATGCTCCATACACTATCTCCAGGGCTGAGAGCTCCGGCTGCTGCAGAGTGCCAATAGTGAGGTTTGGATAGATGTGCTGTCGTGAAGTCGGCCGTCATATCCACAGGCATGTCCACCGGCCAGCCAGCCAGCCGCACGGGGAGGGCCGAAACAGAGGGCAAGAGTCGTGATGGCTCTTTGATGTGTTATCGTGAAATCCAGTTGGGTGGTAATATTGGACAAACGACACGGCCAGAACGCACCAGACTCGGCTGATTCGGGGGTGATGGGGGTGGGCGAAAGACAGAGAGGCCGAACATGACTCTTGGGTGCCGAGAGGCAGTCTCCTCAAGCGGCAAGGTAACTGACGATGTGGAATATTGGTGAAAGAAAGAGCTTGCGAGTCTGGCTGAGCTAAGAGGCGCCGGACCCAAACTCAAGCACTCCCCCGTGTGGTTGAGTGAGAAGGGGGGGGTTCATCGTCTCATGTCGTCTGCGAGGGACGAGAAAGAAGGGACGACAAGACTCAGCAGGGGAGAAAGGCAGGCTCGGGGCAGGATACCTCCAGGCTTGCAGAAAGGCACGCAGTGACCGCTGGAAGAACCCCTCTTTACAGCTGACAGCCCCTGTAATCCAGCGCCACCAGCTGATGCCAATAGCGCTAGAACAGCAGCGTCTGGTGGGAGATTGCCCCCATCAGCATCAAGGGGCCGCTTGCCATGCGCTGAAAAGGGGATACTCGCTGAAGTGCAGTGAGAGGTGTCCATGTTCATGGCGGGAGGGAGCTGTTTGCGGACAGCCCACCTCAGACCAAGCCGGCGCCGCCGTCACAGCCATCGCCCACTGAAGACAAGTGCAGTGCGCCTGCGGCACCTCGAGGCAGGCGCCTGTGAAGGTACAAGGTTGAGGTACCCGTCCCGCCGTCCCGCACTTGGCCTTACTGATCTTAGCTCCTTCTGTAGCTGTCTGTCGCTGCTTGTGCTTTCTTCCCAGGCGTGAGGTGCCTTTCACCTCAGGTACCTAGCTGCGTCCAATCCTTCCTCTTCCAGGTTCATTTGGCCGAAGCCACCACCTCCAGCTCCCATTTACCTACTCGGCCTCGCCTTTCTTTCGCGCCTCTTCCGAACCTCTTTTCTTTCTCTCCTCATTTCACCTCGTCTGTTGCGAGTAATATCTATCCCTTCTCCTCTCCAGTCCTCGCCAGGTACTTGAGGGAATAATCACCAACATCCACGACGACAGTCAAGCCACTCGCTCTTTTCCAACAACCACCACATTCGCTACAACCTGTCCCAGCGCTTAATTGCTTCGAGGGACCGCAGCTCAAACGAGTCTGCCGCAGACCGTCTGCCATCTTGAATACCCGGACTCAATCCCACCTCACAATCCATACACAATGGACCAGGATTCATACAATCACCAATACTTCTCCCGCCAGGTCGCCGGTCAGCCTTCGCAAGCGACCACCGCCGCCGGCACTCCTATGCGCCCAGGCACTCCCGAGACCAACAACAGCCGCAATCCCTTCAACGATGGTGTCGAGTCTCAAGCATCCCAACGTCCCGGCATGGGCACAAACCCCTTTGGCACACCAGCCGTCTCTCGTCCCGCATCAAGCTTCGGCTCCTCCAGCGCCATTGGCACCCGCTTCGACGAGCGTTCCCAGCGCTACTTTCACTCAAGGCGCATTCGCAAGGAGGACGTAGAGAAGCCCTGGTTGGACAAGGCCGATCCCAAGGAGAAATGGGTCACAATCATTCCCATCGTCGGTATCCTGCTCGGTCTGGCCATCTCCGGTTTCCTCATCTGGGACGGTATTCACAGTGTCGTCAAGCACCAATACTGCCCTGTTCTCATTGAGGACTTCAGCTCTGGCAACCTTGACAGCAATGTTTGGACCAAGGAGGTCAACGTCGGAGGCTTTGGGTATGTCTCACCAATCTTCAAATCAAACTCTCAATCACTAACAACCTCTCAGCAATGGCGAATTCGAGTGGACAACCGCCGACGCCGAGAACATCTTCTTCCAGGATGGTGCCCTCGTCATCAAGCCCACTCTCACTGACAACACCATGATTGAGAAGGACACTCTCGTGGATTTGCTCAAGGATGGAACTTGCACGTCGGACAAGTTCTCTGACTGTGTTGCTGCCACCAACACGACCGCTGGAAACTCCACCATCGTCCCTCCCGTCAAGTCTGGCCGCCTCAACACCAAGAAGGGTGCCACCATCAAGTACGGCCGCGTCGAGGTTGTTGCCAAGCTCCCCAAGGGCGACTGGCTCTGGCCCGCCATCTGGATGATGCCCGTCGAGGACACTTACGGCTCCTGGCCCGCTTCTGGCGAGATTGACATCATGGAGTCTCGCGGCAACAACTGGACCTACGAGCAGGGTGGCGACAACATCATGTCTTCTGCTTTGCACTGGGGTCCCGACCAAGCCAACGACGCTTGGTGGAGGACCAACAACAAGCGTCAGGCCCTGCACACCACCTACGGCGACAACTTCAACACTTTCGGTCTCGAATGGTCGCAAAAGTACCTCTTCACCTACGTCAACAGCCGTCTGCTGCAGGTCATGTACACCAACTTCGATGAGCCCATGTGGCAGCGCGGTGACTTCCCCCAAGCCAACTCCAACGGCAGTCGCCTGACGGACGTCTGGAGTCAGACTGGCCGTGCCAACACGCCCTTTGACCAGAAGTTCTACCTCATCCTGAACGTCGCCGTCGGTGGCACGAACGGATGGTTCGAGGACGGCAAGTCCAACAAGCCCTGGCTCAACACCAGCCCCAACGCCAAGAAGGACTTCTGGACGGCTACTGACCAGTGGTTCCCCACCTGGACGCAGCCCGAGATGACCATCAAGAAGGTCTCCATGTGGCAGCAGTGCGACGGTAACGAGGAGCTGTAAAAAGGCGTCTCGCCCGTACGACACAATTGTTTTTCTTTCCAATATCAAGAACATATAGACAAGGTGAACATGCTATTTTTGGGATAGATGAAGGGGCGCGCGGTGTGGGTTTCACAACGGACGGCATTTGAATTTCGGAATACCAAATCTCTGGATGTTTCCTTGGAAGCTCGGCGCGCTGGTGGCACAATGCCGGCTGGATTTTGACGACATTTGTCTTGGATTACATTAATTGCGCCGCCGAGCCACGACGGAGTCGCAACACACTACTACCATAATGAATTTCAAAAAAGATTATTACGCATTATCTCATATGAAACCTTTGATTCAATCAAAAGTTGTCCCGTCAATTTGAGCGTCACCACCCGAATGCCTTGCAGCAGCAGCATGTTATCCCTGCATATCAACTCAAGGCAGGTAAATCGCCGATGCAGTCATCCAATACGGCCGTCGCTGAGGTCTTGGTCACAGCCATGTTTTCTTCCCGGTTCTTTATTCTCTCATGCATGCCATGCCACACATACACGGCACGGCTTATCGCAGCATCCGGCCGAGGCAAACGAGATGCAGACACTCACTTGTGTGGCGAACTAGGCGCAAAGATGTGTATCCGAACCTATGTGTGGTCTGGATTCGATAAAAGTCCTCTCGGCCTGCAGCCCTGCGGCGGCGGTGGACTTGGTACGCAGTACACGACAGAGCCAAGCATTCTGCGGGCGGATCTTGTCGAATGGGAAAGGGAGGATACGGGGAAAATCAATGTGCGTGCTGTATGCAATGCTACCTGCACTGGCAGTTGATAGCCATCGCCACTGTCGTCGAGTTGGACAAAAGTCCTGCAGAAGAAGCGCATGACTGACTTGACGTGGTGACTCTCCAAAAGGTAAGATTGCGCAAGGCGGATCTGGCTGGGTCTCACGTGTCACAGACAAAATACAATGGGCTTGGGAATTGCTTCTTCTATTGTTTATAGAAAAAGGGTTTCTTTGGTCTCATCACGATCAACACCGTGTCTTGCGGCAGGTATAGAGTTTAGAGACTATGGGGAAAGCTGGGAAAGCAGTATGATGCAGAAACCCCGCTGAATAGTAAATCAAATGTCTTTCTTCAGTGATTGGGGCTGTATCCCTCCCTTCTGGGTCACGGCGAACACCAAGATGGCGATTTTCGAGGGCGGAGTGAATCAGTGGGTATGGTGTTCTTTCTGCCCCATCTCAGTCCCGCCCCTCACGTCGGGATTTGTGTTATCGGGGTGTTTTTTTGCCAGGGCTCCAGGGCTCCAGGGCATGATGCGCTGGGTCGGACTATTTTCCTCAGCTCCGGAGCTAGAGGAAACTAGTCGTTCATAGTTGGCTTCAGGTTGAGGTAGATGGTGATGTGTGGAGTCTCGCGATAGTGTTAGTGCCCGCTGTGTTTCCGATCACCCAAAAACGAAAAGCGACGCCGCCGCGTGGGAGACGGCATCCGCAAAAAAAGCGGAGGTGCACAATTCAAGCTTATGGGAGATGTGCAACCGTTCCACATTCCGCTTGAGAGCGAGAGAATGATCTCCAATGTTTTAGCTCGTGGATTTGTGGCCTTCTCACGGACCAGAAGAAATAAGCGAGTTCGCGGGAACAATTACAAACAGGCGACGGAGACGATTTTTGCGTGGGAGGATTTGCGGCGGGCGGCGGCCGAAAGAATTGTGGATGATGGACACCCCTCCCCTGTTGATGGGAGAGTGGTCTTGCCAGCTGGTGGACCGGCCGTCCCGCCGGGGGTCAGGGATCGAGAACTTCGGGCGAGGATGCCGGTCGGCAGGTTGTCAGAATCCCTCGTGCAACCCTGGCCAGGTTCAAGGCAAGTTTCCCATGCGTTGACAGTTTCTTTCCGTGATGGATCGCTGCTTTGGCCTTGTTGCATGTCTTCCAAGTTGTCAGCAATGCATCTACACAGCAGCCACAAGCAGCCAGACTCTGGTAACATGCGGTTGCGACTCGGTCAAAGCCCGTCCAGCGAGGCTTACCAACCGATAAGACAGAGATGCCTGCCTGTCCGCTCTGATAGCGAGCGGGTTTCTCGTCAGAGCCGCAGGGAGCATTGGGAATCCTACGCTGGCAACTTATCGTCGGCCGCATTCAACAACCAGAATGGCATGGCAGCGCTGACGAGAGACTCTTTTTTGGAGACATGTTACGCCCCGTCGTTTGAACGCGTCACATTGATCACGCCGTGGTGAGGTCCACAGACTCCCCGTGTTTCTCCTTCGCCATTCTGGTCTGGTTTGTTATCCTGAACACGGCATGTTAATGCCTCGTGGCTGGCTGTTTGGCCGACTGAAATATCCTTTTTGATTTGCTGGGTGTTTGCAGAAACGATGGAGAAACGCGCCCTGACCTCAGCTTGAAAAATGGGCTGACGGGGAGAGATGGAGACCAGATTGCGAAAAGCTCCTCCGCAGATGTGACTGAACATCTTGATTGCAAGAAGACCAGGGGCGACGAACACGTCGCACGGAGGTGGAGGCTAATTGGGTCCTCCGGGTGATCCGCCGGTGAATCTTCCTCCCCCATGTCGGTGTGTAGAGTGGGCCGGCCGGACAGGCAGCGAGGCCCCCGGCGCCGTGAAGCAATAACTGCAGGTATTCCGCCGAGGAATGTTTGATGAGACACACTTTGCGGGTCGGCGACTGAAGTGCTACCGGCCGGCGGTAGACAGCTAAGCTCAGTCAAGGCGATTCGTTAGTCATTGAGCCCGCGGTCTAGCACCTCAACACAGCGCGACGCGTGGTGCTGTGACTGTTCTTGGAATAGATGATGAGCTGGCTCAGTTCGATAAGGCTGACATCTGGACCTCATCAAACAGGGGGCTTGATGCGAAAATATCTACGCGACGGATGCCACAGATGAGAGTCGCGTACCCGGCCCCTTGGCCCAAAACTGGCCGACCCAATACAGCGGGCTCCCGAGATGAAGCAGACGCCACGGGCAAGCCGTCCATGGTAATTCTGCGATTAAGAGAACCCGTTATCGTGGTTGTTGGCGAACTCTGAGTCTAGCTTGGTCTCGTTGGAGGCAACCATCACGCGCCTAGCCGCCTCGTCATCTCCTGGCCCCTTTTTGCAGAGGCAGCAAGTAGTAAGTGCCCTGCGGGCGGCAATGAAGAGAGTAGCCGCGTGGAAAGCCCTGATTTAGAAGACGTGCTAGCATCTGCTACCCCTTTTCAGAGCGATTTGTGGAAATTGAAAATGAACGCCACGATGTCTGCAACTAAGGCTCTGATTGGCAGGCGGTGCGAAGCGTGTGGTCAAGGCCAGGCCAGGCCGGCCAGGAGAATCTGACAGTGTCAGAAAAGCTTGATCCCTTCTTTTACAGAGAACGGTTCATCCTTCCTCCGAGTCTGGTGAATCAATTGGCCAAGAACCTGCAGTTGTAAGCATGTTATCGAAGAAGACTTCGATAGGTGAGATGTCGGTGAGCGACATCTGCTGTCAGCAATATTTGGAGCAGTGGCCCGTGATAAGCTTAAATGCCAGGACAGACCAGGGGCCCTGTTGGTGATAATGGGCGTTGTGTTCCTAAACCCTGCCTCTGCAAAAGGTTTTGGTGGTGATTCTTGAATTCGGCTTGAGCATTATTAGGCAAATGTGAGAACGTCCCTTGATAAGACAACTGACATTTGTGGTGTCAACCACGTGTGCTTGTTTCTGTGTGCGTGTCGTCTTATCGAGTCGGAGCCTCATGGCCGTTACAACGCGGAACGTCCCATCTGAGCAGCACCATCACGACGGTCGCTACCAACCAAAATCTTGCTTCCTCGCCCCTTCCCGTTAAGATTCCAACGGCGAAGGAATGGCTGGTTGGTCGATGCCGTTTGGCGATTCTGGTATGGTGGTGAGCGTGTGTGGCATTGGAGAGCACGGATTGGCGGGTTTGTTGCTGCATCCTCTTGCGCGCTGCAACTCCACTGATGAATACGAAAAAATGGCGCCTTGCACGCCCCCAAAAATAAACACAGCCACCCCCGGCGCCGGTGGGAGGTACTTTGTACATGGGTTTTCTTTTCGTGTGCATTATTTCCAATATTCTGTCCGTTTGCCCTGCGCTGAAGGTGGGCATATCTCGTTCCCGCTCGCCAACACGGCCGGAAGATTTAGCGATCACAATGGGGAAATAATGGGCCTGAATCTGGCCTCAGTGCATGTCGTCTCGCCGCCGTCAGCCGTAATCTCGCACATAGTCAAGTAGCCTACTGGCCCGCCGTCATGATGCAATTTGTCGATATCAAGCATAGTTTGCGTGAAACAAGTTCGTTGAGCGGCATCGCCACCTGCAACCTCGAGTGGACGGCCGAACGTTCCTCATTGTCCGGATCTGGCATGGTACTCTCTGCGGCGTCGCCACAATTGGATATCCTTCGCTTTGACCAGCTCATCGTGAATGTTTGGTTCTTCAGCCGCGAGTGCTCACGTGCTCTGTCGCGAGGCCAGTTTCGTGCCATCAAGGACTGCTCGCAGAAGGCTAGCACAAGTACCCGTGTTGAATTTGCCAGCAAGCTGCAGGCGATCTCATCACGGACCAAATCGGTCGCGGTGATACGAAGAGTGATGAGAAAAGGAGAGCATGCCAAAGTAGGCGTGTTGAACTCTGCGTTGAAGCTTGCATGAGCGTTCAAGTCCATCCGAACTTCGCAGCGAGCCAACACGGCCATGGCCAAGCTGAATACGGAGCAAGCAGATACTCTGTTGGCTGTACTGTCCACAGTTGACTTACATCGTCGCAGAGGGAGACATCGGACAAAGCATGTTGAGACTTTCCTAGCCTTAGCGTCCCAGGAGTCAGGTCTGGCGCCGCCGTCTCATCCCTCCTTAGCGGCGGTACCATGGCTTTGCGCCGTCCTTGTCAGTCGGGCCCACGGGCTCTACTTGCACCTGGGCGTTCCAGAAGCTATGCTCTAATATTTTTGTTAGCGTGGTGTATTTTTCCTGACAATATTTCTTCTTTTGCTGCCACACAAAAAAGGGACTTTGTACCTGTGGCTAATTAGCCGGCCACCCGTTGCTCATCTGATAGTATATGCAGGTAGAGAGCATGGACGAACCCCTGTTCGCGCCACTCATCGGGGCCACGCCGCTGCTTTAAGGACCACAGAGATTCTCAGATTGCGGTCCCTACTCACTAAGTGAACCCCTGTGAGTAGTCATCCGATTTATCCCTCTGCAGAGTAGACCGACCGCATTTCCATGCCGCCGTACGTTGAAGATGCCGTTGGCTTCCCGACATTCGCGATAATCAGTGTCTCTCCTCCAGATTCCGGTGCTTTGTCGAAACGTCATCGTCTCATGAATGTTGTCAGCGACTTTCTTTGTCGGCCGCAGAGCATTTCCGCAATCGGCAACCCGATGCAAATTCTTTGTCCAAATTGATCTCTCTGGTATTGCCGCTGATGTTCGCCGGAATCGACGAGCCGATCAGGCGGTTGCAATTTTGCATATGACGAGGCACGATAAGAATCTTTTGTAGACAATGCAAAGCCAGCCGCAGCCGCAGCCGCAGCTGCGTGGCCCGTCCAATGCTTAGAGCCTGGCCCCATGTGGAAGACCCTCGAAGAGCGTAGCTTCTCAACAGGGCCCATCTTGATACGGCAACTATTGGGTGTCCTAGTGGTTTGATAGTGCGGGTGGTTCTTTTCGGCCAGCCAGCCAGAGCTGTCAATATGCGGACTCGGGAAAGCTGAATAGGCATCGTGCAACCTTTGGCGTTTCTCATCCTGAATATTGGGGAGACTGCCAAGCCAGTAGCTTGGAGAGATGGGAGTACGTGGATTCGAGCATACTTTTTCTTGACCGTTACCCTCGACTCAGCTCCAAGCCAGGGCATCTTGAGACCAGACTGGATGCGTTCATGGCCCTGGCCAAGATAACGTTTTTCGAGGGGTTTTGGTACAAGGGGTAGAGACCGAAAAAAATCAGAGTTGATGTGTGACAAAGACGGTGTCACCTCCAAGGCTGAAATCCCAAAGTCTGATGAGCATCGAACCCCTCGACGGTTGTCCCCCCGGAGGTCTCAGTTCCAACTGCAGCGAGGTGTACATTTCCGACTCGAAATGATGTAGCGAGGCTGATAATTGGGTTCAACAGCCGCGAGACGAGATGTGTTAGGGCGCAGCCCAGCAGCGTGGGAAGCCGGCAGTGGCAACCGCGAGCGAGGCCGGCCGACATGCCGTAGTTGGTCCTATTGATATCTCGGTATATCTGACTCGAGATGGGCAGCCGGGCAGGCGCTGACGGGGCGGGAGCCATGTGTCAGGGGTGGCGGGCACCATTCTCTGCGTGGTTATCAAGGGTCGCAGCCTATATCCGTAGCGGGTTGGGCGAGAAAGAGAGAGTGCTTGCGCAATCTGGCTGATATGGCATGAGGTTCGGAAGGGTGGCTTGGCTGAATCAAAGGCGTTGGCTAGTGCCAATGGCCATGAGTTGTTTCGTCTTGGAGGGCAGCGGTGCAAACACGCTTCTCAGGTGTAGTGCAGCACGGGATATCCGGTGGACGAGGTCGACCCAGTATATCGGAGAATATGCTGTACGGCAGCGAAGTACGGAGCAGGGTTCGCAGGGCTCCTAGGTAACGGCGGGAATATCGTCACGGCATCGGAAGATGGGCCGATGGCGATGGGTTGCACGGATTGTTGTTTGGGTCTGACAGTAGGGGTCGGTGATGTCGATCCCCAAGTCCCGATTGAGCGGCATCGCGGACCCGAACCGTGGGTATGGTTCTTTGGCGATTCTAGCGAGGACGAGGTACGGCATGTTGGAGATGCCGCCGCGTAGAACCTCATCGGCAGCAGGGAATGTTGAAAGAAACGGCCTCTTGGCGGCGAAATGCTCAAAAGCTGCATGGCGAGGCTAGACAGCCTAGCTGGGCCACGGGTAAAAATGGCAGAGCGCCACCCTGGTAACCGCGCACAGGACGAGGTGAGGTGGTGAGGTGCTCTTGGACGACCTGGAAGCTTGACGACGACGACGACGAACAAGCCGACGGCCACCAGCCGGGCGCGACTGCCTCCGGGCCTGCCTAGCTCATCCGAGCTCCACTTCTGGTCCCATCAGACAGGGAAGCACGGGCCAGGCGACGGCTCAGGCTCAGGCACAGTCGGCGCTAAGGTCGCTAAGGCAAGGTAAGCGGGGCCAGCAAGCACCACATGTGAACCTTCACCCCCCTGACCCCTGCTCCTTCCCATTCGTTTCCCTCGAACGTCCCACACACCCACTTGACTGAGTGTTCATGACCCCTGTTCATTGTTCCTTGCACCTTCCCGTTCAGCACTCAGAGTTGACCCTTGTCCCTTGGCAGCCACGATGCGATGTTCGACAACCACGCCCCTCCCTCCTCCCAAGACCTCGACTACGACCCTTGTCCTGCCTGTGTACCTACCTTACCAAGTGTAGGTGGACTTACCGTATCCGGGCATCATGGCCATCCGGCGCATCTGCGTTTTATTTTTCTCATGTTTTCTTTCACTCTTTATTTTGCCTTGTTGTTTTCCGCAAGCTAGCCCTCTTCAAGCTACGCTCTCAATCTCCACTGTTGGCTGCTGGCTGTCCCCTCTACACTGCAGCTCATCGCATTAAACACACCCGGCACCCTCGCTCATTTCCACCACGGAACCCGACGAGAGGGACTCACATCATCCTGCTTTCCTAGACAGCGTCTTTCTTTTCTCTGCCCCCTCCAATCCCTCCCTGAGGTGCTCTCACTCTCTACCGGAGCCGTCCTCCACACGCCCCCTTGTGTTCTTTCGTTTGCACAATCCCGGCAGAGTCCCAGTCAGTCAGTCAGTCAACCAGTCCATCACGGCGTGGCAACCAAACCATCCCGAAGATCGTCGATTTCGTCCCGTCTGTCAACCACCAAAACTCTCCAGGCAGGGCAGCGCCCCGGCATATTCGAATCGAATAGAGTGAAATCTCACTCCCCATCGTCATCATCATCCCGGCTCGCTTCGTTTATCCTCACCTCGCCTCGCCCGGCCTCGCAAAAAGGTACAGTACCCGCCACCACACCTGTCCGCTCTCACGGGAAGTCTCCCATGCCATGCCATGCCATGCCATGCCATGGTTGCATCTGCAGCCAGCTCAGCATGCTGCCTGTCCTCTCCCTCCCACTCACACCCATCCCCTTCCGTGAACCACGCCCAAAGCCCCAATATCCCCTCCCCGTCCTACCTTGCCTCAAGTCGGGTACCTTAGTGCCCTCCTAAAGATATCCTTGCTCGCCTGTGGCCCTTGCTCTGGCGTGCCTAAGGTAGTGGATGGCTCCAAGGTCCAGCAGCTCTTAGCTTCAGCCAGCTCCAAGCAGCTCTAGACCCGGCCCCTGGCCGAAGGAGGATTTTCCCTAATCACCTCCCCCACTCACCCAACACTGACTGCACTTGCACTCACTACCTTACCTTACCACAACCGCCATCGCCTTTTCCTCTTATCCACCGGCCGCTCTGCCTGAGAGACGGGCTGACTGCGCTATCCGCCCTGCTATCCCTGATCTCTCTGGCGAGGCTCGTCCACGCCTTGCCCGATTGGCCCTCTCACTCTTCCTTGCCCGTACTCCTGCGCCTTCGTCCCCTCATTAACCTTCACATCTCCTCCCTCGTCCTCGTCCATTGACTTGGCTTTCTTCCCTTTCTCTCTCCCTCGAGATCGTCTTCCAGACTAACCCTCAAGGCGCCTTCAATAGAGACCAGAGGTTCGCACTCTTCAAGAAGTGCCTCCTCACCGGCTTGTCGTTTGCCAAACGGTCCACATTCCTCGACTCGACATCAGCGAGATTCGACAACCGCCGTCTTCGTCAATGGTAGCCTGAATCTCCAACTCACAATCGCTACTATACTTGCTCGGCTCCACTTGGAAGCCTGTACACTCGCTATCCCAGTAACCCAATCTGACTTCGACTTCACTTGAACTCGAACACCTCGTCAGTTCGCCCCAACCTCATCAACATGGGCATCGGCGGCTACTTCAAGGCCGACAAGGCCGAAGCTCCTCGCGGGGCCAGTCCGCCAAACCGCACAAGTCAGCCCGCCGTCTCCGAGAAGGGTCACTCCCACCAGGGAAGCTCCAACGACATGGAGCTTCAACCGCCCACTCCTCGCTACAACTCCCGTCCCCAGTCCATTTCAGGCCGTTCAACACGCTCCAACGGCAGCTCCATGTTCCTCGACGACATCAAGCATGAGGTCATGGTCAACTACCTCTACCAGCAACAATGCTCTCACTTGTGGGTCAGCGACGGCTCTGGCGAGATCGAGGGTGTCCTTCTTCGAAAGGCCAGGGGCCAATACATGGCCTGCCCACCGCAACTGGGCAACTCGCCCTTCGCCCTGGCCTGCGCCGCTCTCAACGTCCAGTGCGCCATGACAGTGAACTCTCGTGTCATCAAGACCTTCCTCCAGTGGACGCCCGACGCCGTCGACGTTCCTCTGATGAATGGTCTGAGGGTACAGATTCTCCCCACTATCGAGGACTTGCCAAGAGCGAGAAAGCACCAGTTCGCCGCCTTTGTCGCCTCAGAAGGCCTTCTCATTGTTTGGGACGACGATGCCTTGCATCTGGTTCAGAGAGCCAAGGCCATCGAGTCGGAGCTCATGGAGCTCGTCTGGAAGGCCGGCGCTGAAGAGGAGGAGGGTGACGAAAAGAAGGGCCCCACTGTTGCCGACTACGAGATCGACGAGGAGAGTGGTGAGATCAAGCCCGAGAAGCGTCCTGTCCACCTTCTCAACACCTACCTGGTGTCCATCACTCTGGTTCTTGTCACCGTCTCCCTTGGTGCCGCTTGGAGACAACTTGCCATCGAAGTCTCTGTTGACGGCGATTACCTTCGTCTGGCTCTCGTTGCCCTCTTCCCGGTTCAGATCTTCTTCACTCTCTTCTTCGCCCAAGTCATTGTCGGTTGCTTGGCTCAAATCTTCGGCCCCATCCGTCAGTTGACCATCAACTCCAAGTTCTACTCCGCACGCCCTCCCCCAAGACTGCAAAGCTCGATCCTGCCTCACATCACCGTCCAGTGCCCTGTGTACAAGGAGGGTCTGGGTGGTGTCATTGCTCCCACAGTCAAGTCCATCAAGCAGGCCATGTCCACCTATGAGCTTCAGGGTGGTTCTGCCAACATGTTCATCAACGATGACGGTATCCAGTTGATCTCTGAGGAGGACCGCCGCGCCCGTATTGAGTTCTATGCCGACCACAGCATCGGTTGGGTCGGTCGTCCCAAGCACGGCGAGGATGGCTTCGTTCGTCGCGGCAAGTTCAAGAAGGCTTCCAACATGAACTACGCCCTCATGATCTCCAACAAGGTCGAAGAGAAGCTCCAGCAGATCAACCGCCCCAATGAATGGACCCAGCACGACGAAGCCCAGGCTTACGAGATCGCCCTCAAGGAGGTTCTCGAGGCTGATGGCCGCGCGTGGGCTGACGGTAACATTCGTGTTGGCGACTACATCCTCATCATTGATTCCGATACTCGTATTCCTGCCGACTGTCTGCTCGACGCCGTCTCTGAGATGGAGCAGTCTCCTGATGTCGGTATTATGCAATTCTCTTCCGGTGTCATGCAGGTTGTCCACACTTACTTCGAGAACGGTATCACCTTCTTCACCAACCTTATCTACTCCGCCATTCGTTACACGGTCTCCAACGGCGATGTCGCTCCTTTTGTCGGTCACAACGCCATTCTCCGATGGACAGCTATTCAACAGGTCGGTTACTTCGATGAGGACGGATACGAGAAGTTTTGGTCCGAGTCTCACGTGTCTGAGGACTTCGATATGTCTCTTCGTCTCCAGTGCAACGGCTACATCATCCGGTTAGCTGCTTGGGCCGGCGAAGGTTTCAAGGAAGGTGTCTCTCTTACTGTGTACGACGAGCTGGCGCGTTGGGAGAAGTACGCTTACGGCTGCAACGAGCTGCTCTTCCACCCCATCCGCACCTGGCTCTGGAGAGGCCCCTTCACCCCGCTGTTCCGCAAGTTCCTGTTCAGCAACATCCGTTTTACCTCCAAGATCACCGTCGTCTCGTACATTGGCACGTATTATGCCATTGGCGCCGCCTGGATCATGACTTCAGTCAACTACTTCCTCATGGGTTGGTACAACGGATACCTTGACAAGTACTACGTCGACTCGTGGCAGGTGTGGTTCTCCATCATTATCGTGTTCAACGGTCTTGGTAACGTCGCTCTCGCTGTGATGCGCTATCGTGTCGGCGAGAAGGGCTTGCTCTGGGCCTTCTTCGAGAACATCAAGTGGACTTTCCTGCTTGCCATCTTCCTCGGTGGTCTCAGCTTGCACGTCAGCCAGGCCCTGTTGGCTCACATGTTCGAGATTGACATGACGTGGGGAGCGACGTCCAAGGAGGCCGAGTTCTCCAACTTCTTCATTGAGGTTCCCAAGGTTTTGAAGAAGGTGAGTTCTTTTAATCAGCTCCCCCCTCAGCTTCGTCAGCTTTTGGTGGCGGTGCCCCCACATTCCTGTGGCCACCCTCGCCAATCGCGACGCGGTCGCAGCGCCATGTTGTGTGTTGTCCGTCTCATTCGAGCAATTGCTGACATTATTTTTCAATAGTTCAAATTCTCCATGCTCTTCTCGTGCATTTTCATCGCCGGAATGATCATCCTGGCGGTTGCGCCTTTCGTCCCTTACGACTGGCGCATCACCGACTTCGTCGCCATCCTCCCGATGGCCACCGTTTCCGCCAGTCATCTGCTCCTGCCCATTGCCCTCAACCCCGCTCTCATGACCTTCTCGTGGTAATTGATTTATCACGGAAATCTGTTTGCGCATAATTTCGATTTTGCATGGGCCCTACGCGGCGGTCGATATTTGTACAGTCCCAACAGCGGGCATTGAGGAGTTTTTCCACATCGGTATAGACATTGGATGGAGTTGCAACAGGATTGATACCTAGACTTACAGCTTGAGCACATCATGACATGATCAGTGGGGCTCTTGTTTCTTTCTCAAACTGGATATGACGCAAATATTTCTCTACTTATATTTAAAGCTTAATCTCTTTTATGACGAGTATGGAGGCTGGCAAAGCCATCAAGGGAACAGGAATCGGACGACGGGACAGGCAATGAACTGGATGACGGTTATCATAGGTCGCCCTGATGATGGGAATTCGTTCTTTCGCACAACATAGACAAAATTACCACCCATCAAACTCTCTTCTTCCGTTTCACGTGACCAGCCTCCTGGGTAGTGAGTGATCCATGTGCTCAAGTGGTAAGTAACCTCACTGTCGGTGGTCCTTCGACTAAGGGAGTACCACAGTCCCATGCATCGCATCTCAATGCTAGTTTATAAGTAAAATATCCACAATGCATTCAGCTGATAGCCCGCACAAATTAGACTTTGCTCCATCCCTGACTAATCTTTAGTGATCATAAAGGCGATGAAGCTATCGTCGTTAGTCAGACGGAGTCCTGCCGGCAGCGTACTGCATGAATATCTCCAACTCTGTCCTGCGCCTCTGCTTGCGACCGAGTATTTCTCTATCAATGCTCATCCGTCCAATCCGGGGCCTCTTCTCTTATTCTGTCCTCTCGTCTCTCACACGCAGCCTGTCTCCAACGATGAGGTCTCCAATTGCTGGCTGTCAGAGGCAGTCGTGAAGGTCCACCTTCATCAAGGACGATCATTTTCCGGGGAAGAGATGTACTTGAAGAGGCACTGAGTCATTAAATCGATATTACACCTCGCGGCTACGGCTCACATGTGCCGTCAGTTCTCCTCGGTGCCTCTCAACACACGTGACAAGGCTCTCTTGCGCAAGACATGCGTCTTCACATATAGCTCCTAATCCGTACGTATATGATTCGTTCAGCAGCCAGAAATCAAGTCTTTTGTCGACTGTATCTTTGAGACCAAGGTCCGCACTTTGGACAACGTTCAAGCGATGAAAAGTGAGCGGTAATTCTCAGCTCTCGTCAGAGCCTGAATTAGAAAGTTTTATCTTAATCCTCTCCATCATCCGTCATTCCAGTAGTATACTGTCACATCGTGTTACAACGCCTTGCGTGAACCCCAAGTAGATGCTTCAATAGCGCGGGCTCATGTGACATCTAGAGTTTGGTCTGTGATGCTCTCCAAATCGATTGCAAAGGTGGTTTTCTTCGATTCGTCCTGTCCATTCCTTCAAGGCAATGGGGTTCTAGCCTATCAGTCCACCAGTGACGGTATGTTCTTTGGCCTGCAGTAATGTGATTTGTGAACATCCCCTTGTATAAATAAAACTCTCTTGAAGTATCTTCTTCTAAAAGGGCTGTAACAATGATTATCATGTCTTGAGTTTCTGGTTTTGAGTTTAAAAGAGCCTATTTTCTAATTACGATTGCGTGTGGGAGACCAGACACGGTGTCCTGTCGTCTTCAAAAATCACACATCGACTTTTCTGTCGCCGCTCGTTGCTCTTTGGTCCTAGCCTTAGTCAGTCATTCCTGCGAATAGTCATGTTGAGTATCTTCTTCTGAGCCTGACGATGCGAGAATTGTGTACATCACATAGGTACTGAACGCATGATCGACTCCGGAAGCTCTTAGCAAGCAGCTAGCGGAACAGCGTGACACTTAATTACATCTGTCCTTCTGCTAAAGTTTGTATAGGGATACGAGTCTGATCTTTATAAAAAGATCTGACCCCTGCTTGAAGGTGGCTTAGTATTATGATGTTTGTGAGCTGCCATCGCGGCATCTTTTCATACTTGTTACTCCTCAAACTACCGAGAGTTATAGCTATATATTCCTCCGCCTACCATATCCTAAAGATATGGTCACCAATTCAACGTGTCCCGTGTTATGTGCTTCAATTTGCTGCGAATATCAAAGCGCGAACAGTTCTGAGTGCGGGGCGGCTTCAGCTTGGAAGTAGCAGGATGATCCTTTTTACGCTTCTTAGGACGTCTACTATAAAGGCAAGCGTTCCATTATAGTCTGTTTATCCATTTACAATACGCTAGCAGTGATGACCCTGTGCCGTCTATAGGGGGTCTCGGGGGCAGTTCTGACGCGAGGATGAAGTCCAAGACTGCTCATAAAACTTACTGTCATGTTTGCCATGCTGAGAGCGCAATGCCCCTTTCTGACGATATGATCTGTGCTTTTTTGAATCGTACAACTGAACTCAGTCTTTTCTTATAAGCCCATTTGCTACATAGGGTCATCCCTGAAGGGTCTTGGAAAGCTGAACCACTAGATCATGTTGTATGCGGAAGCTTTAAACACTTAAAGCTTGGTTGAAAATTGGGAGTTCATATAAAAATGGATTGAGTCATTTCCAAACTGGGTCATCAATTGTTAAGCCGGAAGTTATTTCCTCTTCACGCACATGTCAGCAACCGAGCTCACTCAAGATGAAAGGCCGTCCCTGTACAGGCTTTCAATGTTCCTGTCTTCCCAGGCCTCAAGCTTCCTGATGATGTCTCTGCTATTTGGTATTTCTCATGTTTTGAAGGAGAATACGTCGACAATGCCACGACCTACAAGATCACTCCTGCTGCTCGTACCCAGCAGCGCGAATGCTGCAGAATTCCGGGGCTTTCGATAGACCCAGGCTCAAAAAGAAAAAAGAGAAAAATGGTCAAGGCTTTCATTGGGCTGTGGCTGAGGTCGAAAAGGCTTGAGAGCCTCAACTATGTTCCCTTGAATAGAATTTGGGGTGGCCGAGCTTCTTTTACTGGGGGCATGCTAATTCGGCCCTGGCCCAGGTTTTTATTTAAGAACTTCGAATGAGGAATACTCCCAGCATGCAAGAAGACCGGAATGCAGGGAGCGGGCCGACACTTTCAAGCTCTCGATAGCTTTGCCAGTCGCTCAGGAGCAGCTAAGCCCCTGACTGGCTTCGAGGGACTGATCACATTCCTGCTGGTCTTGTACCTTCGCTTACTCGGTCAATTATTACCCCAATAGCCGTCAGATAATCAGGGAAAGAGAATGAGAGACTACCGCGATCCGGGATGCTTGTTCACCGGGGATGTCAAGAAAAGGGGGATAGGAGATTTGTTATACTTACTAGGGTATTTTGGGCACGCGCCTTAAAACAAATGGCAGCCAGAGCCGAGCCGAATTTCTCGGGAACTGAAAAGGAAGCCGGTATATTCAGAGACCTTAAATCATGCGAGGAGAATGCCAAGCCACTTGGAAGACACGCGGAAGCTTTTACTTCCATCCCCCACCTGACATTGATTGAAAAGCAGCGCCCCGGCCGCCCCTAGAAAGCAGGAAGAGCAAACGCAATGAGTTCGTCTATAGCATCATTTACTATAGAGAACATGGCAAAAGGTGGGAAATGTCGACGGAGCAAGCTTGTGGCTCCGGAAGTAGTCGCGTCAATACTTTATCCTGCCACCCTGTTAATGGCGCTGATACCACGCCAGAGGATCAAGATAACAGTGACGAGAAGAACCACTACTTCACATAACAGAGGCTTGGGAGAGGCCAGGAACGAATTCATCAGATATCGAGAATACCTAGCTGCTTGCCTGGGTGACAATGGGTTGAGGTTGAGCATTATGGCGATCGGGCTTGAGAGCACTGGGGAACCCCTTTTATCGTTGTTGCTACCGATCACGATAGCGTCAATACTGCGCTAATTCCAACCATGGGAGCAACCGGCCGCATGCACCAATAAACACATGAGAGAAGACATTTATGTAAGGTGACTGGATCAATTCGTTCCATCGTTCGAATAGCTCTAGGGTGTCTCTAAAACTAAAGAAATCAACCCGCCCATCCCAATCCGTCTATATGCAGAACGCCTCTATAGATACCCTTCATTCCGTCTAAAAGCCCGGAGAGGGCCCAGGGTAGTCTTTGGTCTATCGCTTTCTCCTCTCTCTTGCCCACTACTGCTGGTGGTGGTGCTGCTCTCTTGCCCACTCACCAAGCGTCCCGAATACCATTGCAATCAAATCAAACCCATCAAAATCACTTTTTTCCCGGCAGATCGTCTAGACAAAAGGAGGGGGCATTTCATCATATTACCGTCGCAAAAGAAAGCATTTACTCATCGTCCGTGTCGGGAGGGTGGGGCGTGCCCTTGGGGCTGTTGAGCCACTCAATGTGGCGCAGACGGCGGCGGACCTCCTGCTCCTTGAGCTCCTTCTTGGTCTTCTTCTTCTTCTTGCGAGCCTTGAACTTGAGCGGTTCCTCGGCGTCCGAGTTGACGGCGCTGTTGACGGCGGACGACGCGGCGGTGGAGGCGACCGTGCTGGGGACGCCACTGGCGGGGGCGCTGCTGTCCTCGAAGGAGCCGAGGTTGATGGCGGCGTTGCCCTTGAGGGCGACGCGGCCGTCGTTGACGTGCCACTGCTCGGAGCACAGGGCACCGACGAACTCTTCGTTGTGGGAAATGAGGATGACACCACCCTTGAACTCGCGGATGGCGACGGCGAGACCGCCGAGAGAGTCACGGTCCAAGAAGTTAGTCGGCTCGTCGAGAACGAGCAAGTGGGGGTTGTTCCACATGGCACCGGCGATGACAACCTTGACCTTCTGACCTCCGGAGAGGGAGCCGATCTCGTTGTGGTTGGCGATCTCAGGGTCAAGGCCGAGGTCCTCAAAATGCTTGGAGATGACGGTGGGCTGGAGCTCACGGTAACCGAGACCCTCACGGGAAGCCTCGTGGTCGTCAAACTCCTGGACGAGCTTGTCGAAGCCCCACTCAATAAGGGTCTCACGGGAGACCTGAGTGTTGTGCTTCGGGAGCCAGCCGCGCCATTTGCTGTCGAGTGTTAGTGATGAAAGGGGGTGATGAATGGCCGCCGAGATTACTTACACTTCGTACTGGAAGGTCTTCTTGTACTTCTGACGACCGACAAGAGCCTCGATTTGACGCTCAGACTTGCCGTCCTTGAGGTCGATCAGCTTCTCCATCTGGGCCTTGTCCTTGTCGGAGAGGATGCGAGTCTGCTTGAGGAAGACTTCACGGTCGTCACCGTTGGCGTAACGCCACTGCAGGTACTGGTTGGGCGTCTTCTCGAGATGCATCTCAACGTGCTCAAGAGCGTGCTGCTTGATGTAACCAATACGCAGGTTAGGGTGCTTCTCGACCCTGCCAGTGGTGGGGATAACCTCGCCCGTCAGGATCTTGATGAGAGTAGACTTGCCCGCACCGTTAGGTCCGATAATGGCCACACGGGAAGACAGGGTGAGCTGGCAGGTAACCTCCTGAAGAGAAGGCTTGGGTGCCTTGGGGTACTGGTAAGAGACGTTGCTCATGCGGATAATGGCACGAGTGTTGGACTTGACACCAGTCAGGATACCAGGAGGCGGGAACTTGAACTGGACCATAGAGGCGGAGAGCGTGTAGTAGCTCTTGGCCTCGGGACGGAGCTTGACGAAGTTGGCCAGGTTACCCTTGTAGCAGGCAAGCTTCTTGTTGGGCTCGTAGTGGTAGATGTCGGTCGTGACATTGTCGAGGAAGCCAGAGTCGTGGGACACGATCAAACTGGTGATGTCGGGGTGAGTCTTGAGATAGGTCTCGAGCCAGGCAATGTTGGCAACATCCAAGTGGTTAGTAGGTTCGTCAAGCAACAGGACATCGGCGCCCTTCAGCATAGCACGAGCCAAAGCCAACTTCATCTTCCAACCACCAGAGAGCGAGCCGACCTTGTGCGACTGACGGCCATCAGGGCCGTCGGTGAAGCCGAACTCCGCAAGAACCTCGATGACCTTCTCGCGACCGCGAGCCTCGATCTCGGGATCCTTCAGGACGAAGTCCAGAATGCTGATGTCGGCATCCTCACCCTGGTTGTGCTCAACGTAAATGGTACGGAGGACGTCCTGAGGGGGGAAACCCTCAAGCTTGCCGTTGGCAATACTGCGCATGAGCGTAGACTTGCCGGCACCGTTGCGGCCGCAAAGACCGTAACGGTGACCCTTGAGGAGTCTGAGGTTGGCGTGAGAAAGCAGCAGCATACCACCGTAGGCGAGAGAGAAGTGGGCGTTGACGATCTCGGTCTCGCCATCGTCCTCCTTCTCGGGGACGCCGAACTTGCGCTCGTCCTCCTCGACGTAGTGCTTCTGAACGGCATCGGCGACGGCAGTGTGGGCGTCGGCAGTCTTCATCAAAGACTGGAGGTAGGGTGCAATTCTGGCGGAAATGCGTCTGACGAAGCGGTGGTTGACATTCTCGGCGACCTGGTCGCAGATGTAGGGACGAGCAATCTTGTAGACGTCGAGGTGGCCAGCAAGCCCGCCGTTCTTCTTAATCTCGGCGTCGAGGATCTTGGAGACGTCGTCACCGGAGACACGCTCGGTGACGTCCTTGTCGTCACCCATAGCCTTCTCAATGACATCCAGAGCCCTCTTAGCAAGCTCGCGAACCTCGGGAAGAGAAGCGCGGTCGTAGACACCCTTAACACCAGGCTGGAGCTTGGGCAGGAAAGTACGAGCCTCGATGGGGTCGTGGACGAGCTTGGTCAGGTTCTCAACGACAACGACGGTCTGGCGCAGAACTTCCTGGGCGGTGGTGGGGGTGTTGAGAGATCGCTCGAGGAGAGGAGTCAAAAGGGCCAGAACGGGAGAGGTGACGACGGCGACGAAGGTGGTCATGGACAGAGCATGAATGGCCTTGCGCAGGGACTCGGTGGAAGGGTGGTGCATGCTCTCGATCAAGAGGGGGATGCGAGGTGCAACGTCGTCGTTTTGCAGCAGACTGGTGAGCGCAGTCATGGTTTGGACGGCTTGCTTCTCGACTTCGGCCTTGAGGTCGTGCATTCCCGCCTCGACGAGAGGGATGAGGCCGGCCAGCTTGGTTCCCATGGTCTCGCGCATGACGTCCTCCACTTCGGCCTGCTCCTGAGTAGAGCCGACGGTCTGGTTGGCCTTCTCTGCCATCTTCTGAAGCATCTTGAAGGCCTGGGCAGTTCCCTGCCACTTTCCGCCCTTCTTGTTGAGGTAGCTGGTGAGCGCGGGCAACAGGCCGACGACAAGAGCCTCGGGGCTCAGGTTGTTGAAAAGGGCATCCAGGGCGTACTGGGCAGACTCGCGGACGACGGAGCCCTTGTCGGACAAGGCGTCGAGGGAGACACCGATCAAGCCGCCATCTTGCAGCAGGAAGACGACCTCGCTCAAGGGGGACTTGGGAGGCAGACGCTCGAAGAGAGCGCCGAGGAGGTTCTGGGCAGACTCGCGGATCTGGCCGGACTTCTTGTTGGCGGCAGCCTTCTTAACCTCGGCGATAATGCCGTATTCTTGCAGACCCAGGTATCCAACGCTGTTGTTCAGGACTTCGCAGAGGCCATAGGCGGCATCGACAGATGCAGCGGAGGTGGCGGAGTTGAAGATGGAGTGCACAAAGGCGTTGATGTCGTCCTGCGTGGGCGGAGGGGCAGCGCCCGTGGCCACGACGGTCATGGTCGCTTCGTTTTTCTTATTGCGATAAGGGCGGGGTTGCAGGATCGGAGGGGTCGAGGAGGACGAGAGAGAGGAGGGGGATGTCGACACGGCGAAGAGAGCGACAAGAAGGCCTCGCTTCTGCTGCTGGCAACGAAGTGAGGGAGTAAGATTTCTCGAAAGGCTCTCTCGTCTGTCCTCTCTCTCCTTGGGGACTCGGAGTTGTGTGGTGCAGTCAGCAGGAACCGCTGCCTCTTGTCGCAACACAATAATTTTTTTTTAGATTGGGCGTCCGGGCGCGGGTTTTTTCTTCCCTCCCTCTTTGTCTCTTATCCACCAAGCAGAATCGCATCCTTGGGCCATGTGAAAAATTTACTTATCCAGCCCCCTATCGGGGATACTTGATTGGCTCGTCTATCTCAGTGGACCCGTCCTCCGTCATGATACGTACCCCTGTGCTCCGTACCTCATCTTTTTCGCTCCGCCGCCAGTGCCTCTTGATGCCCGAATTACCAATCCACGGTTGTCGGTTTTGTTTTGCTGATAACCCGGCAATTGCCAGACCCGTATCGGGATCGGAGGGGATTTTTCTTCATCAATGTTGGGTAGGGCTTAGTCTTGTCAACTCCACTTCGCCTTCCAACCTCCGTCCGAGTGCCATCACCGGAGGACGCAGCTGAAACATCAAAGTCTTTGTATTGCGGACGCCTGCCCTTTGAGTTGTTTGGCACCTCAACTTGTATCTTACCTAAGATGATCTGGAAGCGGATTCTTGACTGGACACGCTACTCAAATCGGAAAATGGCTCTCATGACGATCAACTTCTGCAAATACTTTGGCCTCTGCTGTGCAACACTTCCATTGTTTCGACTGCGGTGAGATGAGAATGCCCCTCTGAGACCCCACCACCACTCAGCTTTTCCGGGCAGGATATATACCGAGAAAAAGTCACTTATAATTTCCAAGGAACGGGAAGCCTCAAAACACCCAGTATTTTGATGGCTCAAGCTCCCACAGTCTGTGAACAATAAGTTGTGGCGCATGATGAAGTTCGACAAAGTTCAACGTGAGCATCATTCGGACGGTGCATGTTCTAGCTTTTCTTTCGACGCCTGGCCAAAGTGAGGCTGAGAAACTGGCATAGAGCCTGCGTTAAGGCCTACAGACGGCCCAGGAACTTATTTTTCCCATCGTACTTAGGATCCCAAATGTGTTCTTCATGGATTCTTCGGGAGTCGCGATTGGCTTGGGTGGCTGGTGGATGGAATGTTTTGTCAATCAATCAGGACTGCGAGGCCTTCCTCGGTCATCGTTCACGCTTCCCACCATTTGGGTCTAGTTGAGACACAGTGTCTTTGGTGTCGGTCGAGTAGGGCCGCCTTCCTTTCTTTTTAACTTTCAGTCTCACCGTGGCAATTTCGGGTTTCGATATCTGGTGATTATTCGTCTAGCACGGCTTCAAGTTGACGACAGTTGCACAGATGATCAATAAGAACCGTCGGTAATATGTTCTTCGTCAACAGTAGGGATTGGGTTCGGTATCGGATCGTGAGACACATGACATGAACAACGGGAAATCTTCGGGTGGCAAGGCAATGGACGAAGCAGTTCACCACTGCGAAAGTAGCGATGGATCCGTGGAGGAGGGCGGTGAAAGAGGATTCTGAGGCCTTGACTGGGTGAATTTCGCACTCTCTTCTGCCCACTCCCAGGCACGCTAGGCCCGTGCTGCCGAGGTCCCGCGCCAATCAGCGGGGACGGGAGCGCCCCTGGGCCACTCACTGGACGCTGATGTTCGCTGTGGTTCCTGGGCGTCCTTCTTCCTTCCGAGCAGCTTCCAGAGTGGCAGAGGGACGTCACTCGCGACAGGGGTTGGCGGCCCAAGCGGGGGATGCCCAGCTGGTGTTTCCCCCCACTGTTTCAACCCGGAATCGACAGAGTCCCAGGTCCAGGTCCAGCTGGGTCGAGGCGAGGTCCCCTGGAGGCGTGCGCAGCGCAGCGCAGAAAGGCTAAAAAGACAAGAGCAGCAGCACCACCACGCTGCGGCAGCTGCAAACCGAAACTCAAGAGAACAGACACCGGCGCCCGTCCCCGTTCCTGGCTTCTTTTTTGTCATTCTCCCACTGCAGCCACACTTCATCCGTGTCGGAAAAGCGACAGCTGCTTGTTTCTGATCTGCTTCCCTCATACAACCGAACAGACTTCCCCATTGTCCTCGTGTGTCTTCCGGGTTGTCACTGTTGTCTCGAGCACAACACCCTGTCAATTCGCCCCATTCCGTCTCCCAGTCCAGAGGCGCATTGAGCAATGGTCCGTCAGTCGTGAAGCACTGCCAGATCACGACGAACTTGTCACCAGACACTACTGGACGTGTCCAATTTCCACGAACGAACAACCGTCCTTTGAATTCAGCTTAACCAGACTTCGTGTCGAAGTCCCCCGCCATCGACGATGGATCCTAGCAAGGAGGGGCTCCTCAACGAGGAGAAGGGCCGCCGCTCCTACGAATCCGACGATGCCTCCGACATCGACGCGACCGACTACCTCACTCACGATACCCAGAAGCAGTCCGCATTTCCCAAGCCCGCCTTCTTGTCCGGTAAACGCACCGGCGTACTCAATGCCATCAAGAATTGCTTCCGTGGCCGGTCGAAACTATGTTGGCTGTTCGCAGGTGTCGTGCTACTCATGTGGGTGGTCATTAGCGCTGGAGGAGCCGTCATGTATAAGAAATTCAAGGGCCCTCCCCCTACCGGCCTGTCACCGCCGTGGTACCCGACACCAAAGGGTGGAATATCAAAGAATTGGGCCGAGAGCTACAAGAAGGCGGGCGAGATGGTCGCCAAGATGACACTGCCTGAGAAGGTCAATGTCACCACCGGAACCGGCTGGATGATGGGCCTTGCCGTCGGCACAACTGGCCCGGCTGTCCACGTTGGCTTTCCTCAACTTCAGCTGCAAGATGGGCCCCTCGGTCTCCGCTTTGCTGATAATGCGACTGCTTTCCCCGCGGGCATCACCGTTGGTGCTACGTGGAACAAAGATTTGATGTACGAGCGCGGCAAGGCGCATGGCGAGGAAGCCCGAGGCAAGGGAATCAACGTTCTACTGGGCCCATGTGTCGGCCCTCTCGGTCGCCTGCCGGCTGGTGGTCGTAACTGGGAAGGCTTTGGCTCCGACCCCTACCTGCAAGGCATTGCTGCAGCCCAAACCATCAAGGGCATCCAAGAGGAGGGTGTCATTGCTACGATCAAGCATTTCGTCGCCAACGAGCAAGAGCATTTCCGCCAGAGCTGGGAATGGGGCCTGCCCAACGCCATCTCGAGCAACATCGACGACCGAACGCTTCACGAGCTGTACGTTTGGCCATTCTTGGATGCTGTCAAGGCCGGTGTTGCCAGTGTCATGTGCTCATACAACCAAGTCAACAACTCGTATGCCTGCGGGAACTCCAAGCTTCTGAACGGTATCTTGAAGGATGAGATGGGTTTCCAAGGTTTCGTGCAGAGCGACTGGTTGGCTCAGGTAAGGATTTTGCTTTTGTGATTGTGGATTCGAAGAGCAGTCACTGACACTCATCTAGCGCTCCGGTGTGGGAAGCGCCCTGGCCGGCCTGGATATGTCCATGCCCGGCGACGGACTATTTTGGGCAGACGGAAAGTCCCTTTGGGGCTCCGAGCTGACGAAGGCGGTTTTGAACGGGTCGGTTCCAATCGACAGACTCGACGACATGGTCGTGCGCATCGTTGCCTCGTGGTATCAGATGGGTCAGGACGATAAGAAGAAGTTTCCCAACGAGCTTCCCAACTTCTCCTCGTGGACCGACGATAAGATGGGAGTGCTCGCTCCTGGAAGCAAGACACCACAGAAAGAGGTGGAAGTGAACAAGTACGTGAATGTCCAGGGCAACCATTCCGACATTGCCCGTCGGGTTGCCGCTGAAGGCATTGTCTTGCTCAAGAACAAGGACGTGCTGCCGATCAGCAGAGATGGATTCATCGACGCCAAGCGCAGACGCAACGACAAACGTCACGAAGGAAAGCTGAAGATCGGCATCTTTGGCGAGGATGCAGGCCCTGGCAAGGGCCCCAACTACTGCAAAGACCGCGCTTGCAATCAAGGTACTCTGGGCTCGGGATGGGGCAGCGGCGCTGTAGAGTTCCCTTACCTCGTGCCGCCTGTCGAGGCCCTCAAGAAGGGCTTCAAGGGTGAGAAGGTCGAGCTCTCCGAGTACCTCACCAACTCGCTCCCTTACAAGAAGGACCCGTCAATCTTGAATGACAAGGATGTATGCATCGTCTTCGCCAACGCCGATGCCGGCGAAGGTTTCGTTTCTTGGTCTGGGGTCAGCGGTGACCGCAACGATCTCAAGTTGCAGAAGGGCGGCGACGATCTCATTCTCCAGGTCGCAGACAACTGCGGTAAGAGCGATGGTAACAGCGTCGGCGGCGACACTGTCGTGGTCATTCACTCCGTCGGTCCCGTCGAAATGGAGCGTTGGATCGAGCACCCTGGAGTCAAGGCTGTGCTTTATGCAAACCTTCCTGGACAGGAGAGCGGCAACGCTCTCGCGGATGTCATCTTTGGTGACGTCAACCCCAGCGGCAAGCTGCCGTACACTATCGCCAAGTCGCTCAAAGACTACGGAGCTGCTGGGCAGATTTTGTACCTGCCCAACGGCGTCGTGCCCCAGCAAGATTTCTCTGAGGGCCTGTACATCGACTACCGCCACTTCGACAAGTTCGAGATCGAGCCACGCTTCGAGTTTGGTTTCGGCCTGTCGTACACGAGCTTTGCCTTCTCTAATGTTGTCGTCGAGGAGGTGAAGCCCAAGTCCAAGCTGCCCGCTCCCCGTCCAGCCCCCGCCGCCGAGCCGCCCAAGTTCAGTGAGAAGCTGCCCGACCCCAAGGAGGCCCTGTTCCCTAGCGGATTCAACAAGCTCGACAAGTACGTGTACCCGTATTTGGACTCGACAGACGACGTTGTCAAGGAGCCGTACCCTTACCCTGAGGGATACGATACCAAGCAACCTCTGTCCGGCGCGGGAGGAGAGGAAGGTGGAAACCCGGACCTCTGGGAGACGTATGTCACTGTCAAGGCCGATGTGACCAACAGCGGTGCTCGTGCTGGCAAGGTCGTCCCGCAGCTCTACCTCGCGTACCCCAAGAACGTCCACGGAATCGACTTCCCAGTCAAGGTCCTCCGTGGCTTCGACAAATTCAATCTTGAAAAGGGCGAGAAGAAGACGGTCACATTCAACCTCACGCGCCGCGATCTCAGCTACTGGGACGTCCATGAGCAAAACTGGGTCATGGTGACGAGTGGACAGTACTCCTTCCTGGTTGGCGAGAGCTCACGGCAGCTGTCGAATGTCGCAAGCTGGTAAAGAGGGTATGGCTTCGCTGGTAAGAAGTCGCTGTACGGTTATGATATGAATTGAAAAACAAAACGGGTTTGGGTGCGCATTTCTCTCGGGATAAGGTTATTCACTTCATGGCACTGGCAAATGTGTCCAAGGCATGTCTATGCATCAGTATGTGTAGAGGCGAATAGAGCCAATCGATTGTTCACTGTCTATGATGTCTGTCTTCCTGAGTTCCGTCTAAAGTTCCTTCCTTGGACGATCCCATCCTGCGTGGCCGGTATCTTTCCCTTCTCCTTGAGAATTATGAAGCGTAGCCAACGAGGTCGACTCACTTGCGGGCGCCGGGCGGGGGTCCCTCGCGCACACCACACATGTACTCGGAGCAGATGAAGCCGTCTCTGTTGCCGAGGTAGCGGTCTGCGACTGGCGTTAGTCGGGGTTTCCAGAAGTGTGAGAAGAAGGGAACGGCACTCACTTAGATCGATGCTGGTCGTCTGCAGCTCGCCCTGGTTGTCCTTGCACTCGCACTGGAGGTAGCTAGTGGTGCGGGCACGGCGCTGGCACGAGACGCACGAGGACGAGAAGTAGCCCTCGCGCTGGTAGACGAGGCGGCCGCCGACGTTGCCGAGCATGTGGTCGAGGCCGATGCGGGACCAGTACATGTTCCCGCGGCCGCGGGCGCGGCAGCGGGCCCAGAGGACGTTGTTGGCGTCCCAGACCTGCCAGGCGGAGCAGGTCTTGATGAAGCCGGCGGCGGGGTCGGAGGCCGGGGCGAGGGTGCCGTCGTCGAGGTTGTTGTCGTCGAGGGGGGAGCGAGGGCTGGTGGCGGTGATGTCGACGACGGTGATGGAGGGGTGGGTGTGGGTGGTGGTCGAGTTGGGGCTGGCGAGGGCGATGTTGGCGGCGAGGGCGGAGGGAGTGAGGGCCTTGGAGAGGACGGTCTTGGATAGGATGGTTTTGGGAATCTCGGTCTCGGGACTGGCGAGCTTGGCCTTGCTGTTGGTGACCTTGGACTTGGGGGTGTCAGTTGGGAGCCACCAGATGTGATTGGTGAGGTGAGTGGTGTTGGAGAGACGGGGGTTCTTGATCGAGGAGGGCTCCTCAACCGCGGCAGTGACCGTGGCGGTGGTCGTGATGGTCGTCTTGATCTTGACGACTGTGGTCTTCAGGCCATTGGCGCCATTGACGACGGTGGTGTTGCCCGCGTTGATGAGGAGAGGAAGTCCTCCGAGGAGGCAGATGGTGGCGGCGCGGAGGTTCATCTTGACCATGGGATGATTGTGTGGTGAGGGCGCGTGGGTGTTGTTGTCGTTGTGAAGGAATTCACTTGTTTTGTGAAAACCTGTGGTGTTGTGGTGAGGCTGTTTTCAGTGGAAAGGGGGCAAAGGAAGAAGTGCTTTTTGTAGAGATGGAAGAGCCTAAAGCTCTGCCTTGGGTGAAGGTGAGATTATTTTACCTTGCAAAGGTAGGAACGATCTGGGGTAGAAGAAAAATAAAGAAAGCAGGCAATGTGAAATTGCTTGCCAGGAGGGTGAAGAGTTTTCATGTGAGGTGAATTATCTACAATTCACCCAGACCAGGAGGGTAGGTGGTTAAAGTCAGTTGCTCTTTCTACTTGTAAATATCTATGGATGCTTCTTCTTTTTCACTGGCTTCCTAGTATATCTTGTCAACTGTTTTGTTCCCTGCTTTTCCTCCTCTCACCCCTATTCTTGACCTGTTGTGAAGCAAAACATCACAACCCAAGCACTACCCTCAACACCACCCAAAATGGCCAAGCTCATACTTTCAGGCATCCTTCTTGCGTTTGGCATTTCCAAGGTCACCGAGGCCGGCTTCCTCGACGATGGCTGTGGCTATCTCAACGATGGCCCTCAGTTCAACCTCCGCGATGACGGCAGTATCACCACCTACTGCAACGAGAAGATCTGCGGTGCTACTTCCTTCAGCGTCATTAACCTCAACGACTGCATCTCCAACGTCCTCGGCGACTTGGAGATCAAGCCTGAGCATCACAAGACGTGAGTCCTGCCCTCGTCGGCACTACGGCCCTACCAATTGAGTGCCAAACGACTGACGTCCACACAGGGGCGACTTCTGGAAGACTTGCAAGGACTGCGGTGCCGACAGCTGGGACGGCCTCAAGTGCCAGTGCGAGACTCTCGACGGCACGTACAAAGAGGCCCATATCAACCTCAGTAAGTGCGATGTGCAATTTCTTCCTGCCTAGAGTCGACCTTTGCTAACAAAACTACTAGACGAGGTCCTCGACAACTGGAATGGCTACCTCAGCTGCGGCGGCGGCATCTCGGACTGCAACCGGATCAAGTGGGCTTGCAAGCCTGAGGACTGGTGGCCCGAGGGTGCGCCTCCCAAGATCTACACTACGGACTGCGACATCTGGTCCTAGACCTCACAAAAAACTTGCAAATTCTTGACCTCCACAACAATTATACGAAGTGGCTCCGAACTGGCAATTGATCACTTGCTCATCTTGGAGAAGGATGAATGGCTCATTGGAAAAGGCGCTCTAGACCTGGCCTGTTCATGGGGCAAATTTGGCTTTGGCTTTTACAAGAACTTAGGGGGCATAATCATCAGCGCAGTCCAAGCTTCTGGTTTTGCTTTCTTAGATAATAGTAATGGATTTTCGACGAAGTTTTGACCATATCTTCCTGAATCGCCGAGAGAAGCGAAGCACACGACCTATTCCCGAAAGAGAGTCGTTGTACAACAGAGGCCTCTCGCTCACGGCCGTAGTGATGTCAGTGAAGCCATTCTGAAACTACCGGCGCTCTCCGGAGGTGGTCAGCCAGACTGCGGCGACCGGATATTTCGAAGTGAGGTAAGCGGAGTAGACATATTCGACGGCGATCGGTGACCCTCCACTCTCATCGGCTCCGTCAGCGGAGTTGCCCGACGACGATAGGCGACAGCACGACTGTAGTCAGACGCGATTTGACTTGCAAGTAGCGGCCCACGTGACAAGTGAGGCGAGTGAGCTCACGTTACACGCCAGTTAGGGGATGTGGGGGCCGAAAAAAAGGACATGACGCTGGAGAAGCGATGAGATTCAAAAGTTCTGGCTTACAGATCACAGTGCATGATGCCGAGTGCTGACATAGCGCTGGCCGGTGTGTCGGTGGACGGCAACAGATTCTGCCTGCCAAGTGAATGAGACAGGTCAGGAAGGTGGGTTTTTGCCATAATTCCTAACTGCAGCAAACGGGATTCGCACTCTTGGTGGTCACAGTGAAGCCGGTGGGTTGCGTGAGATGTGCGTGACAGACGCCAGAGACGCGAAGGGCTCGTTTCATTGGCGCACTGCAGGCAGTGGGTTTGTTTGGGCGTCCCTCGTTGTTGTTCAGCAATAGACCTCGGCGAACAAGGGCGGAAACAACCATTGAGTTCGCGGCGGCTAAGCGCCCCGTAAACTAACGAGGAAAGAAACATCGATATGCACGGTTGAGAAATGATACCGGATGTAGAGCGTTGAATCGGAGAGATATTCCTGTCTCTGCTGGATTTCCAGGAACCGGGGGGCTGAGGCCGAACCTTGAGCCACTTTTCTCGGGGCAAGCCACATCCGGCAGCCAATGGCATGGTTCCTCCTCGGACTTTGAGGGTACCTGATTGGAGTCCCAAACGGCAAGAGCTTTTATAGTGGAGACTTCTCAATTAGTGCAGGTACGTACCCTGAGTGGGCGTGGCGCAGGCGCATCCAAGTCTGGGACCTGCCTTGTTTCAGTGGTCCTCTCCCGCTGTGTCTTTCCACTCTTTTTAGGCTCCCGCACCTTGTTTCCCATTTGCTGAATCCAGTTATTGCGATGGCTTCCTCACATTCCCTCCCGTCTTCTTCCCGCGTACCGCAGCAAACCACACTGCCGACACCGCACTCGCGCTTAGAATCCCACTCCCTTCTCTTGGCCAGAGGCGGCCCCTCCGCTGGTCGAACGGTTTGGCGCTTGTTTGGGCCTTGTGACCCTTCTCGGATCACGGACTACATACCATCCGCAGGTGAGAGCGAGTCTGCCTTGCCAAATTTCAACACGAGCTTCCTGAATCCACCGCAATGCCTCACCCTTGTATTGATATCGCCAAACTCTACTCTACTCTACCCCACTCTACCTAACTTCAGTCGGTGCTGACGCTTTATCGGAAGATATACCATGAGGCCGACATGATCTGCGAGCGGGCCTGGATCCGTGATCGACCGGCCCAATCTGTTGATCAATCTACCACCAAGGTGTGTGATCAAGTTTCAGCTGCAACAGCCTCAAATTCAGCACCACGTTCTCGCCAATCGAGAAACAGCTTGCTGGAAATGCCACTGACCATCATTCTGACGCACCGCCAGGGTGCCGCAGGTCATTTCGGGCCTTGCATGACTCCAGAGCCACATCATTCCTGTTCCTGTCATCGGCCTTTGGTATGGCAGCACGACACCATCAAATGCCCGATCTGAACCCGCTGCCGTCACCCTTCTGAATGACTGCGTTTTCCCACGCCTTGAACCACATCCAGCAATCAGCAGTTTGTGCCGAGGCCAAGTCCGAAGTCAGTCATACCAGGTGCGGGACAGCTGATACCCAAACTGGCCAGCCTGTGGTCTCATTGGCAAAACTACCACCCTTCAGCCCTATCGCATCCTCCCCGCATATGCAAGCCAAGGACACCCCGTCACTTGGGGAATTGGGATGACATATCCCGCGGGAACATGACTTGCGATATTCGGACGACCCTGGCGCACCAGCGAGTCGGTATCCTACTGAGTTTAACAATACGATCAACCTCCTGAACACGACCCTCAACAGTGATCGCCGATTTCCGCGCCGTCGTCATTGTGGGTCTTCTCCACCGTCCCCGTCTTGTCGCCGCTCCAGTCCCGGCTGTCTGCGGCGTGAACTCCGACGGTTGAATTCGCGTCCGCTTGCCACCGCCCGAACACCACGCAAACCTCGTGTCTGCACGATGGATGCAAATCTCCATGAGCGACCTTATACCTATCTTGATAAGATTGTTTCATATGCCACCATGCTCCGGACCGACGGGCTGCCAAGGGCAAAAGTCCTCTAGGCCCCGTGTCAGCTGCAGAGCCACGGTCTGGTCTTGCTACAGTGCAGTGCGTCCTACACCGGCCACCCAATCCGCAATGTTCACATCCACCTGCATACATCTCCAAAGTGTTTGGATCAATCAGAGTCTGAACATGGCTTGTCGTGAGCGACCGTTGCGCGCCATGCCACGGACTTGACCACCCGCTAAAATCTCACCTATGCGCATCGCCTTTCACTCGGGACCCAACGACGAGCTGTTTGATGCTGACCTCGTCCCGGAGCACCCTATCAACTATGAGCCATCGTAATATCTGCCTGTAGGGCTGCATCGCACACCCTTGCACACGGTCTGTCACATCCCAGGACGTGCATCATGGCTGCCCACCCGTCCCGGGAGCTGGGTTTCGCACGACCACGATCTCATCGTCATTGTCCAGGGTGACTCCCAGAAGCCCGCAAAAACAAAAATATGTTTCCTTTGTAAGCATGTATTCGGCCGAGCACCGGTCTTGTTCCTGCCAATCATCGGCTTGAATTGCTTCTTCTCTCCCATCGCTCCGCAGAGGCCGCACCCCCTTGTCGTCCCGACCTCGACATCCGAACATGCTCAGAACTCACTACAATCTACCCACGGCCGGTTTTCTGGGACAGCGTCGGCAAGGGGTCGGAGGGCTGCTGGCCATCCGTTTGGGTGCTCCTTGTCCAAGCCCGTCTTAGCTCGTGGCTCGACCTCGTTGACCTCTACCTTCGGGAGCCATCAATCAGCCCCATCCCCAGCCCCGTTACACAGACTTTGGACTGTCATGTATCCCGCGTTTAGAGCCTCGGAGTTCACACTCCCACGACTGGCGCGGTGTTGGGGGTGGACACGTGTGGCTTAGACTTCCCGCTCCCGTCTTCCGTTGACCACGGACGTGTGTTATGTTTAAACTGTCATCTTTTTGTTTTCATACAATCATAATCACCATATATTTGACCATACAGAGCGTCTCTGATATCCATAATCAGCCACCTTGGCATTCATTGCATGACAACCTCTCGGTGTTACTCACACATGAACCTCTCACTGCTGACTGAAGCTCAAGGGTGGCTCTGCGAATGCATGTTCACATCATCGTCATACGCTCTCTCCGTTTACCTTCGCTCCGGACATCGCTTTGCCAACTGTGGACACCAATCTTACCATTCTGGCGGCTATCTGCGATCTTCTTTGAGTACCGACGTCACTCGGCATAGAGCTTCGTTAGCCGGAAAGACCCCTGGCTGCCTCTTTTGGACGATCTAAACACCCTCTGAACAGCTTCTTGGAGCTGAACGCCTGCCGTGATGAGCCCGACACCCGAAGAAGCATCGGAGCTGGATATATCATCGAGCTCGCCCGACTTCAAGTCCTGGTCTCGAAGCAGCAGCATCACCAGCAGACACACCAACAACACTGAAGTCAACGACCCCCTCGAGGACGCCGAGTTCACAGTCCAAGACATCCTGTCTTCTTTTTCATCATCCCGTGCCAGTCAGAAGTCGCATTCTTCCCGCACACCACCAACAATGTCTTCGTCACGTTCCGGTCGTTCAGGAGGTTCATCCAGCCACCGCAGCTCCAAGAGTAGCAAGAAGCCAAGGGCGGTCCAAGTTAGTGAAGGCCTCTTCTTTGTACTATCGCCCCGTCCTGTCCCTACTCATCCTTCCTTTCCTCCTGCCTCGGACAGAACCCAACCTTCTTCATGATCGCTGCATGCGCGCTTCATCCCAGATACCATACTAACAGAACCTTACAGCGCTCCGTCCAGCAGCTCATCGAGTCGCTCGAAACCCACCGGGTAAACACCCTCACAGAGCTCTGCCGGATCGAGCGCGTGGCCGCGACCTGCGAGAACGAAGAGGACGCCGTCGCCTTCCAGGGCCCCATGACGGCGGCCTGGGACTACTATGTCAACAGCAACCAGCTCCTGAGCGAGCTGCGCGGGATGACGCGCAGCTACCCGATCTGCAGCGACATCCTCTACGACGCCCACGTCCGCGTGCGCAGCGACCCGAACTCGAACAAGAGCTGGAACCTGGCGTGGCTCTGCTTGACCAAGATCCAGGAAGAGTACGTAGACCTCGCACGCATGCATCTAGATGATTTTTCCCGAGAGCTTTCGGAGCTGACGCACACCCGCAGTGGCCTAGTTGACGGATACGCCGGCGTAGAGGCCGTGAAGCCTGAGATGTGGGGAGGCCGCGAGCCGTCGGCGGAGGAGGCGGAACAGCTCAAGGCGTGCTTCGTGTACGAATGGAACAAGGCCTTGAGTGCCATGCTCAGGCACTGGGCCGTCGATCCGGTCTGGTACTAGAGGCAGGCTCGGCGCCGCGCAGGTGGTGGCGCATGTGCGGGCTCGGGGATAAGAAATGATGGCGACGGTGATGATTGGTGTATGAGTATAGGCAGCGGCGCATTTTACAGGTATCTTACCTTGCAGCATGGGAGGAAAGCGAGCGACATCGGCATCAGCATCAGCATCGGCATCGGGGGAGCGAGTATCAGCGTCGCACTGGCATCTTACACCTCTCCGTCTCACGACGATCTCAACCATGGTCTATTCTCTTTCTCATATTTCGTCTACGGCATTTTCCTTTCATGGTCTTTCACGGTGGGATGGGTTTGGGCTGGACACAGGACTGCTGGCAAGTCCTTAGATTTCCATAGTGGTAGAGGAGAGGTTTCAATTGAAGTCTTTTTGTTTCCGGCATACTTTCCGTTTGGAATATCAGACATTGAACGTTCCGGCGGTCTTTGAACCTGCGCCCGCTTTACCAACGGGGCGGGAGCGGACCGACCAAATCCACCGTCGCCGGCTTCCGGCCCCACCGGCGATCCGTCGGCGTCCCGGATCCTTCACTTTGACAGCTCATCCAACCAGGCGGTGTCGAGACAGGGATTTCGAGCCAGATCAGGCAAAACGATCTACACGGCTCCTTCATCCTGATTTGAACGCGCGGAGGTTACAGCCCTGCCATGCGCCCCTCTTGGTCCGCAGGTTGAAGCTGGCCAAGACCCTAGGGATCAAAGACGAAGAAATGCAAAATAGATTGGCAGAGGGGAAACATGGGGGTCACACGGGATCAGGTGCCCTGGTCTAGAGGCGTCCTTTGAGTGGGATGAATTGTTACCCCAAATATTGCGCTTGGCGTTGGAGATGCCAAGAAGAGGCTTAAAGAGTTGCGCCGTTGGGGTTCGACTTCATTCCCTTTCATCTGCACATTATCTTTTAGTTCCAATTGGATTATTCATTGTTTTGTGAAAGCTCTATAGTTCAAAGTGCTGCTGACGTTGAGGACTAAGCACTCTACGAGATGTTTGGCTGAAATCATTCTGACTCTGGGGGCTTGCGTCAGCAGTATCGCCTGCGGACTTTGTACGACGTGACGAACTCCGACTCCGTTTTGATAACAGGATAGAAATGGAGGCTTTTCGTTATCTGGATGAAATTGAGATTCTCGATTCCACGGCGCATCGTTCTGATATGCTACTTGTCTCTGCTATTTTATTTCTCCTGGGTTTACGGTACTCTGCGTCGTTATTCTAATTGTGATTCCGTAAGTAACAATTTAGCCAATTATGGGAGCAGAATCAGCATAGCACTTTGGAGAAAGATGAAATGGTGAAGTCATGACACATTAGTCAAATCTCATTACCGACTCTACAAACACACGCTAACATACGACCCCTTAGAACACATAGCGGAACGACAGGTTCTCCTTATCCGTCATGTCCTCAAACGCATGAGCGGTGTAGTCAGGAGACGCCTCCGCGACGCCCGAGGCGGCCATCTCGTCCCTCTTCCTGTTCTGCCTCGTGAGGTGGATCCTCAGCCCGATGATGATGAGGATGAGCAGGGCGTAGCAGCCGAGGTGGGTCGCGAAGGCGATGAAGTAGCGCGGGGCGTTCCAGCTGAGGAAGACCTGGGGCCCGATGGCGTTGCCGGTGGCCCAGATGATGAAGTTGAGGGCGACGGCGATCTGCTTCTTGGTCTGGCCGGCGATGTTGCGCGAGATGAGGGAGAGCGCGAGGGTCTGGGCGGACCAGAAGGAGAGAGTGATGTAGTAGCAGATGAGGAGGCCGATGTGCTGTGAGAAGGTCTTGTTGGGGAGGGTCATGAGGAGGACGGTGCCGACGACGGAGCTGAATGTCTGGTTAGCAGGTGTTTCTCTGCGACATGTGGTTTAGGGGCAGGGGACTTACGGGACGCAGAAGCCGAGCATGACGTAGAGGTTCTGACCCGTCTTCTTGACTAACCAGACGGATCCGAGGAGCACAAAGATGATGTAGAAACCGAGGACCATGGCGAGGAGCTGCACCTCGAGGGTGCTGAAGCCGAAGCTCATGATGATGATGTTCGCAAAAGCACCCAGGCCGGAGGTGGGCAGGGTGGTGCACAGCGCAATGAGGGCGTATCCCCAGACCTGGGGATCCGTGAGGGCCTCGACAGCCTGCTCGCGCTTGAACTTCTTGTTCTGGATACCGGTCTGGTTGTCCCTCACACGCTCGACCATCTCCCTCTTCTCCTGCTCGGTGAAGCACTTGGCGCGCATGGGGGAGTCGGGCATCCAGAAGAGGACGAAGACGCCAAAAATGACGGAGATGACGCCATAGACGAGGAATAGCCACTGCCAGGACTTGAGGGGCCCGGTCTTGATGTGGGTGAAGCAGTACGCGAGGAGACCGCCGACGATCTGCTGGGCGCCGTTCATCATGTACCAGTACGTCACGCGGGAAGCCTGCTCCTCACGGCGGTACCACAGCGAGGAGAGGATGACGAAGGCGGGCTGGCAAGCAGATTCGAAGATTCCCAGGAGAGTGCGGACGACCACGAGGCCGGTGAAGTTTGTGCAGGCGGCGTGGCAGGCAAGGACGGCGCCCCATGCGATGATGGAGAATGAGAGGTATTTTGCAATGGGGAGACGGGCGATCAAGTAATTCTGTGGCCATTCTACGAACAAGATGGCCTGAGAGTGTTGTTAGCTTGTCAGGTCTTGTTGATTGTGGTTTGTGATGGCCATGCTCAGTGCCAAAGAGTTTGGTTGCAGTGTAATACGGTCGAGACTTACAATGTAGATACAGGTCGTGAGCCAGGAGAACTGCTGTCCCACAAGGCCTGTGTCCTTCTGCAGTCCCATGACGGAGGCGAAGGACATTGTGCCCTTGTCGATGGCCTGGAGGAAGTATGTGCAGATCATGACGAGGAGGATGCGACGGTCGATCTTCTTGCGGAGCTCGTCGCTGCGCTCCTTGGAGACGGTGATGTCGCCGCCGATGTACTGCGAGAGTTCGTTGTCGACATTTTCGAGGCGAGTTGCTTGCGCCTTCTCGTACGAGGTCGTGCGTTCGAGCTCGGTGAGGGTGGGCTTGGCCCCCGGGGCGTCGGTCACTTCTTGGGAGGCCATGTTGTGATGATGTGTATGGTGAGAACGACTGCACTTAAGCGCCGATATGAGGTTCAAAGGTCCGATGACTTCTCTGAAGGCCTTGAAGTCACACTCTCAAAAGGGTGAAGAAAGTGAGTGACCTTGAGAAGAGAGTCCAGACGGGACGGATGCTACCCAGTTCTATATAAGAGCAGATCCGGGTGGAGTATGAGGTGATGAGTGTGCCTGGCCTTGGATATCGCCCTTTCTTATTCGGGTCGCATGTCAAACCCCGGATCTAACCCTCACTCTCTCCTCATTCTTACCCCAAGATTTCCTGTTGGGAGGCGCGTGTTCCCCAGTGGGGAGGGTTCGGTCCCCCGCGAAAAGGGACGACGAGAGCGAACAGGAACCCCCACGAAGCCCGGGGAGAAGGGACGTCTGCGATTCGAGGATGCCTGGGCCAGGGACTTGCGACAGCCAACAAGACGAAGGAGAGAGGTGGGTTCACTTGGGGCATCATTCGACCGAGATGGGCGACGAGGCGTGGTCTGAGTCTCACACGCCCCTTTGGACCTTCCCAAACTCCTAATATCTGGAGAACAGGAGACGGAAATAGGCCGCAGATTGGACGGGAGGCTTGCACAACGGGATCCATCACGTATGGGTAGGACGGCACGAGTCAAGTTTGGGGTTGGTTGGGGAGCCGGCTGCTATGAGGACTGGGGGCCCATGGGGTTGGTACGGGGTGACGGCGGGCGTGAGTGCATTGCTCAAGGCATGGTTCAGACGGTGGACACGGCTAGGTTTTGTTTCTGGCTACGCGTTGCATGGGTGGCGAGGCAATCCTGGTAACGGAGCGTCTACGGCTTCTGTGTTTGAATCTTGGGGGATTTGTCGCCAGTCGCAGACTCTGCGTTGAGATGTCTCACTTGAATCGGGTTTTCTTCACCGAGGAGAGAACGAGACCGATGGAAAGAGGCTCTTTGCCAAGACGGGCGGTCTACGGCACTGAACGGAAGGGCAAGGGGAAGACCTCTGGGCAGATGAAAATCTGGCGAGTCGGCTCGGCTTTTGGGGGGTGCCATCGACAGGGGATGGGATTGGCTTGGTATGAGGGGAGGGGTGCGACGGTGATGGGATCAGGGCGGGTTGAGCCTGAAAGGTGTCTCTAGCGTCGGCGAATGCCCGCGCCCTTCGTCTTGGAAAAGCTTGATGGAGCGTGCGGCTGCCTCGGAGTGCTTTCTTGGCAGGTCAGTGTTAAGCCGCATAGTGCTGTCATTTCTTGACGGCTGGATAGAACTTGGTGATAGGTCACATGGGGATGCGAGAGCCATGGCAACTGGCTGGGGACTGAGCCAGGGGCTTTGGGGGCTGGGAGAAATGGAGGTGAACAAGGAGAGAGAGGCACCGATGTAAGCAATTGGAGACAGTGCAGTGATTTCATGTGCTGTGATGATTTCTATATCGTTGCAAATCAAGTATGACATGAAGGAAATCGAATAGGCGTTCTCAGATGTCCATGGATAAGGTAGTAACGGTTTCTTTCGTTTCTGTGTGATGTAGGGCTATGCTGTGTTGGGGGCGGGTTTCCAACGAACACGGTTTAAGCATCGCGAGGATGACCAGAGTTCCGGAATTGCAATTAAAGCACATTAGCACCTTGTCCAGTGGATTTATCCGGTGTCTAGTCCGCTCGACCACACTCCGCTCGACTCCGCGTTGGAATTGTGCTTGAGTCGGGTCGAGTTGTGCATATCGCTTTGGTCAGCAGAAGTGCTGTACATAGACTCCTGTCTCTCTCCGCAACCGCAACCTGGGGGAAATGGGGGGAAGCCCGCTGTTTCCCCTCAAATCTCATCCGTCTCCCTCCTTATCTCCAGACTCTCTCCATCTTTTCACCGCAGACGTGAGTGCGGAGATGACTTCCCCAAACCCCAGGCCGCGTGAGTGAAAAAAACAGGGGCTGTGGATGATTGGCCGCCGGCGAGCCTCGTACCGGGCGAGGGCCACACAGGGGTCATCCAGTGCGGTTTGGTCAGGTTGGGAAAGTCGCGCCAGTCAGGAAAGAGGACGACCTCCCAGGCCAAACCGCAAACGACGACGAGAAAATCGGGGAAGACTCCACCGGCGCGGGGTAACCAGCCCGGGGCGCGGGGGAGGAGGACCCGAGATGGAGCCGAGTCGCAGCGTCGGTGGCCACCCGAAGTGGGTCGGCCCCGGTTCACCCAACCCAAACCTCAACCGTCCCTCAGTGGTTCCTACTGCATCATTACAGCGGGATATACCCAGCATACCAATCCACGGGAATAACAGCTGGATGCCATGCCTCGTGGGATCCCTCGTGCGTCTTTCTAGCCTCATAGCACATTGGGCTGTGGGGTTCTAGAGACCAGCGAAAACCGCAAGCACAGGACGGCGCATCTTTTAAAAGTCTTGGCCTTTATACAGCTCGGCCTGCATCACGCCGAACGCGTTCATGCCCCCGGCTCTCTTCGTCCACGTACCCCTGACACCTGCTGTGCATTTTGGTCATTTCGCCGAAGCCCTGCCACTTCATAAGGGTTTCTGCGGCCGGTGTTAAAGAGGAGAGCTGGTGTCACGGCGTGTTGTATTCACACTTGTCCACTGTCGTCATCCTTTGCCAAACGGAACGGAAACCAGGCCGGTCGCTGCGTGAAACTCTCGACACTGCACTTCCTGTGATTCGGATTCTCCTAAGGTAAGTCGTCGTGATTGAGGGAAGACCACGTCCCAACCGTCTTTGGCCGGCGACCGGAGCTACCCCGCCTCACTTTGAGAACCCAAAACTCGGTCACTAACTCATTGAACAGCAAGCCATTGAAACTTGCCGTTTAATACAACACCCCCAAAAACCGCCAAAATGCCCGCCGAGCTCCACGGCGTCAAGTCCGCCGATGTCCACAAGCAGGTCAAGCAGCTCATCCACGAGCTGGTGAACATCAAGGACACGACGGGCGAGTTCCTCATGACGCTGGCCGACGGCCGCATCATCGACACCAAGGGCTGGAACGACTGGGAGTGGACGCACGGCATCGGCCTGTACGGCATCTGGAAGTACTACGAGCTGACGGGCGACGACGAGTGCCTCAAGACCATCGAGGACTGGTTCCGCAACCGCTTCGACGAGGGCCACAAGGGCAAGAACATCAACACCATGGCCGTCTTCCTGACGCTCGCCTACGTCTACGAGAAGACGGGCAACGAGACGTACCGCCCCTGGCTCGAGAGCTGGGCCGAGTGGGCCTACCACGACCTGCCGCGCACAAAGTACGGCGGCATGCAGCACATCACCTACCTCGAGGTCAACGACCAGCAGCTGTGGGACGACACGCTGATGATGACCGTCATGCCGCTCGCCAAGATCGGCCTCGTGCTCAATCGCCCGCACTACGTCGAGGAGGCCAAGAAGCAGTTCCTCATCCACCTGCAGTACCTCTTCGACGCGCCGACGGGGCTCTTCTTCCACGGCTGGACCTTCCACGAGGGCGGCCACAACTTTGCGCGCGCCCGCTGGGCCCGCGGCAACAGCTGGGTGACCATCGTCATCCCCGAGTTCATCGAGCTGCTCGACCTCGGCCGCGACGACGCGCTGCGCGCGCACCTCGTCAACACGCTCGACGCGCAGGTCAACGCGCTCGTGCCGCTGCAGGCGGAGAGCGGACTGTGGAGGACGCTGCTCGACGTGCCCGAGGCGGAGGGCTCGTACGTCGAGGCCAGCGCCACGGCCGGGTTCGCGTACGGCATCCTCAAGGGCCAGCGCAAGAAGTACATTGGCAAGGAGTACGAGGAGACGGCGATCAAGGCCGTCAGGGCGGTGCTGGAGAACATCAGTCCCGAGGGCGAGCTGCTGAACACGTCGTTCGGCACGGGTATGGGGCACGATCTGCAGCATTACAAGGACATCCCGCGGACGAGTATGCCGTACGGCCAGGCCATGGCCATGATGGCGCTGGTCGAGTTCTTGCGGGTCTACTATTGATGTAATGATACCATGCTGAAAATGAAAATGAATTGAATGAGCCAACGATTGCGTCTTCTGCGACGTGAGTTGATTTCAGAGTGCGGGCCGGGTTCACCGGCTGGATTGCCGTAAGAACGCAGGTAGTGGGCCTCGAGGACCGAAAGCCGGCCTCTTGCCAAAGGAAGGCGAGGCGCTTTCCGCGCCGAGACGCGTCTACATGGGGGTCATCGTCTTTCGGCTGATCATCGACCGACGACACCCCTCCCCGGTCTCCCGGGCTGTCCGCAAGGCACAAAGAGTTTGCGACCCTTCATGTTGGAGCGGCAGACCCTGGGATTGGGGTAGCCTTGTCTTTGTCGACCCGGAAGTTTGTGACACTGGGGACCATGCATCTGCAGGTCGGCCGAGCCACCGAGTTTTCACAACGATCTGGTTGGTCGTTGAAGAATCCCGGAGGTCTGGATCGCGGGGAAGATTTCGGGACTCTCTCCTGACTGCTACTTGCCGCATGTCATCGATGCTCGGCATTCAGATTATTGGGGTGACGCGACGCAAGACCTGGCAGGTTCGGCATGCAATGGTGCAAATTGCGAACAGACAGCTCGGGGCGTGTTGTTCAAGTGTTCCAGAGGGGTTCGGTGATGCTATGAAGAAGGCACGAGGCTCCGGTTGAACACAGCCCGAGACCTGATTGTCTTGCGTGTTGCCATGTGGTGTTTGTTCCATCTGAACCCGCGAGGTATCATGATGCTTGTCTGAGATTATATACACTCATAGTCGCAGCCACCATGGCTTTCACGTCCATGACAGGGTTGACAATTTCTTGGCACGGGTCTACTTAACCTGCAGACTTGGTTGTCTCGGATGGATGTTCAACCTGAGTCTGCGGCCCTATGTGAACGAGACTTTGTTTGGCAAGGCAGATGTGTCTGGAGAGAAATGATCAGTCATCTGACAGAGGCAACGACAGATGCCATGCCATATCTGTCTGCGCTGTCGAGTAACCGTGGCCCGTCGCCCAGCCTAGTTGCATTCATCTCGTATTTCTCCCCAACAGTCTCGTCGATCACTTTCGGCACGCACCGAGCAGAAGGTCTTTGACAACTAACCTGACACTGGATATCGGCAAGGTCGTCCAACACAGACACAGCCTTGCAAGATGGTTGCAGCAGAGAACACAGCCGGACCCTGCATGGACCTAGTCTCGGAGGGTTTCGAACCCATAGTCAGATGTCTCGTGGTGGCGGGCGACGATGGCGTGGTATGAGTCCGGCTCTGCCAGCACGCCGTGGTCACAGGGCTGGTTCTTTAGAAACAGTCTAGCCGTGTTCCCGGCGGTCTGCGAGGTCAAATGATTGGCCTATGGCAAAGACGGCGAACAGTTGGGGGTGACAGCGAACGGGATGGGCAAGCCTACTACTTGGTAAGTAAGGCTTAGAATTGGGATGGTGGCCGTTGGAGGATCTGGGACGA
The DNA here is from genome assembly GCA_027406105.1 of Colletotrichum endophyticum. NCBI lineage: Eukaryota > Fungi > Ascomycota > Sordariomycetes > Glomerellales > Glomerellaceae > Colletotrichum > Colletotrichum endophyticum. The sequence continues at coordinate 4,447,728 of JANVYF010000007.1, read as the reverse complement.
GTGCCAGATCAGAGATCAGATCGGTGTAGCCAATGACAGGCGCCTGATTTTGAGGGCGGACGTCATCGCACCTCCCAATATGCGCGTGATCGGAAAGGCGGGCACGAGGTTCCAGTACAGTGAGCTCTTCGCAGTGTTCAACGATGGTTATGATTGGCTGTTAGTGCCCAGGCACCTGTCAGCGCGGGAAGCTTAACACAGAGTTCCCGCCCCGCCACCCACATTTATTGCGCAAAACATTAGGTTGTGAAGAAGGGAAGGAAGTGCACGGAGCACATGCCCCGTCGAAGCGAAGAGGAAGGCGACGAGGAAGAAAAATGACGAGGAAAAAAAAAACGAGTGAAAAAATGAGGTCACCCCGGTCCGTGCTCCTTCTTGTTTGGCGGGCAGACTGCGGCAACTGCAAGTACCTACCAGTGATATGTGCTTTCCCCAGCAGAAAACAGCAGAGGTACCTTCAGCCGGATAGTGCGTCCCGTCGCATCCAGCCGAAGCTAATTCCCGCCGCCCGTGAATCGAAAACCACCACCAACCTCTGCGCCCCCAGACCAGACCTGCACCTCTGCACCTGCACCACCACCACCACCACCACCACCACCTGCACCTCAACCACGCCGTCGTCAATCCTCGCTCGCGACGTTTGCGCCTGGTCTCACGCTCCCTCCTCTCTCCCCTCCACCCTCCTGCGCCTCCTCTACCGCATATCCGGGGTGCACACTTGATCTGCCCGCGCCGAATCTTAGCCCAGTGTGCTATCGCAACCCGTATATATACCTCTTATCGACCACCCGCGCACCCTCGCACCCCCGTCAAATCTCGAAGCCATGCGCTGGAGGCTGCGATTCTGCATTCCATCACCGTGAGACCCTGGCAGCGGGGTAGCGCGCCGCCGCCCACACCGAGAGCACCAAGCGAGAAGCTACAAGCTCCAACCACCAAGGCACCAGGCGGCTACCTACACCCAATACAGCATCTCCCACCGACCCAATACCGATCTCCGACCGTTTACCACCGACGACAACCGTGTGTCCGCCTGCACCATTTCGTCGACGTCACCGCCAGCAGACCCAATCCGTCTTCTCTTGCTGCGCGAGGTGAGCCTACGCCCGACGACTAACCCCAAGCCACGACGCGCGACTTAATCCCTCCGAACCATGGTCCACACAAATCTTGCCGGCGCCGCGGCTGCTTCCCGCACAGCCTCGTCCGGCTCATTCCACGCTGGTGCTCCCATTCCCACCTTGGCGAGTATAGAGTCAAGCCGACGACAAGTCACAATGCGCCGCCAATCGACCCATGCCTATCACACATTCCCGACTCCCCCTCCGAAGACTCCTCGCGAGCAGTCATCCGCTGAGCTCTTTGACCACTCCGACTCGGGCTCCAATGCCTCCGACGATGACCACGAGCAGACTCCCTTGCCGGTGCGCCAGCTGGCCCTCCTGGCCTTCCTGTCCCTGAGCGAGCAGACGGCCCTCAACTCCATCGGCCCCTACCTGCCCCAGATGGTCGAGTCCTTCTCCGACATTCCAGATTCCCAGACCGGTCTGTACGTCGGCATCCTCGCCTCGGCATTCGCCCTCGCCCAGCTCTCGACGAACTTGTTGTGGGGATATCTATCCGATGTTATTGGGAGGAAACCCGTCATGATCATGGGCACCTTCATGCTCACCTGCTGTTTCGTCGCATTTGGTTTCTGCAGGACGTACTGGCAAATCGTGCTGGTCCATGTCTTCATGGGCTTGCTGAACGGCAATGCTGCTGTCGTGCCTACCGTGCTGGGCGAAGTGACGGATCGTTCGAACCAGAGCAGGGCTTTCACTTGGCTGCCCGTCATCTACTCTCTGGGTGGTATCACAGGTCCTGCGTTGGGAGGCCTGTTGGTCGGGACCTTGGGCAAGAAGTATCCCTACCTTGCGCCAAATCTGCTTAGCGCAGCACTGCTTCTCACCAGTGTGATTATCGTCGGAATTTGGTTTGAGGAGACTCTGGAAAGTTTGGAGCCCGATCACGCTGCTTGGATTCCTGCCTGGGCTCGCAATGCCTGGTCGTGGGTCAAGGGATCGCGCCAACCGAAGAGGAACTCTTGGGCCGCCCGCTGGCCTCGCCGCGGTTCCCAGGTCGCGGTGAGCACATCAGACGACGAAGAGGACGAGTATGAAGACGGCGCGACGGAGGACCAAGGGCTGCTTCCCCACGCTGACGAAGCAGGCTCCGAGGCTGGAGACGATCCCAAAACGCCAGGCGACCTTGCAACTTGGCGCCATATCTTGAACCGCAATACGGTTCTGGTGCTGTTGACATATCTGGTATTCCAATTGTCCAACATTTCCTACAACAGCTTGTACCCCATCTTCGCTGACGCGGATCCCCCAACTGGGCGCGGGTTGCCCCCGAGCAAGATTGGTGTCAGTCTGAGTCTGGCTGGCGTGGCCACAATCGTCTTTCAAGCTTTCCTGTTCCAGCCTGTCAAAGCCCGTTTGGGAAATCTGGGCAGCTATCGCGTTGCGCTGCTTGGACTCGCCGTCAGCATGGCTCTGATGCCTTGGATTGGATATCTCGATGATGAGCCGTACTTTGGCGTCGGTACCGGCTCCACTTGGCTGTACATTGAGCTGGGAGCCATTCTCATCATCAAGAATATCTGTGCAGTCGGCGGGTTGTCCAGCGTGATGCTGCTAGTAAGCCCCCCCCCCCCAAAGCCAATATGACCCTCGTTTGCTGACAATGTAGATTACCAACTGCGCCCCTAATCATGCCACGCTGGGCACACTAAACGGCATTGCCCAGACCTTGTCTGCTGCTGGTCGCAGCTTCGGGCCTTTTGTGTCCGGCGCGCTGTTCACTCTTTCCACACGCGTCCACCCCAAAGGCGAAGCTCTGGCCTGGGGAATCTTTGGAGGCATCGCCTTGCTTGGATGGGTAGGATCCCTGGCCATCCGCAACCGCGGTCTTGAGAGCGACGACTGGACCGGCGAAGAGGACGGCACAGACGGTGAAACGGACCCATAGTCAAAAGCCTCAGCCTCGACTGGCCAGCCTGTCAAGCCCGTCGTTTGTCTTGATAGAAGACATCTGTTTTGTTACATGTGCTGAAAAATGTCGCGGATAATCATAGCGTTGCAGGTCGGAATAAATCACGCCCAGGGATAAAGCGGCTACATTGCATCGATAGAGGGACGACACGATGCCCTCCTCCGGAAAGAGGAGGCAGAAATAAAGGGTATAGATCTAAGAGGCCCGCCAAGCCCACCTTGAAGAATAAAAAGAATATTTTGTCATTTGACTACTGTCACATTTCCCTTGATGCTGTTTTGCCCAGAATCATTCATAGTCACAGGGCGATCTGCTAATAGGCAAAGTTCTCTCACTTCCTCAGGGCCTTGGCAACAGCTTGGTAAGACCCCTGCCGAATGTCCTCAAGAACGCCCATGCCCTTCGGTTCCCATCCAAGCTCCTTCCTCGCCTTCACCCCGGAAGCACGGTTCTCGACAGACAAGAAGAAAGCCATCATAGGCCCGAACTCCTTCTCCACCTGCTCCTTCGTGATGTCTCTAACAGGAACGCACACAGCCTCCGCCATGGCCTCCGACATCTCCCTCAGAGTCACCTCGGTAGACGCACTCGCGTTATAAACCTCCCCGACCTTACCCTTCTCTGCCGCAAGAAGATACAACCGCGCCGCGTCGTCGACATGGACCGTGGTGGTCCGGTTCCCGCCCCCATCGATGACGGTGATGCAACCCGCCTTGGCGCCCATGTCCATGAGCTGCGCCACGCCGCTGCGGCCGTGGCCGTGAACAAATGGCGCTAGGCGGACCGCCACCACGCGGATGCCCCTGTCCTGGAGGCTGAGAGTATATGTCTCGGTCAGCATGCGCGTGTGCAGCTCGTTGGGCCCTATTGGCGACGCCTCGTCCGTCTCCGCGCCTGCGGGGTCGGCGGCGACGATGAGGGTGCCGGAGGTGGCGACCAGCGGCTTGTTCGTGCCCGCGAGGCCGTCTGCGATGGCGTCGACGGCGGCGAAGTCGATGTGCCGGATGGACTCGTAGGGGGCGCCGCCGAAGACGTAGGCTGTGGCGAGGTGGAGGACGGCGTCTGCGAGGGCGGACTCGGTGCGCAGGACAGCGAGGGAGGTGAGGTCGCCGCGGACGGGGACGGCGCCGAGGGAGCGGAGTTTGGTGTCGCTTTCGGGGGTGCGGGAGAGGGCGCGGATGGAGTGGCCGTCTGCGAGGGCTAGGCGGATGATCTCGGAGCCGATGTGGCCGCTTGCGCCGGTTATGAAGATGCGCTTTTGGGAGGTCATTGGTGCGGTTTGGGACTGGTTTGGGTTTGTTGTATGGAGAAAAGGATGTACCTTGACGTCTTGGATGCTGCAGGCTCTCGAGGATGAGCGAGGGTCTTTATTTGCAAAGATTCTGTCAGGCGAGTTGGCAGATCAACTCCGAGCATATACAGGACCTCCAAGTTGAAACAAGATCCAAGACCGCTTTCTCATCAAGCACGGAGTTTATCTCCGCAAACCATCAATCTCCATACGAGCTTGCAGTAGTTCCGCACTTCGGTTCACGTTGCTGTCCGAATTGCGCTTTCCCCCCGGAAACAGCCCTAGGGGTCAACTTGTCATGGCAAGTCACGTATTAGTAAGTGAAAGAGAGGCCTACACTATGATAGCAGCAAGCGGGATTTCTTTCGGGCCCGATGTTCTCGTGCAGGCCGACTGTTGGTGATGCGGTTGGACGCAAGGCCGGCCGTAAGCGGCTCTTAACTCCACGCAATACGACGAACGTCTTAGTCTAATCTGTCTGGATTGAAGCTCCAAAATTGTTTCAGTCCTCGTCGAACCAAATTGAACGGAATTTAAGACACAAGGGGAGTTCGTGTAATTCCCATTACAACTCATCTTACGACTTAGCGATGTCGAGGTGGCGTCATCTACCCTGGCAAGCCAACGTAGTGTTCTTGCTGCTTAGGCAAAATCACCAATCCGGATAACGGAAACCCTTGTTTTCAACAACTTTTTTTTAGACTAAATAACTCTAGATTCATGTTACTAGAAAGAAAGGGATAAACAAGTGATGAATCATTATCACCTAGGCAATCAGAAATTTCGTGTCACGCCAGGCTTGATAGTCTCCAGCTTCCTCATCAGCTCCTCCCAGACACGATCCTGCGTCACCTTCCCCTCCGCACTCCTCACAAACGCACTCGGTTCATCAACCTGGCAGTCAGACAGGTACTTGCCATGCGACTCGACCCCTGCAGACCCGGCGTGGACTAACGTCCTGCTTCCATACTCCGCACTACGCGCCATGAAAGTGTTCAAAAACCACACAATCCACGTGTCCAGCTCGCGCACCAGCTCGGAGCGGCAGTAGCCCGGGTTGACCATATTGACCGTGACCGGACACCCAACCGCAGGGCTCCGCTCCGCGATGCTCCGCACGCCAAAGACCTCGAGCAATTTCGACGGCCAGTACAGGCTGTTTGGGTCTTTCTTGCCCTGCTCGTTGAGAGCGTCGTAGATCCCGCCTTCGGGGGCGTGGCGCTCGTTGAACGGCGTCCAGGCGTGCGTTTCCGAGGTGGTGATGGTCAGCGTCGGGCGGGTGTTGTACTTTGCTGCCGTCTCCTTCATCTTGGGCATCACGAGCGCGGCCAGGAGGAAAGTTGAGACGACGTTGACGGTGATCTGGCCCTCGTTGTCTTCCATCAGCTTGTACTCGACGTGCGCGACGCCGGCATTGGCGTGGAAGATATCGACGCGGCCGAGCTCGGAAGAGAGGCGCGCCGCAAACTTCTGCACGCTGGCGTAGTTGGACATGTCGAGCTGCCAGACTTCGATGACGTCCTGGGCGCAGTTGGTGGTGGTCTCGATGTCGTCTTTGGCTGCGGTACCCTTGTCGAGGTTGCGTACGGCGAGGATCATTTTGCTGGCGCCGTGGCGGACGTAGTGGCGGGCTGCTTCCTTTCCAAGGCCGACGTTGCTGCCGGTGATGACGATGGTTTTGCCAGCATAGGAGCCGGTTGGGTAAGGGAGGCGGGCGAAGAGTTGGCTGTGGAAGAAACCCATTGTGGTTGCTTTGACCGAGATTTGTAGTGAAAAGGATGTGAAACAATTAAGTTCTTTCATATAATTTGTCTGTCCATTGAAGTAAGATGGCTTTTCATCAAGACATCAGCCATAGTCAGGAAGCTCGGTATTTATCATGTTTCCATGATATTGTTCTCCGTGCGTCGCGTAGTTCGGCATAGTCGCTGAGACCGTTGTATAAAAATGTAGCAAATGTCGAGGCTGTCTTAACTCCACGCGAAGTCGTGGTCGATTACTGCACTGAAAAGGAAATGTGGGGGAGAAAGCTGGTCAAGCTGCTCGCGCTTTGGGATATACTTAAGACCGTGTGTCCCGCTCAAGCTGGGTAAGCAGTGGCTGATTGGCCATTTTTAACCCCGGCAGGTATTGTTTCCCCTTTTAGGCAGCAGTCTAATGTAGTTTGTTTTCATTAGTGGAAGCAAACAGGCCGTCTTTGGAGACCTAGCCAATGGTTTCTTCTCCTGTGGCAGGGCTGTTCTCATCTATGACTGTTCTCAATTTCGCCCGCCTTCATCTCACCTCTCCGGTTCCAAGTGCAGTGACTTAATGCCTACCTACGAACTCTGAATTTGTGCTTATATCGACCCTCTATTTCCTAGCCTCGCTGGCATTGCGTCTGATACTTCAATATTTCGCTAGGCAACCCTTGATTCAAAAGATTCTCTGATGCAGTCTGATTTCGTGTGATCACTGGAACTATCAAATACTTTTAATTATACAACAACCACACTCATCCCCATGAACCCCATAACCCACAATCAAGCCGTTATTGTTCAAGTCACGGCCGAGCTTTTGAGATCGTTGCTACTGCTAAAACCTTGTGTGCTAGCTCAATCTTGTGACTGGCGTGTCATCGTAGCTAGTATCGGCTTGTTTGCAAAGCATACTCCATTTAGCAGTTAGCCATGGAGATGATGACGTTCCAGTTAGTCTTGTGGAAGACCTGGCCAGCCACCCAACCATACACTACATCAGCCTGCGCGCACCTGCGGTATAGCCACAGGGCACCGTCCGCGATGGATCCGAAGCTCTGGAGCTCCTTGGGCTTATTGTCCTGTAAGACACCACATTAGTCTATGGACTCGTTGATGACACCGGAAGAATAGCATACGTCGTTGCACCACCAGATACCAGTTCCACCTTTGTCCTGGCCAGAGCAGCTTACACGGCCACAGTTGCCTGGGCCGGCACCATTTCTGGGCTTGCCTTGGACCTTGTAAAGGTAGTTGATACCGTCCATGGCGTAGCTGGCGACACCGTTCACCCACCTGCCTCTGCAGAAATAGGACGACCCAGTGAAGTCAGTGCGGCGCTCAAGGACAGGAGAAACATCGACTTCAACGTCTTCAACTCCAAAGTCAGCGTCGTAATTGGGGTTGATATCCACGAGGGCCTGATAGACCTGCTCGACGGTGCCGTTTAGGGTGAGCATGGGGCCGCCGGGGAACGCCTGTACATCCCACTCAACGTCGTGGATGACGTAGTTGGTACCGGCGAAAAGCTCGGCCTCGGTTGGAATGTGATCTGGGATTCCCTCGGTCACAGGAATAGCCTAAGTTTTGTGAGTATTTGTCTTTCGTGATAGCACAGGAATAGAATGTACTTGAGTCAAGCCACCAAGACTCAGCAAGGCGCCGAGCAGAGTGAGACCGGCGACCATGTTGTTCGGAACTTTGGAACTCAATCTGAGATCTTGAGAGGTCACGGAAGGGATGAAAAGATGGGCGGTCGGATGTGAATATAAGACTGGAGAAGAAAAGAGACCTATCAACAGGATATGTCCAAGGTTTTATACTTGCTGTAGCCGAAGTGATGCTAAAGACATGCCAATAACCCCTCAACCATAAATCCTGCGGGTATCATCTCATGATACCTGAACAGCCCCGCACCTTCCTCTTGTGGTCATATTTCGCAGCCCACGATGGCTGATGAGGTGAATTCCCGCAGAATTGTTGGTTGGGGACGAGGTATGAGAGTCTCGCGATGCCAAGTTGCCAATCCACAAGCGTTGCCATATACCCACGCCAAGGCTGGCCAGCTCGCTGTGCTGCCTGAACTTTACATTGGCGCTAGTTGGCGAGCTGCACAAAGTTCCGCAAGTAGACAAATGTCATAAGCTACCTTACGAACAGGCAACTTGCGCAGTATCCGCAGACCTGAGAGAAATAGTACCGACCTTTGTTCGTTGTTGGTTCTCTGGAGTCTGCTAATGTCTTTCCGATGTTGTGGACCCACGTTGCAACGTTTTCCAACTCACCTCTACGCAATAATCTCGTGTTGGTTCTAGACCAGGATTGAGAGGGAACCATGTAGGAACAAGGTTGTGTGGGTCCAATATCCCAGTAGTATTGCAATGAACTGACATCGTCTGTCCAACAACCTTTGCCAACTGTGACCATGCTGCTTCTGGCGCTAGACTGATGATCTGTCACTTTATCCACCGCAGAATTCCACAAGCATCTGAATCGCGCTTTGCCTGGGCAATGTTTAGGCTCGCTATGTGCGGGTCTTTCGATCTCCCTTGGCTAGAACAGTTCGGGACCGGCGGCTGTTACGTTGTCCCAACTCAAAGCAGCTTTCGTAGTCGGAGCTGTTGGTCGTCTTGGTAATGTTGCGCCGGCGCTTCAAGTTGTTCTTGAGCTTCCTGGCGTCCGCCACCTCGTTTATGCAAAGATGGCCCTACTCAGTCTAGAGCCGAGACCAGGCAGAGCCAGAACAACAGACCCATGTGGGGTTCCAGGTGAGGCGAAGGGAACAGGGCTCAAAGACCGTAACGAAACTTGAAGCTTGGCGTTTCTGGAGACCTGTGGAGTAGGCAAACGATCAGTTACTTGAATGGAAGGGATACAGACGTATATAAAAGGCTGTTACCGTTACCATTCCTCGAACATAATCCGTCAGTGCCACGCAGCTTTCACATCATCTTGAACTAAACACATTCATCTTTCAGCCATGCTTCTCGGCTCCTTACTCTTCACTATTGCAAGCTTCTCACAGGCCTCTGCAAACCCGGCCAAGCGCTCTTTTGAAGAGTATGGCATCGAGGATTTCCAGTGGGAGATCGAGGCTTTCTCCAATCAGCCTCCCGTCCTGATCAACGGCTCTATTGAAGAGGTACACGCGAAACTTCTGGAGCTTAACCCAAATTACGATGTAGAGTTGGCTGGATTCGCCTGGGCGCAGTCTGAAGAGGAAGAGGAGGAGGCATCCCTCGATAAACGGACCGACTTCTCCGGGTCAAAGTACATGTGTGACTCGCGCACCTGGGCCCCTTGTTTCACGCGGAGAATCAGGGATGGTATCAGTCACCTGCGCCGAACGGGCGGTAAGCCCAAGAATGGACCTGGGCCTGGTAACTGCGGCCGTGTGTCTTGTTCTGGACAGTCTGCTATCTGGTGGTGCAATGACGTGAGAATTTCCTGCTTATGACTTTGACACAAGAAGAAAAAAAAAAAAAAAAAGAAAAAGCTAACGGAAGCCATTTCACAGGATCGAAACTCCAAGGAGCTTGCCGCCTTTGGTTCCATTGCCGATGGCGCTCAGTATCTCGTCGACAGATGCCCGTATGGAGCGGGTAACAGATATATGGCTGGCCAGGTATTTCACAGCACGAACTGGAACGTCATTGTGCGCCAAGACAACAACAATTGCGGCACTTATGCCGAGACCGACTCTGGATGAAACGTTGAGACTGGAATGTTCTTGTCTTTGGTTTGATAGGTGTTTAACAGCCCCTGAACGGCGTAAGTGAAGAGCTATAGTCAACAAGTTACTTACTGCAACAATAACGAACATACTATCTTGTCCTCTGAATCAAGTACTGTTCTGGTCCGTTGACAGCGATTCCACGTGTAATATTTGTTCTTCAAACCAGCTCCCGTCCGTAGTATATCGAGATTGGCGGTCCACCGCGAGGTTGTCACGTAAGGAAGTTGAAGGCTCGCTGAGTTGTAGGGTATTGGATCCGTCAATTATTTTTCTATCATCATGTGGTTTCCTGATCAGTATTTTCTCAATGAGAGCTCTGCATCGATGTGAAAAACTTCTGGAACTCGGAATCCCTCATCAATAGGCTTCTCGGGGTATCCCATTCCAAAATCTCTCCCCTATTCAGAAGTAAGACTTTGTCATAGTTCTCGACAAATCGCAAGCGATGGATGACAGAGATGACTGTCTGCTCAGAGAACTCTCGGTCAATGATACTTTGCATCATGGATTCGGTTTCCTGGTCGACACTGGCAAATTGCGCATTAGCTTCTTGCATGTAAATGAGATGAGAACTGTGGCACCCTACCTGCTTGTAGCTTCGTCAAGAACCAGTATCTGGCTGTTGGAAATGATAGCCCTAGCAAGCGCAAGAAGCTGTCTCTCGCCCACCGAGAAGCCATCCGCCTCCAATTCAGCGTCAAGACCGCCTGCCATGCCGATTCTACTTAGAATCCCAACCTTATCGAGAGAAGTCTTGATTCCCTCGCTGCTTGCTCGTGAGTTAGGATCGAGATTGAAACGCACAGTTCCAGGCATGAAGAATGGCTCTTGTGGGATGACATTGACGTGCGAACGAACTTTAGACCTCTCCAGAGTGGAAAGATCAATGCCGTCTATGAAGATCCTACCATCCGTTACCTCGATCATTTGAAGCAACGAGAGAACAAGTGACGTTTTCCCGCTGCCTGATGACCCACATACGGCAATCCGCTGACCAGGGGAAATGTCAAGGGAGAGGCTTTTCAATGTCGCCGCGGCATCTGCACTACAGATTGTGTCAGTCATCAGCTGCACAGTCTTTCTAATCGAAGAGCGGCTCACGTATATCCAGCAGTGACGTTCTCGAACTTAATAGCACCCTTCAGTGGCCATCCTGCTGGAGGTGCACCATTGCTGCCAAGCTCTCGTTCTTCAGATGGTGTCTCGTTTGCGAATTCTCTGATTCTCGACACCGCCCCGATAGAAGTTTCCAATGCTGTCCAGTTCTTGATAGTCACTGCAAGATCGGAGTTAAAGCCCAGCACTAAAACCATTGCCACACCGACAGCTCCAGGGGTAAACTTGTCCGTTAGCGAAGTGGCCATCGCAACAACAATGAGCGCCAAAGCGCCGACAACCAAGTCCAGAACCAATGCCAGCCACTGTTGGATACAGGCAAGCATGTAGTGCGGCTTCTGTGAGCGATTCAAAAGAGCCGAGGCCTGTGCTTCGAAGTTCTTCTCCCATCCATATGCGCGTATGGTCGTTACACCTTTAAGAGTCTCGAGGAAGTGTGTATACATGGGCGCCTTTGCTTCAATGTCGAGAAGTCGGACTTGGCGCGAGGTTCGAAGATAGTAGCGCTGGATGAAAAATAGGACTGCCACGAGAAGGGGGATGGAAGATGCGAGGTATTTTCCAAGGACGCATAGAATTATGAGTTTTATGACGCATGCGCAAGAATCTAGCAAAGGTCAGTATAAATTTGAGCTCACGCTGGTTTCGATGTTGTCTTACTGGTGAAGAAGTTGATGGCATTTGACGGCAGAGTCATGTCAACTAAGTTCAAGTCCTGGCTGAATCTATGCTGGTTGTAAGAAAGATAGACTGTGGAAGCGGAGTTGTTTTTAATACCTGTTGGTAATGGAACCAGTATCTGTTGACTGAAAAAAGCTGAGTGGTGCCCTGCAGACTTGTCAGTATGAGATTGCATGCGAGTTCTCCCTATCATGTATACTTTAGACTTGTCTGAAGGAGATCTGCATGTAGACCTGTCGCGGTGTTGTTGATGATGCGGATAAACATTACCCTATCAAGCTTAGTTGTGATTCTATGGTTGGGATGATTCTTGATCAAATGGCTTACCAGCATTCCAAAATAAGCGCGAACATGTTGGTCAGAAACAACAAAGCATAGACCCCTAGGTACATGCCAAGGTCTTGGTTCGGCTCTTCTCCGTTGGCTTCAACCCACCATTGAAACCAGATTGCTGGAACACAAATTCCGTGAGCAAGTCTGTTATACATTTAAACCGCGTTGGGGCGGACCTACTTGTAAATCCGGCGCAAAAAGACTCGGTGATTGTAGAAGCCAGAAAAAGGCCAAAAGCGACCCATCCTCCTTGCTCAAAATAGTACTTGTAGACTAGCCACGACCCATTTTGCCGTAGCCGATCGGCCTCATTGTTGTCGGAAACGACGACTTGGCCTTCTTTTTCCACGTTTGGAGATGGCACGGTGTCTTGTTCGGAACTGGAGTCTGCCGAGTCATCTGCTGGCACTGAGGTCGCGACTACGTCTGCTGATGTGGCGAGAACCTTTTCGTATGGGCCTTGGCTGAGGATTCCGTCATTCTCAAGGACAACGACTTCATCAGCAAATCGTAGAAGGTGGCCTGGTCGTTAAGATTCAGCGAGCCCTCAACATGTTGCGGATGAGCTGCGACTTCTTACGTGTGTGAGTTGCGAGAATGACAGAGATACCGTTCTGCCGGAAGTGTCCATCTTGACCAAATAGACGAGTCGATATCCGACCAACGGTCCTAGAGTCAAGGCCGCTGAACGTGTCGTCTAGAATCACCACTCGATGTCTAGAGTAGATAGCCCGAGCTAAGGCCTGCCATGGGGATTAGCAAGATTCTCTCAAATGAAAAACGTACAAACCTACCACTCGCTGCTTTTGCCCTCCGCTCAACCCAACGCCATTACTTCCAATATTGTATGCATCTTGCTCTGGCATGTTCCTAACATCGTCCGTGAGAGAACACAGCCACAGCACACGCTCAAACCATTTAGCGTCGAATTCCAACCCGCCAGTGATGTTGTGCCTGATTGTGTTATTCAATATCCACGGGTTCTGTGAGCAGTACGCAATGCTCAGTACAGGAGCGGTACGGGAGCCGTTATGAAGAGTCGTCTCGCTCAAGATACTTTCAAGTAGGCAAGATTTTCCGCAGCCTACCGGCCCAACAACCATGGTGATGCCTTTTTTGATACGCAAGCTTAGATGACTCAAAACAATGTCGGTCTCAGAGGACCAGGAGATAGTTGCATCCTGGAAAGAGGTGATGATGTCCTCTGGGGCTTGAACAGTAGTCTGCGTGGTAAGTTCAACGTCACTGGTAATAGGCACGCCAGCTTCAGAGCAAGATGGCCCCTTTTCCGGCGCCCAGGAGGTTTTGAGACAGAAGGCCTCGATTCTCGTGAAGCAAGCGATCCCCTGCACGATGTTGGGAACATACTGACAAAATCTCAGCAATGGGTCAGTCAGGAGGTTGATGAGAGACAGTGCGGTAAAAGCATTGGTGGAAGTTAGAGTCTGGTCTTTGGTGATTAAGGCGATGATGCTGTATATGACGAACGTAGCGAATGGTGCGAATTCGTTGGGGAGGTTTGCTTCGAGCGGGAGTCAGTAGATGATCTAATGTCTCGGGATGATGAGGTGTCTCACAAACAAGGACTTGCCACAGCAGAAGTTTTCGAAACTTCTCAGACCCGCTGAGCTCGATGCGTCGTAACTGGAGAATGACGCCGGACAAGACATCGGGCAGACCAAGCATCTTGATGGCCTTCATATCGCCGAGCATCGTAGCGGTAACGGCAACTCGCTTCTGCAGTCGCTCAATCCAGACGGTCTGGGCTTTTCCGATAGTTTTCGAAATCGGGATCACTCCCACAACGCAAACTGATGAAAAGGTTCGTTAGAAGTCACAAGTAGCTGTCGCCCGATAGCGAGGCTTACCTATTGAGATCACGACCGGTACGATGGAAGCAATCTGAATCTGTTGTTGCAGCAAGAAAACCGCTATCCCGACCTCAACAACCGAGGCCCAGATTTCGTGAAACATGGCAAAAGTAGTCACAATCCTCTCAACGTCGGTGCCCATCAGTGTGACCGCGGCGCTATCCTTCAAATCGTCTGCCTTCAGGGATATAGTCTTGCGAAAGACGATGTCGACCAAGCCTGCGCGGATCATCGTCGTGAAGCGGTACTGCTGCCGAGAATAAGCTGCGCGCGATACGGCAAGCCCGATGTAGGTGAGTACATAGGCGCCGACGAGCGCTTGGCCGTACTTTTCGGACTGTGGGGTTTTGGGTGTCTGCATGAAAGTCACTGTAGCTGTGATTAGGAAGGGCTGACAGAAGGTGAACGCCGTGAGGAATAGTCGGGTGACGATCCCGAGGAAGATGGTCCCGCGGTAAGCACGGCAGCTCGCGCGTAGCAAGGCGTGATGTTTCTGGCCTTTGCGAGCTGCCCAAGATAGCTCCAATGCCCGACCTGCCGTCTCACCGGTGAGGTCTGCGTCGACTTCGGGCATGTCATGGATGTGGATCACTCGAGAGTAACCTAGACGGAAAAACGGCAGGAGCCAGGTGAAGAAGCTGCGCCCCCAGAAGCCGGTCTCTTCCTCTTTAGTGAGCGATTGGTACGTTGTCTGTAGGAACTTCTTCTTGCCAATTGATTCCAGAGGTACCACGAGCGCCGTGAGAATGAAGATAACCGTCCATAGTGCCTTTGCCGTGCTGGCCGAAGGTATGAGCCAGAGCGTCCGAAGGCGTGGGAGAGCGAGAATAGTTGAGGGTGAGAAGTATAGAATCAAGAGATCGGATGGGCGTGTTGAGCGCTGGTCTTCGAGGATCGAGTGCAGTGATGCCGTGAGGACGGCAATGAAGGTCAAGATGCCCGAGGCGAGGGAGAGCGTTGTGTTGATCGATGGTGTCTTGGTCTGGACGATGAGGAAGGCTAGGTGAAATGCACCGAGCGCAGCCAAGAGACCCTGCCGCCGTGTAAGTGAGTTTTCGTTGACGTTTGAGGGATCTCATACCAATTTCCACAAGGCGAGTTTGTAAGTCGTCAATTTTACTGGAGTCCGTACGATCGAGAAAAGCCGAACAGGTATCAGTAGCAGGAATATTGCTGCAGGGAGAACGTGGAAGATTTCATCTTCAAAAAGGAGTGTGAAATCGAAAGGGCGACATTCAAAGGCAATGCGTGGGCCGAATCGATTGTCACTGGACAGTGGACAAGTCGTACGGTTAGCCATGACTCTGCGACGGGGAGTATTGCGACTGTGTTCACGGCTTTTTCATGAGTTGATTCTTATTCTAAGAAACACAAGGAGATTTGGACTCGTGTATATATCACCCGATTCAAAAGGACTTTTGCACCGGCTCGCGTGGTACGCGCGCCCGCGAAGGGAGTCGTCAGTGGTAAATGCACTTGGCTGTGTACGGAAGGTCAACATGATTGCAGATGGCGAGATGATTGGGGGATCCCTGAGGTGATCATCCCAAAACGCCTTAGTAGAGTAAGCGGCGCATTCGTTTGCTTGAAAAGGCAAAAATACGGTACACTGTTCATGGACGCCTCGACAATTTCAGAGTCTCACATTCTCTCTATGAATTGCAATCAATGAGTAACACTGAATCATGAGCATAGGATAACATCCCTAGGGAGTTTTACTGGAATAAGGAATCGGACTAGGGCGATGTCGTGATTGCGGGCCCCATCGTTTTCTGTACCTCCGCCCCGGACTTGAACTCGGCTCAAAGTCCGGGGCAGCCCCGCACCGTCGCATCTCACCAGCACACCCAGTCTCACTCTCACTCGTTGAAGCACTCACAGGTCTTCTCAGATTTAGCCAGCTGACGACGCACAATGCGTGTTCCAGACCTCATCAGCACCTCTCAACCCGACGCCAACGCAACATCGCGACGCACACGGCAACGTCATGACAACACCAGCTCTTCACTGTCCTCATCGGCCTCCGCATCGCCGTCGCCAGAAGATGCACCACGACCACCAGCTAACAAGAGGCGCAAGACGACAACAGAATCCGCGGGAGGGACTGCATACGCGCGGAGAAAGCGTGCCGTGACCGCGTGCGAGTTCTGCCGTCTGCGCAAAACGAAATGCGACAATGCCCGGCCGGTGTGTGGCTTCTGCCGCCGGCAACGCGCGACGTGCGTCTACGGTGACGAGGAAGAAGGGAACGGGGGTAATGTTGCGAGAGATCACGAGGAAGATGCCAGTACCGTGATACTGGAGCGGCTGGATGAGATTAAACAAATGCTCCAGAGCTCACCGAGGGGCTTGGCGCCGACGGCCGCGTATCCCGCGTATCAGCCGGAGCCCACTGCCGGCGCCGCCGTGCCATCGCCGAGACAGCAAGGCTTCGACGTAGAGGGGGCCTCGGACCGCGGAGAGACATCACGGACGCTTTATTCTGCGCTGCGGTGCGAGTCGATGCTCCGCTGGCCTGTTTTTGATGGGCTTATACCGGAGGAAGATGCGCGGATCGAGTCTTTTATACTCGAGTTTGGTGCGGATCTGGATGATGCGGCAGCTGTCGAGGAGAGGATAGGATTGTCGTCGACTTCATGCGGGGCAACTGCGGGATCTGGGATAAGGGATGAGGCATTCGTGCCGCTGTGCCAGAAGTTCCTGATGCATGTCCACCCGCGGAATCCCATCCTCGAAGGCAGGGAACTAGTAACCTACGCAAAAAGGGCAGCTGAACACGGTGTGGGATGGGATTCAGCCTCATGCTTAGTGGTGCGAACTCCCTTTCGCCTTGATATAATGTCATGCTGACTGCTGCACAGTTACTCGCCTGCGCCTTGGCTTGCCTTACGACACCATGGCTCCCTCCCGTCGAAGATACCCCTTTTACGATGACAGTCGCCTCGAAAGCTGTGGCAGAGATGCCCCTCCCTGCGATCATAGAGCCGGAGGACTGCGGCGTGGCAGATGCATACTACCTCGCCGCATCAAAACGCATCGGTCTATTAGGCCCGTCCATCCTCGACATCCAATGCCTGTTCCTAGCTTCCATGTACGAAAAGTGTCGTTTACGCCCTCTGAGAGCTTGTTTCTACATCCAGCAAGCGTCGACGCGTCTCCAAGCGCATCTCCTCCGGAGAGGCAGACGGCCGTGGAGGGCAGCTAGTGGCAGGGAAGAGCCGACGCAGCCACTCGAGCAGCGTGTCTTCTGGTCCTGCTTCAAAGCCGAAAAGTACCGCCCTCATCCCGAAAGCCCATGACCCACCGTCGGATAAAAGCATTCTGACATCGTCCAGCGAAATCCTGCCCACCCTAGGCCTGAGATCAAGTGGCCTCGAGGACTTCACCTACCCAGACTCCTTTCCCGCCCCGCCGTCGACCCTCTCCTCGGCCAGGCCCGCCGCCGGCGACTACTACGCGTGGTCGCCCATGTCCGACGACCAGCAGCGCGTCGAGGAGGAGCGCAGCTGGCTGTACTATCTCGCCGAGATCTCGCTTCGGCGCACCATCAAAGACACCATGGCGGTGCTGTACCGCAAGGGCGAGACGTACTGGCTGCAGAACGAGCAGCTCCTGGTGCGACAGTATGACGAGTTCGAGAAGGAAATTTCCCAACTGTGAGTTCGCCTCGTCCTATGTCTCGCAATGAGAATCAAATGAGGATCAGAAGCGGCCGGTGATGAGCTGACACGGTAGCACAATCATAGGCATTCTCACCTGCCGCCCCTGATTCAGTTCGACGAGCATCGGCACGCCGACAACGAGCTCGCGTTCTACCTGCAGGGCAGGTTCCAGGGGTGGCGCGAGGCGACACTGCGGCCGTTGCTGTACTGCGCGCTCCACGCTTCCGGGGAGGTCAGCGTCAGGGTTGTCGAGCTGGCGCAGAAGGCGGTGGATACGTGCTCTGCCATGATTGTCAAGACCGCATATCACCATCGCCACGGGGGCAGTTGGTTCGTGGCGAGGAGGGCGTTCTCCTGCGCCATGATGATTCTTGCTGCGAGACTACGGGACGGGCCCGTGAGGGCGCCGCCGAATTGGAGGGCGTTGGTCAGGTTGGCGCTGAGGGTGGTTCGGCGATGGGGTCGCGAGGCGAGGGACGTGGAGAGGATGAGGTCTACGTTGGAGAGGCTGTTCAATCAGGCACAGGCGAGAGCCGGACCAGAGGTTGGTAATTTGGGTTAGTTGGGAGGAATCAACATTGACCATCATCATCATCATCTCTCGATTTCACGTATTTGATCATGTTTGACGGCCAAGAGCGCCACCATGCAATCGCCACTTTAAACCCCCGAGCACCGGCAGATGGGCTTGCATTAGAGCTGGTCGAAGCCGCTGCTTCAGCAAGTCGTGTGTCCCTGGCTCGCGGGTTTGAGCACCATGTCCTTCTTTCACGATGCCGCGTGTCATCGCGCCAGTTTGTGCGCTGCTCATCAGCGGAGCATGGATCGAGAGGGTCACTTGACTGCTCTTACGCAATCATGCTGAGACTCAATCAAGAGACTATTGATTCCATTTCCCGGGACTTGAAATCGTTTCGACGAGCTTTCGCATCCCAAGAACTAACGCCAACCCCGCAAGCAGGAAGACCACCAGCAATTCAGTAGTTTCTCAACTAGGAGAGAAAACTTTGACAGACCTGAACGAAGTTCTTGGTGCCGATGACCGGCGCACGCTTGTGCGAGCTTCAATTACTTGGTGTGACCCCCCAACTGTTCCATCGAGGCAAGGTGCGGTCCAGAACGGTGACACACCAACCACTCAGCGGTGTCGAACGTCCAATACGGTCAGTCTGTGCAACGCAAGAATACCAATTGAATGGCTATAGCTTCGCCGCCAGCCGAACTCCAGAGACCCTGACGCCGCCCCCAGAGCACGGGCATTGGCGGGGAGAGGAAGCTGGCCGGATGGTCAGCAGAATCGGGATGGCTGACAACCTTCTCCGACAGTGCGCGCCTTCTAGCTGGGTGGCTGGCAGGTGACAGTGAGAAGCCTATTGCTTGGGGTTGGATCGGACTGGATCTCTCGATAGCTTGTTCGACGCCCGAGTAAGCGGCTTGCGCTTGGCGGCGTGCGACGACGCGCCGGCGCGAGAGGGTGGCGGGCAAACCCCAGATCGGCAGTGTCTCATTGATCGGGCCACTCATCACCGCAAACTGAGCCTCAACCCCGCAAGCAGAGACCGTTCTGGGCTGCATCGGACAGTCAACGGCGGGGGAGTGGCAAGTTGACGATTTGAGTTGTGCCATCCGGGAGCATTGCAAGATCTCCGTAAAACGCTTTACCTAGTGTCCAGACACTTCTGAACAACTACTTAGTCAACGGCTCGATGGTCTGGAGACCTGAACGGATGTCGATGACGATGGTTACAACATCCGAGGCTCGGCGGCGAGTCCGAACAGGGGCTAGCAGGGACCTTGCACTTTGCAAAAACCCCGGCAATTGCAGCGCAGCGCTAGAATCCGATGGTCTGGCTCGACTCACCTGTCGCATCGTTAGCTTCAGCACGCCGAGATCATGGGCATTTGGAATGGGAGAAGAGAAAACGATCGTGCGTGCGCGGTGTCATTGGAAATCAGTCCAACGCGCGACGAACACGAGCCGCCACCACGATGCGGGCCCTGCGACTCACGTGTCCATGGACTCGGGATGGCCTGGGGGGGGGGTTGGATGGGATGGGGGATGGGATGGGACGGTCTGGTCCTTGACCGGGGTGCGCATTGCAGACTTCGTGTTTGGTGTTTGAGCGGTGGTCCCGTGGTGGAGGAAAACAGCGGACGAACTCGAGGTCTGGGCCGAGACACCACGTGATTGCCATCGTGCGCGAGCGAGGCCCACTCTTAGATTCTTCACGATGAGTCTTCCAAGCTTCTCTTCCGGTCTTGGGTCTGTGTTTTTCCCTGGTTTTCCCGCCGGGGGCCGGGTGATTCAGGGGGTGATCTAATGACATACACTCCACTGTGGAGAGAGTGAATCAATCTTGGATCTCTTCTTGGTCTTGCTCTCTTCTCAGCCTTTTTGGGTATTGGTCTGCCAGAGAGGGCAAGAAAAATCCTTCCGAGCGGAGACCGACCACGCATCCGTAGCCGTGATCCGTAGCCGTGATGGTCCGGAGACCCCGTGGAGTGATGAGAATTCTGCATCGTCCGCCGGTTTGTAAGCGCGGCGGCCCCTCGCTCGTATGAGGAGCCCTGCCGGTCAGGTGGAACGGTGAAAACGCGGTCGGCGTCGCGCCAGTGTGTTGCCCATGGGGAAAAGAACAAAGGAAGAAAGAGGAGACTCTAACGAAGCCAGACCAGTCCCAAACTCGGCCGAAAGCCGAGGCGATTTTGGATCTTTGAAAGCAAGGCAGCAGACTCCAGAAGAGCCAAAAGAGGGCGCCTGTTACTGATTTCCCGGGGTTGGTCGCTAGCGATGGGGCCGTCATCAAAGACGGGCCGATGTCACGGCCTTGACAGGTAAATCTAAGCACCTGCGGCGGAGAGCCGACCAGGGGATGGGTCGGAACGCACCCACAGCCCGACAGCCGGGGGAGGGAGGTCTGGGCAGTTGGTTGCGCAGACTGGAGACGCGCGCAGGAGGCACGACGAAGGCAGCGGCTTGTTGTTGGTCACGTCGTGGTCACGAACTCGGGGCCCCGTTAACAGCGGCGCATACCGAGTCAGGCGGTAAGATGGTACGAGGTGACTGGCTTGCTTGCTTTCTTGTTGGAGCGGGCGTGGCCCGACGGACAGAGTGAAGCAAGACTCACCGAGAAGGGAGCAGAGGCTTCTGACGAATGCCGATACTCGCTACCCGTTCTCCCTGTTCGATGATGGCGCGTCGTCGCCGTCGTCGCAGTTCGCAAACCCCGACATCAGACCAGTAACCACGGATCTGGAAACGAACATGTAGGTGATTGGATACCGCGGGGTGGAAAAGCTGGAGATGGGTGCTAGGCAGGCCTCCTGGGAGATTCTTTTCTTGGAGACCCCGATATCTCCAGACTGTCGAGAGACGGAGACGGTCTGGAGGTGCATGTGAGTGTGAGGAGGAGCTCCACAGCGGACAGGAACTCGGCCAATTTAGCAAGAGGACGCTGCATCGAGAGGGATCTGGAGGCAGTTAGCGTTCCCAAGTACCACCGAGCATTGGCCCATAGATGGAGCCGGGACCGGGGATTGGAGGAGGGATGATGGGGAATTTGGGGGAATGAGTTTGGGGAAAAGAGGGTGGGATGGATGGTTAGGTGCGGATAGGTAGACCTGCGAAATGGGATGGATGGATGGGATGGGATGGGATGGGATGGGATGGAACGGTTGCATGTTGGGAGGCATGCAAGGCCGGAACAGTTGCACTAGGCAGTAGTAGTGAGGCACAACGACGACGACTTGGAAGCCCAGGCGAGTTTAGGGCGCTGCTCGAATGAATGGCCCGAATAGCTTCGACTTGGGAACCTAACCGAGACGACAGTTTGGTTGTTTGAGTTGTCTCTGGACAGTCGAGCTAGACGGAACCGAGTAACGCTGCGCATGTCCGGAGGAAGAGACGCTGCAGCATGCGGGAGAGCACCGGTGGCCTGTCTCGGCGGCCGGCTTGTCGTATGTACATGTTCGTAGTGGTTGGGATCGTTAGTCCCGCCGGGGTAAGGATCAGAATGAGGATCGGGTTGCATGCTCGTATGTGCAGTACTGACCGGAATCTGTTCATCGAAACACCGCACAAACAAGCGAGGGGCAGGCCGCAGGAGGGAGGCTGAAGGGCTGATGGAAAAGGAAGCAAAGACATGTGCCAGAATCGTGGAGGCTGTCGTTGAATGACGGGAGTGGAAGGGTTTGGCCAGGGAGGCGGCAAGCACAGGCCCGGCCGCATTTTTTGGCAGATGTCTGTGTGTCTCTGTCCAGCTGGTGTTCACCACCTAATTCCCAGGGCACGTAGAATGCCTCCGCGAGTACGGATCGGCATCTGATTTGATGGTTTGGCGACACTATCACGGGATGAGACGGCGGCAGAGTCAGCACGCAGCCCGCTGAACCGGCAGCCGGAGGGTTGACGTGGAAGACACACAGCAAGCCAAAGCGAGACAATACGTACACCTACAGCGGTAGAATCAGGCCAGACGGAGGCCAGAGGACGCTGAAGCTGCCTGCCTGAACAGCCCAGAGCAGCGCAGACGCCAAACAGGAGGAACAGCAGAGCAGGGGTGTGGCTCTGACAGGGACGGGTGGTGTTTTGGATTGGGCTAAGAGAAGGGAGAGGCGCGAAGCCAATCAGCGCCACGATGGCGGCCGGGGAAGGACGACAGGACGGCGCCGCAGGTTGGGCGGGGGCAGGTTGGGGCACTTCTCGGCGCTTCTCTGGCGCTTTCCCCAAGTGAAGCTCCAGAATTCCCCTCTCCGTCTCCATCTCCGGGGCACTTTTTTAATGTCGTCTTTTTTCGTTACAAGTCATCACACTTTACTCTTATTTCCAGCTGGCTCGGAAGTTGGAACCCCTCGGGGACCCCACCATTGCGGGTGAAGACGCTTGGAGAGAGAAAATTAGACGGAGGGACGGACTGAGAAAAACCTGTCAAAATTTTTCCATCGTGAGATTAGGGGGAAGGGGAGTGAGGACGGATGAAGACAAGTCCGGTTCAACAACATCAGCAACATGCAACTTACTTCCAAACGGTGACGATGACACACCAGAGACAAGAGACAAGGGGCTCTCGTGGAATCTGGTGACAGATTGGCGCTTGTCCTGAAGCGGGATCATGTCGTTGACGTGACGAGAGTCAAGCTCGAGAGCTCGAGAGCTTGAGAGCGTTGTCTTTCCCTCCCGTTATTGCTACATGCCTTTCAACCCCCTTGTATCCGTAAGGAAGTGTAAGGATACATACATCGTAAGGCAGATACATATGCAGCGTTTCTGCACGAGCTCGGAGCCAAGCTCGGCAGGTTCAGGCTTGGCACGACAGCTGGTCCCCTCCCCCTCCTCCCCCGCCGCATTGGTGCGTTGGTGGTGATGGTGTCGAGGTGTTGATGGGATTGGGGGATTGGCCACCCCCAGGTTTGAGATTCGCTTGTTGCGCGCTTGCGGTGGGCGGGCGTCATGATCATGTGTGTGAAGTTCCGCGTTTACGCCGTAGGGTTTTACCAGGATCCCAGCATGTCTGCGACGAACGAGGTCGTTTTCGGCTGCCGAGACTCTTCACTGACGCATGTTCTGGGCAGACAGAGGCGGAGTGCAAGGGCAATTTGCGATTGAAGTCGCGACTGAATCCGCGGCTGGGACATCGTGTCATTGATTCGAATTGGCTTTTTGGTCCTTAGCTTGCGTTCATAATGACCGGAACTACCGTCATCACAGCCCCCGACTAAGGGATTACAATTACAGACCCATACAAAATCTGTCAACTTTGACTAACAAGCCCGATGTAGTTCTTTTCCTGTGTCTCTGTCTGTCTGGCCCGAGGCAGGATGAAAGTCGAGACCACGGCCAGATCAGCAGCAGCGCCAACACGAGCGGCAGGGGATTTGGAAAAAAAAAGGAAGAAAAAAATGTTGGTCAGAAGGGACACGCAAATTTGGCCTGTAGCGCGTCGTGTCCCCGTGCTCATCCCATTTTCCATGCGCATCCCGGCGACCCCAGCAAGGTGCCGCGGTACGTACCTCGTCAGGTACATGGGTACTTAGGGAGGCCCCACAGCCGAGAGCGGTCAAGGATCTGGATCGAGTCTAGCGTCGATTCGCCAGCGCGCAACAGCGACAACCTCCTAGGTACGTACCTACAGGCGACAGCACCTCTGGAGCAGAAGGCCGCCCCGCAAAACGCCACGCGACGGCGAGACAACGGCGACTCTTCCCCAGCTTTTTTTCTTCTTTACTGGGCAGGCACTCTTTTTTTTAGGCGGTCGCCAGGCGAGTGACCCCGTGACTCGGGAGGCTGCGCCCACCACACCAGGAGGCTTCTAGGGGGCAAGCTAGGGCCTGGAGGGGCAGGACCAGCCACTGCTGCCCGTCCTGGGGGAGAAAGGGGGTCCCCGGGGGGCAAAACTGCGACCTGGAGAGAGCCCCAGTGTTGTTCCCCAGGGGACCACCGCGCTGCTGACTGCTAAAAGTCACCTCAGACGACCGGCCACCCCTATGACTGGCCACCTAAACCACCTAGAACACTGTCAGAGTGTCGCTTTTCCAAATGTTTTAGCGCTGTCGGTGGCAGACGCCGCCCGCCGCACGCCGCTGACGGCTTGTTCGTTTTTTTGCCGAACAAGGTAGGTAGCGGCAGCTAAACTGGAGATGGAGGTCCCTCTCTCTACCTAAGTACTGAGATAGGTACCTATCTTTGCTTCTGGCTCGCTGTGTGCGCCGTATTCAGGCCTGATCTGGCTGCTAGCACTGATGATCTGTCCATCAGTTGTGCCAGTGAGTGAGTGCTGTGCATTGCAGACGGATCGTAGGTACTCAAAGTAAGTAAGGTTGGTAGGTAGATCATACGCAGAGTCTCTTTGTCTGTTGTCCGCGTGATGATTGAGCATCTTTGGTGCTGTTTATGGCTGGTATGCTGTGGTCCTGAACATGTTCCAACAATACCTGAGCAAGTTCTAATGATGAACAGCTCTCGCTTACATCTATTCTCCTGATGAAGATAATAGCCAAACAACACAAACAAGAACTCACGATACGTTACCTTCTAGTCCTTCCAGCAATGAATGAATGAATCAAGCTGTCAGCAGATCAGGCACGGAGTCAGCGGGAGGTACCTTATTGCCGTTCTACCTAATATTACGAAGAGTCTGTCAGCAGAACAAGGTACTTGTGTACCTACGTGTGTACATACGAACATCTGCAATGCACCCCCCCCAGTCCCAGTCCCAGTCCCTAGCGCGCTCCTTTCCCTTTCCTCGTCTCTACCTAGTCCCCGGCCCATCATCCTCGTCCTCCCACCTTTTCCTTCCCCGTGGCCTGCCCGCCCCGCGGCCCCCTTCCCAACTCGTCGGAAAGCCCCCAAGAGTTATCGGCCCTTCTTAAGCATGAGCTCCAACATGGGGACGGCTAGCCATCTGCCTCTAACCCAATGGGAGCCCGCCCTCGTGAACTGCGACCTGTCGACCCTCGGAATGGGGAGATGAAGCACCACACACCACGCCTCGAGGAGAGCGGCCTTGCCTGACGTTCCATTCTTCGGTGCCACCTCGACGGGTACCCGACCAGACCAGACCAGACCAGACAGACCGCACACCTTTTGCACTCTTGCAGAGCACGAACTGACACAGACGCGAACTGACTGGCTCGTCGAAGAGTAACACGGGATAAAAGGTTCCCATCTCCCCTTCCCAACATCGTCTTCTCTCCCCTTCCTCCTCACGAGCTTTTCCTCCTCACGCGCCCCCCCTCGACAAGTTACCCTCTCGTCCTTTGTTTATTCATCTCCGAATACATCAACGACAACAACAGCAACCATGGAGAAGGGAACCGGCGGTGTCACCCGCGAACCGGTCGGCCTGGCCGTCACCGAGGACGTCTCCAAGATCGAGGCCCCCGTCACCTGGAAGGCCTACGTGATCTGCGCCTTCGCCTCCTTTGGAGGTATCTTCTTCGGATACGACTCCGGATACATCAACGGTGTCATTGGTAACCTCACCTTCATCCGCAAGGTCGAGGGCAATGACCAGGCCGAAACTATGAACGAATCCGACCAGTCTCTTATCGTCTCTATTCTCTCCTGCGGTACATTCTTTGGTGCTCTCATCGCTGGTGATGTCGCCGACTGGATTGGTCGCAAGTACACTGTTATCTTCGGCTGCTTCATCTACATGATCGGTGTCGTCATCCAGATGCTTACCGGTATTGGCGCTCCTCTTGGTCCCATCGTCGCTGGTCGTCTCATTGCCGGTCTTGGTGTCGGTTTCGAGTCTGCCATTGTCATTCTGTACATGTCTGAGATTGTAAGTCTTCGCATCCCTCTTCCCCAAATCTCAACTCTCCAACAACAGCAACGCTAACCCCAATCGACAGTGCCCCAAGAAGGTTCGTGGTGCCCTCGTCGCCGGCTACCAGTTCTGCATCACCATCGGTCTCTTGCTAGCTGCTTGCGTCGTCTACGCGACCAAAGATCGCCAGGACAGTGGCGCCTACCGCATCCCCATCGCCATCCAGTTCCCGTGGGCCCTCATCCTCGGTGGTGGTCTGCTCCTCCTTCCCGACTCCCCCAGATACTTCGTCAAGAAGGGTCGCCTTGCGGATGCCACCGAGTCTCTCTCTCGCCTTCGTGGCCAGCCCAAGGACTCTCAGTACATCCAGGTCGAGCTTGCCGAGATCGTCGCCAACGAGGAGTACGAGCGCCAGCTCATTCCCTCCACCACCTGGTTCGGCTCTTGGGCCAACTGCTTCAGCGGTGGTCTCTGGAAGTCCAACTCCAACCTGCGCAAGACCATTCTCGGTACTTCTCTGCAGATGATGCAGCAGTGGACTGGTGTCAACTTCATCTTCTACTACTCTACCCCCTTCCTCCAGTCTACCGGCGCCATTGACAACACCTTCTTGATCTCTCTGGTCTTCACCCTCGTCAACGTCTGCTCCACTCCTCTATCCTTCTGGACCGTCGAGAGATTCGGTCGCCGCACCATCCTCCTCTGGGGTGCCGCCGGTATGTTGATCTGCCAGTACCTCGTCGCCATCATCGGTGTCACTGTCGGCTTCAACCACACCCACCCTGACCCTGCCGACGCTACCAAGTCCATCGCCGACAACATCCCCGCCGTCAACGCCCAGATCGCCTTCATCGCCATCTTTATCTTCTGGTTCGCCTCCACCTGGGGCCCCGGTGCCTGGATTCTCATCGGCGAGGTCTTCCCCCTGCCCATCCGCTCCCGTGGTGTTGCCCTCTCCACCGCCTCCAACTGGCTCTGGAACACCATCATCGCCGTCATCACCCCCTACATGGTCGGTGAGAAGCGCGGCAACCTCCGATCCTCCGTCTTCTTCGTCTGGGGCTCCCTCTGCACCTGCGCCCTCATCTACACTTACTTCCTGGTTCCTGAGACCAAGGGTTTGTCTCTTGAGCAGGTCGACAAGATGATGGAGGAGACCACCCCCCGTACCTCCGCCAAGTGGGTTCCCCACGAGACCTTCGCCGCTCAGGTCGCCAAGGACGGCGTCCTCGAGAAGGTCCACGGCGAGCAGATCGAGCGCCGCGGCTCCAACGTCTAAATTGTTTCTCCCAATCATCATTTGTCTATACTAGTATATTTACTCGGAATACCCCCGTGCCGTATTCTGACGGAGAGGCACTTGTATGTGTGTGGAGTTGAGCCCAACTGTGTTTTACTGGGCGTCAAACTTGTTAATGCGGAATGTCTTGAAATGTTGCATGGCGCATGTGGAGGATCACGTTTGTGATGATATCCCATATCCTAAACCTACCTACCTACTCTCTAAACAGTAATTGAAAAAATAAATTCAAATCAAATAAAAATCTCTGCTCGGCTCATTTCCGCTGTGAACAAAAACAAAACAAAGCACATAATAATGCAACTGCCCCAAAAATGCCCGACGTTTCGGGGGAAAGCGGACCGAGGTCAACGGGGGCCCCATATCGGAGCCCGACGCGTTCTTTCTCATTATTCATGCTGACTCCCAAACCGGGGTCTTCGTACCACTTTCATGTCGGGCCCCCCGGCCGCGACCATGGACCATCGTCACGGGGGACTTTCGACATTTTTGTCAACGACCGTCGTCAAGAAATTGCTAGGGGGCCCATCCCCAGCCTTGGCTTGATTCGGCAATTGGGGCGGGGCGGGATTACCAAGGCTCCTTCCTGGGCGCAGTCTTTCCCTCCCTCCCCCGGGGCGCATCACCCGGCGTCCGCCCGTCTTGGCTTTCGTTAGCCGAGCGGTGTGAGGAAGAGATCGGGACTTGGAGGGCGTGGGCGCCGCTATTTTGGCGGTGTGTGATGGTGAAAAAAGACGGCGTCGAGGGGCAGCGGAAGATGCTTTATCCAGAGCACGTTTCGTGATCCAGGAGATTTATTATTTTGGGGATGGTGGCACAGACTGGCTGATTGCTGCTGGGTGTGCTTTCGTGTTAGTGTGTCAGCCCTGTGTCTGATGAAGCAAGACGACGAGAGTTGTTGGATGAGATGTGTTTTTATCATTATGAGATGTTGAAGGGGTAATCCAGGTCATGAAGTCGTCGCAGTGCTGCTTCCTACAAAACTCGAAACATGGATTGTCAAATTATTCTTGGAATGACATGCTTGGACTGTGAGTAACTAAGATGCGTATTTTAAGGCGAGTAGTTGAGACATCTTTTGCCTTGAGAAAGTGCTTTTCAGCGTCTCTTAACTGCCCAATATTATCCTCTGGACATAAAGCGTCCAAGGAATTTCGTGCTTTGTGGGGGTCCCTTGCGTTTTCACTCAGAAGAAGATGATGAAATAGTCCAGCAGAAATCACCTCCATATATTAACGAAATGAGTCTGCGTGTACTTAGTTTGTCGCATAACAGGATCGTTGACAATTAGTTGGTTCAGAATATGAGTTCTTTGTGTATAACAGGAGGCTGATACCAAGTTGCCAGCAAAAGCTCTAATAGGTGTATAGAACAGTAGACACGGTTCATAATGCACGGTTTCGGCCCTCTCTTAGCCGATATCCAATATTTGTTTTGATATTGATGTTGAACATTTTGAAAGACATAGCCAGGACGTTATTTATATCATTGGGCTGAAGGCGGTCACTGCAGTAACAAATATAAGGCTATTGAGACGAGTATCAACGTTACTGTTAATTATCATCGTGCCAAAAGCAAAAGCCTATGAGTTAAGAAAGCTAAGTTGACGGATTTTGGTGATGAAATTGAGTGAGACTAGAGAACGGAAAGGTCTGGATGTCTAATCTGACAAGAATGCCTGGTTGCCGTTGGAAACAAAGAAATCGGAACTGCAACGACAACAATGCCAGCGGGGGTATATACAATGAGTATAAAGAACCATAGGTGAAATCTCATTCGCTTTGCTCAGTAGAAACGGCGCATGCCAACCCGCACTAACACTCTAAGACGACTTGCCAATTGCGCGCATCCGGGGCAACCCACGGGGCTGCCGAGTACAGAGTGTACGAAGGCCATGGGATACAGTTATGCATCTCTTCGGTCTCGGGAAGAAAATAGGGGCTGTCATCGGTGTTGCAGTGGCCTTTTGCTTGCCGAGAAGCCAATTAGAGCGAAAATTCCATTCTCGGTGATCTCGGCAGAGCGGGCTGGGCAATATCGAAACTCTATTTTGACCTGAATCGAGGCAGGTCGTCACCAAGGACCACACTTTTCAGCCAATACCATTGCACGTATTCTAATCACCCATGTTCTTGGATCGGATGTCATCCAGATTGCCCGTGGCCTCATTGGAGTTCAAAAAGATGAAACAGACGTTCTACTATCTTGTAATAGCGAGTTCTCAAGATCAAGTCAAGCAAGCGGTCGATTTCACACAACCCTGAGTCGTTTTCCTACCTTTGATGGCCTCGTAACTAGGATTGGAACCACATTAACGTCATCAACACTTACACCAACCTGCTCTCTAAGTCCGCCCCGACAAGCACAATGCAACTCAAACTCGCAGCCATATGCGTGGCCCTCGCAGCCACCTACGCAAACGCTCAAATCGAAGATCCAGAGCACCCCTACATCCCGCCAACAGCCTCCGACCGCCGCTCGCCTTGTCCGGCCCTGAATATTCTTGCCAACCACGGCTACATCAACCGCAATGGGTCATTCATCACAGAAGAGAGCGCCACAGTCGCACAGATGCAAGCCTTCAACTTCTCGCGTGCCGTTGCGGCCGGCCCCGTCCCTGCCGCCCTCAAATATGCCACGACCGGCGTGAATGGGACATTCCACCTTGACGACCTCGCTCAGAAGCCCCTCGACCATGATGGCAGTCTGAGCCGCGGGGATCTTGCCCTAGGTGACAATTTGAAGTTCAATCGAACCATCTGGGACACCGTCGTGGCAAGGTTGCCGGATGAGTACGTCACCTGGAAGCAGGCGGCTGAGGCGGGAGCAGCGAGGTTGGAGGATGCGAGGAAAGAGAACCCGCAGTTCGAGCTTGATGCGGCGGGGATCCAGGCTACTTTTGACCAGATGAGTGGTATTCTGGCGGCTTTCGGGGGCAGTGTTGAGGATGGGAAGGCGAGGAGGGATTGGATTAATGCTAGCTTTGTAGAGGAGAGGTTGCCGTGGTCTTTGGGGTGGAAGACGTCTGAGAAGGTTCTGGCTGGGGCTGACTTTGCCCCTATGGCGACGGCTTTGAAAGAGTATGCGCCTGGTGGTGTGTGAGAGAGGTTTCCTCATCACGCCGGAAAACATTCAGTGTGGATAACGTTTTGCAATAGCTTAACAATATTGACTAAAGTCTCGAGCCAATGCATGTATCTATCATTCTGACTTCCTTAAATCTTCTGCTGAGTGCCATATCCGTTGCTCGCGCGGACTAAATCTAGAGGGTGCGCGGCTTAATGGCCTTGACTCCCTTCAGATCTTTGATGATCTGCTCAGAAGCAGCCAGTGCAAAGCAGCCAGCAGTGAGCGTGGGGTTGCAGGCGTTCTGCGTGGGAATGACACCGCATCCACCAAGAACGAGGTTATCCTGGCCCCAGACACGGCCGAGTTTGTCCACGACGCTGTCTTCCTGCTTCTCTCCAGCCCTATAAGTGCCGCAGATGTGGAGAGCGGAGCCGGCTGGCAGGTACTTCGGCTCGGCTCCGGGAAGGAAGCCGCCGAGGCAGCGGGCGACGTCAACCATACTGGAAAAAAGGGTTCGTTAGAAGTGCAATATAGGAAAAGCGTATCGGAGACCTACTCGGTGATCATTCTGCGGGAACGGTCGGCGTCGTCTTGGTCAATCTTGAAATGGAAAGTGGGCTGGTAGACGCGTTTGTTATCAGCTACCGTGACTGCATCACAGACAAGAGGACTTACCTGAGGCATCCCGAAGCCATCCTTGATCTTGTCGGAAAAGCTGACATGGTTTTTGAAGTTGGGCTTGGTGTACCCGAACCATCGGAGATCGACAATCACGCGCTGGTCGATGCCGGCCGGAATCTGGCCGTATCCGAAGGCGTCACGATGAATCTGGGTGTGCCAAGGGTAGTCCTTGGTGAGAGGGAAGTAGCATTGCGGGTCAGGGTCGTTGTAGGGGAACGGCAGAGGATCATTGGGAAACTTTTTCTCATGCGCCTGAACAGCCTTCTTCTCCTCGGTGCCCAGTTCATACTCGTTTTTCTTGATGGCATCAATGTACTTGCGATCAAGGACGATCTGGCAGAAGGACATGGGCTGCTCCGTCATGTAGTGGCCCTGTGCGAAAGCATCGTCAGTTATTATGTTGTCATCCAAACCATACCGCCGCGAAGAGTGGGAATAGTACTTACCAAAGCCGGGAGAGTCTCACTAAGTCTTGTGGAATTCTCCTGGGGTCCTCGGGAATTATAGAGGATCCCAGGAGTCAAGATAGCGCCAGCACATACGACAAACTTGTTCGCCTTGATCATGTACTTCTCGTTGTCGATGAGATTCTCGACCTGCACAAGTCTGACCTTTTTAGTGGTGTCATCGAGCTCAAACCGGACACACTGAGTGTTGGGGAGCAGCGTGAAGTTTTCAGCGTGGGCAATGTCGCCGAGAATCGTCGCCGTACAGGCCCACTCGGTATAGTCCTTGTTCTTCTCCCTACGCCTGCCGCACAGAGGCATGTTGGCAGTCTTGCGGTTTCTCTCCTCGAAGGCTTTGTCCAAAATTGACTTGACAAGCTTCTGGCGAATCGAGTCGTCAAAGATATTGGGGTTCGTCCAGAACAGCTTCTCTGCCTCTGTGTACAGCTCGTCCCACTCCTCATCGTTGAAGAGTGTCGATCGTTCAATCGTCGGGTCTTGTCGAGGAGTGCAGCAAGTCCAGTGAGATCCCATACCGCCGACAACGCGCGTGGCAGCAGCGGCGGGGAGGTTCTCGTACGGCTTCTGGTCGGGGTTCTGGCCGTTGTGGACAAACTTCTGCTGGCAGGGTCTATCAATAGTCAGAGCAGGCTTTTCGTCGCAAGGATCACAATACTGTAACTCACTCAGGAACCCAGGCTGAAGGTTCGAGGCCAGCGTCGGTGTTGCTGGTCGGCACAGAGAGAAGTTGCAGTTCGCCCTAAATATCATCATTAGGTAAGATTAAAGGTAAGAAAAGCACACAGCTCTTACCTTGACAACACTGCAGGCTGTGTAAGCAAATGTAGACTTGTTATTGATGAGGGACAAAATCTGGAAAGGCTTACTTGGTGAAAAGACTGATGTCCTTCTGAACCGCGATACCGTTCTTCTTATGGTCGCCGATCCGTCTGGTCTCTCTGAACGCAGGTTTAGCCGTAGATGGACGCATTTTGTCGGCCAGAAAAACTCACTGCTCTCCAACGTCAATCATTACAACATTTCTTCCGGCTTCCACGAGTTTGCGAGCGAAGACGGCCCCAATAGGACCGGAGCCCACGAGGAGGACATCGACCTCGTCAAGGCGTTCTTTAGGTGGCATGGAACCCATGTTGACAGCGGTTGAAACTTAGGTAAGTGAGTATAGTGTAAGGTGAGTGAAATCCAATGGATGTAAGTGAGGATGAAGAGATGGGGAAAGCTTGGTTCTCACTGCTGCCGGGCGGCCTTCAGCTTTATACATGAACAGTTTACCTCGAACCTGTATCAGCTGACAGCCCGTGGCATCAAGTCTTTACAGCCACTTCATGGAAACTGCGTGTGGGCATCTTTCAAAAGCCTCACGTCTCGACTCGCTATGGGGGTATCCTGGGCGGCAAAAGCCTGTCAGTGGTACATGTCGGAACATCGCAGGAGTGACTGTGAGACAATCCAGAATTTGATGTTTCGCGAAACAGCCGAGTCAAGCAACGCCATAGGTCACCGTAGACCAGGTTTTCCAGATTTTGCCACGACATGGCCCCGGTTTCTAACGCCTTTGGAAATCCTCGAGAATTGTCTCGTCGAAGGGAGAATGTGAAGATTGTTTGTGGAAAGTGACCCAACGAGGGTCTGAGTCAAGGTACTCTTAGCGCCCCGTTTCTCACGTATTGATGATAGACTCTGTTCATCGCCAGGCCATGATTAAGATGCCCAGCAACCGCCTGCAAGCATCCCCTCGTCCCACTCTCGCACGACCTCCATATACTCCCCAAGACTGCTACCATAATTCCACCTTTCTTTCAGCTCACCTCATCGTGGATGCCCTTACGCTATAACCGAGGACTTGCGTGCAGATATCGAGGAAGACGTTAGTGTCGCCCGATCAACATGTAATCGCCGGAAGTGTAGTGGGATCAGGGCTGAGACTTCGCAAGAGAGAAATGCATCCGGATCAGGTCGAATAAACCAGGAGGATGGGGTAGCACGGAATGAGGGGTTGAACAATGTAACTTATGTCAGGTCATGTTACAGGAACGTTGTGGTCTCGCGGAAGAGCGGGAGCACAACAGTCGGCTGTCCAGTATTTGAGTGCGGAGCCGCGCGTACAAGTCCAGTTGCAGATCATAGAGACAGAGACTCCGAAATTCTTGATACGTAGCTGCTCAGGTATGTCGGCACTTGTGAGACGCAAGACATCGGTGAACTGGCAGTGGATTTTCACACGCGAGAATTACGGACATGTCGAATGACAATGCCAAGTTTGTAGGCATGGATTGACATTTGAATTTATCTACATATTTCAGCTCAAGCTTCATCCCAACTTTCAGCCCACAAATACGCTGTGAATTTTGATACTCAAAAAGGGTATTTTGTCTTAGCTCAGAATGCCACAACGGCTTGAGGTCGAAACTTTAGCGCTGGTTTTGCGACGATGCCCAGGTTCCTCTCTGGTTCTCATTGGTTTTTTCTTCTCACTCTCATCATGTCAGGATATCAACTTGATAGGTGTTTCAGGGAAGCTTTCCGGTCGAAGTCGAAGGGGTACGGTGCCTTTCCATTGTGGACCGGTTGTGGATAGTCACTGGGCGGAAGCTGTCATTACGCTTCGGATACCAACAGTAAGTTGCCTGTTCAAACGCCACAGAACCTCATGCATTCTTCCGTGTTGCCGCTTCTGCCACCATCGTACCAGTCCCTGGCGGCTATTTACGTTGGAAGTCCCGTCGACTAAGTGACGGTGCGGCCCGGGAACATCTAGCCCCAACATAGTTACACAACCCCGCAGAACGAAGACGATGGGGCATGCAAGGGGGTCAGCTTTGGCCACCCACATTGCTCAGGCAGTCCGGACCCAATACCAGCAAATCATTCCCGCAAGAACAAACGACGGCGTGGCGGCGACGTGGAATGAAGGAGGCTTGATGGTCCGACTAGTGGGAATGATGACCTTCGCTGTTACAGACAAATACGGTACACAGCCAGCCACTTTCGACGCCAGTCAGACAGGGGTCTGACACATCCACTAGGGCAAGCATGAGGTCTCATTCAGCTCGTTGTTTGATTCTGAAGTAAGAAATAGACAGCTTGCTACGACATTCAATGGCTGGCAGCATATGCCCATGATCTGATGCTGACTCGTCATAATCATGCGTAACAGACTAACAGTCCAATAGCCTTACTTATACGTAGATTGCGTCGCGACTAGTTCACAAACAAAATTCAAACAAGTTCTTGGTCACGTCCTGCCCACTTAGTAGACGACGGGAACGATTGAAACAGATGCGATAACACGAATACTACTAGGATATTAAAGATGATCAAATAGCGAAGTCAGAATCAAGTCGTTGCCTACCAGTTAATGTGCCCGGCTATTTAAGCTCAACATACTTGAAGATGAAACACACGCTAGCACATAGCGACCTAGCAAAGAAGTGAACAACCGTCTGATATTATCAAGTAGTACACCAAGTTTAGCCCATACTATTAAGCCTTCTTGCACTGGTTGGCGGGCTTCTGGCCCTTAGCTCCCTGGATGCAGTTGTTGGAGATATCCAGAATATCCTTCGAAACCAATTCAGTGCAAGCCGGGCCAAGAGCTCCCTCAAAGTTGTTGCTCGTCAGGTTCAGGACTTGAACGTTCTTCAACTGACACAAAGCCTCTGGGACGGTTCCAGACAGGTTGTTGTTGCCGACGTCGAAAACTGTCAGGTTCTCAGTCTTGTACACCGTGGGAAGAGAGCCGGACAGATTGTTTCCGAGGAGCAGGATCTCTTCCAGAGACTTGGCGTTGGCGACAGACTTCGGGAAAGTCCCGCTGAATTGGTTATTCGCCAGAGTGATGTACCGGGCCGGGGTCGATCCAATGGTGTCAGGAATGCTGCCAACGAACTTGTTGTCGTTGAGGAAGATGACGTCCAGGTCCAGAGTGAACAGTTCGCGAGGAATAGAGCCGGAGAATTCGTTGAAACGCAGGTCCAGGAAGGTGAGGTCGGCATTGAGAACGGCCTTGGGGAACGGTCCAGATAGCTTGTTGGAGCTGAGGTCAAGCTCATACAACCACTTCAGCGCCGAAAGATCACTCGGAATTTGTCCAACAAAGCCGTTGCTGTTGGCGTGAAAAAAGGTCAAGTCGGTGAGCTTGTCAAGAAAGCCATCGAGAGTCAACTTCTGGCCCTCGAACCCGAAGCCGTTGAAGTCAATGCCAGCCAGAGCCTTCTGGCCCGTGTTTGGGTTGTTGTCGCAGCTGAAACCGTTGAACTTGCAGACGTCGTTTCCGGTCCAGTTCTTGGTGATGCCCTGTGGGTCCGAGGTGATCTTCTGCTTGAAAGACTCAACCAAAAGCAGATCCCTGTGCAGGTGCGACTCGCCAGAGGCGGCCGGTGCGCCGAGCGCAGAGGTGAAAAGGAGCGACGAGAAAAAAAGAGTGAACGGCCCCATGTTGCCAATGATTTCAATAATGACTTCGGTACCTAGTAGTAAGAGAAGGATGCCATTGCTTGCAATCTGTGGGCAATACTTCCCGTATTATAGCCTCAAACTGACGGCATACACAGATGTCTTGCCATTTTCTCATTTGGGGATCTGATTGACACTCATTACACAAGGTTTTCGTGTTGAGGTGCAAATTGAGTCAGGACTTTAGCCCCCATTATTCCTAATTACCGTATTTCTCCGTTGTTTATTTAGACTTTGGCCACATGATTGCCATCCCACGAGTTCGCGTGGATGGGATCCACAAAGTAATTAACTAGTCAGTTTTCTCTCAGCACTGACAACAACGAGCGACAACGTGGTCTAGATCAGGAACCTTTCGGGTTGCTCATTTTTAACCAAAGCGTCTAGATTTCACAGGCGAATATTGCCCTTGGCATGCAGTTCTTCCCTTTTTAAGTTCGGGTCATGCAGAGGGTCGGATCTGTGTGTTTGAATGGTCGGGGCAGTTAACTGCCGCAAGTTCTGGCTTTCCGAAAAGATAGTCTTCGGTCTCATATTAAACAATGTCGGCCCTCTAAGCTAAGTTACAGACAAAGGACTACTCATTTCATTCTGAGAACCCTCTCCAGCTAGGCACGCATACTTGCGACACAAAGTACTAGTTGGTCTTTCACAACGGGAAAAGTCTGAAAAGCACAGCATGAATGACTCTGCGAACTTCAATTAGTTAGATAGAATTGAGATATTTGAGACTATTGTAACATTAGCAAGGGTCAAAAAGAGACTGTTGCGTCTCAGTGTAATACATGATCCGACTTAAAAGTGACCCATGATGTTCCTGGGGACGTATGGCTCCTCGAGATACTTGATCTCATCTTCCGTCAGAGTCTTCCCCCTCAGCTCACAAGCCTCATCGATTCTCTTGACAGAGTTGAAACCCGTCACGGGAATCGCACCTTTGGACCTGACCCAGGCAAGTGCAACATGGCTCATGCTCCACCCCTTCTTCCCCGCGACCTCCTCAACCCTGCGAATGATCTCCTCATCGGCCTCCGTAAACGCGGGGCTCATGGGGCCCTTCATCTGCGACCGGATAGATTTGTCATAGCCCAGCGGCCTTGCCAGCCTGCCGCCGAACAGCGGCGACCACGGCATGATTCCGACGCCCGTGTCGTTGCAGAAACGGTTCATCTCGCGCTCTTCCTCACGGTAGCAGAGGTTGTAGTAGTTCTGCATGCTCACAAACTTGGTCCAGTTGTTCTTCTCCGCAACGAACTGCATGCGTGCAAATTGGGTTGCCCACATGGAGCTGGCGCCGATGTAAAGGATCTTTCCGGCTTGGACGAGGTCGTGGAGAGCTTTCATGGTCTCTTCAATGGGGGTGGCGGGATCGACGCGGTGGATCTGGAAAAGGTCGATGTAAGTCGTGTCTAAGCGCGCCAGGGCGTCGTTGACAGCCTTGAAAATGGCGATACGTGAGAGACCTGATTCGAGTCAGTCGTCAGTTCCCGAATGATCGTTGATTTCGAGTCCATAAACTCACCTCCTTGGTTGACATAGTCCTTGCTCTGGTT
The DNA here is from genome assembly GCA_027406105.1 of Colletotrichum endophyticum. Classification (NCBI taxonomy): domain Eukaryota; kingdom Fungi; phylum Ascomycota; class Sordariomycetes; order Glomerellales; family Glomerellaceae; genus Colletotrichum; species Colletotrichum endophyticum. The sequence goes on along the minus strand of JANVYF010000007.1, from coordinate 4,410,471 downwards.
CAGCTGCTGGGTAAAGGGGGGCGTGTGCATGCCGACCTCCTCGCCAACGTGCAACGCGCACTTGGTCATGAGTACAAGCTTCTCGCGGGGGATGTTGAACTCCTTGATCGCCTTGCCGATGACCTGTTCGCTGACTCCGTTCGAGTACATGTTGGCCGTGTCCCAGGTGGTGATGCCGCGATCATAGGCGGCCTTCAAGATCTCGAGGGACGGCTCCTCGTCGAGCACCCAGGCACCCCATTCTGAGGAGCCAAGAGACATTCCGCCGAGGATTGGGACTGAGACTCGAAGTCCAGAAGAGCCCATGTTGACGTATTCAACCTTGGTCGCGTCGAGGCTCTTTTCCAGAGAGGCAGGGAAAGCTGGTGCAGACATTTTGGTGATCGGTGTAGATGCTGAAGCAAGTTTGAAATTCTCTGAATTTGAATGTCCGGCTTGAATTGATGTGGTGCTGTTGTTGTGCTGGTTGGAATTCTCACGATAGACGCACACGATGCACCTTTAAATATCAATTCATTCTACGTTGTGCCTACTACAACGACTCTTAAAACCGGTGATACAACTCAGAATCCGAAGACATCACGGCGTTTTCATGAACTCGCGGTGGATTCAAGGGGAGATAGTGGACATTAGAAGCCTCAAACTCCTTCGCAAAGCCACGATCGTGTGAAAGATAGGCGGTTGAGCCCGGACTTTGTCTTTGGTTGTGGATCGAGGCAAGTGACGCATGGGACAGTCAAGCTCTTAAGTCGGCGTGATGGCGGACATTCGATGTGAATTGTACCGTATATTCACCCAGCTGGGGAAATCATGGGTCGCGGACAGATAACGGACACTAAAGCACTTTCCGAGCCTTTTCAGGCTCGTTCAAAGACCCTGCAGAAGCCAGGCTTTTAGGACTTTGGTATGGGAATTTCAATCGTAGCGAGCAACAAGTCCGCAAAGTCCGGAGCGCACGCTTAATCCCGGGCCCCACTTCGCCGAGCCGGTCGCGACGATCTTCCCCGCGGCATCCACCCAGCTATTAACTGCGACAACCTAGGTACATGGACAGATGAAAAGCAGACATAAACAGTGTCAAAGCGCGAAGTGTTGTATTGTCAGGACATATCCGTGTAGGACGTTGCGTGATCAGTGACGCTTTGGCGCGGATATTCTGATTGGTCGTTGTTTGAGATATCCCTTAGTTACTCTCTTGGCTTGGTCGATGCAAGTTCCTACTGTGCTACATGAAGGAGTACCAGTCACCCTCATCATCATCAATTGACTCCCCTTTGTCAGCCTTTTCCAACAGCTCCTGAACTGTCCAAAGCTTGAACGGAAAGCCGGGAACCGTGTTCGAGTTCTTGAAGTCCTTTCCACGAAGCAGATGGGCTGCGCAAGCCTCGTAGTTTTCGTAAGCATAGACCTCGGGATCATGCTTCAACAACCATGCCCCCGTGAATTTGGCAATGCTTCGGGGATTCTTGGCCGCCTCATTCCAGTTGGTGCGATGGAAAGCCTCCCTCGATTTGAAGCCTATCTTTTGAGCACAGGCTGTTCTCTCAAAGCTAGACTCATCGTCAGGAAGAATGGCTCAGATGGAGAGACTGTCAGTAGGATAATGTGGGATTCACTCACCGGAGGTGGTTGTGAACCTTGGTGGCGATATTAGCTGACTCCTTGCCGCCCATTTTTAGGCAGGCGGCAAGAGAGAAGGCATCCTCAAGGGCGGTCGTGGCACCAAAGCCGGATGAGGGCAGGAAAGAGTGTGCTGAATCACCGCATTGCACCACTCGGCCCTTGTCAGAGACCCACTTTGGCTGGGGGTCCCGAAAGCGCAATTTCCAGTCAGTGGCCTCATTGTTGGGAGTGGATTTGATGACCTCGTGGACGATAGGTGCCCAGTCCTGGACATATCGAAGCGCTCCTCTGGAATCCACGACACGGTTCCAATCCTCGACAGCAGAATCTTCGTCACGATGTGTCAAGCCCCAACTGAATTCAGTGGGCGACAACCCGATGAAAAAGTGAGCCCCGGGACCAATGTGCAGAGAGGTCCACTCTCTCTTGTCTTTGAAGAATTCTGCAAGAGCAGGGCTTTCCAGTGCCTTTTCTGCGGGATAACTGGTCCTGTACAGAGCATAGCCAGAACTGATTGGCTTCTCCTTCGTGCCAGTCACAAGACTCCATGATTTGGAGCCTACACCATCTGCTGCCACGACAATGTCTGCGGTGAGCTTGCGTCCGTCAGAGAGGATGACGCCACCCAGGTCCTCTGTTTCGAAGAACTCCTCAACCTCTTGACCCCTATTAATTGGAATGCCAATTTCGGTTGTATAGTTGAGGAGTAGCTCGTAAAACTCCCTGCGGCTGACCGATACCGTGGGAACGTCCCGGGAGCCAAGCTGGGTTCCGAATAGCTTCTGGCCACTAAACTTAAAGAACTGAAACTCGGCCGAGATGGCAACCTTGTGCAGTCTTTCCATGAACCCAGGCCATCTAGACGGGGTATGCAGTCCGGGCGACTGAATGAAGAAGATCTCGCCTGACGACGAAGAAGTTAACCAACTAAACCAAGCCATGTTGCTTTGTCGCCAAACACCCTTCACTCACCGTAATCTCCCGGATTGGCACGTTTCTCTAAGACCTTGACAGTATGGCCCTGACGGTGAGCTTCAATGGAAAAGGCCAAACCGGCGATCCCAGCGCCAACAACCAAAACCGAAAGACCAGAGTCAGGAAGGCGTTCCATAGCGTTGGGCTTCAGCTCGCTTCAACAAACTATGACATATGAAGAATAATCGATGAAGATTTGGGCTGAAAATGGTCTGCGATGAGCACTCTCTAAAGATAAAAGATCGCGAGATGATGTGGTGATTTTGAAAGAGAGCAGCAGGTCCTCTCCGTGCTTCGAAGGCCATCTTTAAGAGCGCACCAGCTTCATGCCTCGCTAGCCTTTTTCCAAGTCCGGATTTCGGACATTCATGAATTCTGTATTGGGCCGAACAACGAGGCAAGAAGGGTTGAACTTGTTCCCAGTCTCTCGCGAGATCTCGCGAGATAGACTCTACAACCCCTGACTCGAATGATCTGCTGGTTCCCGTCTTTTCGGAGTGGGTAGGTAGCGTAACGATCTGTAATGACCCAATCATGTTTGCAGCATGATCAGTGAACCTAGAGGATGAACCGGTGTTCGGTCTAGTAGTGATCCCGTAACCCCCGGTAATTCTCTCAAACCCTTGGTACGTGTACTGGCTTTACGTTTAGTACGAAGACGGTATGCCTCGCGTTTTGTCGTCAAAGGCGTGCCGCTGAGTAAGCTCGCGCGTCTATAAACGCGAGCTCCTACAGGCAGTACGCAACCTCAACCCTTGCATGAAACGGTGCATGGGTTTCTAGAGTAGAACCATATCAGATACCTCATGAAGTGACGGGAAAACACATAGACCTCACTGCCAATATTAAACGATAGTCAGACTTGAATGAACGGTGACGAGTGATGACCGTCTTCTGCCAGTGTGAGGTTTTGGAGTCAAGGGCAAAGCTCAACAAGAATTACTGCCTGACAAACCCTCAATCCTCCGTTTCAGTGATAATGCACTGTTGAAAGAAGCATTGGTGGGCATGTACTATCCCGAAGCTCGTGATTTGGATTGGATAGCGTTAAATTTCAACTGAGTAAACTCGGTAACTAATTGCCTATTTGAGCTATCGTCGAAACAAGCGCGTGGGCCGATGCGATGGCGGCGTCGGGCGGCGCGAGTTGTGCGCCGAGCTCCGTAGGTTCAGTCTAAGTAGCTTATTTGCCTCCCTATTCGCAGGACTCGTAAGCGTGAATCGCATGTTTGAGGTGTTTGTAATCATTCAGATTAGAAATTGATTTGTTTCCACCGAAAAGGAGTGTATGACGCTGGGCCCAACTCTATGAAATGACCGGTCTCTTAGGAAGCAATAATCACAGGATGAACACATCCGTCAATCATTCTGCGGTGGCCTTTGGATGAACTCATAACGCCCAGTTGTCTACCTAACCTTTCAAATCTGTGGAACCATTCACTGTGGGTAGCGTGATAACAGTCAGTGTAAGCACAACAACACCAAGTCCTAATCAACTCCATGAGTTGTGTCGGATGGTTTTAGAGAGATGGCGAAGTGAGCAAGGTCTCCTTAGCGTCGCCCCCCGAACGAGGCCGAGGCCCGAGACCCCCATGGCCCTTACGCGCTTTTAACAATGAGCACCTACAACACACTGCAGCTCTGTTCGAGCTGTTGTTACAGGTGTATCGAGATTCTAAATTTAGACTCATATAACACCTGCGGAGAAAGACCGTATTAGACTTGACCTCGAGGAACTGCGTTCATACCGGAACTGTCAAAGATCAGATACTTGTCAAACAAGATGCGAATAACGCCTCGATCTGATTAATGAATGTGTAGGGTATATGGGCGGTTCGGTAAATGTCCAACGACCTCTTGATGCCCACTTGATTTGTACCTGACGCCAATGCCTACAAAAATCAAGTTCTAGAGGAAACGACAGCTTGCTATTTTTTCTTAACTCGGCGTGACTAATCAAGGCTGTGGAGGATCTAAGACTTTGCTCAATTTCGATGCTATCGAGATGATGCAATATAAAGAAGTAGGGTCCTTGGTAGCTTGACTGTCAGTCATCATACGCGCCCAATAATTTGGCTGTCGCGCAAGGTATCTCTCTCGCGCACGGACCCTGGAGATGGATCGTGCAGGAAGAGTAGGGTAACTGTCCATTGAGTACAGACACCTTGCCTACCTTGAGTGGTGATACACACATTCATAGAGAAAAATGGAAACAAATTCTCATAATGTAATTTTGATTCAGTAATACACTTTTCCACGCGTCGCAAAGGGTAGAGATCATCAGTACTTTAGCCCCTGCAAACACCCTCTTCTTCATCCATCCCCTTTCGCTTCTTATCCAGACCAACCAACTCTGCCACCCTGGATACGCTCCACAGCCCACAAAATTACCCAATTCCAACGAGAAGCGCCTCTGTCATGGAGTTTCTCTCAATGTCCCGAGAGGAGGTTCAAATTCGGCTTGCCGAGGTTGACAAAGTGACTGTTGGCGCTGCTATCCTCCAGCAGGAAGAGTCTGGCCCTACTGTACTTCTTCTCAAGCGAAATCCAACTGAGAAGTACTACCCGGATGTCTTCGAACTCCCAGGAGGCAAGGTTGATGCTACAGATGGCACTGTTCATGATGCGATCATCCGCGAAGTCTTTGAAGAGACACAATTGGCCGTGGTGGAGGTCATATCGGCGCTATCTCGCATAACTTACGCCACCGAGAAGCTGGAGAAGAGCCCGACGGATCAAGGAACAACTGTCAGACGCCGTGCCGTGCAATTGAGCTATGTCGTGAAAGTCGCAGAGAACAACTTTCGAGTTAACAAAGAGGAACATTCTTGCGGAATCTGGGCGAGCTGCGACCATCTTGACGAAATTCCAATCACCTCAGATATGAAGGCGTTGGTATTGGAGGCGCTGGAGTTGGCACGCGCACACACCGCATCAAATAAGTAAGCTACTACGACTTTGAGCCGGTCCCGAATAGCATCTGGGAGGTATGTTCAGGCACAATCTTAACACTTTGGTGGAAAGGCAGACCTCATGCCATTAGAAAAGTCTCACGTGCTTCAGATGTAATGAGTGGAGTGCATCGACACCGAATCAAAACACAAGGATGCGTAAAGAAACATTATCGTTCAGGCAAAATGAAACACCAAAGAAGCCTTCGCAGTTGATCATCAGTTGATCTCATGGTTTTGTGAACAACATGCCCCAGCCCTGAAGAGGCGACATTTCAACCTCACACATCCTCAACATCTCCCAAATGACGGTCGCCACCGTATCAAATACAGGGATATTGTACTCCTTTTCCCAATACGCTACGCGCTGGGCTGCCCTCAGATTCGTGCAGAAGGTCGTAATCGCCTGGACACCCTTTCCCGCAACCTCGCCAACCATGCCGTCCAGCGTGGGTTCATCCACCGCCGCAAAAGTAGAATTCTTGAAGATTCGCAAATGACTTTCTTTAGCACAATCGATACCAATGGTGGAGTATGTTCGAATGATGGCTTCTTGCACGTCATCCGTGTAAGGAGTAACTAGGCCGAGTTCCTTGACGCCAAACTCCTGGGCCGCCTTGTTCAATGCCAGTACAGATGTGGTGGCTGGGATTCCTGTAGCTGCTGTAATGTCGGCGCATAACTTCTCGTCCGCCTCGAAACCTAGCCAACCAGAAGATGTTCCGCTCCAGCCGATGACGTCGACTTCGGCATCGGCGAGAAGTTGTGCAGCCGCAACAATGTTCTCGTTCTGAAATTGGTTCAGTCCATCTTTGTCCAAGCTGATCTTGAGAACTCGAAACCGGGAGAAATGAACCGACACGTTGGGTAGACACGCGATGATAGCCTGTGTGAGTGGTTCGAGACTCGTGTTGGATGAGGGAGTCAGAATCCCCAGGCGGACCTTTCGAGGCATGGTGATAGATGTCGGCGCTGGAAACTTTTGTGCAACCGAGGAAATCAATGACAATTTGGTGTTGAAAGACTTGGTTCGAATTGAGTCAGTATTGATTCAGTATACCTCAGGATCAAGAGAGAAGAACGTGGCCTTATTGCACAGATGAACACTGGTTCGGATGAAGTCCCGCCGTCACCCACTTCAGGTATCGGCTAAGTTGGCCGATCCTCCCCGCATCAAGACCGAGTCGGCCCCATCCTATCCGTTGATACGACGTCCGATCTGGCTCCGATGAAGTAGGCCTATCGCCCGCGCTGGGTTGCTCTTATCAGCCGAACCCAGCCTATCTCCAGGAGGAATTATGAGTGGATCTTGATTTCATCCCCGCCGCACATTACTCCTTGGCATGAAGAGCCGCTGATGAACACCACATAAGCTGTACCTTTGGACTGAACATAGAAGATGACGCTTATCTTGATAAAATGATGGATAGAAACCTTCATAATGAGCTTTATTATCCGGGCGGATGCTTCCAGCCAACTGGGCGGGCCATTACCTATCAACTACATTAAAAGACGGTCACCTTTATAATTATCCCTATTATCAGTATCATCGTTATCGCCGCCGTTGTCATCGTTATCGTTATCATCGTCATCATCCGCGTCGTCGTCTTCGTGCTCACTGCTATTGCCCTGTTGTCACTATCCGCCCGAGTAGCAAAAGTATTCACACTCTCGCCCGATCTGGCCACCTTCATGAGCAACGAGTTATGCTCTGTGCATGTTGGTCGGCAGTGAGAAATTATTTGACAATCATAACAATCAACCTTCTGTTTACAATGGGATTTCGTAATCTAGCCAGCGTCGCAGATCGAATCCCAAGTTCGCCCCGGGAATTGAGAGAAGCAATCCGACTCAACAACTCCAAACCAGAATCCACGGAAGGCAAGTTCGGCCGCTGGTCGAACAAGGACCTTGATCCAACACCCCCCGAACAGCGGACTTGGAACTCCTGGTCGTTCTTTGCCTTTCAGTTCAGCATCGCATTTTCGCCTACCACCTACAATGTCGGTGCCAGTCTGTACGCCATTGGCCTCAATTGGTGGACGATTTTGATTGCATCCAGTAAGTTACTACCTAAAGACATCTAGATATCCATGTGTTATCGTCGGCTCTAACGCGTGGATTCTTGCTAGTCATCGTCTCTGTCATGGTTGCTGTTCTGCTGTACTTGAACTCTCGAGGGGCAACCTGGTGAGAACTTCGAGCCCACTTCTATGGATGCTTAGATCACTGAATGAACGCCACAGGTATCATGTAGGGTTTCCTACGATTGTTCGGTCTTCAGCAGGAATCTATGGTTCCCTTGCGTACATTGGCATTCGAGGGGTGAGATATCACAACACCTGGTTTCATCACGGCAGTAACTGATGGAGTAAACTAGATCGTGGCTGTTCTTTACACCGCCATTCAGACTTTGTATGCTAGCCAGTTCATGGCTGTAATGCTCCGCTGTGTATTCGGACACAAGTGGACGGACATTCCTAACCGTAGGTTTCCCTATTGATATACTTACAGCGGCCTGTTCTCATCGTGTACCAGATCTACCAACAACGGCAGGGATCACATCGTCGAATCTCCTAGCCTTCGGGATATTGTGGTTGCTCCAACTTCCGTTTGCTTTTGTCCATCCGAGCAAGATCAACATCGTCTTTAGGATTAAATCAGTCCTTGCCCCAATTGGCTTGATAGCGACCATGATATGGGCATTGGTGAGCCAAGCCCGTTGCGTGAGACGTCTTAAACGCTCACATTATTTAGATCTCTAGCCACGGAGCTGATTTTCAGGGCCTTAGCAGCACAGAAGCTGCAACAGGTGCAGCTCTTGGGTGGTCCTTCATGAAAGCCCTCAATACGATTGTGTCTAATGTGATACCACCACTGGTGAACATCGCTGACCTCTCTCGCTATGGGAGCCGGCCGAGTCAGACAATCCCCATGCCTGTAGGTCTGGTGATTAGCAAGCCACTAGTCACCTTCATGGGCATGGTCATCACGGCCGCGGGCTACAAGCAATTCGGAGAGGTGGGTCACACAGCGAGCCTCTCTTCAGAATTGGTTGTTGATTTACTTTTTAGGCATACTGGAATCTGTGGGACTTTTACTCCAGCGTACTTGACAAGTATTGGGGTCCAGGGGCTAGAACCTTGGTGTTCCTAGCTGCTGGTATACAGGTAAGGTCTTGTTATTGAAGCCGGTACTGTTCACTTGTTGAACGTTCTTGCAGGTTTTTGCAACATTCGCCACCAACTTGAGTAGTAACTCAATTCCTGTCGGAAGCGATCTTGCGGGGATGTTCCCTAAATACTTCACCATCGTCCGCGGCCAGATACTCTGCTTCGTTCTGGTTTGGGTTTGTGGTAAGCTCAAGTTTATGCGAAAGGTACAAGCAGAACTTGGATGTGGTTGGCTAACTTAATTCATAGTCCCGTGGAAGCTCACTTACTCCGCCGCCTCGTTTCTCACTTTCTTGGGCTCATATCTTTGCTTCATTTGCCCTATTGTAGCATGCATGATGTAAGCGTACCTTGATTCTTTGTTCTTGCGCTGAGCCTTGAGATTTTGAGTTATCTGACATTTCCGTGTTCAGTGTCGACTACTGGCTCATCCGCAACGGCAATATCCACATCCCATCGTTGTACTCAACGAGCTTCGACTCCCCTTACTTTTACTTCAAGGGATTCAACTTGCGCGCCTTTGGATCATGGGCGGCGGCCGTTCTTTTGGTCCTGCCAGGGGTGTCTGGAAACCTCCACCCCGGGTCAATCGGGCTCGCGGCCGTCCGCATCTACAACATGGGCTTTCTTCTATCAACTGTCACGGCGGGCGTCCTATACTATATCAGTTGCCAACTATGGCCAGTCAGGGTTTACCCTCCGCAGCGGGACGATCAGCCTAAGACATGGGAGTTCATGCGCCATACGGAGGGGTTCTTTCCTGGGGACAGAATGTTCCCGGCGCATCTGCTGGTGACTCCAGTAGTCAACGGAAAAGAAGTACTGGACACCAAGGATGAAGAGAACAATAACGGAGTGGATGCCAAGGGTGTAAAGGCTTAGATGAATGTGAGAAATGGTACTGAAGCAAAGTTATGTGCTATTCGTATCGCCTGTATCATACAGCATGCCAACACAGGTAATACTGTTAAAGCTTTACAGAAACTGCCGACTCCGGGTATTTCATAGGTCTTGCTCGCAAGCGAGAACTCTGAGTGTTTTTAAGACAACCTCGTCTTCACCGATCCCCTCCTGAAGGGCCACCCGCCGCTTCCCTACCCTCTCTAATCCCACGAGAAATGCCCAAACACAATTTTCAACTTGCTGATCGTAGGCCCAGAAGGAGTCAGGAAATGTTTCAGAAACGGCGGAGTACGTACACGCAGTCGAATGAAAGACGCGTTGATCGTACTCTGGATAAATCGAGAGATGTTCGTGCTGCCACTTCTGAAGCACTGGGGGATTCCGACGACGAATACGATGGTCTACAAGTCCCATCGTTGCTTTTCCGAGGTGTTCAACATCCGTCACAGCGTTCAATAAAGCCCCATACATCACCCCCCAGGGCCGGAGGTCTCGCTCATTCTCATCTCGCTCGAGCCCGTCACCTTCAGCAAAGCTTTCGGACGCTCGTAGTCCCTCAGCAGTCCCTGAAGGATCAAAGTCTATGGCCAGGTGACGTACGCCTCTGAAACCGTTCCGCATTGCGAAGAATGGCATGTCTACGATCAGGCGTGTGAAATCCGGGTTGCAGCCGCGCGGCTGTACGTAAACAAGATCCCACATCGGACGGACTGTGAAGTACTGTTCTGCGCCATTAGTCTTGGCGATGAACGTCACAGGCATCTGGGCGTAATCAGGCTTTTCCTCCCGTGAGAGAACGCTCGTGTATGTGCCTCGTCACATGTCCAAGTAAGATTTCTTCGTTTCGTCGTAGGTACTGAGCCATTTACCAGGTCTGTAGCGGCGAAGCATTGCTGCTCTAGACTCTTTGCACGCAGTCCATAGTCCCATGTCTATGGCGTATGTTGACTAATTCTGCACGTTCCAGAGGTGAAGGGAAGAGCTGTTTAGTGGCAGCGGTGCCCCTAGAGTTTGGCATGGCCGTTCGGGTGCAGGCGGGATGACATTTTGACCGTATTCATCTGGTATCGGAAAATGTTTTTGGAAGGCGGAGAAGATGGAGAAGTAATGAACGCCGAGATCACTTGTGCCGCGATCGTTTGTGGGACGGGTCGCCAAATCCCAAATGGCGTTTCGATGCTCGCCAGGCAGCGAGGGGAACCGGTGAAAAGTCGGCGCAATCATTGTCTTGATAGATTTGACGACATATCGGAAAGGTGTGAGGTACACGTGAGACTGAAGATGGGGCAGAGCTGGGGAGAAACTACTTGAATGCGGAAAGCAGAATTTGATAGGTAAATCAAGGACAAAGCCATTGATACGATATGTATGTCCAGAATAATGAAAGGTCTTCGCGTGAAAGCTGAACTTCTAAACCACCTTGACGACTGTCTCACTTCCATGTACAATTCAACAAGGTCAGTCGGTCTTCAGCTGAGAAAGGAGCCTTTCTTGCTAGCTCGGGGCATCTAATGGTTTCCTTCCATATATCGCATACCCATCCCAATACCCATGCAGCCCCAAATTCTTCACATCTCGCCTCACATGTGAGCAAAACACAATCGTCTCCGACATCTTCCACTCCAGAACCCTCGTGAACAGCGCCAGGCTCATTCCCTCCAACCCAGGCAATAGCGAAGCCTGCACCCACAGCCCCATCTCCTTCAGCTTCGGGTCCTCAGGCCACGGGCTAACGGGGAACTTGATCTTCTTCTTCACCACCCCCTCGAACCCGGCCTCCTCCATCATGTCCGCAAAGGTATGCGTGATCGCCAGGCTCCGCCCCAGCTTCTCGCACGCGTCCGTAATCATCCGCGTCCACTTGCTCAGCGGCATGTCCTCCGTGAGCGTCCCGTCGTCGCACTTGATGGGATACTCCGAGTCGTGTATCTCAAAGTACCCCCCCGGCTCAAGGCTCTTGTACGCCTGCGCGATGATCTCCCTCCAGTTCGCAAAACACCCAATCATGTTCCGCGCAAAGATGAAATCAAACGGCTCCTTCCACGTCCACTCCTTTTCCAAATCGTCCACCTCAAAGTGGCAGTTCGGCGGCACGTAGATCGGCTGGATGGGGCTCAGGTCGACCCCGACGACGGTCGCCTGCGGGAACTCGTCCGCGTAGTCCAGCGCCCAGGTCCCCGTCCCCGTGCCGAGGTCCAACACCCGTCTGGCCCCCTCGTTCTTCGGACACAGGCAAAACGCCCCGTCAAACGTCAGCATCCAGAGGTGGCTCACAATGTCCAGCCTCTCCTGCTCCAGGGCGTCGTTCGGAAACGGGTACTTGCCGTCCGACAGACGGTGGTATGTCCGCCCGTTCTCGCGGCGGTAGTTCAGGATGGTGGCCTGGAGGAGCGCGTCCGGTGCATCCCGCTCGATGGCCACCGTCGTGTCGTCGGCGTAGTAGTCCGGGTACTCCGCCGCGGCGGCTGCGACCGCGTTTTCCGGTGCGCTTGCGCTTGTCGGCCGCGAGCGTTGTGTTGTGCCGGCCCGCCCGGAGGCCAGCGAGTAGTAATCCGTGGGTTCTTCCGGGTCGGACTGTGCGCGCCCTCCCCCCTCTCCAAAGACCGGCGCCGGCGGCGGGGCATCGTTGTTGACGGTCTGCCAAAAGTGGCCGGACATGCTTTTTTCTTTTAAGGACTATTGGAGGGGTACAAGACTAGCAGCAAGGCGTATGAATCGTACGCCGGGGGCGGGGCCGTCTGGTTGAGACGAAGCCGCTAAAGGAGGGGACGGTCTGGTAGGACGAAAGGCCGGTGCGCGCGCCGGAAACCACGCAAAAAAAGACCGATAGTTCATGAAGAAAGGGGAACGACGAGAGGAGGGAGGGGAGAGAGAACGGAGCGAGGATGGCCCATCGTCCCACCTACCGAGTCCTGGGAATATCCCCGCCATAACGCCACCGCCAGTTTGCCCGCGGGCCCTTCTCCCGGGGTCCTGGGGCCCAGGCAGGCTGCGTTGCGCGAAAGCCAGACACCCCGCCGCCCGAGTAAGGATCAGAAGAGAGACGGGGAGAGACAGAGAGGGAGGTACATTTTTGGAGTGGCCTGGCGAATATTATCCCTGGAACGCTTATCCGCATCGGCGGGCCCATGCCTCTCTTGGGTCCTCGCGTCACCCACGCCCCGCGGCTGTGGACACGGCGGCTGCATCGGCGCCGGAAGAACGTGTCCCTCCGGACCAAAAATTCCCACGCTCCGGGGACTCGGGGATGGAGGCTCTACGGCCATCACCTCACGCTCGCGACGACGACGGAGACGGTTGACGAACGAGACGAAACGAAAGCGCCCCGAGGCCCTCGCACATACACACTGCCGATATGGTTGTCCGGATAAGACTTGCGCGCTTCGGGCGCGTCAACCAGCCCTTTTACAACATTGTTGTTTCTCAGGCCAGGTACGCTACCACAAACACCCCGCCAATCTTTTGCGCATCAGAACAACCCACGCGCCTGGAGGAGGAGGAGGAGGATGATGATGAAGGCACCAGGACTTGGGAGGAGATGGACGAAGCTTTGCGCAGAGGCTAACCTGCCCCCTGCAGAACCGCCCGTAACAGCAAGCCCATGGAGGTCATCGGCACCTACGACCCCATCCCCAGACAAGACCCCTACGACGCCACGACGAAGCCGCACAAGGAGATCCGCCTCGACTCGCTGCGTGCACGCTACTGGATCGGTGTTGGCGCGCAACCGACCGACACGGTTTGGAGATTGCTGTCAATGGTACGGACTGTGCCCAATGCACACGGCATGGATTTTGAGACATGATGCTGACACTACTACTCCGCCAGGTCGGAATCCTCGAGCCGAAGTACAGAGCCAATGGCGAACCCAACACTGCGACTGCTGCCAAATCTCTCAAGGAGCCCGTCCAAACGCCGTCATCATAAAGCACCCAGATACGATCTTGAGAGGAAGTAGGAGATGAACCAACATCAGGCGACGGTAGTCAATTCGCAACGAAAAAACCGATATTTGCCACGGCGAGGCTGCCGCAAGGGGGAAGGCGGCTTGTCTAAAAGTTGATCGGAGGGCTGCTTGGCATTTCATAAAAGAAACGCCGAGAATCCAAAAATGTACGAATATCAGAGCACCATCAGATGAAGGCAAACTTTGTCGACGGAGACAGTGGCGAAGAGGCGCCAAGGCGGAAGCTTCAGATGAGCTTCACGACACATCATGTGGCACGATCCAGGCCTCATTGAGGATACGTCACTTTCATTGTACAACAATAGGATTGTAAAAAGACCAAGATGTCACTCCATTGAAGCCATTTTATGCGCTACTGAGGACCGTCCGTGGCTATTCGGTCGGCCTGTCTTATCCTAAATTATCTCTTACAACAAGACGTCGAGAAATGAATTAGACGTGAGGTGCGAATTCGAGTAACGCCCACAATGCAGCCACCGCGCTGGTAAGGGGTTAAAGAAGGGTTAAACACCCCGGTGAAACGGACAAAGGAAACAGGCAAACCAACCAACTCCGAGAATGCGTGACGAGTTCCCGTGGGAAATTCCCGCCGCAATGTCTATCCCTAGCGGCCGTGTAAGGGCATTCGTATCATCCAAAACAACTCTTCCTCTAAACTCTTGTGTTTCGAAGGGGCAAAGTCTTCTTTTCTCAATGCGACGCGTGGAAGACAATGTTCATGATAAGGCACACAACCATGACGCATACGCCGTAGATAGCGAGTGACAGCGCAAGCTTGCGGAGCAGGTCCTGCTCAATGTGCTCCAGATCCCAGCGCCACTTGCGGTTCCACTTGCGGGGGTTGACGACAACGCTAGCTGCGCTGCCGAGGCTGGCGATGCTATTGATCATGGTAGCTTCATCCTCCTCGTCTGAGGGGATATCGGCGTCATCGTCCTCCTTGTGGAGACGCTGCTGGTGCACACTATCCGGGTCACTGATCTTGTAGTAGAAGAGACCCGGGAGAATGAAGCTGATACTGGTGGAGCCAGTGCTGCCGACATAGGCAAGCACTCTCTCGAGGTTGTGAACCGACAAGGCGGTAATATAAGCAAGAATGAGAATAACACTAGTAAGGATCGCAAAGCGAATGTCGCTCATGGAAGAAGTAGACCCGTGGTCGGAGCGGACGGACGCCGAAGATGGCAGAAGAGGGCGGCCTCCAGGCGAAGTCGAGCGGCCGTTGGCACCCGAGCTACGGTTGGGGCGCCACTTCAAAATGGCATCGATGGAAGCGCGGCAGGGATGAACCTGCAAGGGAACAGAGAACGTGACGAGGACCACGATGGCCAGCTGTCCGATGTAAGACGCGACAGTAGTAGAGTCTAAATACGTCAGAAATGACTCGGGGTGTGAGCACGCGATCACTTACACATTTGGATAATGTTGCCTGTAACGGCGTTGCCAAAAGTAAGGTAGCCGGTTATAGCCACGAGGATGTAGATGCTAGCGGCAGAGCCAATGCTGGAGCCGACGACGCCGATAATGCTGCCAGGAGAGTTGTCCTTGATTTCGTTGATAATGGCAAACATCTGCATCTTGTTAGCAAGAACCCAGTGGCAAGTCCTGCTCCGAATGACGTACGTTCTGGTGGCATGTATATGCAAACACTACAACAGGCAAAGTGCTGAGCACTGCTACGGTGCTCTCAGGCTTCACAACCCGGATGTCGCTGGTGTCCTTGAGCGGGCTGTCGGCAAAGTGGTAGACGACGAGGACAATCAAGTAGCCAATCGACACCAGCGCAACCACGCTGGTGTACTTGAGCGAATCCAAACGCTTGAGGAAGCTCAGCGGGATGATGACAAGCATAAACAGCGTGATGTAGAAGTTTCTCTCCCCCAAGTACGGCCTAGTCTCCGCCAAGCCGCTGAACAGCCCCAAGCAGACCTTGGGCATCAGGTCGCCGATGATGATCATGTAGGAGACGCCGACACCGAAGCATTTGATCGCAATAGCCGTATCGAAGAGGATGGCAGCGTTCGGGTAAGTAATTTTGGATATCGCAAAGAAGGACGACGAGCCGCGGTCGAGGTATCGGGCGCAGCGAGACTGCAGGTAGAGACCGAAGGAGGCAGTGATGCCGGACCAGATTATTAGAAACACACCAAGCATTATACCCATATGCGACACCACCGAGGGCATCGCCAACGTTCCCGCACCGACAACTGTTCATCGCGCCTGTCAGCCGTGTACCACCATCACCCCGCACATGCTCGAAAACGCAATCTCCGCGGGCTCACGCGACAGGACATACTAGTGTTCAGCAGGTTGATGACACTGCTTATCATCGAGGCCTGGCCTCCTCCCTCCCTTCCATGTCTTCGGCGTGGTCTGCGCGCAACAACATCACCGTCAGCAAAGTGTTCCTCTTCTCGCATAGCCCTGCCTATTCTCGGATCTGACATCCGGGGCGGGTGGGGTTCGGCGTACCGTGACATTTCGCCGGAGCTTCCAGACGCAATTGAATTTGCGTTTCCATCAGAGATACTTGAGTAATTCGGCATAGTACTGCGTGCCGGGTATTTCGGTCGTCGGTTTGGTTCGTTTCGAGGTCGGTCGTCGCCAGAATGCGTCGTCTCTCGTGGACTGCGTGTGCGGCTGAAAGATGGTTGGCAGTCGCAAGTCGCAAAATCGCCAAAGCGAGTTCTGTCCAGATAAAAAGTGCCGGCCAAAAGAGGAAGCCGGATACGGCGAGATTAGATAAAAGATGTCCACTTCGGCAATGACAACCAGCAGACAGTCAGCGTAGCGATCCGGGTGCTTGTGATTGTTGAACCGCCAAAAACGGTATGGGAAATGGCAGGTTAAGAAAAACCAAGAAAATGCGGTCCTGCTCGGGTTCCCGGCGTCTCTGTCGCAGACGGGCAGGCGGCTCGCTCAGCAGTCGGAGAGCGGAGAAAAAGAAGGCGTGACGTGAGGGTGTGCAGTGGAGGGAGGCAAGGCAGCTGTGACGTGCTTTCCTGCAAATCTCTCGAAATGTCTGGTCGCCCTACCGGGACAAACCTCGCAGGGTTCAGCGTGTCGGGACGTAGCGACCGAGTAATTCGATGTCGCGGCAGAAGGATGGGATGGGCGGGCAGGCCAGCGGGCGACGCAGGCTGTGGCTGGAGTCGGTATTCCCGTGGGTTGATCGCGATACGTGGGAGGGTGAGCGAGTCGGGTTTGTCGAGAGCGGCGGCTTGTTGGCTTCTTCGAGGCGTCGCTGTCGTCGCTCGTCGTGTTGGTTTCCTGCTGGCAGACTTTTGCGACGGCCAGTCAGAGGCGAAAAGCCTGACTCTTGTTCTCTCGCTCCTCGCTGTCGCCGGCAGACGAGGACGAGCGTGAGTTGCGCGAGTCTGACTTTTTGACAGCAGAAAGGTTGTGTTCCCCTCCGTCTGGTGTCCTGTTCTGCGGTTCTGACCTGGTCTGACCTGGCCTGAACTGAACAGCGGGAGAGATGCAACGGCAGCAAGCACCCTGGGGTTCCCGCTGAATAAACGACAAGTTTAAAGGTATTAATTATGGACAGCTATCCAGTTTGTTGCGTAACATCAGTCGGGCTTGGGAGACGAGGGTCATACAGCGAAAGAGGCCACTCAGGCCAGGTTGAATTGTCGTTGATTTGGTTAATTTTAGGTAACAAAACCGGAGCTCCCCGAGTGGGCAAACGGCTACTTCTTTAATTACCTCCCGCTTTACCCTCCCGTCTGTAATGATTAGGTACAAAGGCCATGCCACGTACCTGCGCGGCTGCTGCGCCGCCAGTGAACGCGCAGACGTTGGCGCTGTCTCGCTCCTCGACCTCACCTGCAACAGGGCCAGCCAGGGGCCGCTACAGGAGGCCACGAGGCACCACGCACACTGCACTCTCCGACTGTCCGCCCACTGTCCGCACCAAGACCCGGCAAACGGGGGGCGGGCAGGAACGACAGGGCAGGCCCCATTCTTAGCGTTCACCCCCGGAATTACCCTTAGTCAATCTGGCTTGGCGCCATCAAAAGCAACTTGGACCTGGAAAGTCAAAGGAGGAGCCCCCCAACCTGGTCTTGGGCAGTCACAAGCCACACATCACCTGGCCCCCATCCGCGGCACCTTGGACGAACTCGCGACAGCAAGCTTCAGCCACTCACAAACATCAGCCTTACTGCGCTAGACACCATCGCAGCAGACCTCGATCGAGATTTTGCGAACTCGGCCTCGCGACCATTCCTCTCGAGCGTTCATAATCCATACCTGCCACCATACCGTCCACTACCCGGCAGTGGTCACCTGCAATCCACCAGACACCCCTCCCTGAGAACGAGCCAAACCACACTTCGACCCCCAACGCGACAACGCGTGTCCCTCGTACCGACATGGACTCCTCGCTGGATACCACGACACTCTCGACCATATCGCTGCTCGAGTCGCGTCTCTTGCGCATCGAACACCTCCTGTACGGCCCGACCGCCGCGCCGCCGTCCCTGAACGCCGACTCCGCTGTCGACGGCCTCGAGGATCTCGAGCGGCGATTCAACCATCTTCTCTCCCGCATCCGCGTATATGGCGAGCTTATGAAGATCTGTACGACGCGCATCTCCCCCGCAGGTTTTAATACTAATCTCCGCTAGACAACTCACACTCGACTCTCTTCCAACCCCCGCCCCCATCCGAGCCCCCCATCCAGCTGGGTCCCGAGGCAGTCCAAGCAACTGTGCTTGCATCAGCAGCCTCATTTCCTGCGACAGCCTCTTCACTGACCTCCGTCAACGACTGCCCGATCCCCGAGCCTTCCCAGAGTGCGAGCCTCGCGTCTCTCGTGCCGAGAATGCGCGGTATCGAAGCAACTCAAATCGCCCAAGAGGCTGAGATGGCACAGCTCAGGGAGCGGAGCGAGGAGGTTCTCAAGAATTGGTATCAGCAAGGTGTACTCGGCGCCTCCGAGTTCGTGGCTGATGTGGAAGGCCGAGTGGAGCGGGCAGAGCGCCGAGTCCGGAGGGCGGAGCGGGAAAAGGAGGAAGCGGCGGCCATTTGAGACCCGGATGGATTCAATCTCCACCTGCCGGTACCGACGCAGCCATGTTCACCTCACAGCATTCGCGGACCGGAAGACGGCATGTTCCAGAGTGCAAGGGCTTGCGTATGCTTAAGAGGCTGCACATATACCCTCGACTCCGCCAGTGTCAACCACAGATCGCTCACCTGCAGAGCAATGCGGTCATTTGCCGAGCATGCATGAAACAAAGAGTGGCTACCTTGTGTCGATATCCAGTCATATTATCACGGTCTCCCGCAGGCCAAGTGTAGGACTGCATCACTCTTCAGAGACCGTTAACTCATGGCGCCATTCTGTCGGTATCGGCTGCTGATCATCTCGAAACCCGAGAAAGAGACGAAAGGCAGTTTCTGCTTTCTTGGCGGTAGACGGGATAACGTGGTATCCGACGGCGACCAGCAGAGAAAGGTTCAGATTACCCACTTCAATGCCGAAGCTTGAGGGTCGACGACTCCGAGCGGTCTGACGGTGTCCGCCCGAACCTCAACGCAGGTTAGAAGTTAGACGGAAGTCAATGTGCTCGCTCACATCGGAGCAACAGTCGTGCAGACGGGATGGTCGGCAAGGATGCTTGCTTGTCTGTACGGGATTCGCCTCTCCGCGTTTCAGAAGCAGGTTTCTCCCAGTTACAGAACTGATGACTGAAGTCGACACCACACTGGGGCTGAAATAGACTCGGCCGCTAGTTCAGCAAACCCTCATCCACCACCCAGCCGATGGCTGACAGATAAAGCCCCGTAGCAAGTGAGGTAGTCGACAATACGAGGCCTCGTCGCCACCAAATTCGTGAACGCGGTGATTAGAGAGTGTGCAGTAGTGAGTGAAGTGACAGAAAAGTCGTCTGAGCGCCTGGGGTTGCATTGGGTGCTAGAATCAGAAGAAGGTTGATCTACCCAACCAGAAAAGCTTGGCCTCGCAGGTCTTATCGACTGCAGCTTTCAAGGGGCCGTCCGTGACCAGTGGGCACGGATGACGACCTAGCTGGCATTGGCCCCAGGCCCCTCGAAGCTGATGTTCCCCTCGGATGGATGATTATGACATGACGGTGTTGATGCGCAGGTCTGGCCAGAGGCAAACTTCGGTTCCGAGGCGACGACGTGGCGTTGCTGATTGTTCGTGCCGGCACAACCGCTACCGCGGCACGGCACGACGGCCTTTTCTTTTCGAAGTGGAATTCCTTGCCATGATCGCGAGACGATTGGCCTCCACGACGGCATTTGTACGGATTCCATTTACCCCGCGTTCTTCACTACCGGATCAGCAGGTGTTTCCTTGATTTTTCCCCCAGCTTGCTGACGTGTCAGCCACACGAAGAAGCCACTGAGGCGTTGGGTGCATGCAGAGGGGACGAGGCCAACCGCTGGTTGACTTGATCTAAGCGAGAGTCGTCCAATGGAGCGCGCAGCATCGCTTGAGCTTGGTCGTTCGTGAGAGCTGCAGGGGTCGGGGCCAGGGGTGTTGGTTGCAGGAGGGGGCTGTGGTAGAAATTGTTAAGAGACACAGTGTGCTCTGTGCTGACCGCGTCTCCGTTGTCTTTCTGCCGGAGCCGTGGTTCGCAAACCGCATTGCCAGTGTCAATCAATGCGGCGATTCAGAGATTTTAGGGGCCACACGAGATGTCTCTCGTGCTGACGAGCAACAATGCTTGGAAACTGCCGTTTTTCGTGTAATTGAACAGATGCTCTGCTCACGAGATCCTTCGATACGTCAAATATTGACCAGAGACTTGGCGCTGCAGTTGACACGAACATCGGAGATGGATGAATCCCAGCGCGGTAATAGGGTGGATCCTAGGGAATTTGAATCATGGACGGTCTCGGGACCTTCGGGCTGCATGAACACCACGAACATCATATGCGCCGCGGCTCAGAGCCGGCGAACCACTAGCTTATGAGCACAAATACAGTTTGCGCGCGACGCGGTTCGCGAATTTTTGCTTAATGCCAGCGACTAGGCAAAAGGACTCTGTCAGAGACGCCGGCAGCTTTGTGGTCCGTCGATGTGCAGCGGGAGGGAACGCTTCAAGCCCGGTCCGGTGGGTGGTGACCAAGAAGCCGACCAGCACGAAGCGCCGAGAGACCCGGCGATCGGCCTGACGGCGTGTAATTTCGCGGTTAAAGGGTTTCCAAAATTGGACCAGGTCGAGTTAAGCGAGGCCGAGACTAGCACCGTCGGCCGCGAACAGCCAGATCTCCAGAGCGAATTCAGCGGATGAGGCTCTGCCAGAAGCGTTGTCAAGGTGTTGCTCCTTCGTCGCCCGTCAGCAAAGTGTTTCGCAACCGGTAGTCTGGTCGGGTGCTGATCAACATGATCTCCGGAGTTCCCCCCAAACTCGCGAACGCATTGGTGAGAAATCATGGGATGAAAGAAGAAAATGCGAGTCAAGTGCTGTCAGTGACATTGGGCTGGGCTGTGCGCTCCTCGTCTAAGCAGCGTCCATCCCAGGCCGAGGAGGGTAAGCTCTGGATGGTGCTGCACGTATGCTACCAGCAGTAATATCACGAGGCAATGGTGAGGATGGTCGGTAGCGATGACGATTCGAAGGTGTCCTCGAAGAAGCTGGGAGGCTAGTGTCACTTGGACAAGCCATGTTTCGGGGGTTAAGGCATTTTCGGTACTTGATTGTCTCGTTGTTGGGCGCTTGTTCTGCGAGAGAAGACATGGCCTGCGGCAGATGGTGTTACGGCTTCTGTGGTCTCGGGCGTTCAAGACCACAACCTGCCAACCGCTGCCTGCGATTAGTCTCGCTGTAGGATCAACTAGACACCAACCAGGCCGGGGTAAATGGCACCGTAAACAGGTTGATTGAGCAGAGGCCGAATGTCGCAGCGCAGATGTCATCCAGCGGTGACAGAACCGAGCTCAAGCGCGGGCAGCGGAGACCGGCCGCGTTCCTGCATATCAAACGGTATCGAGTGCAGGACTCGGAGCGTGAACCAGTCGATCACAGGGGCGCTGGCAGCAGCACGGTATCAAGTGGTGGCATTTGCAGCTGTCAGCACGCTTTCTCGCCAGCCCTCAGTGGACAGATGGGCAGACGGACTCGACACGGACAATCGGTCGTCAAAGGAGCCGCAAAGCCCGGGTGGACAGAACCCACAAGCAAGTGCGAAGATTCGAGGACGGGTGAGGGTCCGAGGGTTGGGACTTGGGACTTGAAAGGCGGGTATCGGATGCCCCCCGTCACGGGTACGACTCTCCAGCGCATCAGGCCGTCGTTTTTGTGCCGAGCATCTTCAGATTCCGGTCAGTCAGCGACCGCATCGGGCGAATGCATGCTGATCTCTGCCCGCTCACGCAGTGAAGGTGTGCTGGCGATGAAACGGCAGGAGAGGCGGGCGGGAAAGTGATAGGACGCCCCTGCATCCTCTCTGTGTCGACTTTGCTGTGGAATGTGAAGACGATGGGAGGGCGGTTCCAGGTTCGTCGTGAAGGCGATTCGCATTCGCAGCCGGGGTCAGGTGTGCGAGGCAAAGTTGGACGTCAACCAATTTGAATTCGAACTGTTCGGCCAGCGCATACGGATTGCCATGATGAACAGGTGCAACTGAAAGTCGACGACGACGTGGAAGGGACGATCCAAAGGTCTGGCCAAGTCTCCGCTCAGGCAAGGCAAGCGGTGCGGTGCAGCGGGCAGCGGGCAGCCTCAGGGCCTCGAGGCTTCAGGGCTGAACCTGAAGAGAAGGGAGACACTGAGAGAGGTGAGTTAAGGTAAGAGCACCCGCCGGAACGTGCCTCGAAGAGCGGGTCTGATTCAGGGGTTAGCGGGCGTGGTGGCCAATCACCAGAGTTATGCCGTGGTGGTTGTCCAATTGGTGTGGTGGGATGCGTTGCAGGAACCAGCAACCAAGAGAGTCTAGAGAAGACCAGAAATCTCAAACCCTAGCCTCGATGGCAATCAGGGGGGCAGGGACCAACGGTTTCTGGGGCACCACTGCAAGGTGAGGTGCCTTACCTAGTAGGTAGGTAGGTAGGTAGGTAGGCAGGTGGTGGATATCGTGAGAAGACACCGGGCCTTTTGCTTGTGGACTGGCGGGAGATCCTCTCTTGTTGCGTGCTTCCTGTCGTGTAGCGCGTTTTACTCCATCACAGAGGGTGTTCTAGGCAGGACCTGTCCACGAGGTAGACCTTCCTTGCTGGCCAGGTAGATACTGAAAATGGAATGAGATGGATCTGCTCGAGGCACGTGCCGTTTACGGATACCGTTCCACGCCTGCGCTGTGAGGTACCGTCTCCAACCGCACACGGTGTCATTTCGAGATTCTCAAACGGTGTCGCTCATCAGACAGCACCCGCGTATGCCAGAGCAGCCAGGCCGGGTCTCCCATCCTTCCCGTCAGAGCCCTCCGCACTGCAACGAGGATCGCTGGTGGTGGTCACAGGTGTCTGTCCATCCGAATGTTCGAACAGCGGCATTCATTGGCAATGATTGCTGCTCTTATTGATTTCTCTCCATCGGACGCCCTGGACGAGTCGATTTAAAATTTGGCTCGTTCCGGACTAGCGCGGGTGCGACACGCCAGCCTGGTCCCGCTTCTTTTTTCTGTGCTCCTTCCACAGTGGAAAGAAGGGCCCAGGCACGATCCCACTGCTGACGGGATGCTTGGTGCTGCGGCTGGCCTTGCTGGCTGGCTGTCCCATCGCTGCTGCTCGTCTCGCTTCCCGTATTATGGGCCCCAGTCCACGTTCTCTGCGTCTCATTGAGTCTGGATCCCGTCTCTTGGTTTTGGGTTTCCACTTGCACGTTCATTTAATTAATGTCCACGTCCACTATGCCGTGCGCACACTTTGTATATAGTGTAGAGATAGATGATCAGAGGCTGATAGACCAGATGGAAAGGCATGCCTGGCCTACTGGGAAATTCGGGATTCAGGGAGAGAAATGCAGCTGGAATAGGGACAATATGGATAATGGTGGTACTTTTGCAACGTACAGTAGCAACATACAGACATACTCTTCCATTGCTGCACCTCACACGCACGCCGGACGCACTCTCTGGCCTGCACAGCCTCCTACCTGACCTGACCTGGCCTTATTGCTACCTCCTTACGGATACATGGCAGCAGGCGATAGACACGCTGCACGCTGACCAGGCCCAGGGACCTGCAGCAGCCCTTGCAAAGTCTCCCACCTTCACTGTGACTGGATTGGCCCTGCACCTGCTCCTGCTCCCCGGTCTGCCAACTGCCAACCTGAGCCCAGGTCTCTCTCCTCGCTCTCCTCTTTTAATTCCATTCCCCTCCCCCCGTCCATTCCTCCCGCTGGACTCCTTTCAACCCATTCCCCGACAACGGTTTACGGCTGCCGTTCACTGTCGACTAGAGAGAGAAAGAGCGAGGAAGAAAGACATTGGTTGCCGCCCTCGTCGAGAACGAGTAGGACGCCTGCGCGACTGAGGCCGAACAATAACAAATACCCGCCAAACACGCCGCGTATCCTACGTAGCGTATTCGTAGCGCCGCCGACAAACACATCCTGCCTGGGCTTCCCTAACGACTGGATAGCTCAGCCTACCTTACCCCATCCTATCCTCAACACAGCAGTCGACGCGCGACTCGAAGCATAGAGACATCGGCCTGCAAGAAAAAATAATAGGGGCGGATTGCACCTCGACGCGCGATCGGGTACCACAAGCTCCAATCCAGCCCGCCCGTTAGTCGACCTCTTGGTTCCTCGATTAGTCGACCTGCCTACCGGTGAAAGTGCCTGGCTTGAGCTTTTCTTGCGATAAAAAAAATCCACGCCGGCACCAACAGTCGACGCCACACCACGCCTTCTTCTTCGTTTGGTCTGCTGGTCCGGCTCACTTCTCCTGCCTCGCTTTCCACGCCGCCTGCTTCCTTCTTGGGCCAGCTAGTCGGTGCCCTTCATTTCGCACCCTCGACTCGCTCGACCGACACCAGAGACACCAACAGCGCCCGCCCTGTTCTCTCCTCCCGCGCTGCGCCGTCGCCTCGCTGCCCCTTACAACTGTCGCCTGCTTCCCGCCGCGCGCAGTTCGTTCCCCATCGGCTTGTCTCGTCTCGACTCGATTCGACTCGACTCTCGACCTCCGTCGCCTTTTCTCATCTTCATCCTTTCTCATCCGATTCCTCACTCCTTCGACTTACTTTCTCCCTTTCCTGCCTTACCTTCACCACCGCACCACATTGCTGCTGTCTTTGACTCGTCGCCTTTCGACAACCTGATTCCGACCATTCATTCTCTTTTTCTTTCCTAGAAAAGAGGCTGCCTTGCTGGACAACCCTCTGAAACGATCGACTCGCATTCGAGATCACAGATTCTCCCCCGCCTTACCTACGACCTACCTTTACCTCATCTGATCCAGCCTTCCTTCGCTGCCTTCTTCAGCTCAGCTCAGCACTTCCGCTCCCTGACGCACTGAACGGCAAACCGTCCGACAACATCCCCGGCACTCTTTCTTTTATTTCGCCTACGAGCCCAACCACCAGTCACTCCTTTTTCGACGACTTGCATTCCCGCCAGCCACGACAACCCCCTTACGGCATTCGAATTACGTACAGCGCGCTACATCAGCACTGCCTCGCCAATTCTACAAAACCGTTTGCTACGATTATCCACGTCGCAGCGCCTTGAAGTTGCGAGGTTCAATCTTTGAATCGTCACTTCAATCGAGACCAATCCTCGATACTTGCCTCGAGGCATCTAATTTCTGCACCCCACCAAACCCCGAACGTCTTCCTTATGCCCTCTTACGGTTCTCTGCATTCACCATCGTTGCGCAAAATGGAACAATCACGGGTTCAGTACGGGAGAAAGGGCATTAATCTGGGAAACATCATTGGTGATCCCTTCGCCCTTGCCACAGTCTCCATCTCCATGGTATGTTTGCGCTGCACAACTTCTGGTTTCAATTTGTGAACTTCTTGCTGACCCCTCAGTAGCTTGCATGGATAATCGCATTCATCAGCTCCATCATCGCCACGACACAGGTCACGAATAGCACAGGATCCTTCCCCGCTTTCGCATGGTGGACCGTTGTCTACATGTTCTTCCTCATTGCCGGTGTCTTCGTCGTCGTCGCATCCGATACGACACAGACCTACCATGTCGCCCTCACGGGATACCTGGGCGCCGCCTTGGCTCTGAACTCGCTCACCATCCACTCTCTCATCTACTCCGCCAATGGAGCTCGCCAGGCCGCTGGAGCTGGTTTCATTCTGATGGCTATGGTTACCGTATGTTTCGTTGTCGCTGTGCACTAGAAGCTTTGCTAATCCGCGCGCAGATCGTCTGGATCTTCTACTTCGGCTCAGCCCCCTCCGCCAAGCCGCGCGCTTACCTCGACTCCTTCGCGCTCCAGAAGGAGTCTGGAAACAGGCAGATGATGTACGGCGGCGGCCGTCCCGAGACTTCCACCTCGGTGCAGCCTCCTCAAATGTACACTTCGGCGCAACTGAACGGATTCGAGAACCCATCCCCCGTCCAGGGCATTTCCACCCAGCCTCGCGAGTCCGCCGTGGCACCAACATTCAGCACTCCCGGTGCCGGCCCCCAAAAGACTCCTGATCAGGAGGTGGTGCCACCAACCGAGTACCCGTACCGCGCGAAGGCCATCTACAGCTACGAGGCCAACCCCGACGATGCGAACGAGATTTCCTTCTCCAAGCACGAGATTCTGGAGGTCAGCGATGTGAGCGGAAGGTGGTGGCAAGCACGCAAGGAGACTGGCGAGACGGGTATTGCGCCTAGCAACTACCTGATCCTGTTATGATGAGCTCACGAATTTCATTTCGCCGTTGGAGATGGGAGCAAAAAATGACCATATGGGACATGGGATGGTTTTCGCGCTCAATGCTTGTTGGAGTACATTAGGGTCTCTTGTCCGGGATAAAAACCGCCGCCTTGTTTTCGAGCCACGGGCGGCACTCGTATATCCGCCGAAACGGCCTCTTTTTTTCTTCTTCTACTTGTTGTTTTTACTTCTACTCGCCCACCTACGCGTGCCGGCTTTCCAACCCCGTACTCCTAGTTTATGTTGCCGACGCGCGACGCAGAGGGGGCTGTGTCTTGTTTTTTTCTGCTTTCTGGGACGGGTTACGAGCAACGGGTCGGATCATTCGGATAGCTATGGTAGCTCGCAGGTGGGATACCCATGCATGTTGGTGTTCCCTTGTCGTTTACAAATGGCAATTGCACATATCCTTATACGGTATTATTCGTGACTCTCCTCTATCATGCGATTGCCTGCGAAATGTCTGTCTAGATGAGAACAGCCTCTGCCTGTGGGCTCATGATGTGCGAAGTACGTCCAGCTTGATAATGGAGTCTCGCCACATCACGAGCTGAAATAGTGACACAAGAGATGTGGCTCACCAACTTAAAACTCTCACATCATGTACTCGGCGTCCGAGACCTTGTCCTTTCATCGGGCCGCATCTTGCGGAGCTGAGAGACCAAATCCAGTTCGTCGGGATGGGTCCGGGGTAGCCTCTCCACCTTCGTCATCGGGTATCATTTTCTTCGTTCCGCATGCGTCCGTCGTCTCCCCCACAATCTCAAGATCCAGCTGAGGCACGACGCCTGTGTCCCCCTTCTCAAGCCTTCTCCAGCCTCTTCCTCAACTCCCTCTCTTTGGACAAAACCTCCAGCTCCAGCCTCTCAACGCTGTACTCCAACCCTTCCCTCCTCTGCCTCACCGCCCTGGCCCGCAGCGCCCGCTCCCCGTTGAGCGCCTTGCCCCTGGCCCCCACGCCCTTGCCCTTTTTCTTCGCGTAACCGTCCTCGTCGTCCCCGTCCTTGGGCTGCGACAGCCGGCCCTGGAGCAGCTCGCAGCGGGCCTTGAGGGTCTCGATGCGGCGCTCGCGGCGGGCAATCTGGGCGTCTGCGCGGTCGAGCAGGAGGGCGATGTAGGGCCCGATCTCGTCGCGCAGGGAGGCCTCGGCGGCGGCGAGGGTCGGTTGAGGGATGAGCTCGAAGTGGCGCGTGGGGCGGAGGACGGAGGCGACGCGGGGCAGGTCGGAGACGCCCTGGTCGAGGGTCTCGACGGAGGATTGGAGGTAGGTGAGGGAGTTGCGGAGGGAGGCGACGCAGTCTGCGTACGTTGCTGCGTTTTGTGCGGCTGACATTTTGGGAGCAGGTTTGGGTGTGCTGTGTCTGCTTTGTTGTTTTCGCCAGGAAGGTCTCCTCTTGCGTCGTGATGGTTTGTTTACTTTTCTAGCGGACGGGCCGCCCTGGCGGGGTCGTGGTGCGATTGATTGACGATGGAGAGTGTGTGTTCGCTCACGTCGGAGCGGAGGGAGTCGTGGCGCTGGCTGACACTGGTTGAGGAATGCTGCGCGTTGATGCTTTTGGGGAGGATGTCGTGGTGATGACGGATGTGGTGTTGAGTGTTTTGGTGGCTTCCTCTTTGTTTTTGGAATCGGCGGGGTGGACCACTGCGAATGTCTCTTTCCCACGTTGTCTACCAGGCCCCACCATCTCAGGAACGGCTGGACATGGGTGTGCCTGACTATCGGTGCACGGGCCAGCCTGTCATCCGCAGGTGAGGGAGGTGAGCTTCGGTGTGGGATGGGGATGGGGGTCTTCACCTGAGCCTAATCCGACATCCTTCTTGGCGGAATTTCATGCGTCCTGCTTCTGGAATAGAGGCTTCATGCATGAAGTTCTATTTGCAAAGGCATGGATCTGGCTGTTGGTGATGCTTCCCGGAGCGTCCGTCGTCTTCACCGCTTCTGCGGGCGTTGAAGTCTTACGATGTGATGAGCGTAGGTAAGCAGCCTGCCTTCATGGCATTGATCAGTCGAATCATCGTAGAATCATGTAAGCGAGACCGCCCCTTTCAGCTGTCATCAGAAGCTCTGCCTAATGGGGTGGACAGCTGGTTCACTTTGATTAGTTCAGCTCTTGCCAAGCCAAAAGCCTCGCTCTGTATTCGGACAAGTCTGCTGACACGATTTTGTCCGGATTGCGAAAAAGCCGTTGGGCAGTCAGCGACGGGACGTTGGAATTATCTCAAGCTAAAGACCGACTGACACCTTGGTTTCTGTGTCAAATATTCAAGCTTAACGGTTATTTCGGTCCGACAAGTTGAGTTAAACATCGCATGCACACCGGCTCCTTCGGCCGGTCGCATGGACCCAACCAACGTTCTCGCCGCCGACCTTTCCTCCCTCTAGATGATTAGGTTGACCGTTGTCGTTTGGCGGCCGGCAACCTCCCCGTCGGCACCCTTCCCATTGCACTCACATCTCCTGCCCAATCATGTTTCTAGTAAGGGGCTGCCACACAGAGCCGCATTGATGGGAAGACGTTGGACACATGCAAAAGGTGCTATGCATGGTCAGCCCGGAGGCTGCTTACTCCGCTGCACCTCGCGGTATCACGGACGGCGTCTGATGTTGGTGGGAAATGTTTTGAACGACACCCACCCGGTGAAACATGCGCAGGGACGAACATGCTGTGTTTGATGGGATTCGAGGAATACTACTTTAATCACCTCCAACCCAGCAGTTCGGATCACGCTCCACTACCTTCTCCTCTCCACACCACTTGTCTCTCTTGCGCCTTTGGTCTACCGGAGTACTGCTTCTCTTTCTACGGCGTTTTTTCTTACAAGATACCCCCACAATACCTAATTCACAATGTTTATCGAGATGGTCAGACGTGCTGATGAGGTGCCCGCTGCCTCAAGCGTAAGTCTTGCTCTCCGCTCTAAGAAAGCGTTATGGCATGAAACCTGAAACTAACATCCAACAGACACCTTCTCCGGCTACCACCTCTCACAACTCGGGCTCCGACATGCGCATGGGCGGCCCCGCGACGACGGCTATCGCCATCGTCGTCGCGCTCCTCCTGCTCGTCGGCATCTCGTTGATCGCCTTTTCAGAGCACCGCAAGAAGAAGAAGGCCGATGCGGCCAGGAGGAACGGGCCAGATCTGGAGCGGTGGGACACAAGGCAGTCTGTGGCGTCGTTTGATACCATTGACGAGATCAAGGAGCCGCAGCCAGTGGCGGGGAATACGCTTCAGGGGCGACGGTTCATGTTTCTTTCGAGGAGTCGCTGAGTGTGCAAGTTGTCAGGCTCATTGCCTTCCCAACATCAAGAAGAAGATGTCTCTTGGATTTACAAGCTATGGGGAGAATCAAGCGTTAGAATTTGGGTTACATCAGCGTCCGTATGGGCCGCTGGTATTTCGCGATGCACACTGTCAAATTGATGGTGATTGGCGTCAGCTGAGAAAAGATGCATATCTGAATACATTCCAACTTTCTTTCATGCTGCGCGTCATGTCCTTGTGTACAATTTGGCAGTTCAGGTGGATACTACTGCTATCTGGAGTGGTAGGATGAAGATTGACTGTAAGCCATACAGGAACTATGTTGCAAATGATAATGACAGGATCCATCGGCAATGCATTGCTCGGCTCGGCTTTCTGATCTCTTAGAGATTTCGTATGACAGATGATAAAGACGACACTTTTTACGTCTTGACCTAGCGTAGTGAAACAATTCACGTCAATTGATTGGAAGAAGCGAGGTTGATAGGATATTGCAACAGTGGAACTGCGCATAATCTGTAAAGGTTCTGAATGTTACACCAACGAAAATGAGACCCAAGGAGACGAATAAAACGAGCATTAGCTTGATTGCTGGTGATAGTTGCATGACACTGCTCATTTACCAAACCGGGCATTAAACACGACCTCGTTATCTAGCTAATCGATCTGTGCTCTGCTGATACCGAACCCCGACAGGGAGCTAAACTCTAGCATTTTGATCTCTCAGTGTTGTATTGGCGTTTATTTAGTGCCTTAAGGTATGCCCACGTGATGAAGATCCTCCCACCGACTTATATCGGTCGCTTTTTAGGTCCACGGATAAGTGTTCCAGTCCAAGAGTGCATCGCAGGAACAGGGTACCGTGAAGCAAACCCCAGAACAAGGTTGCCGTAGATCAAGCGCGTCTGTGAATTCATTCGCGTATGGAATTTGCTCAGTGCTTCTCCATACGTCAGAGGAAACCAGGTTATCGTTCGACATAGCGTCTTCCGTCATTTGTGTGGGCTGATCGTACGACCGAGGGATTGTTTCGCTTTGCAACCCGAACTTTTGCAGTGCACTGGAAATGTTCCTTGGGGGAGGTTTGTTTCCAGGTGCAGACTGCGGCGTCGGCAAAAGAAGTCTGGACAACTGACTGCTGCTTCCAGTGTTGCCTGTGCTTGAACCGATCTCATTGTCAGTGTTCATGAGGTATCCTGGGAGATTGGAGTTACGAAAGCGGGCACAAGCCATTTCTATGTTGCTCCTTTGTAAATTGCCATCGACAAATGACTGAAGTAGCCTCCAAAACTTTTCACCCGGTTTCGAGCTGATATCAAAGCCAGCGCATCGGCAGATCTTACTACTCAGATCATGCACAAGACTTTGACACCTCTCAAAATCATCGGCAAAAGCCCGCTTCACCTCATCAAGCTCGACCACAGGCTCGAATTCTACTGCTTGTTAGCCGCTAAAGGGTCGTTGGGAAATTCAACATACCTTCAGGAAGAATCCTATCATCTCCAGGAAATAAAACCTTCCAAAGCGTTGACCAGTCTAATACCTGTGTCCGTGATTTGCGATCCGCCAATTTGATTTCGATTTCCGTAGTGATACCATCTTCGGGGTCATGATGGGCGCTATTGTAAGGTCCCTGCGCATCACGCGTCGCGCACATCCGATCGAGTGACACTCGAAGATGATCATCAAGGGCTTTGGACGTCGGAAAGTTTTCTTGGCATCGCCGGCAAACCAATGGCTTTGCTGACGCTTTTCTGTGGAACAATCCAACATGGCGTCTTTTTGCAGTATCAGAAGTGTCTAAGTATCTTGTCACTTTTGAAAATGACTTACTTGACCAAAGATATTGAATCAAACGCAACAAGCGCGCAGCTTTGGTGTTCACGAACATTGAACTTTATCGGGTTGCGCTTTCGATGGGGGCAAGTGTAGCGCCCCTTAGTTTTGCCTTTCTTGCGCTTCTTCGGCCCATTCTCCGAGCTGTTGCCATCATTCCTATCATGATTGTTATCGTCTCTCTTTCGCGAGGGGCTGCCTGATGCATCTGACCGCCGTCGCTTTCTATCCCTGTCGATACCGGAGTGTCCACCATCTGGGAGGTGAGAACTACCACTGGCCTCTTGCTCGATGTTTGAGTCTTTTGAATGATGGTTGGAACCATTGTTGACAACTAGAGAATGACCTTCCGTTAACCCGGGAGAATTCTCACGTGGAAGTAAAGCGATGACCTCAAGTTCATTTAGGCACCTTCGCACGCTTTGCCATGCCTCTTCAGGACGGAAAACCTGACTGATAGATATGTTGAAAGCGTTGTTCAAAACCAGACCACATATATCGTCGATTGAAGGACTGTTGTCGCGACTTGAGGCGGTAGAGGAGTTCGCAGTTTCCTCACTTTGCTCAATCTTTACCATCATTGAGGGCTGTTTAAGTTTTGGACGCCTATCATGGCTTTAGTGTGATACTTGGATACCAAAGAATAAACCAGTATTCAAAGATGACTTACTCGTCCTCATATGTCTGAGACCGCTTCTTCACCACTTCTATCTTACCAAGACTTTCTGGTTGTTTCCATTTCATCTTGCTGAACTTCTTGTCCTGTTCCTCTTCTAGAACATCGCGCAGCCGCTTGATGACCTTCTGACTCTTCCCGTCTCTCGCATGACAGTTTATCACCGAGTTGGCATGCGACTCTTCGTACCACTCGTCGAGACTGGTCAAGCCTAGTCTGTCCATTCCCAGAACCTGTTCTTCATATCTGGTAAAATCCATCCTCCCGGACTCACTGAGACCAGTCCCCCGCCTAGCTGGTAAGGCTGGTAAGCCAGACCAACCCCACTCATCCAATACGGATGAGCGCAGTTTTGCTTCCGCTTGGCCCGACAGCCAGGCAAAGCATGCTTCCAAATGTGCATAGGTCGCAGAGTCGTTGCCTGGTTTTTGAATCTCATAGGCCAAGGTTCTGAGGGGTGTCCGGCCATTTTTATCTCTTGCGTGGACGTTGGCACCTTTGAGAACCAGCGCCATCATCGCTAGCTTTCTGCCATGTCGCACCGCTACATGCAGAGCTGTTTCGCCAGTACGATTTCGGGCCTGTATGTCGGCCCCTGACTCGAGAATCTGGTTGATAATATTGATTGAGGTTTTCCGATCATAATCCTCCGACAGATGCGTAACAAAATGCATTAATACAGTATTTCCAGCTGCATCATACGCGTTGACATTGACTCCAATTCCTATCAGATCAAGCACGACGTCTTCTCTCTGTTTGTAAAACTTTGCCAAGGAGTCAAGCTCCTTTTGCTTTTGAGTAGACTTCTCGCCTGCTTGACTATTGGTCGCCAATAGGTCTGGATGATCCGCCGAAAGATTGGGTATATTGTTGAATGCCAAGAGCGAGTCTCGAGAATGAACAACGGAGGCGATGCAGTGCAGGGCGTTTCTACCGCCGTCATGCTCAGCCTTGTTGTCGTGATAGGCGCGGTTGACTGTGTGCAGCAATTGGGCCTGGTTTTCGATCACCAAGGCCCTGTCGATCTTGTCCTTTGGGCTCTGGGATGTTGTCTGCGCTCGAACTTTTCCCGGTATCACACCAAACGCATCTCTTGTCATATAGTCATGACGATCAAACGGCTCCATCAACTCAGAAAGTGTTTCCTAGTTTGATATCGACTCAGTCATCAGATGAAAAACGCTTCTACCGTAGACGTCTTTCGAGAACACATAAAACTTGTCGGGACCGTCATCGAAAGCGAGATGGCGAAGCAGCACACGAAGGTAAATCGCGTCGTCCAAATACCATTCTTCGGCGAGACAGTGGAGAAATGTCTCGCCGGAGGTATTGAGACACCCGGCCAGTTCATGATGTTCCATCAACGCCCTAAGAAGGAGCATTGGATGCGCTCGGGCGGCCAAAAAGTGCAGTATTGTGTTTCCAAAGTAATCGCAGTAGGTGAGATCGTTTTCGAAGATTGGCCCAAACCTTAGAGTCCTTTCTGACTGGGTTAAAAGTCCATTGGGAGTAGCCCACATGAGTCGCTTGTCAATGTCTTTCTCATATATGCTGCACAAGCAGTCGTGGTAGTCGTGAGCTTCTGTGCCTTCCATGCATATCCCGTGGTCTTTCCAAAAAAGATCAATCACAAGCATATCAGAAGCCATAATTGACCTGTGTGTACGCCGAGCACAAGCATCAGCTTTATCATTTTCAAACTTGAGAACATCCAGAGCTGAACCGTCGTGTGCATCTGAAGACTCGATCGTGTCATCCATGGATAGCTCCCTGAGAATGAACTCGAGTTCAATCCCACCTTGCCTATGCATCCCGTAGTTTAACTGAAGAAGTTCTTGCGTTCTCGTCGGGATTGGTTGCGTCTTGGGGGTGACAGTTTGCAGCGACTTCGTACCCTCGTCTTCAAGCTTCATTCGAGGCAAGAGTGAAGGGGCCCGACGCGGGAAATATTCAGGTGACTTGGCCGCGTCTTAGTCCTTAGGCAGGTCTAAGTTGCCCTCTTGCACTGCGAAAAGTCGCCTGTGTAGCATTTTAAGTCGTCTTTCAGCATCTCGTCGGCTCCGAGGCTGTAGCCATCCGGGGTTCTCGTCTACGTATAGCATCGCGTTGAGCTTGTTTTGTGCAAGATCGTTGCTTCTGATGAATGGAATACTTGATTGAGAACTCTGTGGCAAAGCCCTGATTTATGGGAGATACGTACGGTTTGAATCCATCCTTGCCTCGTAAGATCTCTGATATCGTAGGAATTGAAAGTGTCGTGTAAAGGTAAAGCCTCGCGAGCTTCCGTTCAAGCGAAACTGTCCAAGATGATTTGACACGACCGGATGTTGATCCCACTTCGGGTGGCGAGCTTGACTTGAGTGTGCTGAGACTACCTGATGAAGAATCACCTTCTTGACCCACGGCGTCATCTTTCAAGTCTGAATTATGGGTTCGTTCCCGACGTTTGGACAAAGGATAAGAGAACATGTTCGTCATGGCACTTAACACACGCAGCGCTCTGAAATGAATGGTTCTATAAAAATGGTCACAATCTTGGGGAGATTGAAGTTTTTGGGCGGAGGAGTGACTGGTTTTGTTAGAAGCAGGCTGTGGAAAGATGCCTAACTATCAGGTGGCTGTGTCCCAAGCCAATCGGCCAATGTTTAAAGGTGGGATTGCCGGAGGTTGGCACAGCTGAGCCAACGATATCACGGCATGCTCTGTGGGCAATCGAAGCGACTCTTGATTTGATTGGTTGATACACATCAGAACGAAAGCATGCTCCTTTTGTATTTGTGAAATTCCAATTCCTCATCTTCTACCCTAGGCATGAATGAAAGGCACTGCTTGCAACACCAAACACATCGCAAGGAGTGCCTTTGAGGCCCATTTACGGACGCAGAGAAGCATGTCTTCGCAACTAAGGATTATATGGAAGTTCGAAAAATAATGGCGGCACAGTTGACAGGGCCTAATTTGGGAGGGTTCCCTTACTTATCGTGATCGTTACAAAGGGGCAAAAGCTGGAGAGGCAAATCAAGACGGGTGAATGATCTGCTCACTAGGGGAAAGTCGCCAGAAGATTGTTGACTCCTTCGTAAGCTGAGCTTTATCGTTTCGTGACTCAAGAGCGAAAAGTCTGAAGTGGCACAGATCTCCCAGAGGTTTACTAGCCGAACGTATGCTTTTGGCTGTTTGGGCGGAAGACTGCGTGTGGAAGGAAGGTAGCTATTATTTCGCTCTTATAATCTTGCTAAAAAAACATCGTTTTCGTCTCTCAATCATCTTCACTATCTGTCTTCGTCCATTAATAACACCCGCTCGAATGGAAAACCCCGTATCTTAGTTCCGGAGCTGTTGGTGGGGTCGTTGGAGTGACTTGCTTCGTGATTTTGAGGGAAAAGTTTCGAACACGAAAGTGGAGGACATAACGAACAAACTTGACTATTTAAAGCAAGAGTGACAAGATAAGGACTCCCTGACAGACAGACTGTTATTATGCAATCAGAAGTACATCTTCCAAACTTCAAAGCCCCTCGACAGTTTTGATGGAATGACTGCCTCAGGCTGGAAGCTGCTCCATCTGATAATTCTGCCCCTTGAAGTCCTTGAAATCAACATCTCTATCAGGATAATGCCCCGCATCAAGGAAGAACTCAATCATTCCCGTTCTTTCACCCCAAGTCTCCGTGGCGAAAGCGCGAATCAAGTCCGTACCGTTGAGTAGGGTGCTAGACGTCCACAGCTTGCCGTCTCGGGCCCAGCGCTTGTCAACCCAATTGACCACTGGCACAGTCTTCTTCATCAACTCAAACATCATACGAGGGCATGTGGATGTCTTGCCAGCGAGAATGCCAGCCTCGAGCAGAGGCACCATGCCGCCGCAGATGGTGAGGAATGCGCTGCACTGCTCAAAAGTCTTGCGGATGAAGTCAACCTCGGCGGGGCTTGTCTTGTACTTGAAGTCATGAGCACCCATGAGAGCAATGTCAAGAGGCGGGCAAGACTCAAAGGAGTCCTTCGCCTTGTTAGCTGGATTGCGACGATGTCTGGTGGAGCTCACTCGGACTTACAGTGGGCAGGATCTGAGCATTGCTCGCCAGTTTAGCCGGCTTGCCATCCTCAGTGACCCAGTGCAACTCAAACTCGAGTCCGTTGTCCATCGTATTCTCAGGAATGTTCATAGCGGCTGCAGTCTCCTTGTCCCCGCTCCACTGGAAGCAGTGGAAGAATTCGAAGGGAGCTACATCGAGCATCTCAGTGATGCTGTGGCCACGTCAGTTGATTCCAGACAAAGGAACTTGAACTCATACCCTTTGGTCAAGATCACTCCGGCGTGGATCTTGCGGTTTGGCTTGCTGAGGTCGAAAGACATGATGGGCAGACGTGATAGGTTTTCTGGAGAGGGTTTAGTGAATGAGTTGAATTGTTGATGGTGGTGCCGTTTTCGAGATACGCACTCCCCAGCAATCTTATATGTATTTTGAACTAGTACGAACTGAAATGACGGCTATCAAACCCTCCGCGAACTTCTGTCATTGAATCCGATGTTGTAAGTCAAGTTCCGAGTCGGATCGTGACACGGGCGCTACATCCGAGTGGGTCCGGAGGTTAAAGGTCGGTGCCGGGATTAGCTTCCCCCAAAAACGGCGCTGGCGAACGGTGGGCCCGAGCGTAGATCAGAACTAGTTTTGGGACACTTGATCGGATCTTAGTTCACATCCGGCTCTCAGCGGAACTTGCGGTTAGCGGCCGGGAGGTTGGTTGACGCCTGCTACTCAATAGAATTTCGTCGGTTACAACCGTGCATAGTTTCAATCACCTCGGCACGGATTCAGCGTGTCCATCGGTAACCGGATGCGCAGTCAAATCTATCAAAAGGGTTGTGAACAAGCATCTTACTTGATAAGCTGTATTGAGAAAAGGCAGAGATCGTTGCAGTGATTCTTGTAGTCATGAAGAACACGTCTCTGGGTGGAAGACGCTGCTGCAAGTTCCTTCTCATTTATTTCACTTGTCAGTCTCAGCAAAATCCAACCATGGATGACCCAGGACAGCCCCATCAGTCACCCGCTTTGAGGGATCATGCCCAAAAATATTGAGTAGCAGGTCAAACAATGCCGTCATCTCATCCTCCGGAATCCTGGAGAGTCCCTCTAAAGCTCGTATGGAACCTCCGTATAGGCGGCAAAGCACTTCTCCGCAACACACACAGCCGTGGACTTCCACAGCATTGCCGTGTATTCATCAGAAAAGGGCTCCATGGCTGGTAAGTCGTCTTCTGTGGGCTTCCCATCCTATTCAAACCGTGTATGCTTCCACTTTTCAGGCATTTCGCCCATTGTCGAGACAACATTTCCCAAGATAATCTGCCGACCGAAATCATAGCTGTAGAAAAGGAGATCGTCTCCACAGAGAGCACCAAAAATCATGCAACCAAAGGCCTAGACATCGCAAGCGGTATTTATCTGATGTCCAACAGCGATTTTAGGCGCGAGATACATCGCTGGTGTTTCCGGTTATCTTGGCGGCGTTGTTGTGATGATTGATTGGACAAAGTCTGCAATACATACCGTTTCGCTGAGCAAGTTTACAGCATAAGTGATCATGTCCAAAGTCTTGGCGATGTGGCCGGAAGCGTGAGACACCGACGCCTCATCCGAGTATTGACGGATGGATTTTGTTCGTGGATTTCCAAGCAATCAATAGACATCTGCTTGTGAGAAGGAGTAAAGATCCTCAGTTAGGCGCAATGTAATGTTGTGTGCCGTGAAGTCTAGCAAGACATTGTGTCTGTTCCATAGGTAAATTGATCGTTGGTATACACTCGCCCCAATTGCACAGACTGTTCTTGTGACGAACTGCAAGGGCTTCCGCTCCTTGCCTCATCACTCGGTTAACAAAATCCTGGTTGATTCTTGAGTAAATGCCGTTGGAAAACGAGACAAATCTGAGCCCAAGACGGGATACACTATACGGAGACGCCTCATTTGGTCCACTGGCTCAAGGTAAGAGATCTACTTCAATATCCCTTTTAAAAGGCAAGAAGCTAGGTAAGTTTCCTACAACGCTGAGACTATGTCTTTTATAATTTTAGTGTAGTGTCTACTACTAGTTCTGCTCTTGTCGTCTCTATTTCGAAAGTCTTCCTCTGCGTCGCCTGGACTCTTTGCCCGCAGTTCCTCAGCTTGTACATTCCTCGCACGGCACAGATGTGTCTCTGTGAAAGTCGATGCTAATACTACAGGTTAAAGTCTCCAGGAGTTTCCAAACGAAGAAATATACCTGCTATTTAACGTGCTTAGCATAGTAGAGAGACAGCAAAGACAAAAGCTAGCAAATCAAACTGCTATGCTAGCGTCTTACAGTCAAATCGAAAGGCTTCGTACTGAAGCCACTTACATTTCCTGTTCGCTGAGGACTTGAGGACATGCCAGAGTAACGAAGTCACCTCTACTTCTTCCAAGTCACAACTGAGCTTCATCCAAACGTTGGACAAGAACAGCTCAAAACGCAACTGACCTCATCTTGAGAACATTCCTCGTTTAACGAGGCAGGTGCGAATGTCTTCCATCGCACCTTCCCTGGACGCCCGTCAACAGTTCTGTGATCCTTCACGAGCTGACACTCAAACCTGAGCATCACCAATTTCATCCCAACTCAAGCAACTCATTCACTCAATCCACAACCACCCAGCCTGCCTTCCAATTCACCATAACACCTCGACCATCAACAACCTCATCAACCCCATAAGAGCATCACAACTCTCCACCCAATAACCAAACATCACGTATCCTTCTCTCAACCCCACCAAACCTCCCTCACCATCGCCACAATGTGCACAATCCACATTCTCAAATGCCCCTCCTGCAACGCCATAACCTCCGCCAACCGCCACACCTGTCCCCTCACGCCCGCCACCCAAGTCTGCCACGCAAACCACACAAACTCCATCACGACCTACATCCTCCCAGGCGGCTGCACGCCCTGCCTGACGCGCGTCGGGCCCTTCCACGCCCTCCCCGCCGGCGCCCCCTTCGTCGTCCCGCCATGGCAGCGGAGCAGCTTCTCCCACGACAGCCTGGTCAGCACCACCCGACGATGCGAGCGGTACCTCGCTTGCTTACGGATGCTCCGGAAGAGAGTCGAGACACATGCGAGAAGGTTGTCGTCGGGTCTGGAGGGTTCTTTCCAACGGGCCCGAGGAAGCAGCAGCGGCGGCGATGATGGTGGTGATTCACACGGCGGAGCCCGGAGGCGGTGTCATGTCTGGAGATGGACCATTGAAGTTAGTCCGCGTGAGGGACGTAGTCAGAGAGAATCGAAACGCAGCTTCTGCTGACGGAATATACGCCACTGCTTTCGTGATGAAGTGACGCGGCCCTTGGTCTGTTGTTGCTGAAGAAACATTCCGAAACTTGGCAGGTGTTGTTCTATTATAAATGTTTTGCCATCGAATGGAGACTATCTATCTACGGCGGAGTCTTTGGGTTAAACTTGACTAGGAGAAGATTGAGACCTGTCCCAGTTGTAGAGAGATAAGGCCTCTAACATACGTCCACGATATCCAAATTGAGAGGTGACCCAGCCTCAATATCGGTTCATGCAGTTGAACATCACCGGCAGGCAAAGTGTGGCCATTCAACGTCATGGAAGCATGGATAAGACGGTTTGGCCGATACCGAGGCCTGCAAGTGGGAAGACAAAGTAGGAAGCTGTACTTGTACACCGGAGTACATCGTGGAGGTATCGCTCGGGCCGCTCTGCCGCTGTGTTGAGATAGAATAAGCAATGCCATGCGGAGAACCGTCAAAACCATTGTTCGTTGTCAAAACTAACTCAGGACCCCTCACTTACGGCTGGCAAAAGTCACTGACGATGATCGCATGCATGTCGGGAACCGAAATCGGGGTTGTTGCAGCCCCGGCGCGTCTTGTCTGACGCAAACCCAAAACCCCGCCCCACCCGATCCCCAAATTGCTGGAATCTTCGCGAAACACCCGGCCGAGTGCCATCGCTCCCGATTCAATCAGGCGACAACGGCAAACGATTATCACGAAATCTGCATTTTTGGTCACTGATGATCCTCGTGTTCAGACGCGTGCACTGATTAGCACGGAAGACGTGCGTAGCCATCGGCCGTAAGACCGCTTCCGGCCGGAGCACTCGCAGCGGAGTGGTGCAATACCACCGGTTGGATGAATGTGCGAATGCCCTCAAACCTTGGAAGCGTCGGAGGGGGCTATGCAGCTGCCGCAGGGGCAAAGGGTGGCATGCGACCATCAAATTTTTATTGCGATACCATCGCCGTGCGTTGCCCCAAGCGGCAAGGATCAGCACGGTTTGCCCGAAACTCTCACCTCTAGAATCGTCTCGACGAGTCGCGAAAAGATTGGCTTATTCAGTGGTCACCGCCGCTGAGGCTTCCGTGAGATGGCAGACGATGTCTCCAAGAAGGGCACTGATTTTCATGCGAGACCGTCGGGACGGAGCCAGCTCCGAGACACGGACCATTGATATCTGCTGCTGTCGGTAGGTGACTGGGATCCGGGAGCCCGTGTTGAGGTGTCGCCGGTACGGACAAAGCGGCGTTGTGTCGTAGAGCGGCACCGGAGAGAATTGCCCGGCATCCAATATTCCTAGAACGCCGCTGGTCAAAAGCCAAGGCACATGGTCGCGGCCCAACATGAAAAAGGATGAGGATGCAGCAGATACTCATTGTTTTGCAGGAGACCAAAGCCCCCTTTTGTTATGTAGGCGGGGTTCGGTGTGGGGCCAGAGCCAGCTGTCGGTTATCAGAACAACACACACAGACAGAATTACATGCAGAAACTGATGGCGGTATCTCGAAAACTTCAGCACGACTCGAGCGCGAGGCCCACGGACGTATTCGGCCGGGGTGTGTCGTTGGAGCCAAAACACGGGCGGGACGGCTGGGACGATAAAACTCAATCTCGTTGGGTGTCGACAGCGGGTATGCGAGCCGTGACGGTCAGATTCGTGTGTCCACTGCCATCCATGATGACGTGAGTCGAGACGAAGAGTTGACGGCGGAGGTGTTTCTCCAGGGAAGATGATGATGGACCGGGTGCGAGGGTCGAGCTGGCGGGGAGGATGCCGGGGTATTTGGACCATTTTCGTTCAGCGTTTGTAGCACGCAAGAAGATGCAGAACTGCGATCCCCTGCTCATACTGCCTGCCCGCTTCGCTGCAGCGGTTGCATCTCGTTTGAACGTCGATACTCCGTATCTTGAACCCAAATCGTTATCCGCCCTTCTGGGACCACCGGAGGCCCTCCGGTCATGTTCACCAGCTTGATTGGAATACCCACTCGGGGCCTCATCAGCTATCTCGCATCATTGTGCAACCGGCCCTTGGTTAGACCCCTGCGTGGAAGGCCAAAATCCGCCGAATCTGGTCGGAAGCGACCGTTATCCGCCACGTTGACCCTCGTGGTGACCTACACTACAACCACCTACTGGTATCTGAAGCGGACGGAATGCTTCAAACTGCAGAGCGGTATTACGAAGCTTGCAGTAAAGAAATGCACACCGTAACATGGCATTGGTGACCGTCGCCATGCCGAGGCGTTCTTCCGACGAATTTCACAATCTAGACCAACATGCGACTGACTGTAATTTGATGCCGAGCTGCTGACCGCCAAGCACAGTGTGGACGAGGCATTGCACGGAAGTATTCTCCACGGATGCGCGTAACCAATGACACAGCGATTCGGGAGCTAGGTGTTGATGAAGCACCAATGAATCGTGGTTGGGACGGAACAGCGTGGGGAGGTTTCTCCAGGAAGCGGCGCGATCCCTGACTGAGGGTCTTGTGAGGGAGATCGCAGAGTTTGACGGACCACAATCGCGGCAACTGTGGCTGCCGGGCTCGTCCAATAGCTGCAGTGCGCATGGCCTCAGCGACTGTCGTGCGCCAGCTGCCACATGCGCGGGCAGTAGCCAGGAAATGAGCCTCAAGTTGGTGGGGGCCAATGGAAGGTGATTCGCCACCAAGGCTGCTTTAGCTTCTTCCTGGCGGGAGGCCAAGAGGGCATTCCCGTCCAGGGCCGCCAAATGGTCCAGACGCGCCCATTTTGCTTTCTCGAAGCCACCAGAAGTTTCGTGCACTTTGTGGCCTGTAGCTCTTTCTCCTCGTTTGACGTTGATGTGAATATTCATGTTCGTCAGGCGAGGGGTTCCCAGCACGACTGCCTTGTGCTGCCTCACGCCATTTGCGTCAATGGCATGGTGTCTTCATTGTTGGCTGTGTCGGGAACGCCCGATGCAGCTCGACTCGCTCCTCTTGACGTCGTCGCATGCCGAGTAGAGGCCAACACGATCCAATTGAGGCGGTGACGGTTCGAGAACTTTGTGATTTTGTTCTTGTCGGAAAATTTGAGCTTCAAGCCCAGACTCCAACCGTGCCAGGAGGGGCTCGTTGTCGCCATCCCTCGGAGCTGAAGCTGTGGTGTAGCTTGTGGTTGTCTATGACGTGGTGTTTGCACCTACAGACTGGGTCGGCTCATGAGGAAGCGACAGGACAGGGGAGGGAGCTGACGGGTTGACAGGCGAAATGCGACAAGGCAATAGGATAGGCTGGTACATCGAAGGCCGCGCGGGCCGGATGGGATTTTCGGGTTGAATTGCGATATCGAGCTCGTCGTCGTGTGTTCTCCGCCACTTTTTTGCCCTGATGCCCTGTCTCCCTGCCCTGGCGGTCCGGAGCTAATCGTCCTGAACTGACGAAGGTAAGCCCTTTTTTTTTTTCTCCGACACGGGGATTGGAACCTCAAAACGGAGTGCCCCGGGGGTCGGAAACCGAGCAGAGTAGCACGACTCGTCTGTGAATGGGCCTTGCGGAGAGGGCAGGAGGAAAACAGCAAGCGGACAGAGCGAAGCGACAAGTTTTGACCCGCTGGCGTTGTTGGTTGACGGGGAACGTTGTCGGAGACGTGCGATGAAGTGTGATGAGAACGAAGACAGGACCTCAAGGTGGAGGGAAGGTTGACCGGACGAGGCGTGGCGGGCAAGCAGGGTGAGGTAAGGAAGGCCGGGAACAGTCAGGCACGGCACGCGGAAGCTGATCAGATGGGAATCTCGGGGTGGGCAGTTGCGGGATACGTACTCCGCAGTTGAGAGGAAGAGGAAGGCGCGACGGACGAATATGGCACATGTACCTGCTACTTTCGCATTGAATCCCTGTTGGACCCTTCCTTCCATTCTACAAGTACGGCACGGCTGGCTTCCTTCCTCGGGCAGGCGTCGGGTAGCCCAACCGTGCTTTCCCTCTGTTGCCATTGCAATTGCTTCGTGGGCAAGACCGAGGCGGGCTGGTTCCTTTCTCCAATTGGGAAAGAAGAATGCAACGATTCCGACACGGTACATGCCTAGCAGACGGCAAGCGCAAGGTGTCCTCATGGCAAGACCATTGTTCCGGGCAAATACAATGGGCAGTAGCGTTGAACCGGCGCATCTCATTCTTTCCTTCCCGTCAGTAGCGCCACCTGCACCTGCCACCCATTCACGGCACCGAGTGACACCACTCTCCACACGCTCGACACTGGCCACGGACTGGCAGCAGCATCTCACCCCAACTGCACTGCGAAAAACGGGTGGCTTGTCCTCTGCGTGACGGTGGATTCCGTTCGGGTTCGACAGAGAAATAAAAGCGGGTTCCGTTCGGTAGTGCCACGCAGTGCTCCATGCGGCCCCGTAAGCGCTGCCTTGCCGCTCGGGCCTATCACAGGGGGAACCAGGAGCATTTGCTCCGGTAGGGCCCCAAAGGCTCCAAATGGGGACTTCCCGGCCTTCGTCTGCTGCTTCAAGTTGTTGGAGTTGGAGAGCTGCCCCATCAAATAACTTCCCTGAGCCCGCCCTCCAGTCCCTCCGGTCCCTCCACTCGGTGCCCTCACCAGCTCAGTTCCCCTCCTGTTGGAGAGCATTGGGCAATTGGAGGCCACTGATTGTGGCTTTGCTCTGTGTACCCGTAGGAACCTTACCTCTCCTGGTGGGTGGTGGTGGTGGTGGTGGTAGCCAGTCCAGGCCTTCCCTGAGTCCCTGAGTCCCTGATTCCCTCCCAAGCCCAGCCCGGAATCCCTCAGTCCCTGGGCCTGGGGATTGCAGATGGGGGATGGGGGAATTCTGCCCTTCTCTACTTTACCTTGGGACCGTACCTACTCACTGCTGTTCGACACACCTAATACTGCCGTGACCTGTCTGTCCTTGCCTTTTGCCTGACCAAACTCACTGTTACTCCATGTACTCTGTACCTCGAGTACCTCGTGCTGTCCCTCCCGTACCCTCTACCTTCTTACCTGGCCTGTCCGTCCGGCTTGAAGGGAGGGGAGTCGCGGACTGGGATTGTCGTAAAAAAGAATGGGATATGGGACGCACCAAAATATATACCCAACTAGACAAATCAAAATTCTTATTCATCAGTCTCTTTAGACTCTGCCTCGCTCTCTGTCGCTCTGTTCCGCGCCGTTGCGTTGGCTTGTTATCCACCTCACTTCTCTCTCACTCGCTCACCCTCAACTCTTCCTCTCTGCCCTGCCCCCTCGGAAAGCCCCTTCCTTAGACCCTTCCCGTCACTTCA
The DNA here is from genome assembly GCA_027406105.1 of Colletotrichum endophyticum. Taxonomy (NCBI): domain Eukaryota; kingdom Fungi; phylum Ascomycota; class Sordariomycetes; order Glomerellales; family Glomerellaceae; genus Colletotrichum; species Colletotrichum endophyticum. Next base: position 4,365,709 of record JANVYF010000007.1, on the reverse strand, counting down.
CGTCGTTTCGAGTCGCCTCGGGTCCCTTTTACCTTTCTCCCATCCTTTCCCCCTTCTTTTCCCTTCCCTCACCTTTCGCCCCTATCACCTCTCTCTTTTTCCCTTGGTTTTTTACCACCCCGCCGCTACCCCCTAGCCCTCCCGGAAGACCGTCGCTCACACGTACGCTTGGCCCAGGCTTTCTTCAGTGGCTCACGCCTCACCACACACACCCTTGAACCCCCCCTCGTCCAACGTCAACGGTCCCCCCCAGTCCGCATCTACCAACCAAAAAAAGATCCTCCGGCACCCTCGTCACAACGTCTGTCGTTAAAAACGCTCCGGCCCTGGCAAGGGTCCCTGTGGAACCGACCGTGTGGCGATTCTTTCACAAATTCTGCAGTCCCATTGGATGACCGGCACATTCGCCGGGGGGCAGCAGCCACATCTGCTCTTTATATCAGCCACACTTGGGCCGCAAGTCTGGCATACCAGTCGCCAGCAGCAACAGCAGCAGCAGCAGCACCAAGCCCGGTGGTCCCTCCGCCTATTGTCATCTGCTTTGTTGTCCATTGCCTTGACGAGGAATAGTAACACTTCCATGTTGCCCTCTTCCGAGCACACAGAACGACTACCCGCGTTTTCATCACCTTCACCACGCACTACCATCACCGAAAAACGACGCTTTCCTAGAAGCGCGAGATCTTGTTCATTCGGCTTTCATGTGCGTTGAGCACAAATCTGTTTGTCCAGTCTGTCGGAGACTATACCTCGTCTATGTCGCCTTCTGCCACGAATACCATCCTCCCCTTCTGGAGTGTCCCAAGGGTCTTGTAGTTCGCCCAATGCAGATGCTCGACGGTCGATGTCCAAGTCCTGTCTGTCCAAATAGCCGTGTGGGAGGCTGTCTGGTCATTTAGAAACCTACCCCTGGACGACAAGAAACTAAAAGTAAGCCATCCTGAGTCTTTGTAAAAGTCGCCGGGAGAAATGTCCCCAGTTTTGGTAAAACTAACCTCATTTACAGCTTCTGACCGTTATTGTCCACTTCTACCACCTGGTCGATGCCTTCGTACTGTGGAAGGTCCAGGTTGTATTTTTCAGCAATACCTGGCGAAACGAATCTGCTCCCAAGGTTAGCCTGCAAAAAGTTTCTTAGTTTTGGGGGTTCTCAAGCGTGGGACATGCCTTCCTCCGACAAAGTGCCGTCCTTTGAAATGCTTCACCAACGGCTTAGGTGCTGTCAGGCTGACGAGTACCTCAGGGTGAAAAGAGCTGCCGAGGCCAGACGATGGCGGGCCATCCTCGATATTCCATGATGATGGGGCGTCAACTGAAGTTACGGGCAGTTTTGTCTCCTCGAGCGCCTTGATCACCGCCGGGAAGGGCTCCCGGACCTCGCCAGAGAAGCTGAATCCTGAGATCACGACGTTAGGCGCGCGGAACGACAGTCGACAGTAAAAAGAGCACTTCTTGCACGAACCGAAGATGGCATCCACGATATGGTCCGTCGACTTCAGGGCCGTAGGAAAGTCGTCCACAAATGGGACGTTCAAGTCCTCTAGCTGCTGCGCCAGTCGCTGAGAAAACGATTAGCCCCAATCCGATGCACGGCAAGCCCCCCGACAAGATTTTCCTGGGGAATTCGATTATACGGGCAGCATGATATACACGCCAACTATGCCGCCGTTTTCTTTCTCGGGGGGAGGAGCGAGCACAACGAAAGGTTTGTGCGACTTTGCATAGCGAAGCGTAGGTGGAAGAGAATCTCACAAGAACAAAAGCATTTTAAATCATGTGCAATGTGGAAGAGACTCGACGACGAGGACTGTCGCTGATAGAGTGTTGGCAGTGTTCCCAGAAGGAGCACTTGCCCCCCAATGTATTATGCATCCACGACTCATAATGACGAGATAGACAAAAGGTAGATACATCCTCACTCACTTGGTACAGTTCATTCTTACTCCGTTTGGGGTAGTAAATGCTGGGTTTGTAGCCGTAGTGACGAAGGTGACGGGCGGCAACAAGACCATCACCACCTATGATGCGAAATAAGCTTACATCGCGGACGCCCGAGGTGCAGGTGACGCTCACCGTTGTTGCCAGGCCCGCAGGCAACAAGAACATTCAGACCCTTGCTGAGCGGGTGGACGCGGTAGACTGGGCTTGGCGTCAGCAATTGGTCCCAAACGACGCGTAACGGGCGGCTATTGAATCACCTGCTTGTGAGACGGAGAGACCGGCGAGCTCCATCAGTTGGTCGATGGAGAACGCGCCAGTGCTCATCAGCTCCTTGTCCAGAGCCGCTGCCGCCTTTGCTGAAAGTGTCTAATCACCGTTGTGAGCACCGCAAATTGTCGCCGCATTGCCAGCAGCGTCACTTACCTTTAAACCCATGGTGCTGAATGTGTCGTGATGTTCCTTCTGTGGATGAGATGTGAGAGGTGTGACGTTGAAGTGATGAGCTGTGGTCTGGCTTGTCAGATCAGCAAGTGTGGATGAAGACGGGAAGGGACGTGCGACTGACATCACTCCGCATCGGACTCGTCGGGGCCACGCTCCCCGGTCAGTGACGAATCAAACGGCGCCACAGCCCGGGCAGGTGCGGGCGGAGGCCGGTTCGGGGGTCAATATGTGCCCCACACGGTTTATGACTATCATTGGCACGGTGCTAGGTATCGCCAGATACTATCAATATTGAACATCGCAGTGCTTCGATAAATCTTGATGCTTTTCCATTTTTTGGTATAATATCCCATAACTGTCAGTAAGCTAGGATAAACTCGAATGCTTGAGATGATGGGGAGATTTTACTGCCCTTTTCCCCATGGTGAACCCCCCTCAAGCTCCTAGGTGGACTCCAACTTGCTCAACAAGAAGAGAGAAATAGGCTCCAACTGTTTGATCGAACCGATTCGTGACGACCCTGATTTCAATGTACAATACCCCATAATATAGCGACAGCATCAACAAGTGCTAAAAGCTAGTAATGGCTTGGTACTGTTGTCGTAAGCTTAAAACGTCTTCCCGCATGAATGCGACATGATATATCTAGCGCCATAGTCATCCGGGTTGCGGGCGTTTCCAGCATTTCCAGTTTAAATCAAGCCTACCAAGGTGCAAGACTTACATACACATACGAAGAAAAACATAAAAAGGGCTCGCATACATCCCTTCAAAAAGTTGACTGTTCACAATGCTAGTCGAGACCGTCCTCAAACGTCAGTCGCCATGACACGCCACGCGCCCCGGCGAGCTGCAACTCAAGATGCAGATCGGATTAACAGAGAGCTGTCCTCGACTGATTATACCCGCATCATTCCATTTCCCACTGTTTATGTTCAATTCTGGTGCAAAGTTATCGAAATTTGCTTCACAGCGTCGGACGCACTGTCAAAGCTCGCCAAGAAGGAACCCACCCCTATGCTGGACGTAGACGCATGGGTTAGGCAGGATCACAAAAGGGCGTGCGACGGCTTGAAGGAATGGGCTCGACACAACCGTACCACCGTCTCAAGGATTCCAAGAGAGTTCTTCCCTTCGTATCCAAGGGATTCCAACTATGACTTTCGTCGGCCCGAGGACGGCCAAGACGGCATGAACATCGACGACTTGATCGGCATGATCTCAGCATGGCTCCCTAGCTACACGGCTCAAAAGGTCGAGCACCACTACTACCTCGCTACGAAGCGCACACTGCGCATAATAGACGGGCTCGACGTGGGAGAGGTCGAACAAATAATTCCGAGTTCCATGGCAGGCTGGACCGGCGGAGGACTCTGGCTTTCGAAGTACAAATGGAGGCTGTACGCTCGGTGCGAGATCGACGAAGACGACCCCTATTTATACAGCGAGATTACGTTCTTTCTCACGGACCTTCCAAAGCAGTTGGAGAAGGGTATTCAATGGACCGACGACGCCAGAGTAAAGGATTATGAAAAGTTATTTCGTCGGCAGGGGTATTGGGAGCACCACATCGAGTGGATGGGCCCGGGAAATGACCCTGGTTGGTACGCGCTGACGAGAATCAAGAGCGTAGATGGCCCGTCTGCCATGACCCAAGACCCACGCAGCTTCTTTTCCCGATGCCGAACGTAAGTACCATTCCAAGAACCCGTCATGGAGATTGTTGCGCTAATGGAGATCATCACAGTCTGACAGTCGACCAGCGTACAAGCGATCTAGGGTTCAAATATGTTGTTTTGTCGAAAAAGGACTGTATGTTTGGAAACGATTGGTTGAACCAAAGTACCCAATCTTGGAGCGAAGATCTTCACATGGAGACTTGTCGGCTTTTCGAGCCTATTTGGCCCAAGATGCCTAGAAAACGAGTTATTGTTTAAGAAGAAGTCCTACTTTAATCTATGTTGGATTTGAAGACATCCTTCATGGTTTTACGACATTGCTAAATGAATTCCAATGATTAGTTATGCTTGCTTGGAAATGCCCAAAGGCAAGGTGCGCAAGATGGTAACACCAAAAGTCAATCTAAAGTGTGATGTACTGTGCACTTGGTTTTCTGTGCTCTCATTCGACGAAGTGCCTACTCCGACGATGGTTCTAGATCTGCTATGTCATTTCATAGAACCGCTCGCGTCACAGTGCCTCATCTCACGCGTGCGTGCTCGCTGTTTCCGCTCGCGTTCCTGCCTCTTCAACAAAATATGAACCGTCAGCGTGGTGTTTTCAGGAATACAACAGAGGGAAAGGGGTTTGTGATTCTCACGCTGTTGATATCATGAGCTGGGAGTCGGTACTAACCTCTTGTTCTTCGCGAGCGATGATACTCCGCTGCTCCCGCTGCTCCCGCTGGATGCGCTCTTGGCGCTCCTTTCCGTAATATCCCCTGTAATCCATTTCTGTTTTAGGTCAGTATCTCTGTACCGGAATCTTGGAGATTTTGTTTGTGCGCACTTCATCAATGCCGTGTCTTCAACTAAAGTTATTAGACAATGTAAGTCTTATATCCTCACCACTCGCTATTCATTCACTTGATTTATTCTAGGCATAGTTCAGTGAATTTGATCTTCAGGTTCAAATCTTCACTGACAGAAAATGATTCACAAACATTGCGAAAGTCTTGAAATAGATCAGACGAATTTGGAAGGAACTTGCATTGCGTTAAGCATGTCTTCAACCAGAGTGGTTATTGAAGTCACGATTTAATTGATGTACGTGAAAAGTGGCGTTATGCTACTAAGAGATTGCCCTGCATATCGCGGTTCTCGGCATAAGCAGGGTTGGTAGTAAAGGTTCAGTAAATGCTCATTGAATGTTAGCAGGTAGAGGAAGAGCCACATAATTATTGAAGAGCACGGCCTAACAGGTGTATGTACGACATAATCCGCGCGACTAAGATTTCTACACACACGTAACGACCGATAACATGAAAATCGTAGAAGTAATAGCATCTTAGACTTTTGTGTAAATACAATCAGCTGATACTGCGCTTGCCCCCCAGGGTTAGTGAATATGCGAGGCACCCACACACTAGGCAGACACAAGGCAGACACTCGGTAAAGCCCTCAGCTAGCACCCGTTCAACCTAATTTGCTACTTGAGCAGCCTGAACGGTCCTCAAACTAAATGGGAAAAGGTTTCCCAGTTTTCTCCAAGTACATAATCTCCACATTGCCAGCCATGCTTATTCCACCCAGCCAAACCAAGAAATTTATTGATCCGAGAAGCTCAAATACTTGGTTTTCCGAATATTTCTAAAATATCCCTACTTTCTTTTGAGCAATACTGTCGATCAAGCCCATAAAATCAGCCTGAAGCGAAAGCTTTGGCTAGCGACTGCAAGATGGCAGCGAAAGTCGAGAAGCCCCAAGAAAAGACCCCAGATACCACGTTCCTACACGAGTGGCTTGATGTTTTGGCACGAAACCATACGGCTGGTAAAAACTTGTCTTCTGTGAACGGATGGGCCCGGGCTCCTGCAGTGGCCAGTACCAGTCACACGGTTCCGGAGGCGAATGAAACCGAATTCGGGATAATTACCAATCTCTATAAATGGCTAAAAGTCACCGAAAACCCTATCGTCGCAAGCCTTCCAGAAGAGTTTGAGGGCCATCTATTTCCCAAATATGGCGACAACACGGCCGAAGGGCAATGCGAGAAAGAGCCACTCTCGCTAAAACCACGTCCGCTCACATACACCAAAAGGAGTTTTCGCAAAGACCTGAGTCGGCTTTTAGGTCATGCTCCAACCACATGCGTCAGCAGAATTGAGTATCATACCTATGTCCGGAGCGGAAAAGAAAATCAGACATTAAGGGTGGTTCATGGCATGGAAGACAATCAACTTGAATACATGATCTGGTCGGCTCTTTGTTGGCCAGTCGAGTACTCATGGATTATAGGCATTCGGTTATCTATCCCTGGAGAGTCGAGATTGGAAGCTTTTATCGACGCTTGGATAAAGCTAAAGGACCTCCCAAGAGAAATTTACAAAGGCCTAGATTGGAACAATGCTGAAAGAAAAGAGGACAACGAGAGCTTGTCTCGATCCGGAACACCATACTGGGTACACACAGCACATTGGAAAGATTCACGCCAAGGGGATTGGGAGGCTTCCATAACATCGCAAACTTTCAATCCCTATGCTACGTTTTCCAGGGATGTTCGGGAGCTTCTGTCTCCCACCAGTGTCAAATCGTAAGTGGTATACCTTAACGAACTTGAAAACTCCTTCTCATCTCTCCCTAGTTTCGTCGTTCAGCAGCGCACAAGCCCTCAGTGTTTTAAGAACGTAGCCCTCTATCTAAAAGGCGTTTACGGGAATGATCTACTGGGCCAGAAGCTACAGCCTTGTACGGAACCCCTTCAAGAAGAGGCCATCCAGTTCATCAGCCGCTTTTTGTCAGACTTTAAACCGCCATTAGCAAAGCGCTAGTAATCGTCAAAAGAAAGGTATTTCTACACGCCGGAATTGAGGATTGTAAAGCAACCTCGCAAGGAAAGGATTGATACTGTTTTCAGTATGACGTTGACAGAACAATTTGTGGCGTATCGCCCCCATCAATATCTCACACAAAGGCTTCAACCTTACCCATCGTACTTGTAATTTTGATGGAAGTTGCTACTTAGGCGGATAACTCCTAGCTAAGCCTCATGAATGAAGCGATATGGACCAAGAGTGCGATCAGACTGTAAGACAATGGACCACTAGACCCTATACCAACAAGATGCTCTGAAATTGCTCCTGCTCAAAAACCAGATCCGTCATGGCCTCTATAGACTTGCTTAGTGACTTGGCACCCTTTTCGTTCTCTTGCACTTCGAAATACCCGAGTCGTTGGTACCCTTCCGCCAAGCCCCGGCCTGTGACTAACAGACCACTCGCAGGGCCCATTCGCAGGAGAAAAACCCCTGTAACTGCACAGCTCATCTGTATCAGCGACTGGGACTCTCTAGTATCCGCGATAATCTCCAAGTACGGGTTGGTAATTTCTTGCAGCTGGCTTTCCCTGGGACGATCATCCCGTGTGGCATCTTCCAACGCAGAGATGATGTCAATGCCATCCAGTGATACCATTCCAGGAAATCTACGCAGTCTTGCCTTGAGTGCGAGAAAGCAATTAGTTACAGCGCCGTAGGGTATCCGTCGATCAACAAGAGTGACGTCATAGTCCTCGACGGTGAAGAATGGGGGACTTGACTCTCGGGGAGCTTTGTGGACACCTCGAGGATACACGTGAACGGCACCATTAACACTCGCCCATGACCATGACGGAGCGACGTAGTCATCGTAACGGCTAGCATCTATAGAACGAGTGCACCACTGTAACTCGTCCGCCCAGGAATGAGGTTGGTTCATGTCGATAAACAAGCCTGCGACGAAAACGTACTTGTCGAAACCTCGGCTTCGGGCAATGTCGTGAACGACGCTTGCCAAACCAGAAGCTGCCGGGAGCTTGTCTGCGGCAAATCCAAAATGGCGTCTGGAGTAATTCCTGACGATCGCCTCCCACTGACTCTGGAGAGGTCGCTCGTAGAGAGTCGTGATCGGGTAGATGTTGTCCACAAGGCTCTCGGGTCCACCGAAAGACCGGTTGATCATGACGCCCGAGCAGGCCGAGTAGCTCGTTTGGCATGACCAGTAGAGTTGGTCTTGAGCAAATATGACCATCCTTCGTGATAGCATAGACTCCTGCAGAGTCCATCCTCGAGTCGTCAGTACCTCCGGTTGCGGATCAGGTGTTGTGGATAAGAAGATGTGACCAGGCTTCCCGTCAGCTGGCTGGAATGCCAACTTGATTGGACCCATTCCGTATGATGGTCGCTTGATGTCAAATAGTCCTTGCGCGCAATGCGAAGCGGAAGCGGCGCATATTGTGAGTACGCTCTTCTGATAGTAGTCCCTCATTCTGGCAATCTCGTTGCCTTTGTCCTCATCACTGTCTTGCAAAATGCATAAAGCATCGATCCAGATGAATTCAAGGCCCATACTGTGGCAGAAAGTTATAGCGTCGCACAGTGTTTGGGGTAGATCAGTCGAGGCAATGCCTTGCTTCAGTGAATCTTGGCTTGTTGCCGTCAATTTCACAGGCTGGTCACCTCCCCAGCAGTACGACAGCGTGACGTAACCAGCAGTTGAAAGTCTCTGGCCGAGCTCTGTGTTGAAGATCGCGGGCGTATCCGTCAAAGTCACAAATAGCTTGTCGTCTCTCAGTCCGATATGTAGCAGCCTAGAGGGTGCCGCAGACAATTCCAAAATTTCGGGCGCATCGTCGGACGAGTCACTAATACGCTGAGATCGGCATTGGGCATGGGATTGAAAACAGGCCTTGAAACTCTGCTGAGCAAACGCACGAGAAATCGCAGATGCCTTATTAGATTCACACGGCCTTTGGTGGATGATGCTAGCAGCTGGATTGTCTAATGACAGCGTGTCAGTTTCGATGTCGATGAGATACTAATGCGTTATGGAGGTGGTATATGACGAAATGGGTGGCGAGTAACATTAGTGACAGCAGCAATATCGGACTTATGCCTCATAGTAACACCTAAAGAACATTGATTGAGACAAAATTTCAGACTAGGAAAATGACATGACCTCTCGTATGAGATGAACATCGGGAAAGCTCCACTTACCCTCAGCTGTCCAGCCATCGAGCAGTACTTCATTATCATATCGTGAGCGTGGGAGATCAACTCGCGAACCTTCTGATGAGAGAAGCAGTCTAAACCTTGGCATCGAGCCACTTCCAACCAAGCCAAATTGGTAGCTCTTATCGACTTTGGCAGCCAGGCCCGTGAGAGAGAATTGAGTTGCAAGGTGATCAGCCATCCAAATCAACAGTTCGCAGCCGGCCTTTGCTCCTTCGATTGCCTCCCGGAAGTCTACGCGTGGCTCCAATTGGAAGGTACTGGAATATTCGGGGTTGGAAAACCATACGTCTTGTGACTGCACTTGTGGCGCTTCCGTGATCTTCAATTTCTGGCAATGCGCGCATGTGTGGAGGCTTTCTGCTGTGAACTGCCGTCTTCGCGAGATTGCTTGGTCAGCAGAGAGCCCACATCGCAGCTTCAAATACTGTAAGTGGTGATCTTGGAGCCATGACGACGTCATCTTTATAGGCATCATCCCCCGTGAGTGGCGACGGGGTGAAGAGTCAAGGAATTCTGTGATATCATGGAAGCTGAGAGCTCATTTGAAATGAACAGATTTGACCCCACCATCAAAAGAGGTGAGGGGGCCTCTGATATGCACGGGAAAAATACGGAAGAGGTATGCAGCTCGGCCAATCAAGCCCGAGTGGGTAGCTGCAGGACCAGGCCTCCATACATATCATCAGCACAGAGCCAAGATGGGGCAATTTCATCGACTGTTTCTAGCAAACGTGGTTCATTATGACCGATTTCTATCAGAATGGCGTGTGACTCGTGAACAACAGAATGGTGTGTGACTCGTGAACAACAATACATTAGCAAAAATGAAACATTCGCGAATTCCACGGATATCTAACAACCATGTCGCCAAACACCTGAATAATAAATAAGAGAAAAGAAAATTTTGAAAACTCCGCGTTTGAAAATCAAACTTCTACTCAAACTTTGGTCTCAGAGTGCTCTTCTTGGTAGCAGTTCCGGCCAGCTGGGAAAGACTAGAATTGTTGGTGATATCGAACAGCGAAACCTCTGCACCAAGCTCCTTCATGAGCCAAGACCGCAGCTCAACGGCTGTGAGGGAGTCGATTCCGTATGCATGGAGAGGCTTGCCAGTGTCAAGGTTCTCCACCTCGATGCTGAGCATTCTCGAAACCTTGAGAAGCAAAGCCTCCAGCACAATCTTCTCGGCATCCTCCCACGATGCGGCACCGGCAAGCAGTGCCTTGTGGTTGATGGCCTTGTTGGCCTCAGTCGTCCCGGCTGCATCGGCGTCTGTCTGACCAAGCTCGAGATGGCTGAAAAGGGGATCTTCTCCCCACGATTGCGTCTGGTAGCCCTGGGCAGCGGTTTCTTGGGGCAGCCAGAGGCGAGGAATGACCTGGGCCTTCGACGCTTGCACGGGGGCACTGGCAGGACGGCAGTGGTAGTCGAGCACGGCCCGGAGCTCCGCCTCGTTGATGTAGGTCCAACCAGAAGAGCGAAGGTACTCGAAGAGCTCTGGCTTCTCGGCGACGTAGCCAACACCCTGGATAATAGGCAGGTCGATTGAGACGGCGTTAACGCCGTTGGAAGCCAGGTGGCGAGCGAAAGCGTCTTGGAAAGTGCCACCCGCAGCGTAGTTGGCCTGCTCGGGGCTACCTGTGATGCCAACCGTCGACGAGAGGAAGACGAAGAAGTCGGTCTTGTCTCCGAGAATTTGGTACAGGTTCTGAGACGCCTGGACCTTTGGCAGAACGGCTGCCTTCCAGTGGTCGAGCGACATGTTCTCGAACATGTTGTCCTACTCCAGAGTTAGCATCGTCATAAAGGGGCGGCGAACATTAAACACTGACCTTGAGAACCATGGAGCCTTGAATACAGCCCTTGATGGGAGGCATGGAAGATGAGAGCTCAGTCATGAGATTCTTGAGAGCGTCGGCATCAGTCACGTCGCATGCGGGCGTGACGACCTTGTTGCAAACGCCCTCAAGCTCCTTGACAAGCTCCTTGGCAGATTCCTCGACAGCACCACGTCGAGAAAGTAGGATGAGGTTCTTGGCACCACGAGATGCCATCCATCGCGCAACCGACCTTCCAAGTCCACCGAGACCACCGGCAATGACATAAGAAGCCTCAGGGTCAAAACGGCTTACGAACTTGCGAGTCGGCAGGATGGGAACCTGGTCATCGTCACAGGGCTCCAAGACAAGCTTGGAACTAGTACCTTCAGTTTGCAAATGGCGGAAAGCATCGTGGACCCTTGAGAAGGGGTAGGTAGTCGGTGAAGGGGCCTTAATGATCGTGTCCCAGTCAGCCAAGACCATCTCGGTCATGCGCTGGAACATGCTCTCGGTACGAATCGGGTCATGAGCAGTGCATGAAGCAAGGTCGAAGGACTCAAAGCGAATGTTGCGGCCTCGTGGCAAGCGAGCACTTGAGTCGCCATCTTGTCCGCCGACGTTGGCAATGCGTCCGAAGGGAGCAACGCATTCCATGACCGCGTCAAGGAACTCGGTGTTACCGGCAGTGTTGACGAGGATGTTGACGCCACGACCTTGAGTTGAAGTTTGGAGGGCCTTCCTGATGGACCTGTCGCGAGCCCCGAAGACGCGGTCTTGGGAAAGACCGCAGACCTTCTCCAAGAGTTCGCGCTCTGCGACGTTCTTTACAGTTGCGAAGACGTCAGCGCCACGCATCTGAGCGAGTTGAATGACCGCCGTGCCCAGGTGAGACGCCCCCTCGTGGACCAGGACAGTCTCACCCATGCGAACAGTGCCCAGTTCGTGGAGAGTTGCGTAGGCTGTTGTGTAAGCGACGGGAAGAGAGGCACCTTGAGACCATGTCAAGTTGTCTGGCAGCCTGGCGAGGAGGCCGTCCGTGGATCTAACATGCGTCTTGACGGCGCCAGACTTGGACAGACCGAAGACACGGTCACCGACTAGGAACTTGGAAGTCGAACCAACTCTAGTAACAACACCAGCAGCTTCACAACCCAGCGGGGCTTCATCTGTTCTGCCGAGTGCCGACGACAGGTCTTGAATGGTGAGCCCACAGGCCATGGTCTTGATCTCGACCTCGTTGTCTGCCAAGGGAGAATCGAAGAGAGCGTCGTCTTCGAATCTGAGCGAGTCGACCTTGCCGATGGTACCCGCACGAAGACTCAAGTAGCGAGACGACTCCTCGCCGAGAGGCTTAGTAACAACATCCAAGCTGCCAGTCTGGTTCTGAATGTGCTCAGTGAGGTACTGTGCCTGTACCAGGCGAGACACATTGACAACATCATCGGCCACCCTGAAAGCGTTCTCGGAGCCAGACTGAGCGGCATGAAGAACTTGGGCGGTCTTCTCAATAACGAGTGATTCACTGGCGGCCTGCTCAAAAGAGAGCGTCAGGAACTTGACGTCGGGTCTCTCCGACCGAATTACTCTTGCGAGGCCGGTCACAAGGTCGGCGTTGGGGTCTGTAGTGCCGCGAGTAAGCCATGCGATGTTCTTGCACTGAGTAAGCACACGCTTGATCCCGCCAAAGACGTCTTCCGTGATGTTATTGAGGATAGGGCTGTCGAACTCGGCGAGAACAACGCAGCTGGCGCCAGTCATATCCTTCTCTGTGGCAGCTGATAGGTCCACGACCTCCGAAGATCCGAGCTGCTGCTTGAGGCCTTCGGCAATCTTGAGCTGCGAGGGCTGTCCAGTGGTCAAGATGTACTCTGGGAGAATCGAGGCAGTCTTCTCCTCCGTCTTGGGAACAGTTGAGACGAGAATGGAACTCATCCGGTGGTACGAGCCAGAGAAGTCGTCGAACACGGCATCGAGGCCACCGAAGCCTGACTTGCGTAGATGATGGTCCCAAGATGGGGCAGACATCAAGGGTCCCCAGATTCGGTCCTTGTCCTCTGAAAGCCACCAACCATGCAGCACGCCGAAGCAGAAACTGCTCAAGAGCACAGCAGTGTTGGTGATTTCGAAGAGAAGAAGCTTGCCGCCAGGCTTGAGCAGCTTCCTGGCATTGAACAGGGTGTCGTCAATCTTCTTAGTGGCGTGCAAAACGTTAGCGGCAATGATCAGGTCGTATTTGCCGGCTTCGAAGTCCTGGCCCAAGGGGTCGTTCTCAACATTCAGAACGCGGAAGCTCATACGTCCCACCTCGTCCTTGAAAGTTTCCTTGGCTTGCTCAAAGAACGAAGGGGAGATATCAGTAAAGCAGTAAGACTTGTATCGACGGCCGTTGTCCGTGAGCGTCTTCATGGTCGGGCGAGTGGCGCCACCAGTTCCGGCGCCAATCTCGAGAATCTCCATGGACGGGTTCTTGTGGGCAAGGGCATCGACGTAGTTTTGCAGCTGCTCGTAGCATCGCTTGGAGCCAAGACCATCGCGGTAGACGTCCTCGGCGAGCTTGTCCTTGAAGATGACGTCGAGGGGGTCGCGTTGTCCATTGAGGATGTCCGAGAGCGCACGACCAACGGCGATGATCAGTTTGCCTTCGGAAGCGCCCCCTTGAGTGACACTCCACTCCAGATCAGCAATATCTTGGGTGGGCTGGTCCGAGTTCTGGCTGACAACATGTTGGAACCACTTGACGTATCGCTGATGGTACCAAGTCATCTTAGAAAGGCTTTCCTGGGACACAGTGCTCATGCAACGGCGGATATATGCCAGGCAAAGGGCTTCGCAGTCTTGCATCCACTGCGACGGGTCATCCTTCTGGGTCATGGGCAACCCGAACACCTTGGAAGCCTGCTCCTTGGAGAGGAATGACGGATCCGGCTTCCACTCGAGGTTGAAAGCTGGGTGTGCCGAAGCATCTGATGTCTGCTCAGATGCTTCACTGATAGTCCTGAAGACAAGGCCTGACATGTGCACCATCAGCTGGTTCTCGTCGAGATGCGAGGCGATAGCCTCAGAAATAACCTCGTTTCGCCCGTGGAAGCGAGACTCAGCGGACACCTTATAAGAGTCATGTAGAACATCTGGCTGGGCAGAGATCCAGCCATCGGCCAAGTACGTCGGTACTCGGGTGGCCTTGGAGTACTTGGTGTTGGAGACTAGAGGAGCCAGGTTGGCGTGGACGATAGCATCCAAGGTTGCAGGGTGCACCATGTGAGGTTGAACGTATTGCTTGGGCATAGATTGCTGGATTCTGTCTCCAGAGTTCTCGATTGTTGCAACAACGTCCAGATTGTTTCCGAGGCGAATGTCGCTCAGGGTCTGGAAAGTAGTACCGAAGTCGAGCCCAACCTCTTGGAAGTTGTGGTAAAGCTTGTCGACGGTGATCTCAGTGCTGCAGCGGCCCTGAATGTCCTTCAATTGGCCCTCGAGACTTGAAACATCATCCTGGGATCCATCGGTATCGTACTCAGTCTGCACGAAACCATGGCAATGCTCTCTCCATGAGCCCTCTTGGAGGGTCCAGAGTTGGAATTCAGACCATGTCGAAGCTGACGACAAGCTTGTCTCGCGATGGGGTCGGAGGAAGAACTGCGACTCAACACCATGGGCATCATCAGGAACCCGCAATGCTAGCTTGAAGGAGACATCTTTGAAACGGAAGCCCTTAAGGACCTTAGTCTTGTCCGCAACCTGTCTGCTGGCCTCGATAGCCATGACGAGCATGCCAGCCGCAGGATACAAAATATCACCGGAGACTTTGTGATCTTCAATCCATGGGTTCTCGGTAAGGCGAATGTAGTTGCGCCAAGCAGCGTTGTTCTCGTTCAAGCCGGGCACCGGCGCGCCGAGAAGCTCATGACGGCCGAACTGTCTGAGCCTGAAGTTGTCGCTGAGGGTGCTCTCAACCCAGTACTCCTTAGAGTGGTCGAACGGGTAGGCGGGAAGGTTCGTCAGCATGAGCGGCTTCGGTCCGTAGGGCTCGTCCGCATCGTTGACTTGGGCGAGGTCAATCTTGTAGCCTTGGCAGAACAAAGATCCGACAGTCTCCAGGGTTGTCTCAACCGCGGACTTCTGACGCCTGAGCAGGGAGTGGTAGTCAACAGAGACGCCACCGCGGACCTGCTTGGTAGTGCTGATGAGCGGTCCCTTGAGTGCGCTGTGAGGACCAATCTCCAGGAAGTCGGTGATGGGCTCCAAAGCAGCCTCCTCATCAACGTCTCCGTTGGCGCCGTTGACTCCATGAGTCAGGTGTGTACCGTTGACACCGTTAGCACCGTTGACCAAGCCATTCACGTGACCGTTGGTCTTGGGTACAGAGGAACCCTTGAGCAGCTCAGTGACTGACTCGGTGAACCTAACCGGCGATACCAAGTTCTTGACCCAGTATGCGGGCTGTCGAAGCTGGGAGGCCTCAATGGGCGCTCCTACGGTTGAGGAGTAAAACTGAGGCTCAACAGAGCCTCTGAAGGTGCCCTTCTCAAGCTCGCCCATTGCTTGCAAGTACTCGTCGGCCATGGGCTTCATGTACTGCGAGTGATAAGCGATTTCGACGTTGAGTTTCCTGGCAAACACCTTCTCGGCGGTGAGCATCTCGACAAGCGCTTCGATCTTTCCAGCATCACCACTGACGGTATGGCTGTCAGCGCTGTTCATGCAGGCAATCTGAAGAGTGCCTTCGCCGCCAAGCTGGTTAACGCGATCGATGGCAGCTTCGGTCTTGGCGGTGTCGAGGCCGATGGCAGCCATGCTGGTCTTGGGACGGGACTCCGCACGCATCAACTTGGCGCTCAGTCTTCCGCGGTGGTAGGCGACCTTCCAGGCTGCTTCTCTGGAAAGTGCACCGGCGGCATATGCAGCGGCAACCTCTCCTGAAGAGTGGCCAGTGATAGCGTGGGGGTAGATGCTCCAGGAAGCAAGGAGATCAACCATGGCGACTTGGAGGGCGGTGCAGATGGGTTGGCAGAACTCGGGGTCATCGATTCGAGAGGACGTCTTCGTCTTGGAGAGCTCGACTAGTTGGTCAGTTAGTAGGCGGGCTGTAGGTGATTGAAACAGTCACGACTTACATGTCAATGACCAGTTGCAGCCAAGATCGCTGAGATACCTGTCCGCTGCGAGAAGACTCTCTTGGAAAGCCCGGTAGACCATGAGGTCCATGCCCATGGCTGCCCATTGTGCACCTTGACCAGTAAAGACGAAGCCTAACCTGGGCTGTGACTTGGCTCTGGTGGGCTTTGAAGTATCTTCGAGAGTTTTCTGGAGCTGGTGTGAGGAGCTCGCAATGCTGAAAGATCTCCAAGCATGTTGAGTCCTGCGAGACGCAAGCGTGTAGCTCAGGTCCCTAATGTACCGCAGAGAAGCCGTCTCGTCGATGTCTTGTGACGCGAGATGATCCTTGTATAAAGTCTTAAGTCTCGAAACGGCGTCGGGGTCGTTTGCAGAGAAGACAAAAATCCGTGGGGAAACGTCGTTCGACTCGGTCTCGACATCACCCATGTTCACACCACTGTCTTGACGGTGGCGACCATGGGCACGGTCTGGTAGCCATAGGGTAAGCTGAAGTTCTCACAGAGAGTGGCTCCACAGGGAGAAACTTACGTGTGCCATTGATACCGTTGATACCATTCACCTTGACGCCATTGACTGGTCTGAACCTGGCGGGAATCCTCGGGACGGCCTCCGTTCGGTGGTTACCGACCAGACGGTGCCTCTTCAAGAAGTGCAGCGCATCATCCATAACCACGTGAGCATTACTTCCACCAACGCCGAATGAATTGATGGACATCCGACGCAGACCACGCTGTGGCCATTCTGTCGGCTCGGTCGGGAACTTGAGGTTCCACGAGTCCAGGATCTTGGGGTTCCGCTTGTCATGCCAGATGTTGCCGGGGATGATGCCGCTTTCCAGCGTCAAGATGCCCTTGATGACGGCAGCAACTCCAGCAGCGCCCTCCAAGTGTCCAACATTACTCTTCAAGGCTCCCACGTACAACGGATCGGCCGGCGTCCGGTGGGCCGCGAAGATCTCGGCCAGTGCGCTCGCTTCGATGGGGTCGCCCACCGGCGTGCCAGTGCCATGGGCTTCGGCAAAGCGAGTGAGGGATGGGTCCAGCCCAGCCCTAGAGTAAACGTGTCTGATGAGCGCGACCTGGCCGGCCTTGGTCGGCTGCGTGATGCCGGGCGATCTCCCGTCTTGGTTCGTGGACGAGTTCCGGATGACGGCACGGATCACGTCTCCATCCCGAATAGCATCGGATACCCGCTTTAAAACAAGGGCTCCGAACCCTTCACCGCGCGCGTACCCGTTTGCGCGGTGGTCAAAGCTGTAGGATTTGCCGTCCGGACCCAGAACACCAGCGGCGTCGAGCTTTAGTGTCATCTCGGGGGTCAGGATAAGGTTGCATCCGCCCACGACCGCCTAGGACGATCCGTCAGCACTTTGAACTCAAAACCATCCCTTCCTTCGCATTCTCTCCACAGGTTGGGCTTACCATGGAGACTTCCCGCAGCTTCAAGCTCATACAAGCTTCATGCACAGCAACCAGACTACTGGAGCAAGCCGTGTCGACTGTTACGCTCGGGCCCTTGAAATCGAAGAACCATGACACCCTGTTGCTGAGCATGCTCGCCACTGTTCCAAGCGCCGAATACTTGTTAGGGATGTCCAGATCCTTCGCGATGTGATCGTTGTAGTCTGCCGTAAAGCAACCAACGTAAACGCCGGTTTGTGATCCGGCAACCGCATCGAGAGGAATTCCGGCTGTTTCATGGCAAAAGTCAGCATCAACCCCGGTAGAAACCCAGAAGAAGCAACGATGTTCTCGTACCATTCTCGAGTGCTTTGTATACACATTCTAGCATTCCACGCTGTTGCGGATCTATACTCTTCGCTTCCGTAGGTGTAATTGAGAAAAAAGGCGCATCGAATGCCTTGATGCTTCCCTTGAGGAAATGTCCATGGCGGACTCGTGTCTTCCCAGCTTGTCAGTCTACTGCTGCTGGAAGCTGTTAAACGGCTGTTGGGATAGATTACGCACCGCACCACTCCTCTCGGCGTCTGGGTGCCAGAACGCGTTTGCGTTGTATCGCTCACTCGGGACTTCCGTCCGGGCTGATCTTCCAGCGAGTAAGGACTCAAAAAATCGCTCAGGGGTATCGCCATCACCGGGGAGCCTTGCACTAAGGCCAACGATTGCAATTGGGTCTCCCATAATGTAAGACACTATCCTATCTGGGGTTGAAGGTTCAGCTTAGGTCTGAGCGGTGACTTGCGGTGAGCTGCGGTGTGAGGTGGTGTGGATGTGGCGGCGGATATGCTGTTGAGAGCGAAATATCCAGAGAAGTTGGAAAGACTTGGATCAGGGCTCCACGGGATGGCAGCACACTTTTACATGAAGACTAAAAAGCTTTCCGCAGTCCGAGGCTCTCGTCAACGACCTGGTTTAAAGGCAAATACCTCTCGGAGTCAAGCTTGAATGGCAAGCTCGTGACCCTGGTCGGTCGCCGATGCAGCATGCTGCAATTCATCATGCTGTTGGTACTGAGATAGACACCGATCATCCACAGACACTGCTCAGTTGACCAAACTCAAGATAACCCGCAGGTCGCTGGGTAGGTTTTCCGTTGCTGTCTCCATACTTTCCGAAGCTGCTTGCGGGAGACTGGAGCTTGTGCTTGTCGTGCAGCTCGCAAGTTGCATTCGAGTTGGAGCTTGTCACATTTAGCCGCATCTTGCGCCAACAATGTCTGTGGCAGCGACAGCGAGTCCGAGGACAAGTTGTTCCAACCCGCCACTTGTGAGTCTCGACTCAGTTGTTTGATGACGACGCACACTTTGCAAACATCCATCAGCCCATTTGAGGGTGAGGACCCTTGCATGTCCCCTGTCGCTGCACTAAGACGAAAGCAGGGCAGCCCCCCGACGTGAGGAACCAACAGGCCAGTGAGAAAATACGAGTACCGGCCGGCATATACAGTGCGGGACGACCAGAGTGCCGGGTAGGATCAAGACCCTTGACTTTCTCGAGCAAACATACATATACAATGGCATTATGACGAGGGCATTTGTTCCAACAGCTCCAGCGAGTCTGTACAAGAAGGATTAATCTCCACTGTGCAGGCAGAATATTGGCTTGCGCAGTAGTAGTACGATTCAAAGAGGAAGGCATCGCCCGGTCCATCCTGAACCGACCCGCCAGCTGCTGGCTCCTAGAACACTTCGGGAGGAGCAGCGCTGCAACTAAAACGCGAAGGAGGGTGAGTTGTTCCTTCGGCTTCCTTAGCAATCATTTGGCAAGCAGAAATTCTCTGCAATGCTCCCCACGCATCGGATTGACTGGAGGATCGCGGTGGAGGAACACAAGATTGGCTTGAATCGTTTTCGTTCTGTTGCATCTCGTCGGCACCACGTGAAGCCTGTCTCATCGATGGTGTGTGAGTCGCGGCCTTGGCATGTTCCCCCTTTTCGCTGAAATGCTGCCGCGCAATTGGAATCGGGATCGAATCCCGGGGTTCCGAAGGCGATCAAAGAGATAACTACTGGGGTGCGGAAACCAATCAATGTTCGGCAGGGCGGCAGTTTTATGCTAATGCCCATGACGGCCGGGCGATAGGGGGCCGTAATCGTATCTTTTGCCGACCTCCTCCCTCCGTGCCGCTCCATACACATACTAAAAGTAATGTAAGTTCATGACTAGCCGGGCTGCGACCTTCAGGTGCCGCTCGATACGTTGGAGCCGGGGGCCGGAGGACCCGCGATAAGGCCGTTATGACAAAAGTGCCGAAGAGTTTTCTCCCGCAAGCTACAAAAGGGGATCCTCCCCTATTTATCTTGTCTTCGCTCAGACATTCGCTAGGAGGTTGGCTGAGTCTTGGGCATATGAGTTATGACCACGTCAGGAGCATGTCCTGGTAAACGGCCGGCGAAGCCCAATTATATGTCGTAGTTCTCCACCATCTAGACCGGTCATTTTACCGGGTTACGGTTCCAGCAGCGCTGAACTGGAACAAGCAAACATCCAAAATGACAGGGATGTCGAGGGCGGCAGTGCGCTCAGTGGCACCTAAGGAAAAATAAACTACTTGCCCTAGCCCCTTTCCCCAAGCATGAAAAAACAGGACGAACCCATTCCGTCCATGGGACGACCTTGTCTATCCCGCTTCTCTTTTGCTCGTTCATTAAGTCTGAATTCTTCCCTTGCGTCTACTGCGCCTATCTGCGTCCTTGCGTGCCAGCCTGCTTGCAACCTTAGTGCATCACATCGCGCGTCGGCCGTAGACCGGACAACTTTCTCCCCCCATCCCCCCTCCCGTCCCTCCTCTTCTTCCCCTCTCTTTTCCCCTCCTTTGCTCACGGCCTTTTCGGAGCGGCCCGCAAGTTGATGGACAAGTACAACCAACTCCTGGGACGACAGCCGCGGCGTCCTCCAACGGCTGCGAACAGCGTCTCGGTCGCCTCCACCTCGACGCTCACCGCTACTTCTTCGTCCATGTCGTCCGAACTCCCCCGTAACTTTTCCACCGACAGCGCCCGGCCGCATACGCCGCCCTCTACCAGACCCTCCATATCCGTGCTGTCGTCCAAACAAGACGTATGTGCTGTCGTTTCTTATTTTTATTTATTTTTACTTCTTGGCGTGGCCCCAAACCCCAAACATGTAGCCCAAGCATGTGGTTTAGGACCCAGCAATCCTGTCTCTGTCTGTCTCTGAATAGCAATTGAAGCTCGTAACACAACAGGACTACCCTGAAGATCACCCCAGCCCGACATCTGATGAAGTCGATCGGGCGGTGTGGGCGGGAGCATCGGATTCTGACCTGGACGATTCCACCGACGATTCGACGCCGCACCCGAGCACTCGCGCGCCGTCCCGGTAAGCCTCCCTTGTGCTACACCGGTGCCAACCCCCCACTGCTGTCTATCATTGACATGGACTCTGCCATCATATCTCATGTCAAACTAACCGCCGGAACCAACGTGACAGGGCCGCCACCACGCGTACCAAGTCCAAGAAGTCGATCTTCTCCTCAATCTTCTCAAAGTTCGCTAAGACTGGCAAGCGTTTTGGCTTCGTACCAAACAGCAAGGTTCGTGAACCCTCGCTTAGAGTTCAGGTTTGCCATGTTTGTGTCCGCTGACCCGAGATTTGACGACCAGGAGGAACAAGACAGAAATGGTTAGAACTTCATCCCATCCACCAAGCTGCGTCTCTTCCAGCCTCGTCCAACACGTTTTAACCTGCAAACAGTGCTCCAACATCAGATCATCGCCGAACTCTTCGATGGTAGACTCCACCTTGCCCCGGTCGTGAAGGCCAGGGCCGTTCTGGACATTGGCACTGGGCCAGGGTTATGGGCATTAGTACGTGCATCGTCACTCCCCTCCTTCCTTTACGCACGCATGAACACATCATGGAATAGCCGGCTGACATGGACGCAGGAATACGGCAAGTTCCTCATGTTGGCCTTCAAGGCCTCATAACGTGGTCCACACTAACCCTTGTTCCAACAACAGCCAAGAAGAATCCCAACTGTGCCGTACTGGGGATTGACATTGAGAAGGTTCGCCCGCCATATTCGGTGTCCAACTGCTCATTCAAAATCATGGACGCGACAGCGGTTTGGAACCTAAACAGGCAATTCGACTTTATCCATGTCCGTATGCTTGGTGATGTGTCAGAGAAGGAACAACTCATCAAGTCTGTCTACGACCACTTGAATCCTGGTGGCTGGGCTGAGTTCACAGAGTGGATTGCCATTCTCCAGTCTCCAAACCGATCCTTGGAGGGCAGCGCATTCCACAAATGGAATCTGCTGCTCCGACAAGGCCTGCAGAACATGGGACGATCTCTACACTATCCCAACCATTACCAGCCTATCTTAGAGAAGGCCGGCTTCGAGAGGATGAAGATAACGAAGCATGCTGCCCCCACGAACTCGTGTTATCCGGGCAAGAAGTGCCAAAGATTCGGTGCCATGATGACCAAGAACTGGAATGCCATCATCGAGCCGCTCAGTGTCCCGGTTTTCACCATTGGCCTCGGCTGGACCGAGCCCCAAGTGCTTGCGTTGGTTAAAGACGTCCGTGAAGAGATTGGCGATACAAACTACCATTCGTTCATGACATTGTAAGCCGAGTCCCCTGTCCCGTCCGCAAACCGGTTTGCTTGTTCTTTGTTAACCAGTCATTGCATAACAAGGCTTACGGTCTACTGCCGAAAGCCGCGTAGCGGTACATCGTCTTCTGTCTCCCTGGCCAGCTCGTCACGGTCGGCAAAGGCGTCAATTTCTACTTCCAACCTCAGTTCGCATGCGGAATAAGGGTTTCAAGAAAAAAACATGTGTGTTTGCTTTTACATGGAAGGGATTGGTCGGAATACCCCCACGCGGCGCTTGCGTAGAGCGAATTATGATAATCTTGGGCTTTATTATCAAAAAAAGAAGACAATCAGATATTCTTGTAATTGTCCTGGCGGTTTGCAAAGCCCCATTGAGTACAATCCATTGTCTGGAATCAATATACAGTGCAAACAAGGGTCCTGATCAGAGCATGGCTGCATGCATGCAGGCGCGGAGTACTTTGCAGTTGACGATCTGGGCGAGGCCATTCCCACATGACCCCCCTCAGCAATTTAGTTCGATTTGTTGAAGAATTGGCATGCAGGCGACGTGCATGGCATCAATAGAATGCCACTCGGAATGGGGCCACTGAGGGATTTACACGTATCGACCAATTGATCTGCAATCTGGGTTCCATTCAAGGCAAATGGTCAAGCAACAACGACTTTAGCGCCAACAAGCATTTGAGAACATGCATACACAAATCGTAGAACGGATACGGCAACCCACTCCAGTGCATGTGCCAGACGGCCACATCACACGAACGGGCATGTACGGGTCGTGGAACACAATCGCCCTGCCGCTGGGCATTGCCACCGGCAAGGTGATAACCGGCCACCTCCCGGATGATCTCAAGGTTTTGTTCTTCTTGCAGCGCCCTTGCCCATCCATGAGCGATCCCAACTGAACCGCACCGCTCTTCATTCCCACTCTCATTCCCATCCATTGTTCTCACTCGTCATCGCCCACGATGACTAACACAACCTACAAGACCGTCTACTCACCGTCTTTTCTCACCATCTTCTATGACAAATATGTCCTCGGCTTCAACATGAAGTACATGTGGGGGTGTCCCACGGACAACATCCTCCTTCCCTTCTTCAGCGAGAACTTCTCGCGCAACCACCTCGATGTCGGCGTCGCTACCGGCTACTTTCCCGCCGTCGCGCTGGCGCGGCCATTCCGTGCCAACAGCAGGCAACGTCTTACCCTCGTGGACTTGACCGCGCCGCCGTTGAATGCCACCAAGACCCGCGTCCTGTCCGTAACGTCGGCTACTGAAGTCGACTGCGTAGAAGCCGACGTCACGGAGCCGCCCCCAAAGCAGCTCCTTGGCGAGCGCTATGATACTATCACCATGTTCAACCTCTTCCACTGCATGCCCGGTGGCAAGTCAAAGTTCCGTGCTTTCGGGACGTACAAGGAGCTGCTGAGTGAGGACGGAGTCCTCGCTGGTTGCACCGTACTGGGGCCTAGACAATCTACCAACTTCCTCACGAGGTTCTATCTCACCTGGTATAACAAGTGGTGGGGTGTCTTCAACAACTGGGACGACAAGGAAGAGGACATTAAGGATGCACTAGACCAGGAGTTCGAGGAGGTTGAGACTTGGGTTATCGGTCAGACCATGCTATTCAGGGCAAAGAAGCCCAGAAAGGCCTTGCTCGACGTATAAGTCATTGCAATTGGCACTGCGATGTGAGGTAAAATCGTTCGAGGTGAACGTTGTGGAGCAAATATAGATACCTTGAGTGGGAGGGAATAATGATACCACGAATTTTGATGCAATAGGACTACCGATGTCTATGAAATTCACCTTGGAGAACTTCTTTGGCTTTGATTCCATTCTAGAGCCAATTAGCACCAGTTCGCATAAGCCCTGCTCACCTCCAACATCTGAAAACGACGTGTGCGAGCAAGCCGTATGCCGTAGCCTAAAAAGCCATAAATCGTTAAGCTATGTCATTCAGTCACATGATCGATGAAGCCTGAAACGCGTTCATTTTGTCTCACGTCAAAATCCCTCCTGATTCATAATCCTGCCCTAGCCGCAATCTTGGCGAGAATAGCTTCGCCCAGAAGCCGCTAAACTCAACGGATAAAACCACATACTGCAACCTCCTGTGCTCAGATTAGCGAAGGCTACGTTAAATAAGCTTAAAGAAATGACCCACGCGCACGTTCGCGGCGTAGACGATCGCTGCAGATGGCTGAATGCCCGAGGGCTCCGGCTCTGCACAGATGGTGGAGTTTTATGTAGTTTCCCGTTGCAACCCTTTCACAAGGCTGGAAATAAGCTCTGGTGACGTGAGCGGGGCGCATTTGATGGTTGCACAAAAGGTCTTCTCCTCGGTCAGCCGGTGTCTCGGTGAAGGACACCGTCCGGTGAGCGGATGAGGGGAAATGGTCAAAGTCTCGGTCATGAGGACTGCGAGTTGAGGAGATTTGAGATAAGCAATACCCCAATCAATCTTCATGTTTGAGGATCTTCAACACATGAGCTGGGTCTGTTCGTATCGATTGGCTAACGGATTGGACCAAAGAATTGAACGTGAAGCTAACTTGGCTCTAAATTCTGAACATTACGAGAGTCAATGTCTCCCCGTTTCCTCTTTTCATTGCTGTGTTTTCAGATAGTGCTTGCGGGTTTCGAATGTTCCTACTCTCACGTATGCATACCCAAAAGCGCTATGTTATCTGAGCTTTTTCCCCATGCCTCATATACCACTAATTTGAGCATTGCCTCACAAATTTGATATCTTCGAGGGTTCGGTTGTGCTACTTTTCCATCTCTCGAGATCAGAGCCAGAGTCTGAAAGCTCCTTGGGGCATACGTCGTGTACGGTAAGCCTACAAATATAAATTATGTACGCGCCGTAAGAGAGCCTACACGCGCGTGAGATACACCGCAATGTAGTGTGATCATGTTCCAAACACGACTCAACAGAACGAGCCAGGCAGGATTGAAAGCTAGAAACCCATCCCATGGTATTTTCCAGATTTAGAGTACACAGAATATATCGCACCAGCTTGTTTGAATTCCTCGTGAGTTTTGCCTTGAGAATGAGCCTCCATCAACCCAGTGACCATATGAGATAAAGTAAATATCTACGAGTTGTTTAAGGATCATGCAACTTGAGTGCTGACTGTAAGTCATTCACATAAAATTGATGATGTGACTCAGAGAATCTATACCTAGTAGTCCCGGTGTCATCAGAGAGTCATGGCAGCCTGAGCAAGTCCATTCACGTTCATTTGCTGTCGATGGTGGCTGTTCAATTCTCAAAATGGACCTCAACCCGTCTATGCTATTAAGAGCTGCGGGTTTTGTCGAGAATGTCTGTAATCCACGAACAGGACCTGGATTTATGAAGTATGCTCCTCTCATGCATCAATTCGGCCGCGGTTCTGAAGGGGATGGTTCGGAGGTTCTGGTTGTAACCTTCCCGCCTAGCTTGTCGGGGACAGTACATGCATCTAGTAATTCATTAGACCAGACTCGAATCAGGTGCTTGTGCCAAAAAAAGAACACGCGAGCTGAGGTATCCATGGATGTTGAAGAAATACCTGATAAGTAGATGTCAAGCATAAGATTGGAACTTGCTGGGTCCATGTTGCAAGTCTGGATCAACTATCAAATAATAATCTCCTGGTTGCATGATCAGCTGGTAAGAAAACATCTATTAGAAGTCTTGTTGCTTACGTGGCAATTGAAAGGCTGCGCTGAAGAGGACCGTCCGACGTTGACGGCGTCCTTGAATTTTTTGACTTGGTGATTCGAAGAATGTTCGAATTAGGTTCGTTTCACGCGACAGTAGTCTCGGATATTATTTACCCTAAAAGCTTTTATGCTTTGAACTCGTCAGGCTCAGTTCCTCGTTCTCTTCGTCCGTACCAAGTGTTTCCTGTTCAGTAAGTCAGCCTGAATGCCTAGCGACAGAGTGAGGCTTCAGAAGCGACAGCCTACTTAGAAAGTAAGGCGGTCGAGCCAACCACATGTCCTCCATAGCCAAAAAAAAAAAAAAAAAAAAAAAAAAAAGAAAAAAAAAAAAGCCTGATTTACTTCAGCTTGCAGTAGTAAAATATGCGGAAGATGATGTAGGTGGGTTAATGACATCACCAATTGACCCGCAGGCTAGTTTCGAGTGGAATTTGTACTCCTACCATCGCCTACACTTGACTATCAAAAACGCCCCCAGTATGTGCACACTCAGCCAAGCTATCTTCCGGCGTTTGGTATCTCGGAGTGTTGATATGACGACGTCTCACAACGACCCTAAGATGCAAACAATAACACAGGAAGAACTTGACAGAAAACCCTGGTGAGTGCGGTTGTTGATAATTTGAGAACCTCTTGCTTAGCCACCCTGAGGAAATACATAGGGTACAGGGACTTTTGCGACTTTTCGGCCGACTCGGACGAGTTTTTCGCCATTCGGAGATTCGATGTCCTTCATTGCCGTCTTCTAATTGCGCTTCAAGATAGGCTCGCAATTAGAAGAAGAACTAGACACCCTGGACGAGAGTGAACGTGGACATGAGGACGTTGATAATGGCTCGTTTAGAAAGGACCAACAAGAAAGGACTGATTTACTCGAAAAGATTGAAGCGGCATTGCATAAATATGGTGGGCATTCTGACCTATCTTTGGGCTGGCTAACGACTTACTTGCTCAAGATAGTCTCTTATTGCCATATATCCAGCTAAGAGGCACACAACGAGCACCATCAGTTACCACACAAAATATCAAGCAGTGGCTCAAAACCTTTAACACGCCAATCGAGCCGAAAGAAGTTCAGTACTTGGACAAGAGAGACCTTGTTTCAGTGTCTCCACAGGCAAAATCCAGCGCACAGCGGATGTTCGAACAGAAAGTTGGTCTCCCAATCGTCCACAGGCTTCAAAGAAAGAACCGCACCCCTCAGACACGGACAGTACATGATCATGCTATCTATCTTGACGACCACACGTTCGAGATCTTTACGAGTCTCGGTCTGTATATCGCAGCTATCACAATGCTGGCGGCACCCATGTGTACCCTTGCCTCGATAAAGGACAGCACCATGAAACTCATAGTTATCACTGCGTTTCTGTTCGCTTTTGTAACAACAATGAACTGGGGTATTGTCGCGAAACCTTTCGAGATACTAGCTGCTGCAGCAGGGTGAGTTATTTCTTTACGCTCTATGAAGCACACAGATCTTAAACATGAGTAATTCTCTCCAGCTACTCCGCCGTTCTCGTCGTCTTTCTTCAGCTTGGAGCTTCTTGAATGGAAGCTTCTGTCGGAAGCTTTGATACTCAACTCTTCTAGATCGCGAGATAATTCCAACCTAATCAACTGTTTGAAGGGGGAAAGGGTTGCGATACGACGGGGGTTGAACGCGGCTATCAGTGTGAAAGCTACGGATAGCGTGTGTATGTGTCGATATAAAATGCTACTACTCGAGAGCCCTAGAATTATGTGTCTCAATCTCAAGTCAACAACTGATGTAGATGATGTCAGATTTCCCACCACATCAACTGCAAAATCTGCAGAGTGCGCAAATATCATTAGCTGGCCATCTCAGGCCCCATCCGCTTGCTTCCGAGTACCACCAGGCTGGGATTTAGCTACGCCGCTTTGGCCACAGCCTCCACCTGGGGCAAAAAACATGGGTCTTCGGGATGCACTATTGGGTCAGAAATCGGGACCGGCTTTTTTGCTCAGCAATCGCCGAGTCATCAAGACCCAGGTGGATTAGCCAAGTGAACACGGCAGTTTACGGTGATAAATTGTACAAAGTGTGAACGTGATGCACAAGATGGATGATCTGATATGCCAAGCCTCGTGAGGCGAACTCCTGAAATCACGCCGTCAGGAGGAGTTCCGCTGCCGGAACTTTTGGGCCAGCTTGGCGGCGGTGTGCCCACCGTAAAAGCAAAGAGTTGTTGGGCGTCAACTCGGATTGACAAATGACAAGCTCGCGGTCCGTTCACGAAATGACCAGGGCCGTTGCCACTGATCGCCATCCGAAGGGGCTGAATCACACGCGAGGTGCCAGTCGAACAGGCTCTGTGATGAGCCCCTTTAACTGGGCTGGAAAAACTCGGCCGGGACATCGGAGCATGGCGCCGCAGCAAAAGGCCAGCGATCGAGACGCAGAGGCAAATGATAGGACTGATAAGAAATGAGCTAGAGCCCGACTTTTCTTTTTCCCACTAGAAAGATTAGGTGTCTTGCTGCCACGAGAATCCCTTGCGTCCCTCAGGTAAAAAAGGGCTGATGAGGGCAGCCCACCGGGACAAGCCTGTGTTAGCGTGGGCCGGGAATTTTTCTGAGCCCGCGTGAGAACTTCGGTGCCTGCATCCCAGCCGGAAGTCTGGAGAGCCCGGAGAGGCGAACCCCGTTACCATTACCACACTGGATCGCTTGAGGTGGAAATCAGCAGCAGGCGGGGGACGGCTCGCTATGTAAGGTACCGCAGCAGCCGTATCTGTACTAGGCAGTTACTTATTTTAGCCTGTCATTCACAATTCGAACATTGGAGGCCCTGCTGCACTCCATCTCGTATGTTCAAGTGATGGGGATGGGATGCAAATGACACGGCCTTCATTGGATAGCCCAGCGACGCGTGTGAAAGAGCGCCCATGCTGCTGCTCGTTTCTCGCGGCAAACAAGCAGCCAAACTTTCTCGAAACCAAGCTTCGTTATCTTCAGTTGGCACTGAACTCTATTGGCGCAACTCAGAGTGGCCGTCTCGGCAATACCGGCCGACGAGTCCTTCATTACGAGGTCCAGTGGAGGTTGACAGCATCCTTCGCGCGCCCTATGGCAGGGAACAGCGACGTCACTGGCGACCGAATCAAACGACAGGCTCGCGGTTCATGCTTAAGAGCAATCTAAAATTCTCTGAAGGTCGGTTTTCCATACGAGATGGGGCGGTGGGGAGCCCTTAGGGGCTGCGGGCATCAGGCCTGACTCGCAAAAGCATCGACAGGGGTGTTCTGTAAATGGACTGTTTATAAAGCTTGACGACCGGAGCTCAATCTTCTGGTCTTGTCCAGCTCGTTCAATCAACTTCTTCTCGATTCACCAATTCCGAACATTCGTTCTAGTCACTCGCTAAAGACTCGTACTTATTCTAATACTAAAAAAACACAAAAACCAAAAACCACTCTCTTACTTAATTTTCCACCAACCGACAAGATGTACTCCAAGACCGCTCTCGCTATCACCTCCCTCCTGGCCGCCGCCGAGGCCATTAAGGTCACCTCCCCCGCGAAGAACGCCGAGTGGGATGTCTCCGAGACCAACGAGATCAAGTGGGACTCTGTCAACACCGACCCCAAGTCTTTCGAGATCGTCGTCGTCAACCAGTCTGCTTACCCCGAGACTTCCACCACCATCGCCACTGTCCAGACCTCCGATGGCAAGTACGACCTGAAGGACGCCAAGCTCAGCGCCGGCGACAAGTACCGCATCAACTTCGTCTCCACCGACACCCAGAACTCTGGCATTCTGGCCCAGTCTGAGGAGTTCAGCCTCACCTCTGACTCTGACGGTACGTGATGAATTTCAAGCGCCATGGCGCATCTTACCGAGAAGCTTGTACTGATTTTCCCTAGACTCTTCCGCCTCTGCTTCTGCTTCCGCTACTGCTTCTGGCTCCGCCAGCGCCTCCGGCTCTGCCTCTGCTACTGCCTCTGCCACTGGTGCGTCTTCCTCCGGCTCGGCCACTGGCTCTGCTTCCGTCACCAAGACCGCCTCTGCCTCTGGTCTGACCACCGTGACCACCGGCACTGCTACCGCCTCGGCCACCGGAACTGACGCTTCGGCTTCAGGCACCGCCTCTGGCACCGCTACTGGCTCTGCTGCCTCTGGCACCTCCACCTCTGCCCCCAGCAGCGCTTCCGCCGTCAAGTCCACCTTCGCCATCTTCGGCTCCGTCGCCCTTGCCGCCTACATGCTCTTCTAAGCAGCTCGCCCGCGCGATCTTGTTTTATTAGAGTGATTTCTGACCGATATGATACCAACACCGCACGGCTACGAACGAGACAAGTAGCGATCACCGGCGAAGCGCATTGGAATGGGATAGAGAGAGGATTATACCATATAAAAACGGATGGGATGTCTGGCGTCGCTCTGGCTTGAGCTTGATTCAGGTTTATAGACTAATGTTGAAGCGTTGCTACTGGACTCCCTCCATCTATTTGCGTCTCGATATCTGATCTTGCGTGAGAAACCGCATTCGCGCGACCGACATTCGCGAATAACCCATCCCACTGGAACCAAACCGTACTCCAAACGTGAGATTTCCCGCTGTCATGCTTCCAGGACGCGGAGCTGCACGCGGAGATGAGCGGACCCATCCCGCTTAACCCAATTGTCGAAAGTCTCTGGGAAACCCCACTATCGAATTGAGCTCGTAATTATGGATATCGAATGAAGGCACCTAATTCGAGACTCTTATGCGGCACAACCCTGCCGTTCCCCTGAGCACTCGCCTTAACGTGCTGTCATGGCGTTTGTTGACATGCCCAATTGGGATTGACGGCCGGGTTCCGAGCTGGGATTATGCCAATCAGGCGTGGCACCCCGACCGCGACTCGACGAAATCGCGTCGGTTCACCTGGGGAAAGGGCGAGTGTAGATCGCGATCAATACGAGAGCAAAATTCGGTCTGGATAGTTCGAAAGAAAACGGCAAAGTACGATCGACAGACAGGTGTGCATCCTTCGGCCTCAAAAACTTGTGAACACTATTGACTTTAATGAGTGAGCTTTCTTCCTTGCGTGTGGATCCTCGAAGCTTCAGTGATGCACTGCGAATTATCCTTCAGTACAGATACACTGCTGTTCATTAATGCCCATGCAGCGATAAGGCTGAGGAAGAACTGGAGGCGAGAGGCTTATCTTAGCGTCCGTGGATTCCGAGCTTTTTGAAGAGCCTTTTATCGGTAATGATGATCGGCGAGCTTGAAGGTTGACTGACAAGTCGAGCACGGGCATCACGGCACGGAGATTTTTGTCTGTGCCATCCGAGGAGTTTGGTTCCCTTTGAGTTGATTGACTTTCAATAATTACATTGTGTTCAACCTGGATGCAAGGCTTGCGGTTCGAAACGTGTTTCCTCTAATGTCCATGTTTCCGGGGGATGATCACCTCGTAGTTGATCTACGACCGATCAATTACGTGTCAAAATCCAACTCGTCCGGGCGCATCTTGAATGATCTAATTTTATGTCCTTTCTTCATGTGCAGCTTGTGTGCGATTTCAAAAGAAAGAAAGCGGCATGCTCAACTCCGCAGTGATACTCGCGAGATTATGGGGGTCCTCGGCTGCTCTTTGCAGATGACTGGTCATCTGAAGGATCCAACAGCCAATCCGTCTACCAAGTCATTAGGGCCCATCAGACAATCGCGTCAGAAGGTTCTGGTTTTGTTAATCAAGCCAATTTCACGTGCTCAATCGCCCATTGGTAACACACATTGCTGGCCAAAAGAAAGCTTCTGGGCTTGGAGCGCCAAGCCAACCGTTGTGCGCCCCAGGCTGAGACTAGCTTCCCGACATAAATTAGATCAAACACAGTGATTTCAATTTGGTAACAAATTGTACTTGAAGTTGCACATGGTCGGGTCCTGTCTGATGCGAATTTTGGCTAGTGACTTCACATTTGGTTCAGTTTCAAATGTACTGGAGTTCTCGATCAACATCGCACAGCTGCTTTTTTTTTTTTTTTCCCTAATTAACAGTGTTCCGCAAGCTTGCGCGTGGGCTCTCTGCATCTCATGTGAGAATTTCAATCATTGACACTGGATTGAATTGCTTTCGCGTTTAGGTGGCCATCACTTGGATGCTATTTCTCAGCTGCGATGCGGTCCCCAGCGCCACAAAGCCTCAGTCTCGGATCATGTCTAGGCCACACTACAGCAAACCTTGAAAGTCTTAGCGAGACACGTGTGACTGATCGCTCGCCTGGCTGACTAGATTCCTTCTTCCCGCTTTTCATGAAGCCAGGAGAACCCGTCCTTTTGCTGACCTCCATCAATTCTGCTAGCTTCTCAAAAGTCAACGGTCTCCCCGCACGTAGGCCAGGTGACTATGCAGGTTAAGAAATAGGGCGGTGTCGACGGACCGCTTACGCCACTCTTTTGGACTAAGCGGATGACAGTCCAATAACAGATCAAGCCGTTTGCGCCAACATCATCTTGGCAACTTTCGCGACACACAGAACAGATCGAGTGTGCGTCTATACGACTAAGTGACAACCATTCTGTTGCACCAGTCCTTCGCACAAGGCGAAAGTTGCGGAATGATGTGGTCATACCGTGACGCGAAGCACACGGAGTGCCTCCTCGTATTTTGAGGCCCACGGAGACCTACTGGAAGCGGTCGACTGATTTAAACACTGATGTTTGATAATTTAAGACTCTCTGTTTTGTCTTAAGACGGGCTCGTGATTACTTGGGTGTAAGAATAACTGAAGATTCTTGATTTTGCCCCAACAACAATTCGGTACCACTATTCACAATGTCTGTTGACTTAAATGCCCTCAAAGCTGCCCAAGATAGAGGTCTTACTGTCGGCGTGATCCCGAGATCAACAGAAAGACCGCTTCGGCTCGAGATTGACGACTTCATACAGGATGTTGAGCTTGCGAATCTTTACTTTCTTGCTTTGGAAGCTTTTATGAGCAAAAGCATTTCCGAAACTCCCTTCTCGTACTATGAGATCTCTGGTATCCATGGCCAACCTTGGCGAGCATGGGACCGTGTTGGCTCGGTTAACTTTGGCTCAGCACCTGGTCGGACAGATTCTCAAAAGGGATACTGCTCGCATGGCTCAGTTATCTTTCCAACATGGCATCGCGTGTATCTGGCACAATTTGAGGTAGGGCCCTTGACGTTGTTTTCCAAAGCACCTTTTGACAGTCTGTAGCAAGCGCTTTATCTTCATGCCGCTGAAATCGCGCCTCGCCTGCGAGCACAGAGTGCTCTCGACCGGTTTCGGATCCCCTATTTTGATCCCTTCCTCCCACGCCAGAAGGCCAGTGGTGGAGATGTTTACACCTACGGCATCCCGATAATCTTCACGCTGCCTCAGATTCAAGTCCGACGGCCCGAAAATCCAACTAGATGGGTACCCATGACAAATCCCCTTTACCAATTCAACTTTCCGGTAGATAAGAAAGGAGGCTTCGACTGGTCAACGTACAGCCGAAGTCCAGCTGCAAAAGAGCGCACCATCCGCGGTTTGAACGCGAATACTCAATCAGCCGACCACAGTTATGTGATCAGGGCATTCGATAATGTGTACAACCCCGCCAACGGCCTCTCCAGCCAGACGCCCGCGGGTATCTGGCGCGTTATGTTTGACAGGCAGAGCTGGGTACAAATGTCAAACCACTATGATCCAAGAGTTCGAGACCCGAATGAGGTCGTCTACAATGCAAACTCATTGGAAGGGTTCCATGACAACATTCACGGTCAGATAGCTACAGGTCCTCGCAACGCAAGTGGACATATGGGAACCCCTGCATTCGCTGGGTAAGTTCATTGTATCAGTGTTTTGATGGACAAAGCATTGACACTATTGGTAGCTTTGACCCCAGCTTCTGGCTCCATCATTGGTAAGTGCTTGTTAAAACAACTACAAGCATAAAACTAACAAATTCAAGCAATGTCGACCGTCTTCTCGCCATATGGCAGGGCATCCATTCCCGCGATGCCGAGTCCGTCTCGTGGTGGACGTCTCTGGAAGTCCCAGAAGGCAATTTTGTAGAGCCTGGTAGTCTCCTAGAAACTCCAAGAACCCCTCTAGCTCCTTTCCGCAAAGGCCTCACAACCGACGCGAAACCCATCTGGTGGACCTCCAATGACTGTCGAAATCATTTGGATCTTGGATACGAATATCCACAGACAGCTGCAGCGCGCAAATCCGCTGACCCAGTCAGATCCTTAACTGCCTGGGCAAACACCCAGCTGGGATGGCTGTCTCCGAGAAATCCACAGCCGGCAGACGAAGGCGCGCGTACGCAGCTCAAGCGTCAAATTCTTCAACCAATTCCGTTCTTCCCAGCTAAGGTCTTGATCGATGGGAACACAGCGCTGAGGGCTGGACAAGCTTTTATAGGATCCATGGCGACTTCACCCAGAGAAATAGCAGTAACGCCTGCAGTTGTCGCCAAGTCATTGTCACGACCTCGAAGAATCCTCGCAAGAGCAACAACGATAGCCAAGTCGATGTCGCCCAAGAAACTCGTCAGGCCGGAAAAGCCAGCAACTCCTGTTCGAGAGTTCCTCCCCTCCAAATTCACGCCTCAGCAACTCAAGCAAAACGCAGTTTCGTCTGCACTTCCTGCACAACACATTGGCTATAAGCACTGCTATGGCCATCTCGGGGATTTAGTTATCAATCATCAGATGACACAGTGGAACGTTACGTTCAGCGTGGACAAGTAAGTGAATTTGAAATCTAATTTCTAGCCAAAGCGCAGTAGGATAATGCCAGCTAATTTGATGCTCTTCGTAGATTCTGCCTTGATGGGTCCTTTATGGTATACTTCTTTCTCGGAGACTTCAGTCCGCGGCTAGAGGACTGGGTCCTTGAGCCACACCTCGCGGGCTCCAGTGGGATCTTCGCCAGCGCAAGAGCCGCAATTGACGATGGTGGCTGTGCTAATTGCGCAAAACAAGAAGCTTCTGGTTTCAAGTACATGGACACCGTCGCTTTGACACCAGCTCTGTTGACGTACTGGGACAGTCAGCAAGAGTTGTACGGTTGTCGTATCGATGATTTGACCCCCGAAATGGTGCTTCCATTCTTGGTTCGCAATCTCCATTGGAGGGTTGTCAACGTGAGTTCTGCAAGATTCAAGGTCGCCACACTTCAGTCACTAACTTCGGCCTAGACGCGTGGAGAGCAAGTTTCCAGAGAAACGATTCCATCACTCAAAGTCATGGTCTATTCTGAAACTGTAACTTTGCCTCACGATGTAGCGGACATGCCCTTATTTGATGACCGATCTGTTCATTATGAAGTAACTAATGGTAGACCTGGTGGCCTGAACGATGGCGAGGACCTGTAGACTTTGTCACAGAGTTTTCGGAGCTGGGCAGTCCATGCAACAACACGATGCTTGCTGCTATTTGAATGGACACATTAACATTGAATGCCTCTCGTTTCTCACGTATCGCCGCTCATGGAGGAGGCAGTGCTGCTTTGCCGTCTTCGGCTGAACAGTCTCATAGGCCCACTAGCTTGTGGACGTTTTGTTGTTGGCGATACAACACCCTCTTTCAAAGAGTGTGGGTTGATATGCGAGCGTGGGAATATCCCAAATTTCCCTTTGCTATTGGTACCTGACCAACACCAATGATCCTGGTATAGCCCTGCATGAGGTACTGTCAGCTCCTACTTATATCCTTAGAATTCGTCAACGGGCGACTCACATCCAACGTTCTTGATCGTCTCATTCTTCCCAAATACCAGCCATCCCGTCCTGCCGCTGTCCGGTGGATCCCATTTCCATCTCGTCGTCAAAGACACAGCGCCGGCCGATTGCAAAGAGATTTCGTTCTGCTTTGGACCTTCGATCTCCACATGCTTTGCTGGAAAGGGTCCTCTTGCGCCATCGTGCCAGCCCGTACACCACTTTCCGCCCCATTTGTCCGGAAACTCAATCCCCACAATCTTTGCGCCAGCCATAAATTTCAGGACGTCTGTGTTACCATCCGGGTCCGTCAAAACTTCTCCCCATCGCTGAACATGGCTCTTAAGGGCCGTGGCTGTTGGCAATTGGAAGAGCGAGTTCATGTCGGGAAAGAGGCTGGGAGCTGGTGGAGACGGGAAATGAACGTCATAGTCCTCGATCTGACGATGGTCTCCCTCTATCTTGCCATAGAGGACTGTCACGCCTGGAACTTCGGGTAGTGGCTGTGGGTGTCGTGCGAGGTGCTTAAGAAGTTGATCTGCGCTTAAGAAAACGGTGGCATCGCCCTCGTGGACGGTATATCCATCGTGGGTGCAGAACAGACAAGCGTATCGGATCTCTGATGTTGTTCGAGCTGAAATATGAGACTTGATGAGAAATCTCATACGGTATAGCAGACCGAATCTCAAGAAATTGGCGCGAGCTTGGTTGACGATTAGCGAAGCAATTCAATATCCTGGATGTTCGAAACTTACAGTCTCCTTCTTTGTCCAAGCTAAGCTCATTGTACACTTGGTAATATTCGCAATTCAAGCAGCGACCGATCGGAAGCGGCTCTCCCTGATACAAATTAGCTTCGCTACGTTGTTCGACCGTCGTACTGACATATGCCATTGTCTGCTTGAGACCGTGCCAGTATCCCCCTCGCCGGAAAGCTTGAGCACCGTCGCAAAAGCCCTTGGCTTGGTGAAACGAGCTCTTCGGTCCTATTAAGCATTCGTCTTCTTTAATGAGCGTAGATGCCCGTTTAACGCTAAGCGTGCTTTCTGCTGCAGCTTGCTCATTGGCCAGCATCAACCCATCACTGAAATGTCCAGGTGGCGGAAGTGGAGGAGTAGGTTCAAACTGGAATGCCGCTAGTGATGATGTCCTCATCTCGCTGATGGGAATCTTGGGCGATGTGCCGTTTGATGACGAATGAGTGGCAGAATCAGAGTACACCGACGTTCTGTTTGTAGTTGACGGGCTATTGGGGTCGAAGACCGAGTTCTGTGGCGTTGTGTGATCAAGGCCAAACCGACTGAATCGACTGACAACCATGCCGTCGATAGGTGTGTTGTTTGTTGCAACGGAGTGCTCCGGGATAATTTGCCGCATCGGATGTCGCAGTTTGGGCACCGGAGCCTGCGCTTGGATCCAGTTTGATGTTCGAGGCTGTGAGAACTCGTTTGGCGAAGCTACGCCCAACTGTTCGTCTTCGTCGCCGAGGGCATCGGGAGAAGAAGCCCGTTGCTCCTCTCGTCGAGCTGATGAAACTTGAGCAATGGTTGCCTCATAAATGTGTCTCGACGACCGGGCATCCGAGGCCACGGATTTTGCTGATGAAGGGGCTCTGCGGAGTGTGGTGCTGTCGGACGAGCCATGCGAAGTCCTTACTCCACTCCTTTGCGCGCCTGGAGACTTTTGTTGTCTTCCCGGAACAGGATATGGCGAAGAAGTGGCATTGGTCGAAGTACCGCTGCGGGATTCAGATGGCTGAACAGGCTGTGATACCCGTCTTGGAATTTGGATGTTCGGGGGCAAAGGCGGTAAAGGTGGTAACGGTGGAAAGGCGTGCACTGGAGTTGTCGGTGTCTTATTCTCAATCTTAATCCTCTTGATGAAGTCCAGCACATCTAGCGCAAACGATCTCGTCGCAGCCTGAATCTCACCAAATTTTGATGCATCGAAGGTGTCTGCTTCCATGAAGTCTTCAAAATCATACAGAAGTTCCTCCAACAACCTGCGTTTTCCCGCAAGTTCATCTTCGCCAGGTTAGCTAGGCCAAAGATAGCAGGCTTAAGCACTCACCGTTGTCTCCAACCGCTTCCTTGAAAGAATCGCCGTGTTTATCAACTTGACTGTCCCAGAGCGGCTGCACACGCTTAAGTGCCCGCTCGCCTTCCCTGAAAACCATTTGGGCAGATTTCATCATTTGTACAGCTAACTCCGAATCGTCGCTCTTTGCTTTTTCAGCATGCTCTATTGCCTCCTTGCTCCTATCCACAACTTCTTGAAACGGCGCGATGATCAGCTCCTCTGCGTCGACCGCCATTGCAACGATGTCTTGGATGCAGTAGTCGACCGACTCAGACGAGTGGGGGTGGCAGACGACCGATAAATGAGTTGTGTTTCCCCGGAAAGACGGATCAGCCTTGACGCAACGTGGTTGACAGAATTCAAGATGAAGCGTTGTCGCAAAGGCCCGAACACTTGGGACAACTGAATCGCAAGTTGCCAATCAGAGGCAAACATAAGCAAACGCAGCATGCAGAAGGGAGGAGTGTTGGCATGTCAAGAGATCGACCCATGTGTAGCATCAAAATATGGTAGAAGAAAGCTGGATTCCAAGAATAGCCTCTGACCAGCCGATTGAGCACGTGGGGATTCTGCCAAGAAGCTGATGACAGGCACCCTATGCAGGTCGAGATGGCGCTATTGCCTCGGTCTGCCCAAAAAGGCGAATCCTGCATCTTCAGCCGCGTGACATTGCTGAAGAAATGAGAAACTTGTTGGTAGCGTGCTTTTCTTTGGCAGGATTGCATGCTTCGGAGCCTGGGCAGCTTCATGAGGCTTGGAAACCCGATGTGCTCATGCATGATCGATACTGTTGGTCTCGCTGGGCTAAGATTAGGGACCATTGCTGACCAGCTAAATACTGAGCTGGCGACCATTCCCGCCCGGCATGTGGAGCTTCATCAAGCTGTGCCGCCGCTTTGGCTCTTAAACGTTCGATGTTGAGTACAATGTGAAGCAAGTAGAATGATCAAGAGCCCCGTCAATGGTGCAAAGAGCCGCCCCGGAGCGCTACCACGAGGGCGGCGAGCTCAGGCGGGCCTGGTCGGTAAGAGCTCCATGTCTACTGGGCCGATGATACGGCCGTGAAAGATCCTGTGGATGGGTCTCAGGCTCGCTTGTCGAGCACGCCATCCCGTTCTGACCCGCCCCCGAGCTTGACATTGATACCGATTTTCGACGACGAGCCACCGGATCGGCCGTTGAATCCACACCGGCCGGCGCCGTGAGCAGACCGGCCTCCTTTAAACCTCTCGGCCGAGGTTACTGTATGATTCGGAGTACTCGGCTCTAGCACGGGCCCCTCTGGCTCGAACCGCTCGAACTCTCCTCCGTTATTAGACAACCTTTGTTTAGACGAACCAATGAGTGTGTGTGCACAGCATCGCTTCAGACGGGTATCGCAATAGAGACTCACATTGCGAGATTGCGATGCCCAGTTCTCGCCTGTAAAGGGGTCAGTGTTGACCGGCACGTTTGGTGGGGGGGTTGTAAGGCGCCTTCAGGTCTCAACGCCTCAGCGCAGAAATAGCCCAACGGAGCATCCGACAAGTGATTCAAGAAAATTCTTCTCTTCAAGGTTGGGCATCGCTCAGGGCGCTTTTGACCGGCTCGATCAGACCCTTATTCAAGCGCCTTCGAGAAGCCGGGCCTACGCCGGCAATAAGAAGAAGCCCATTTAAATCGGCTAAGTTATTGGCGAAAGACAGCCTTTGACCACCTGTTTTCGGATAGCCGACAGATAAGACACCCTGGTTCCGACGGCTTGAGAACTTGCCTCTCCGGCAACGAATTGCCAACTTGATGGGGCAAAAGTTCCAGTTCGGTTACAGAAATGGTCCGGCGTCGGAGCGAAACACCATTGTTGATCGGCCATCCGACAATTATGCCAGTTTTGTTTCGTTTGCATTTGTGACATGTACACCGCTGGTTGAAACTCGTCGTCGGCGACAGACTTAGAACGCATGATTGGACATCCTTATTTGTTGATCGTTCTAGAACGTCCTCGACGAACATCGACAAACAGCTTTTTGGACTTCTCGGACAGCCACCGTCTTGCCGTCGGGAACTGACTCGAAATCTGCGGGGCCGGAGGATCCCATGCCTCCACCCGCAGCTATGCATCCTTCCGAGAGGCCCAACTTGCACAACTCGCCCGATGTCCGGAGCCAAGAGTCGGGTTCTGCCGAATCGGCCCCTGACGGCAATGGGTTAGTCACGGATATCGGTGTCATATTAGTGGCACCGTATCCGTCCCCTGCGGCAGCCAGCTCCATTCAGATTTGATCTTTGACGCAATTTCTTCAATGGCCATCATAGTCATAGAAACAGACTGTTTTTGATATTCAATGGCCCACGATGAACTCCGACAAAAGCGTGCAAGAGCCTGAGGATTCCTCAAGGAGGACCTCTTCCGACCGACGAAACGATGACGTTGAGGAATACGCAGATATTATTTCCGAGAACCGTAGAAATCCGAACACGGGTAAGCAAACCCGCGACTCCTTTTGTCGTGACCTCGGCCGTCTAATCGTCTCGTAGAGGACCCTGAGCGCGCAGACCTATCCAAAGTCCCCTCGGGAGCCGTAAGTTTCACGGATGTGCCCATCTCCTCTCGCACAGAGGTACCTTATGAAGCGTACAACCGCTTCTCAACACGGCGCAAGCGTATTACCGTCGCCGTCATTTCGTGGTGTGGTCTTCTCTCCCCGATCTCCAGTACCGCCGTCTTATCGGCTCTTCCCGAAGTCGCCGCAGAGTACAGAACCTCGGGAAGCATCATCAGTCTTAGCAATGCGTTGTATCTCGTTTTCATGGCGATCAGCCCATGCTTTTGGGGTCCTCTTAGTCAGGTTTATGGGCGCAAATGGGTAAGCAAGACGTCGAGACGCAACCCTTCCCAACATCCACTTCTCCGGCCTCCCCCTTTTCTGTAATGTGACTGAACAACAATCCAGACCTGTACGGTTACGTCTACGCTTTTCTTAGCCTGCTCTATCGGCACAGCTCTGAGCCCAAATGTGGCTGCGTTCTTCGTGTTCCGTATGCTCACCTCCTTTGCGGGAACTTCATTCCTGGTCACTGGGCCCGCTGTTATCGGTGATATGTACCATCCCACAACGCGCGCCACCGCTATGGGATGGTTCCTGTCCGGGACTCTGATCGGCCCCACCATCGGACCCGTCCTCGGAGGTATCATCGTGACTTACACGTCATGGCGCGCCATCTTCTGGCTTCAAACGGCGCTGGCAGGCGTCGGTATGGTTGGCGCTGCCTTTTTCATGCCAGAGACTCTAGCAAAGCTCAAGAAAGAGGGCCTGGAGGGGCTCCCTACGGCCAAGAAAATCGGTGTCCTCTGGGAGATGACAAACCCTATCCGTGTTATCCGACTTTTCAAGTTTCCAAACCTTATTCTCGTGGCCATTTCCAGCGGTTCCCTTGTATGGAATATGTACGGCATGCTGACGCCAATTCGATACGTCCTCAACC
Source organism: Colletotrichum endophyticum (assembly GCA_027406105.1). Classification (NCBI taxonomy): domain Eukaryota; kingdom Fungi; phylum Ascomycota; class Sordariomycetes; order Glomerellales; family Glomerellaceae; genus Colletotrichum; species Colletotrichum endophyticum. Next base: position 4,324,672 of record JANVYF010000007.1, on the reverse strand, counting down.
CGCGATTCGCCCTTACCTCGCCGGCGCAGTCAGGCCTATTTTACCTGGCTCCAGGTTGTGGCTATTTGGCCGGTACCCTTGTTGGTGGACGCTATGCTGACTACACCGTACGACGATGGATTGCACAGAGACAAGGCCGTCGAATTTCAGAGGATCGACTGCGGTCGTGCATTCCCTTCATCGGTGCTGTGTTGCCAGGCTGCATGCTGATTTACGGATGGTCGGTCCAAGAGCGAGTGGGTGGCATTGCGGTTCCCGTCATCTTTATGTTCCTCGGCGGTGTGGCACAGCTCTTCTGTTTCCCAAGTCTAAACACGTACTGCTTGGACGTGATCCAAGGCAGGAGTGCGGAAGTGATCGCGGGTAACTTCATGGTCAGATATCTGTTTGGCGCCGCAGGATCAGCAGTAGTGCTTCCAGCGATCAAGACCATTGGCGTAGGATGGTTCAGCACTATCTCGTCAGGATTTATGATCTTCGGGGCTGCGTGTGTCTGGGCCGTTGCGCTTTGGGGTACGAACTGGCGAAAGAGGATCGATGAGAAAAAGGCTCCTCCGCCTGGAGCTTAGCCGCGTATCAAATTTTGACCTGAGCTTGGAAAACTTATTAGAAGGGGTAAAATATGGGACAAACGGGTATTAGAGAATGAAAAATGCGGCAAAGGATGGAGGTTGATAAAACCTTTGACTTTACGAATTACTCCGCAACGTCACAGGCTAGTATCCTTGCAAAGATTAATAAACTTTTGGTTGAAGTCCTGGGTACAGCGGTTCGGTGCTTTATTTTGACTTCGCGCCGGCTGTAACCCCCACCCCCCATCTGACAATGCTCTTCCGCGCCCTGGCTCGATCTAGAAGAAGAAAACCATTCCATTAGAAATTCTTAAAAAACCATGTCATGGATCTGCCTGATCTAGACTCTCTAGGGGCGGGGCGAGGCGAGGCACGCTCGTAGCTTGTTTGCCTCACACTAGCTCAATCCTTCGCTGACAACGTCGGCATGTCAATATGGGTCTCCGATTCTGCGCGGGACTGATCGCTGCCTGGAGTAAGGACTAGTTGTTCGGAAGGATTCTGTGTCATCCCACAGGATGATCAGCCCCAGTGCTCCACTGATCCTCGTTTGTCATGAAGTCCCAGACAGACACCGCCCTCGTTGGCAGATATCTCCTTAGGAACCACGCGGCTCATTCAGTGAAATTAGAATGCTTGAACATACTATTTCGGGATACACAGTCCATATTCTCGCTTGGCTCAGCCCCAAACCTGTGGGCTATATCGAAGTTATGACTCGGCTTCAACCCGATCGCTTCTCGTCACCAGGCTCACACATGTCAGCGACATTTGTACATCCCATCCTTAATTTAACATAAACCAAAGAACAATTGCATCCCGCTGTATGTGCGATTTAAACTTCATCGTTCCGTGTCAGGCTGAAGAAGTTTTCTAGTCGGACCAGAAACGGGAAATCGCCAGCACTCATTCCCAGTCCTCACGAATACCGCTTATCGTCGAGATGTTTGCCAATTTACTCAATAAGACCCAATCATATCTTCCACGTATGACATCTCACCTCAAAGATCAAACGACTGAGAAGTGGCTAATACTTTGAAGATTCGGCAAAGTTTCACAGAAACGCATACAGGAAGCTCAAAGACCCTCACGAGTCTGTTGACTCCACCCGCGGGTTGCTATCTACAAAAGAATCATCAGCTGCACAATTGCGTCCACTTTCAAACAGTGGAGGCAGCTGGAAATGGGCAATAGTCTGGTTATCATTTTTCTTTTGAGAGTGGAAACCGGGAGAAGGCGTCAAAAAATAAGGGGTCCGATAACAAGCTAGACTTTCTCGTCTGATTTCGCGAAGGCGCGCGAAGGGATCCATTTGCTTCCAAAATCATCACAGCAAGCGTGTTAACTAGACTCCAGCTTCATATTCAGCATCATGGATAATTTAAACCACAATTAACATTCCCCCTGGGAGGATGATAGATCAATGTCTACTAGAATCCATGGAGTAAATTGGAGAACAAAAAGCATCTACCGTCTGTATACCAGCCGATGTTGCTCATTTCGCCACGCTTAATCTGATAATTTGCATCATTATCCCTCTCTCTTATGAAAGGGTAACGAATCCATTCATCCCAATAGTTCCATTTGCTACCCTCAGGAACTTCGCCACACTCCATGTCCCCGACCAGCCGAAACTCGTCGAAAAGGGAATGCGGAACTTCGACATCGAAGCTTTGAAGCTTGAGGCTTGTCGCAGCTGACAAGAGAGGCTTAAGTAGTATGCTTTCTACCTCTGCCATATTGTCTGATGGTCTCAAACGCTTGTGGTAAAGGCGATCCTCGAACGCTAAGGTGAGTCGCAACAGCCCAGGAAAAGCCTGCGGAAGAAGCTGCAGGGATTGGGTAAATCTTCGCCTGTGTTCAGTACATACACGGTCTATGCTGTCGCTGAAAAGGTCAAATCTCCATTTGATTTCCAGAGAAGTCGCAAGACCAATACCTGGCCCCATTACCCGTGGAGAATCGCGCAAACCTCTCTGTAACAGAGCCTGCACCAGGGGCTCACTTGCAATGTGAATCGTATTGGTTGAGTAAATGACGCTCAACACCTCATCGTGACTAATGAACGCATGAGTTTCTGAGAAGTCAACTGTTGTGTGGAGAATGACTCACGCCTGCTTGCATGATAGCATGATACGCATCATACCAATACAACACTTGCCAGGAGCTTCGCCGGGCCACGCATCGCAAATACCTTCTCCATACAGACATCTGTCCAAATAGAGACTTGTTTGCTGTGCCAGCCTCGGTTGTGGTGGCTTGTTACGGTGACAAACGCACCCGTACCACTTCCAAGTCTTGGACCTAACAGCCGGCCGATTACCCTCTTCTTCGACGAGTGGGGCATCGCCTCCGTGTGGAGAGCTGAGGGTGCGGCATGGCATTCGAGATATCGGTTGCAGTCGAAGATCAATGTGTATTGTACAGTTCCCGAAAGCCTCTTCCAATATCTTTCGACGCAACTCGGCTGGTAGGCTGAATAGTCAACATTCTTGTTGCGATGGCGTGCTCCGTGGGCCATGTCAGGCTGACGGAAGCCAGGGGAACAGCCCTTCAATCACAACATCGTCAGATGCTGCGTTATTTTGCTTCTTCTTTCGCAGCCAGCGGAGCCAAGGCACACTCAAGATATTTGAGAAATCTTCTTTGGGATGTTCATCGCGTGCGCTTTTGCTGACAGGCTCTACGTTAACAGGCAGCAATCTTTGTTGGCGGTATGCACCTAAGCGGAAATCCTGCCTAGCTAAGTGCATGGACTTTCAGACAGTGTCGGCCTGATAGATAGATTCCTTGACCGCTTGAAATCGTTTGTCAGCTGGTAGCAGATCAACATAAAAGGATGCTGCTATGACTCTTACGCCGGGGATTTTTCTCGGATGCTACCGTGCTCCGCGCCGCGCGGTGTCCAAATCGGCATTTTGTGGGTAAACACGGGCCGCCGAGGAAGCCTAAACAGGGCGGGATTCTGTGGAGGACGGGGCGGCTTGTGTCCGTAGTCCGGCCGTCACCTCACTGTCATCCATGAGCCCTGGCTCCAACTAAATTAGGCAGCGACCAGGCGTTTCCATTGCAACGGAACAGGTACTTATCAAACAGCGACAGTTTTTAAGAGTATGTTCATAGAATTCTATATAATGGTTGAGAAATTCCTTGTTTGTTATTCGGAACAGCCAGAGAATCGTGGTATTATTCGACATTCCCTACGTTGTGCGCATATTGTCAAGAATGGACGCATCTAAGAAGAAACTGCCCGACCTCGTGTTGTATCGCGGATTTCTCGTTTCGACTTCTTACGTCTGGTCGCCCTTCGTTACAAAACTCGAAGCAAGACTTCGCTTTGCGAGGCTCAAGTACCGTCTCGACCAAGGTTCCATGTCCCAGGCGCCTCGGGGCAAGGTCCCATACATCGAAATCACCCCGAACGGGCAAGACAAACCTTTAGCACTGGGTGACTCTTCTCTTATTATCCAGCATCTTGTGGATAACGATATCTGTGAAGACCTGAACGAGTCACTACCACCCGCTGCAAGAGCTCATGACATGGCTCTAAGGGCTTTGTTTGAGGAGAAATTGTACTTTTATCAAGTAAGCATATTCAATATTGTGTGTCGTTTCCGAAAAAATGTCTAACATGGGATGAAAGGGTATGGAGCGGTGGCACGACAACTACGAGACGATGAGATCCGGGGTGATGGGCGCAATTCCTTGGCCAATTCAAACTCTGATCGGGCTGCTGGCCTATCGTGGTCTAACTAGAACGCTGTACGGACAAGGCACTGGGAGGTTTACGAGTGCCGAAGTTGCCAGCTTTCGGCATGATGTCTGGGACAATGTCAATGCGTTGTTAGCCGAGGCACGCCTCACGGTGCCTAGCCCGAATGCGCCATTCTGGATATTGGGCGGTTCAGAACCTTCAGAGGCCGATGCGACTGCGTTTGGCTTCATTGCTTCCGGCCTTGTATGCAATGCGTAAGTTCTTTAGTCCTCTCTTGTGATCAGGTTCTTTGCTATTGATGGTTGTCGGCCTACAAAACCTCGTTGGCTGACTTCACCTCTCAGAGCTCCGGATACTCAAAAAGTCATTCGAAGCTACCCAGTGCTAGTTGACTACGCGAAGAGGATTCATGAGCACTACTTTAGCGAATATCAACTTTGGGACGACGAAATGTGACAACAGCTGGCTGAAAGCAAAAGATTCGTATGTTCTTTAGAAGTAATATACATGAAGAGGATAGTCGAAGGTATCTTCAATTACCAGGCTAGACAATTTACTACTTCAACTCGTCGTATGCACCATGTGTTCCTAGTGAATCTCAAGGGTCTCGACTTCTGCCATCTGAGAGCGCAGCATTTCAGATACCTCTCCCTTCATGAGTCCCAGCATGAAGCACGGGCTTACAAAAAGAAAGTGGTCTCCCTCGGGCCTCAAAATAACTGGGCTGTCGCAGTCTTTCAACACACAGACAATATCGTCATTTTGAACATCGCCTCCAGCTATCCCAATGTAGTCGTCAGTCCCGACCAATCGACAACCGGCATTCTCGCTCATGATGGGAGTCCACTCGGACAGCATCGCTTCCATGTTGTCTCTCATTTCCATTTCGTCAAGTTCCTCCATAGCCTGCCTTAGCTCCTCCCCAACCTTGCCAGACGGTACCCATTTGTAGAAGTAGAGAAAGAGCGATGCAATCCGTCGAAGATCATATTCACTATACAGTCTCTGCAACAGAGTGCAGCAGATGACGTCCAACAGCGGCTTTCCGGTGACATATGTCGAGTTTCGCCTAGCCAGCAAAGTCTCGAAGCAGTCCAGCAGGTCTTTGGTCCAGAAATCCGGCCCAAGTGGCTTGTGGTACTGGTATGTGATCTTCTGCGCTTTTACACCTGCCACCCATAGACTGGCATCGGAGATGCGGACTTCTGAAGCCTGGCACAGCTCAGCGACGTCCCGAAACGCGAGACTAGATGAAGTTCTGACGTTCATGAACCACCCCTTGGGGCGTAGGTCATTGAACGCCGGGACCCAAGTAGGAAGGTCCTCATTTCTCTGGACTCCAGCTGCGCAAAGTGACAAGAAAAAGAGGCGTCCGTTGGATCGATCTGGTGGTTGCCAAAGAGTGCTCCAGCGGTTGACTAATTCTCTTGCATAGTCCAAATAGACTTTTCGTATGGAGGCGCGGTAATCTGGTGTAATATCGAAATTTGTGATTGCCAACACCCCATAGACATAATCTCTAGGATTGGTTGCTCTGATGGTTCCAAACAAGGTGGAACTGAGCACATGATATAGGCAAGAATCTTCGTAACCTCGCAGATGGAATGCTTGTCTGAGATTGAGGCGCCATTGAACGAGGAATAGCTGTGAACGAATTATCGACGCTCTGGAGCGGCCTAGAGCACCCACATCGCGCGCTCGACCGCGCTGTATAGCCCCCAAAACTTCCATGATACCAGTCACAGCCATTATTGCTTTGCAGTGGTCGAGAGATCGCGATGGACAGGCGAAATAGAGAGACTTCGGCAATATCAGCTCCTGTAATATCCAGACACGGGACCAATAGGACAGGTCTGCCAGCTTTTTCAAAGATGTCCAGCAACTGGAGGCTGGAAAGATGTCCCGCTCTTCTTTGCTAGGATACCCAAATCGCCCCAAGGCCAGAGGGACCATTTCAGCCCAGTTGATAGAATGATTCAGGGCGTGAGTGGTTTCGGCCCATTCGTCATCAGTAATATCTAGTTGCTGTCCGGAGTTGATGTGGACAAGGATCTTGACGAGGTAGAATGCAGTTTCCAGCATCTCCAAGCTTGTCGAGATTTCTCCGTCTTCAGAAGATAACCACGCAAACACAAGATCTGCTTTTGAATAGATATCTTTCATCAACGGAACCTGTCCCGACTTCTCCGGTAGGTTCTGCTGATTGATGCAAATTGCATCCGCCCAGATTCGGAATTCGACAGCATCGCGACCGGTGCTTTTCTCACTTTGGATGTCTAGCCAGTGCTTTTCGACATGTTTCAGAGCGCTCGCGAGATTGACTGTAACCGGTGTCTGGAGGCCATCGATGTCGATGTTTTCAGTCACGAGGTGGTCACCCCAGACATAGGACAAGGCAATGAAGTACGGGTTGTCATCCAAGGATACAGTATGCAATCTGTACGAAATCTGAGTGTTTCCAGGCTCGCTTACAACTTCCAAGAGCCTTATTTCCCTTTTCTCGGGGTCGAGGTCCGTGTAGGGGATTGATGCCATCGGGTAGTGTTCCGTGATTGCTTGCGTGTTTTCAGTCGACGATTCTGGCTAGAAGACCAAGAATGGTCAAATTGGCAAGCAAATCGGAACTGTTATGGTATTTGAAGCGGGGTAACAGCTTATCACTATGCTGAACTGGGCTGTTTTCGATCTCAGCTGCATGGGTTCCCAGTGGTGTTGGACCTCAGCCGCAACGATTACGCCACATTGAATACTTCCACTTGGGAACTTGCTGCCTCCGCGCCTATCTGAGGGACAATGAAAATAGTAAGAAGCCATTATTCCCTTAGTAACTCACTGCAGTGACAGCAGAAGAGTAGATTAGAAGGGAGCGACCATCGAGAGCGCTGTCGGTGATTGTATGACCATGCATTCTTGGCAGCAAGTAGCAACCTCGAAAGTCTTTCCGCACATGTAATCTGTTCATTCTTCTTGGGATTCTTTTCAATATGGTGCGAAAATTCAAGTACTTGTTCGGTCAAAAATCGACAAGCTGACGCTGCTACAATCCTTGGGGGAAAAAAAACCCACTGAGGCCTGTATGAATTTCTATCCCCGTCGTCAGGTTGTGTGCATAGAACAAGATCCGTCACTCATCTGGCTGCCTAGGTAGGTAGTGCAACATGGAAATCTGGAGTAACGAAATGGAAGCTTATCGGCATTTGGCGCGTTGAAAAGCGCCCACCGTTAACGAAGCACCGAAGGAAGCTTGATGCAACACGAGAGTCAGAATTCCAGGGGTCTTCAGCTCCAGGCCGTCTGACCACAGGAGGTGATCAGCCCTGAACTGGTGGATCAAACTCATTTAGCGACACTTTAGTCTGCCTCCTTCGGCATTAGTTCCAACATCTAAGCCACTGAAGTCCTTAGGTATTGGATCAAGCATTAATACTGCGTCGGCGGCGTTCACGGGCGCGTCCCATTGCCCGCGCCCGTTTACCCGTTCGTAATCTCGCTGAGAGCAGGTTAATCCTTCTGCCTGTTGTCCTGCGTTTAACCTCCCTTCCCTCCGTGTCTGTCCGTCCGAAAGAACTTTGGTCCTTTCATTCCGTGTCCGTAGGTAAGGTACGGATGCGCCGCCTCGAACACTCTGGCGCTTGACGAGCCACCGCCCATTCGCCGATTCCATGCCTTGTTACGACTGTACATCGGCTATCACGCATTGCTGCGCCCAGCACCATGGAGTCCCGTCAGCGCAGCCCAACCCCGCTTTTGAAGACGTGTCGCACATGTGCTCATGCCAAAATCAAATGCGATCGAACGCAGGACTCGGTCATCTGCGATAGATGCCTCCGGCTCGGCAAAGAGTGCTCGTATGCACCGGCCCGTGGCCGTAAACCCCCGGGGTCCCGTGCAAGGTAGTTGTCCCCAGTTTTCCGTATTCCGGCTCCGAGACTGAACCAAAAGAAGGTCGAACAAGCTACTTCATGTCCCCGATCAATCGGCCCCTCCGCCGCCCGCCGAAAGTCCTGCCGCGTCTTCATCTAATCACAGCCGGAGCCCTCCTCCAGCCACTGCCAGTTCCGGTCTTCCAAGGCTGAGGCTTGAGGGACATGATCCGTTCGATGCCGGCCAGCTCACGGTAGAGAAGGGCCAAGAGCTCCTCAACCGATTCCGCACGAAGCTTACTCCTCACTTTCCGTTTGTCATGATCCCCGCCGACGAGCATGTGAACACCTTGAAGCAGACCAAGCCAGCTCTTTGTCTGGCGCTGATGGCCGCAGCATCCCACGATGACGTTCGTCTTCAGCGGGCTCTGGGCCAGACGTTTAATGAATTAATCGCTGCTCGTCTAATTGAGGGCGACTTTAACTCTTTGCACATACTCCAAGGTCTGCTCGTTCATCTTGCCTGGTAAGGCAGTGCTTCGCCCTTGTCCCCCGATATGGTGATCTGATGTAGCAACTAATACTCTCGGAAGGGCTCATTTTCAACCGCGACCCAAGCGCTACACCCAACATCTGCATCTGGCTGTCAGCATAGTTTCGGATCTGCGTCTGGATAGACCCAAAAACGTGCAACGATGGAATGTTGAACGCTCAGAGCGGATGGGAACGGCCCAGCATTACGTTGAGTCTCTCGATGAACATAGGGCTTTCCTCGGAACATACTATCTCTCATCTTGGTTGGTTACCAAAACTATTACTGCTAGACTCAATACTAATCTTCCTAATCCAAAGTTCGAGCATTGTTCTCCAAAAGCTCCGCATCGTTACCCTTACAACATATATGACGGAGACTGCTGATCGGCTCGCCGAAGTAGCTGAGTACCCAACGGACCAGTACCTACCTTACATCATTCGCCTTCAGCGGGTCGCTGAAGACATCGATGACATCGTGAAAAACGAGTCAACGCTGGATCCAATGCAAATACAGGCGGCCGTTTCAGATGCTAGAGAAAGGATAGACCTTTTCAAGAATAACTTGTCGTTCCCTCTAGGAGACTGTCGTAAGTAATGTCATTTCGACGACTGCCCTAAAGGTCCCATCGCTAAGAAACTTGCGCAGCAATCTTGGTGCCCCAAATGCATACGATCCAGTTGTGCCTCAACCAGCTCTCGCTTCCCGACGCGCCTTTCGCTCTTCATAAGCCGCAAAATTCCTCTTCACAGCGACTAATTCAGGGACTATCGGAGAGCATTGTCTCCGCAAAATCCCTCGTCAGCATCCTCCTTCATACCCCTCCAGGCCAGGAGGTGTACTTCCCTAATATTGTTTGGGTCATGCTACACTGTGGAAATACTCTGGCAGCCCGCCTAGACCTTCAAGCAGCGGACCCAAGGATAAGCTTCATGACAGAACATCTTCGACAGTTCTCCGACATCGGTCACACCATTCGACAGGTTGTCCTTAGACTTGAGTCTGCGACGTCGCCAGACGTGGACGACAGAGGTGATCGAGATTCTTTCTACCATTTTCTCATACGCACGAAGCGTGTTGAAAAATGGTATGTAGATCAACAAAAACTTTTCACAAGTCAGCATGGTGTCTCTCCTCAAGGACTCAACGTCCCCACGACAAGGTCTCTCTCGAGCCTTGGAACACCGACCTCCAACCTGTCGACTCAATCAGTTGGGCTTGATTATTCCGTCGCGCCGTCAGTCTTCTCGCAACCAGCAATAGCTTCAGCAAGCAACGCTATGGCATACACAGATTTCACACTATCCGAGAATGCTGCGATGACCTCGAACGCCGAATTCCCTGTAGATTCTCTTTCATTCGTAAACGACACTTTCATACCGTTCAAGAGCTGGAACTACGCAATGGGGAGTGATCATGGGGGCAGTGCTCAGTTTTAGTGAGAATCCTTCAAGCGGGCTGGCGGACCCGGACACGGACACGGATACGGAATTTCGCTTTGCAACTCAAGGTCTCAGATATCGATGCTAGATCCTTTGAATCCAACACCGAAGTACTCTAAATTGTTGTTCCTCAAGGTTACTTGCATACTTGTGGCTGGACTGCTATTGTGTGTTTGGCTTTTAGTCAGTGACGCGTGGCCCCGCTGAGGAAAGATCGGCCCCGTGTCCGTACACGGCATCAGTTTGAAGTTTTGAATATCTTCAGTGTCAGAATAAAGGATGGTATTTGTATAAGACAGGCGCGTCTCCGATAAGTAGGTCGTGTCTCATGCCATTCAACTCACAACTGTTCCCAACCAACGAAATCGAAATGCACTCTTCGACCTCCTTGGCCGTCTTAGCGACTCTGGTACTGTCCATGACAGGGGCCAGTCTAGCAGACACTCCGACGTATCAGCCATGCCCACTACTTCGAGCCTACTACCCTGCCCCAAGCATTGATCAGAACTCTGAGGAGGTGAAGTCGTTCACGGACCAATTCACCAAGCTATTCGATCAACTCATTCAGAAAGGAGGATGGGATGACTTTGGCGGCATTACACCGAATACTACTTCTTTCTCGGTTGTCTTGTTCTCAGGCTCCGGCGAGTCTGAGGAGAATCCTGTCTTTTTCGAATATCATCACACGGCATCTGAAGCCCCCAAGGATTCGAGCCTAGACTCCGACACTGTTTTCCCACTCGGCACACTAAGTCAACTCTTCACAGTCTATGCTTGGCTCGTGGAAGCTGGCGATGAGCATTGGGGGACACCGATTACTCAGTTTATCCCAGAACTAGGCAATGTGTCCACTGGATTGGCAGTCAAGTGGGATGAGATTAACATCGGGGCATTGGCTGGCCAGATGTCCGGCCTTGCAAGGGATTGTAGGTTATCTGGATTCAAGCAAAGTCATGCAGATCTCAGCTAACTCTTGACAGCGTTCGCTTGTAGGTTGGATGGGCCCTGCTCCCGCAACGACTTTCTTGAGAAGTTCGCTACACAGTCACCGCTGTTCCTACCTGATACAACTCCGATTATTTCAAACGCTGCTTTCCAGGTCCTTGCTTTTGCGCTTGAAGCCCATAAAGCCGGCAGTCAAACTTCGACTTTCGCTCAAATCCTTGACACGGCAATTTTTGGACCGCTTAACATGACCAATAGCGGACTTCTGGCTCAGCACAAGCAAGTCTTCGCAGACGGCCTCAATACGTCGGCTATCGGAGATCCTGGGTAAGTGCATCCTCGCATCCCACAAGTTTCGGTTCACTGATTAACAAATAACAGCGCGCTATCTATCATTTCTACCGCCTCAGACCTTGCACGTGCTGGCCATTCCATGCTTAGTTCACGCCTCATCTCCAAAGCCACAACCCGTCGTTGGCTCCAACCCATCGCCGATACATCAAACTTGCGAAATGGTGTTGGTCGCCCATGGGAGATCTACCACGCGGGCCAGTATGCGAACAGCTCCATCCTCGATGTCTACACTAAGACAGGCCTGATTGGCCACTACGCAAGCTACTTTGGTCTGGCCCCGGACTTCAACGCAGGGTTCGCTATTCTTGCTCATGACGCCGAAGCTGCCAGAGGACCCGACTTGAATGTCTACGCCGACATTGTCTCTCTTGCAATTGTGCAGTTGCAGAAACTCGCAGCTGCAGAGGCGAAAGCAAGATACGTTGGATCCTTCGATGGGCCTGCAGGGTCAGCAAGCTTCAACGTATCGAGTGATGGCCCTGGGCTCATTGTGACATCGCTAAAGAAGGGCGATGTTGATATCCGGAATGAGATTGCGACCTCCGCTGGCATCAAACTTGAGAATCTTGATTTTCGTCTTTACCCTAGCAACGTGATGACTGAAGCTCAGCATCAGTTTGTCGCCGTATTCCAGGACAAGAGCGCGCCCGTTGATATGGGCACACCCACTTGCATCACCTGGCAAGATGTTGGCTCTCTGGGATCCAGTGTGGACGTCCAATTTGTGTTCGATATGGCCAACACAGGGAAAGCTTCAAAAGTGACGTTTGACGGTGGCTCAATTACTCTTTCAAGGTCTGGCTGAAGACGCCCTTGTAAGACTGGAGTATTTGCTTCATCCGCGTTTGCCGGCTTTCGCATGAGACAACGGTTCTCTACAGACGGAGATGTTAGGTTCCTCAGAGACTACACGTGAAATAATCTATTAATGCCCCCGAGGGCTGTTCTTCTATTAGCCTGGGCTCTTAGTCTTTTCACATGAACTTTTTCTTCGCAATACTCTACTTTTTTTCCTCGCAGCTTTTTGGGTGAGGTCAATTCTATTAGTAGGTAGCGTGCAGATTTGTAACACACCATATGTGTTTTCAGGCCATTTCCTATTTCTCGTGTAGGAAGGTGTCATTAGCAGCTTGGAACCAAGAATAACAACTTCTTGGGAAGCTTTCGTGGGCCGAGGCAGAAAGCTTTCCACAACGACGCGTGACTCGAGCTGCATTGTTCCGGACTTCAGTTTGTTTGGCAGAGTCGCACTGACCATCAAAACATGAATGCAGCCACCACTCCTCCCTTTTTTGATCATGTGTGTGTCCTGCCCCTTTCAAGTTGCCCCGAGGCCGGACTCAAGGGGCAGATTGCAGGAATTCTTGGCTGGAGCTCGTGTTTGGTCGGCTGATGAATCCCGAAAGCTACCAAGCGACTGGAGCGATCTTGACCATTTGCGTCCCTGTTCCCGTTCCGTGGCGGGGCCGCCCAATCTAATCGTCGCGGGATTGCTTCCCAAAGAAGAAGGACTGCACTTTATCAGGTTCCGCACCCTTAACTCTAAGTTCCAGAGAAGCAACCTGCTTGATCCGGGGAACGAAACCCTCGGACAACACGGACACGCAATATGAGTTGTATATGAGAGCAAGTTGTCGCCATCTTCGAAACCAATGTTGCCTTTCCCTTAATTCACAGCCATCATCTATCACAAGCAAAATGCAGTTGCCCAAGGTCTTGTTCTTTGTCCTGCAAGTTTCCTTCATCATGAGGAAAGCACTGTAATCTGACATCTGGTTCACAGCCCCTTCATCGGAGCCTCCCAGGCCTTGCTGTGCTCTTGCGACGGCAGCAACGTTGATTCAATCACCTGCTGTGACGGAAAGTGGAGTACGTAATAAATCTCGTCAAATGTGCTGCATGGTCACTAACAATTGCCAGACGGTTATGAGTGCGAGCCTTCCACACAGGAGAGCTACACCACGTGCTGCAAGACTCAATTCTCCCGCACCACCTTCTGCAGAGACGGCAGCGTTTAAATACAGTTGTCGGCCCGAAGACAACCACTAGGCATTGAAGACAATATCATTTCTTCACGAGACTCCTCCAAAACGTTTACGTGCATGCTGGCTGACCTTACTTGATAATGGCTACTGAAGGCTTCACCAAGTGCATCGCTAAGTCCTAATTGTGATTCCAATGGGTAAATACTCAAGTCATTTCAAATGTATTTCTGATAATGCGATCGAAATAAAATCCAACAATATCCTATCAGTATATTTGTCAATAGTTCTTTCTTGCTTCATACAGTCGTGACTGGGGGCTCTCGGCTGCTCTGATAATTTTACTAGAGATTGAACTCGCAAGTAACTCCATGATCTCGAGGTCCGCATCGACCGTTAGAGCCCTCCAGAACGGCCACTTGGTCATTGTAAACCATTGATGCGCCATTCAGACCGTGACCACTGCCACTGTCGCATCCTTCGCCGTTCGTCACGATCAGCTCGTTCCTGAGACCAGTCTGTTTGGTAGACAAGTGTGTTGCTGGATCGCTTTTACAAGGGGTCTTCAGGGGGTCGACGTTGTTCCAGCCGCTGAGATCACCCTTTGGCTTGCAAATGCGAACCTACTGCCATGTTAGCTCAAAAGCGCCCAAAAAGATGGACTGGTTTCTATGAAGGGTATCATCTCAAGCATCACTCACCCAAGGTTGACCGTCATCGTAGTTCGAGTCGCGGATAGAGGTGTAGTGTACCACGAACTTGTCTTTCGTGGGTTCGAAAGCATGCTGATCCGCATTGCACTCAAAGATGGCAGCCGCTGTGCCTGCGTGAAGAGCAATGCCGGCCAGAACGGTCTTGGTCAAAGTAGCGAAGTGCATTCCGGGCTAAAGGTTGTATACGTTGTATACGTAGAGAGAATTTCGATATGAGAGTTCGACGTAGGCTGGCACAGAACTGGATGAGTTGCTTCTTGCTGGAGAGTCATCCGAACAGAACTTTTGGCTCCTTTTATACTACTGATGAGTTCAATAACACCTTGTGTCCATCTGCCTCAGTGTAGTGCACCTTCCTAATTCTGCAAATTGCTGTTCAAGTCATCTGAGGCAAAGTTTTGTTTCCATGACGGATGGGACGGGACGATCGCAAGGGCTGTGTGAGGCCGTGTCCCACTCATGAGGTGTTTTGTACAGTCTTGCTCGGGCCAGTCAAAAAATGAAGAAATGAGACTACTTGTGCGTGCATGTCCATATGAGAGTGTCAACTCTGGATCGTCCATGACTATCAATAGGACTTTTGGCGCCTGCTACCGAAGCATTAGGCACACACGACCTACGGAATCCTCCTGGTCCATGTTTTGCCGATAGCTGAGACTTCGGGGCGATGAAAATCGGGTCCTTGGCGATCAGTTCCGCGAAGAGAAAAATAGAGTACCAGGCGTCAGCCGACCGCGCTACGACAATCCCGTGCGAAGCCGGCCATTTTCAAGCTGATTCAGACGGATTTCTAGGAAGGATTCGCTATCCACTAGGACGGCAACAAAGATAGACCATTCAGTCTCCTCATACAATGATCCCATGCAACGGAGACAACTTTGAGACTTTGTCTTGGCTCAAGCATGCGCTCTCGGCTTTTTGAGAAATATCTCTGAAATCTGACAGATTCCTGTCGATCTAAAAATGCGGGGACTGTTGTCCATTTCGCATCCTCACTTTTCAAGATCATTCAAGACATGCTTGGAAGCATCGAGGGGCTGATTACTCCTTATGATGTCAAACCTTCCGTACGCCTACGCAATGATGCTTCTTCATTTCCCTCGGCAGAGGCTTCGACCATGCATTTGAGTGTGGTCAGCCACTCAAAAACAGCCCAGGGAGCTGCTATGGCCAAGCCAAGTATCCAGTCCTTACGTCAACCCATCAGCGTCTCATACCCATTCTCAATCATCACGTCCATCCAGTAAACATCTTCTTGTTCTTTGTCCATCGATGCCCAAGTCTCCTTTATCAAGGTCAGCATTTGACGGATTGGTTTGGCAGCTAAAACACCCTCAAAATATGAGAGACGAGACAGAATAAGTCGCCTGCCATGGAGAATGTCGGTTGTCGTCGGCGGCACCTCCATTCGTGGACTTGATATGGCGTTGAATCCGGGGCTGCCTCGAAGTTCGCCGATGGGCACAAACCCGCGGTTAAGCGAAAGCTCGCTGCAGATACTGACAAGGAGTAAAGGCTGAATAGATCGAGACCGTGAAGACATTGGTATTTCATGCACAAGGTCGAGCACATGAAGTGCAAGGCCGGTCAACCAGGTATCTAGCAAGACTCTGGAGCTGCCGTGCGCTGCAACACCACAATGAGTCGTGCTCAACCAAGAGGACTGGTCTGTACAGTTTGCCGATTCTATGTCACCGAGAAATAAATCGGGAAAGTTTCGATATAGTTGCAGCAAGCCCGTGCAACGGTAGGCTTCGGCAGCTTTCAACAGATGGTTTGCCGGGGTCCTATCATCCCCAGAGTCTATGACAGCAGAACTCGATGGCAGTTCAATGCGACAAAGCTTTGAGTGCAGATCTTCGGAAACTTGAATAGCGCTGAGAGACTCTTCGATGTCGCGTCTCGAAGAATGCCGGCGACGCCTGATCCTCTTTCTCTCTCTTCTGATCAGAGCACCGACCTGGGCAACAAGCTCTTGGATTTCTACTCCGAGCCCGGTCTGTGGATGCGGCATTCGTAAGTTGTCTTGTTCTGGGAGCCGACACGGTTGTGGAAGGATTGCTCGGGTAGAGCCAAGCGACGGCAGCTCTTGGTCGGTGACGAAGGATAGCAGCATTTTCCAATACACCAGGGAGTTGTAAAAGAAAAACTTCTTTTGTCGATCGGCAAGCGCCAAGTCATCGTCATTGTTCTCAAGGGATATAACCGCCTCGGCAAGCATTTTGAACTCGTCTTGGCCAAGCTTTTGAGGGTCGTGCCAGCAAAGACTGAAGCCAAGCATAACTAGAGCCAGGAGAGAGGATGTGTTCGTTGGGTGGGCTTTGCTCTCGTTCCACAGAGATGTGACAGCTTGGTTGCCAAGGCGACCACTAGCTGCCGAGAATCCGGGAGAGACTTCAGACAGGCATGCTGCTGCCATGCTTTGGGTGACATAATAAAGAGAGGGTGACTGTGTCCAGAGCTTGGATATTGTTGTTCTGTACGGATTCATGTCGCTGTCGTAGCAAGACATCATGCCACATACTTCTTTGAAGTAGTATTCGACTAATGTAGATGAATCGTCTTGCAGAGAATGCGATAGTGGGTATTTGGGGCTCGATAGGTCGCTCGGAAACGGTTCGAGCTCTTTTGAGCTATGACTTGGGTTGTGTGGGGGTATCTCGGGCCAAATGTTTCCGTCGTTGCCAATACCCACAACTTGAAGCTGTGAGGTTTCGACTCGTGAGCTAGGTGTTGGATATGTCTTCTCGCTTGCGATGTCTGATGCCGAAAACAGATCTTGTAGACTGCCTATATCTTGTATATCTAGGCTCCCAGGGGTGTCGACTTCGGCGAAAGAGTTGAAGAAGTCCAGGTTGCAAAGGTCTTTTGGGGACTGATCAGGAGGATGTGACTGGCCAGAAACACTACCCATGCTTTCCCATACAGTAGGTGACCTCGTTATCTCGGGCGGAGAAGAGTCACCGCCCAGTGCCATTGAGGTCGAGCTCCATTTCAGAGGTTTTCGGTAGCCCGGACACGCAATACCGAGCCTTTTGCAACGCGAGCAGTGAGGCTTTACCTCATCGCATTTCAGCTTTAGCTTGTCAGCATGGCTCAGTACAGCAGAGATAATGCGCAATGCTGTCTCTTACCCGTTTAGACTTGCAGACAGCACATCCGTTGCGAGATCGTGTGATGATTTTGCGCGGAGACGCTTGCATGTTAGCATGTAGGCCAAACTGTGGGTTCGTGAGTCTCATTCAAGTGATTCGTGTGCTTTCGTGTGGCTTTGTGACATTCCAATTCCTAGTGAGAATTTCAGACTTCATAGGCCACGCCTCGGGCGTTGCTGTTGAGTTTGCCAGAATGACTCGAGCTGGCGTGCGGGGGCCCATCGGGGCGGCACTAATCGGCTGTGGAGTTCCAAGGAGGGTTGCATGAACCAACAGAGGGGAGAGGTTCCACTGCAGTGATACTAGGCCAAAAAGGGATCTCATAGGCGAAGGATATCATTGCCATAAGTGGGATCGATGCGCAAAGCTGTGGTTCCCATCGCGCCGTCAACCCGGGGGCGTTGATAAGACTCTCGCAATGTTAAGTCCGCAACAATATTGCAAGAGAATCAGCCGTTTTGCGGCATCACTTTCACCTCCGCATCTCATCGCCATGTCGTCCCCGTCAGAACCGCGGGCATTCAAAGTCGCGCTGCTACAAACATCACCGAAGGTACGAAGGGCCCCAAATATCACGTTTCAATAACTAACATTGGGCCAGGTTCTTGACGCTGAACACAACTTCAATCATGCCTCCAAACAAATTCGCCGTGCATCGGCTCAAGGGGCATCGCTAGCTGTGCTTCCCGAGTACCACCTCATGGGATGGGTCCCCGACGATCCCTCTTTCGCCTTGAGCGCAGACGATGCCCAACGCTTCCTCCGAAGATACCAAGATTTAGCCGCTGAGCTGCACATTAATATCTGCGCCGGTACTATAGTCTCAGATGCATCAACCCCACAAGCACCACTCACAGACGGTGCAAAGACGAAGCGGACTCTTCTGAACACTTCTTATTTCATTGGCCACGACGGTCAAATTCTTGGAGCCTACACCAAAACCAACCTGTGGATTCCCGAGCGTCAACATCTCACTTCAAGTGTTGACTACGCTCACCAAGTTAAGGGCCACACGGAAACGGTCACAGCCAGCCCCCATCAAGTCTTTGATACCCCTTTAGGACCCGTCGGTATCCTGGTCTGTTGGGACTTGGCTTTTCCGGAGGCCTTTCGACAGCTTGTTCTTGCAGGGGCAAAGGTTATCATTATTCCTTCGTATTGGACTTTGTCGGACATGAGCAGGGAAGGACTCGCCTACAACGAGACTTGCGAGAGAATGTTTGTGCAGTCCACTCTCACTACCAGGGCGTTTGAAAACACCGCGGCCATCATATACTGCAACGCGACTGGACCAAGGGAGGACGGTTTCTTTGGATGCAGTCAAGTGGCGCTGCCCATTGTGGGCACTGTACCAGGCAGTTTTACTGATGGCGAGGAGGACATGCGTGTTATCGACGTGGACATGCGGGTTGTCGAGATTGCGGAGCAAAACTATCAGATTAGGAAGGACCTGAAGAAGGATAACTGGCATTACGGATATAACAAAGGGGCAAAGTTGTAATTAAGATTTCGGTATAATGTCTTTCCTCTGGAAATCTCGACCTTGACTCGATCGAGTCTTGTTGGCTTGCTTGGGGAACTCTTCCATCCAACCTATGGGGAAAATACCTCTCAGAGTAGAAGTTGAATGAGCTAAAATACCATACGGCTGCAAGTAATTCAACGCTCCCTTCAGAACATATCAAGACATTGAGAGTACATTTGTAACGAGTGAAAACCTTGGTTGGAGACTGACGCAAAAGTACACAAGGTTCATCGCATGACGAAGGCAAAGAAGGTAATTTGCAGTGCTTTTGAAACGAACTAGAATGCCTCTTGCCTACAACTTTTCTGGTGTTCGAGTACTGTACACACTTTCAATACTCATTCCTTGTTTTGAGCATCCAAGTCGGCTCCTTTTGAGACTCTGTCCCCATGTGTAGTCGAATTGGCGACTGGCAAGTTCTCCCCGAGAATGAGATCAAATTTCGGGCCATTGTACGCCTTCCTCTTCACAAACCACAATCCCACGGCAAAAATAATGAAGACACCAATAACAGCAGTAACATAGTCTAACAATAATTAGATTCATACTTCAATGAGGCATCAAAGTACTTACTCATGGTAGAGATATCGATGGGAATCGCTGGCGGGAAGCAAAAGAACTACACCCAGCTGCGTTAGAATGGTTTCCAGATAGCATATACTGTTTAGCTTGGTTCTTACAACAGAGGTGACAAGCACAAAGAGAACTGAAATCCAGTTAGTAGCATAGCCAAATAGCCCTTTACCCAGGTAAAACTCTGGAGGGCTCGCTGCGACAACGTGACGGCCCCTGACGAGAAGGATCATGACCGGCAAAGCATACGACAGGTTGAGAAACAAGGTGCAGCTTGCGATATAGGCATTGAAAGCCACTTCCGGGCCTTGATGGAAATTTGTCAATACAGCTTGCTTTCATGCAAATGACAAAGTTGAGTAGCTTACCAAGGTAGAGTAGACCGAACAAAAGGTTGAATACGGCCTGGACAAGGATGGCTCGGACGGGGACGTTTAGTCTTGGATGTAGATGCGATAAGCTAGATACAATTAGTATACGTTAGGTCGATCGTGTTTGGCTAGCTATAGTCGGGAGTGCTTACTATCTTGAAAACGGGGTGCCGTTATCCCGAGCCATGGCCCAAACCAGACGACTTCCAGATGTGACGCAGCCATTAGCTCCGTTGACAAAACACAGGGCGACAGCGACGCTGAGAATAGTCGCAGCTGCCTTGTTGCCTGTGGCTTGTGATATCATCTCTGTAAGAGGACTTTGAGTGGGCGATGCGAGAAGAACGTCAATATCAACTGCGCAGAAAAGCATGACAAGAATGAAGGCAATTCCACTGTAACAATTGTTAGAATTCTGGAGACTGGCTTTTTTTCAAGATACGCACGTAGTTCCTCCAACAAGCACGGCGCCAACCATTGCTTGAGGTGCATCCTTGGATGGATTCGGCATCTCTTCTGTCATGTGGGCTACTGCGTCGAATCTAGAAGTGAAATCAGCACTTTGTTGTGTTTGAATGTGTCCGTAAGAGAGGGCGTACCCAATGAGACTAAGGGCGGATTGAAGCAGACCCAACATCCAGGCAGTTCCATCACTCCAGCCGGTCGTGTTGGAGAAGTTGGTAAAAACATACTCGGCGCTTGTCTTCGGTGATGTTGCTAGAAGCACAATGCTGATCACCACAACACTGAGCAATGACCAGTACACTGAACGGTTAGCCAGAGGCCCTGCTACAGCAGAACAAGACTTACAAGCTCCTTCGTTCCATCGATTTAGTATGGGGTAACCGAAGATGTTAAGAAACACTCCAATGATCGATACCGCCACAAACATTAAGTAAGTACTCCACTGTGTGATTTGGTATGTGCCACCGGAGCCAACCACTGCTGCTGCAGCAAGGAATCGAGCTACCATACGTCAGCTGTCACTCCTGCAGTGTGGAGGTTCAAGATGTTGATGTACCTCCAAAGTACGCAGCAGTCGTGTTAAGAGTGAGCCATCCAGCGATGTTGACCCATCCGACGAAGAAGCTCTATGGTTGATTAGCACTTGAGATCGGATCCCAGCACGGAGTGTTGACTTGGGTGCACACCATTGACTTTTTCCATTTTTGAGTGGATAACGCGTAAGCGTAATGATATTGGCCTCCCGCTGTTGGGTAGAGTGACGCAAGTTCCCCAACGCTGGCACTCAAAGCGATGTTGCAAAGAACGCAGAAAATGAATCCATAAACGAAGGATACTGATCCTCCGGATGGCATAACGAGACCGATTGACCCAGCTAAAGAAATCCATGTGCTTGGCTTGTTAGCGGGCAACTCATTCCGCATTGTAGTTCTCAATACCTACTTCAGAATCGCAAACGCCATTCCAACCATCGTAATCTTGGAAAATCGCTTCTGAAGGTGGCCATTCTGGCCATCGACTGCCCCAGTCATGGTGGACATAGTTTCGCGGGACGTGAAGATGCTTGGCGCAGGGCAGATCTAATGAGAGCGATCCTCTGCTCTCCTTTTGAGTTATGTTTCAATCGCATGAGGACATCTCGTTATCGCGACCTAGATAAGGCGTTCAGATAACAACCTACGGTGTTTTCTCGAATGTTTTGCTAACACAGCCGGAAGCACTGCTGCACGCTTCCCACGTCACTAAACCCAAATTGGCAGTGTTAAGCAAAGGAAAACTGAGCCCCGGGATGCCTGTGGGTTCGGGATGCACAGCTGCGGGGTTCTGTTAGATAGCCAGCCGATCACCCCGCATGCGCCGATAAGGGGAGAACGTGGATCCATTGCTGGTGTCGGCATGTGCCACTCGTCTGCTTCTTGAACGCTATCAATAGACTTTGGAAATTTAATCCCCGGTTCCGTCTTTCAAAAGATTGACTTCAAAAGCGCTGTTCATCCCATGTGTTGTACAGGCCTGGCAGGATGAAGGTTCAACTGCAGACAGCAACGTTGTAGTCTGTTGTTGAAACATACTCTGCGAAATCCAGATCTCCAGTAGAATTGTACTATCAAATAAGCTGCGTTCGAGAACAAATAGCAAAGCCAGTCACACGATTCTTCCCCTCGATCTCAGAGGACCGCCCTGCTTGACTAGTCATTGTACGAGATGAAGCCCGTGCTCGATTCATGACGTCTAACGGTGATTGGGCTTCAAATGTGGGGGATCACGTCTCAGACAGACACGTAACAGGTCTGAACGCTACAGCACCGTGCGGTTCAGACGACGATCAGCAGATGCAAATGTTCCATTCCTGCCGTTTCATTCAACATCACTCCTTCTTAGACTCGTAAAACAAGACGCCGAACTGAGGCGAATAAGTCTCCGTTTCTTGCCGGATTCCCACAAGAAGCGTTGTATTTGATCGCTCAACAATAGGTCGCTTAACAATCGCCAACACGAGACGCTTGACGACCAAAAGCTCCAGTAGCACCAAGACTACCTTACTCTCAGAAGGATCTAGCCCAAGAGCTGGCAACCGGGTCTCGAGACTATCAAGTCGGTATTAGCTTCATTTAGTGATCCAAGCCCCAATTCAGACAACAGCAACTCGTCATGGAGGCACGAAGTCCGCTCAAGTTCAAAGGCACCAAGCCCGGCCAGGCCATTAAGCCTGGAACCGCCCTTCGTATCCTTGGTGTTGGTGATTCCATCACTGTAGGATTTCTCAGTGACCTGGATGGAGGTGACGGAAATGGATACCGGATGAAGCTTCGACAGAATCTTTCAAGTACGTCTCATTCGCCCATAGTCAGAGCACAGACTAATGCCTGATGAAGATGATCGCGTGTCTTTCATCGGAACCGAGACAGTTCGCGGAACGATCCCTGATAACTACTTCGTGAGTGTTGCGTAATCTCTCAAATGGCTATTCGCCTAATCAGGTTGACAGGCCGCTTGGAATGCGCGAACGATTCAATTCATCTCAGATCATGTCAACCCCTCACTGCAACAGCAGCCCAACATCGTTCTCGTCCATGCAGGGACTAATGACATGAACCCAAACTTGGACGTCGCTCTCGAAGGAAACGATCCCAAAGATGCCGCCGAGCGTTTAGGCAAACTCATCGATCAAATCGCCGAAGCCTGCCCAAGTGCGGTTGTTCTCGTGGCTATGATCATCAACACTCGTGATGAGGGGCAGCAGCGGAACACTGTCCCGTATCAAGGCCATATTCCAGGCATCGTAGCATCTCGCCAGGTTGCGGGTAAACATGTTCTCGCCGTTGATTTCACGAGCTTTCCTACAGGTTTACTTCGAGTTGACGGCGTCCACCCCACGAATGAGGGCTACCGTCACTTTGGCGACTACTGGTATGACTTCATGACGCAGATCCCGCGGGAGTGGATCCAACCACCTGATGGCGAAGATGGGGATCAGTCTACAATATGTGAGAAGAGCCCTGAGGGCGGTCTTTGGCCAAAAAAGGCCTGTTGGCTGAAACGGCTGTTAGGATCCTGTATGGGACGAAAGATATGAGATGGCAGAAATTCGGCATCGAAGGATACCCAGTCGATTTCATGAGCCACTTAAGCGTTGTCCGCAGAAGCCTCCTGTAAAGTTAAATTCTACGATTTCACAGACCAGAAAGTCAAATACGCAAGACACCATTCTTCAATCCGTAATTCAAGCATTGATCATTGAGAAGCCATCGGTTTGCCTTCCACATATATTTGAAGTATGATAAACCTTGAAATGGAAGTCTTGTGTTCGAGGGGAGCAAGTCAGTCGGATTGTCAAGTTGGAAGAAACACACATTAGTAACAAGATGCACACTCAGGAAAGCAGGGACAGCAGCAACGAAGGCAATTCAGTTTGAACGGGGCTGAGTTCGAACTATCTAAGCGCATTATCGACATACAACCAAGCTACTTCGGTCATTAGTCCATTTTTGGCCCATCAAATTATTTTGTATTATCTTCGAGGCTATCACGGGACACCGTCGAAGCCTTTCCGCAACCAGTCAATATGCTTACCCAAGTTGACGAGCTTTTCAGTCCGAGACGTTGTCTCATGGTGGAAGCCTCTGTCTTGAAATTCGTGAGGTTAGATCAGACTTTCGCGTGATCTCCTCGGCGCCCGAGACATGCTCCTTCTTAGCGTCTCCATACAAACCTTCTCTCGCCAGACTTTCGCAGACGAAAGCAGTCATTAAGTATCACAGTTCGAGCCTTATGCTCTGACTGGCTGATTTTCAGCGAAAACTAAAAGGAGCATGTCTCGGGTTTCAGGCAGACAGACACTTTGCTAGTGTAGCCATCGATGAATCCTCTTCCGTCGGTCTGTCTTGTTACGTTTTCGGCAATGAGATGAGACATAGGGCCGGCAGCAAACGCCCGTTGCAGCCACATCATGCGATTCGTCTCGTTCTATGCGAATATTGATCATCGAGGTCGAAATTCACTGGATATTAGCATCATATTACAGCTGAAGATTTTCCTTCAGTGTGCAAGAGATGACTAGACTCCGTCGTCGTCGGCCACGCCTGTTTTCAGTCATAATGTAGCTTGCGTTTATTTGCATAATCTACATTCACATGGAATAATTGGATAACTTGAGAACATTCGGCATCCGCCTTTGTATTTGGCTGTCCTTGACATTAAACAATTAACCCATGAAGCTCGTTGCAAACGGTGGCAGCCTTCAGAGCGGCTGTTCGGCCATCCAGCCGCAATGAGCACCATGTCGAGTCCGTTCGCCCGCACACGCTACAGAGTCAGTTATAACTATTAAAAGGCTTCTTGGTTCCAAAAAGAAAGGCCTGTAATTCTGCTGAGCATGATATTTTCTCCACAAGTATTGCAGCAATCGAAATCTTAGCTTTTTGGTGTTCTCCCAGCACCATCCAGAATCCGAAAATGGCAATCCACTCAAAGGAAAAGGCCATCCATCATCACCACCGTCCGCTCGGTTTCTGGCCTCCTGGGCATCGCAAAAGGGTCCTGCAATGGGTGGCTAGCAAGGCTGAGGAGGTGAAGCGGGCCGACGATGTCCCTCTAGATCCGACTCTGGTGGCTTTCCAGCAAGTCGTCAACGAAACACCATTCCTCAAAGAGCGTGCCAATAGGATGTTCACCGAATCCTCAAAGCACTTTGACCCAACTGAGCGGCCTGCAATCACCAATTTCAACCAGTTTCTTCACGTGGTGAACAGCATCATCACCACTGGTCCTCCCTTTTACGACAAGGACGAGACCGCCATGGGTCTTCTTGGGTTCCCAATCAACGCTGTACTTGACTGGCCCATGGGAACGCTCTCCGGAGTGGAATTCTGGCTCCATTCGGCAGCCAACTCCTCCTTCAAACGCGTGCTCAATACTTGGGGAAGTTGGTTGAAATCGAATAAGTCACAAAGCGGCTTGAAAGATTGGCTGTCGCCGGATGCCCTGGGTCTTCTCGCCAACGCAGCGCTTGGTAAAGATTTCTCGTCCATCTTCGAGTGCGATCCTAGCCAACCTTACTACGGGTTTCATTCATGGGACGATTTCTTCACGCGGGAGTTCAAGGAGGGACAACGCCCCGTGTTTCGTCCAGATTTCCAGCCTTTTGCCGACGGCGACCCCGACCCATCATTGTTCATCACCAATGCTTGTGAGTCGGCTCCACTTCAAGTTGCCTACAATGTCCAACTATTCGACAACTTCTGGCTCAAAGGGCAACCTTATTCTCTCGTTAATATGTTGAACAATAACTCGAAAGCCTCACAGTTTGGTGGTGGGACAGTATACCAAGCATTCTTAAGTGCTAAGAGTTACCACCGATGGCATGCCCCTGTTAGCGGCAAGGTGATAAACATCGAGCAAGTTCCAGGCACCTACTATGCAGAGAACTACTTTGAAGGGCTTGCAGGCAACCCACATGACCCCGATCCAGCCGCTCCGAACTACTCGCAGCCATACATCAGTGCTGTTGCTACCAGGGGCATCATCTACATCGAGGCCGACAATCCCAAGATTGGGCTCATGGCTATTGTTTTTATTGGAATGGCTGAAGTATCTTCTTGCGAATTCATCGTTAAGCCTGGAGACACCATCCAAAAAGGGCAGCAGATTGGCATGTTCCATTTTGGAGGAAGCTCTCATTGCATGGTTTTCCGACCAGGGGTTGAGATGACCTTTGAGCCTCCGCCGAAAGATTGGAACATGGACACGGAGAAGAATAACAAAGTCAACAGCCTGCTAGCGGAGGTTCACTAGTCGTCGAACTTGACAATGTTCTTTTTTGACACGTTCAATTCTCAAGTTCTCGAATTCTCAAGTTCTCGAATTCTCAAGTTCTCGAATTCTCAAGTTCTCGAATTCTCAAGTTCTCGAATTCTCAAGTTCTCGAATTCTCAAGTTCTCGTTTCAAATATTGATTTCCTAAATGAGAAACGCAGATAGCTCAATGTATTACCGTCGCAATGACAATCAGTGTGATTCTGTGCTTGCCTGGAGTTTCACTACCACATCTGGCCACAGGTAGTGTGAGCTTGCAGCTTTTTATGCCCATCATCGTCGCTGCCACTCGGCCACGGCAAGCTGTAAACCCCCATGAGTGGGGGTCACCTACGGCCGTCAGTCACCCTCGCTGAAGCCCCATCGAGTCTCCACAAGGATGATGGCAGATACATTGCTGCTGGTTTTAAAATTGCCACGAAAACAGGTTTGTGGGCCGTGACGGGTCCAGGCAACCTCGCAGTCTTATGGATATTGATATTCATTGTTGGATGGAATAGTTACGCAAATGATGGCTTAAAAACTGACGCCCTCAAGTCAGATTATTTGGCATCACGCTCCTTTTGCACGCCTAACTGATGATTTCTACCCTGGCGCCGATTCTCTACTCAGCAGTTCGAGGCTTGAAAGTAGAGAGTCCATGGGAGATCTCCCCTCGACAAACGCCAGAGCCGTCCAAACGCGTCCACCCCCGGATTTATTCCCGACGCCCTCTTCCTCACCCCGCATGAGCGAGTCAGCCGCAGACATGGGCTCATCCCGGGGCCCCGGACAACTCCCGAGCTCCCCAGACACGACTCCGGTGGCTTCTCCGCACGAAAGCCCAACAACATCACAGCAACGACGAATCGAACAGCAGCCGGCAGCGGAGCCGCACCACTTTTCGTGGAGATGTTTGGAGGGTCTCGTCGCCCTTTCGTGAGGAGAAGCCTGGAATGCAGCCCCGTCCACCCCGGACACGCCTGGGTGGGGGTTTTGCTCGCTGCTTTCCTGGTCGCGAGAGCTCAGCAGCAGAGACGAAGAAGGGAAAGTGTCCCAGGAAAACCGGCACGCTAGGACGGACTTCAGTCCGCTATTTGAACTCACGGCGCCGGCCTGAGCCTAGCAGCACGCGGAGAAAGGCCATGGTTCCTGACCCCCACGGAGTCTGTCCCCAACCTGTTGTCGCGAGTTTGGTGGAGCTCGACTGCTCCAAGCAAGCCCCATGGTATTGCGTGGGGAGGAAAGGACCCGTGAGACGTTCGAAAGATCTCATTCTTGAGCTGCTCAAAGCGCCAATCTCTTCGAGCCAGCACTCAGCCTCATCTTGACCACGCCCATTGGGCCTATCCCACATTTCCCGTCCCGCAGGTCAGTTCACCAAGAGAGTCACGATGGTGGTGAGCGGCACGGAAGTAGCAAAGAACAACACCAAGGACTCGTGCTGGGTCGTCATCCATGGCCAGGTATGGGACGTCACAGGTACATCTCCCGCTTCCGTCACCAAGCTCTCTTACTAAGACATCGTAGAGTTCCTCGATGAGCACCCCGGCGGCGCCAAGCTGATATTCAACTGCGCCGGCCGCGACGCAACAGAAGACTACGACTCCATCCACAACCCGGACCTCATCGCAGAAACGCTGTCACCGGATCGCTGTCTGGGACCCGTAGACCCTTTAACTCTCCCTAAAGAATCATCATCCCCGGAGCCAGAGAAGCCGAAGCCGAAATTTCCACACCTGGGCGCCATCATCAACGCAGACGACTTTGAGAAGGTGGCCGAAAAGTACCTGTCCGAGATCGGATGGGCGTATTACTGCTCCGGTGCAGAAGACGAGCAGAGTCTCCGGGACTCGAGACGCATCTTCCGCAGGTTGGCGTTGCGGCCGCGGGTGCTTCGTAATGTGGATTCCATCAACACGGCCACATCGATCCTCGGTCTCCCTTCGTCCTTGCCGTTTTACATCTCGCCCACGGGCCAGGCCAAGTACGCGCATCCCGAGGCCGAGACGCTCCTGGTGAAGGCGGCGGCGAAGGAAGGGATCATATACTGCATGCCGACGAAACCCAGCGCGTCGATAGATGCCATCTTCGGTGCACGAGCGGGGGGTAACGCGCAACCGCTGTTCTTCCAACTGTACGTCGACCGCAACAGAGAAAAGGCGCAAGCGACCATCCGAAAGGCGGAGGGCCTCGGTGCCAAGGCCATCTTCGTGACGGTGGATTCGCCTGTCATTGGCAAGAGAGAGCGGGATGAGAGGTTGACGGCCGGTGACGAGCCATTGTCCGAACCCAGCGGCGTCGCAAAGACAACGGCTTCTGGGTTGTTGAACGCGGGGCTGACCTGGGCTGATCTCGAATGGATCCGGGAGACGACTTCGCTGCCGATTGTGATCAAGGGCATCCAGTCGGTTGAGGACGCTCTCATCGCGCACCAGCACGGTGTCGATGGGATCGTGCTCTCGAACCACGGCGGGCGAAGCCAGGACACCGCCCAGGCGCCGATGTTGACGCTTCTGGAGATCAGGCGCTACGCGCCGCATCTGCTCGCTCCAGAGATGAAAGCAAAGTTCCAGGTGTTTGTGGATGGTGGGATAAGACGGGGAACGGATGTTCTCAAGGCTTTGGCGTTGGGTGCGAGTGCGGTTGGCATTGGCCGGCCGTTTTTGTACTCGATGACGGCCGGGTATGGAGAGGCTGGTGTGAGGAGATTGATACAAATCTTGAGGCATGAGCTGGAGACGAATATGGCGTTGGCGGGTGCAGCCAGTGTCGAGGATATCGTTCCTGAGCTGGTTAATAGTGAAAGGGCGGAAAAGGAGGTTACCGGACGGGTGAAGCTCTAGATTTTATGGTGTTCAGGAGCAAGTAGACATATTAGAAAAGCAAGCTTTCCAATTCTTTCAAAGGGAAATATTAGTCTTCGCTGTGAAACTTTGACTTTGTAATGACCCCTCTCGGCTTGCTTATTGGCATGAGTGTTAGAAAATATGGCTGAGTTCCTTGTACTCCATTGACGAAGATTTCCAACTAAAACACAATAGATTCAATTTACAACATCGATTCACTAACTTCTTGTAGCCTTCATGTCACCATCCCCTATTCCATATGCAAGTTTACAGCTCTACCTAGATGAGATATCTAAACCCAGTAGAAACCTGCGCCGCAGTCGGCCCATGCTTACCACAGTCCTCTCCCCGATCCAACTTCGCATTCAGCCTCCTCAGCCAGATCCGCGTAACGGTAGCAAACCCAATCGCCAGCCCCGTCGCCGCGATATTCACAATAAACGCGGTGATGTACCGCGGCGCGCCGTAGTACAAATAACTACCCCAGATATTAGGCGTGTTACACATAGCATTAATCAGCGCAATAGCGCTGGCCCTCTTGACGCTCGGCTGCGCCAGACTACCCGTGATCCAGGACAGGATGACGACGGCAGCGGCGTAGAAGGAGCCCGGGAGCAGCATCATGGCGACGTAGCGCGCGGCGATGTTGATGGTCGAGACGGCGATGACATTGGCGACGAGGGTGATGCAGAGCGGGATAACGATGTGGAGGTAGCGCTCCTGCTTGCGGTCGGAGTGGAAGCCGTTGAGGAGCATAGTAAACACGCAGAGGATGAAGGGAGGCGCGGTGAGGGCGTAAGTCATTGTGCGGGAGAAGCCGAGGCCGCCGACGACGGAGGGGAAGAAGTTTGCGACGGCGCCGACGATGTAGGTCTGTGGTTTGGGTTTGTGGTCAGCTGACATGTCTCGAGGAATGATTTGGGAAGGGTGTCGGGGAGGGTCCTTACGGAGTAGAGGATTCCCATCAGCATCCAGGTCTTGGGGTCCGCGACGGCCATCATGAAGCCCTTGAAGGCGGTCACCTCGCTTGCGTTGTCCTCTTGGCCTTGGTCGGCTGCGAAGTTGTACTGAACCCATTCGCACTCGAGTTGGGTGAGGGTCGGAATCTTTTTGTTGGAGTTGGGGAGAATCATGGCGAAGGGGATGGCCAGTCCAACGGTGATGACACCCTCGACCAGGAAGAGCTGACATAGTATTAGCCTAAGTCTCCCAAGAACGACATCATCAATAGAAGAGACTCACCCATCGCCACCCAGAAAGGCCACTGGTTCCATCCAAATTCAAGATGGCAATGGCGAACAGTCCACCAAAAGCGTTGCCCAACTGCGACCCAGAGTAGAGAATCGCCGTCCGCAAGGCGAACTGCTTACGGTTATAGAAAAGGGATAGGTAGTAAAGGGCACCCGGAAAGAAGACTGCCTCGATAAATCCGAGGAAGAATCGAGCCATCAGGAGACCTTCGTAGTTGTGAACAACAGCCATGAGCGACGAAATCGCGCCCCACGCTGCCATGGCAGCGCAGATGTACGCCCCGGGCCACTTGATCTTGCTGACAATCATGTTGGAAGGGATCTGCATCAGAACTGCGACCATCGTCAGTCGAAAGCACACAGGAATAGCTGCTAAGGGGAACGTACTGTAGCCGACAAAGAGAATGCTGACAGTGGTCTGATACTCGACCTGGCTGAGGTTCAGTTCCGTAGTAATGTTGGCGAGCTTGGCGCTGGCAATGTTTTGACGGTCGAGGTAGTTGACTTCACATGTGTCAGGTTCGAATTCTAATCGTTAGGCGAATGGTGGTGATTACTTACGGACATACATGATGACCTATGCCATGTTAGCCTCCGTAGATGGAGTGCGTTGAAAGGATGACTTACCATGATGGGCATAATGACCATATCCATCTTCAACGTGGCCTTCTTCCCAACCTTCTCATAATCCTCCTGACTTAAAGCTGCCAGACTGGCGGGCATGATGAGCGTCCCATCGTGGACGCTGAGCTTCTCCGCGTTGACATCCTCAACCTGGTCCGAGGATCTCTCTTTCTTTTCCATGTCCATGATGCCGTCTGTGTTATGCGCTTGAGTCTCGAACGTAGAGCCCTCTCGACCTTGCGTGTTGGAAAGGTGAGAAAGGAAGACGTGAAGTTCGAAAGACAAGACCTCCCAGTCAAAACTCATGCGGCAAAGGAAAAGAACGGGACCTCGACCGATCTTAATCAAATCCCAATTCCCCCTGCCCTTCTTCCACCTTGGAGAAACCCTACCTCCTGCAACGCTTCCCCCTTCTCCTCACTTCCGGACAAGCTCACCCAAACAGCCGTTCCCAGCAGGGAGAACATGGGCCTAGCACGAACGCGGGGAAGAGCCCCATGGGGTAGCCCCAAGCTATCGAGAGGGTCCTCCTCTTGACCCCCAATGATCGAGTGTCGCGTTCCCCCACGGTTCCCTTTCGACCCTCAGCGCCATCTGGGAAATGCCACGGCTCATGAACAGTCAGGATCCTGCGAGACGCATGTGGGACTTTCGTGGGGGTCAGATGTTGGGGTAATGTCGGGGATGTTGCGGTGCGCCCTCGGCACGCGGCACATTACGACTCAGATCTCCGCGGGGGAACCTCGAGTGCGTGTCGTCTTCAACCTATCATTCCAGCCTCCGGCGCTGCTTACGCTTGAAAGCATCATCATGGACATGGCCTAGAAGATTCGAGTTCCTGGTAGTTGGGAAAATCACGACCATTCCTTGCGAAGGAGGCAGCATCCTCCCTTCTCCTCGATCTTGGTGTTGACCCCCACCGCGCCGTGCCATCCACGAATCCATGAATCGCTGACCGACCCCCCAAGGCTCCGGTGTTGAGTGGTTGGCCGCTTGTGTGTGTGCCGCATCGTACGAGAATTACTTATTCGAACGGTTCAACCATTTAAGTGCCGATTATGTCCGAACGAGCTGGTGCTGCTGGTGATTGGGTGTATTGCTCAAGACATGCGCCGATAGGCTTATCAATATAAGCTGTGCCTCTCGGCAGAACGGATGCAAAAAAGCTGTTCGCTCAATGCAATTTGACTGACGTCGTTAGCCAGAATCGGCTGACTGAGAGACTCGCCCAGACGAAAATTGAATCGCATCGACTCGGGCCGAGCTATTTGGCGGCTGAAGGGAAGTTGGGTAGCCGGACCAACGTTGAGGACTAGTGGCGCGATGAAGCAGCAATGTCAACGTAGGAGCAACCCCGGAGCATTTCAGGCACACCGTCAGATATCACATATGGATGGGAGGTAGTACCACCACACCGTGGCTTTAACCCAACGTCTTTAAGTCTTCTCGCAGAAAACATGCGAGACATTATAAGCAGATATGCAGGATCGCAGGCCGCACGTTAGGTCTTCTATCCAAGGTGCAGGATCGATATTTAGAATGAAAGCAAAAGCGGAAAAAAAAACAGAGAGAGAACTGGGATGGCGACACGATATCGGCCGTGAACGTCAAAAGTGAGGTCCATCCAGGATTCGAACCTGGGCCTACGGAAGAAACTGATGTTCATCAGAATCCGACGTCCTAACCAACTAGACTAATAGACCAGTTGCAGCCGAAGCTGAGGAAGTGGGTTGAGCTCCAGGCCCGACAAGCGAGCTCAAGTCCCCTCAGTGTGGACCCGAAACATCTGCAATGCGGGTGCCTTCTAACATATCGCTGATGAATTGCTAGACTCCCAACCGCCTTGGGGTTCCGCCAAAAAGATGGGAGTGAGCATGAAAAGAATGCAACATGAGGTTGGAAGACATTGACGGCAATATCATCCAAGGGCAGGGCGATTTGGGCTGCATACGAGTTGAGGGAAACACCTGGGCATTCGTCCACTGTGAGACGGTGCAGACCGCACGCATTTCACACCGCAGATAGCATAACCTAGCACGTTTCCACAAGAGGATCATACCGCAGTCGAAGCCTCCTTGATGTGGTTTCCATCGAGGAATTTCCGGAATGTTTCGGTCCCGACATCGTTCGGCCCATGCAGCGCATCGTCCGAGCCATGACAACACAGATTCCATCGCCGCGTGGTATCCAGGGGCCTTGCAAGACTGGCGCGAGCTAGATTGCTTGCACCGGTACCAGAGTTTGGGAATTGCGTACGCTCAGATGAACCTTGACCATTGTTTCAAAACAGGTACGCGATAGATGAACGGGGTTTGTTTCGTCAGATGTCAAGATCGGACGTCGCCAAGGGGCCTGGCAGCGGCCTGTGGCAGACAAGCGACATGAGGATGTTGGCGGGAGGCGACAGGTTTTGTTGCGGATATTTCAGACGATTTTGTCTGTTGCACAGCTGCTTTCATAGAAAAAGCGAGCATTGTCGTCCCCCTTTAAGCCCCTTTTGTGCATTGAGGTTATCTTCACAGCCCGGTCCACCGGCTGTCTAGTCAGTTATGCTGACGGAGGTGATGACGACGGTGACGAAGGGGAGTCCGGGTGCTGGTCCCTTGAACAATCGGCCCAGGGGTCGGGAGACGGGGGCGGGGCTCCGGACATCGCTTCGCATCAAGTAGACAGCTGGGAAGAACCCCCGAGCTCTGTGGGCAGAGAAATTGCAGTGAGCCGTCCGCACTTTGGACCCTAGAGAGAATTCAGCTTTTACCACATGGATGCACCCACTCGGAAAGCAACGTCATTATGGGCATGTGGGGAGCCACGAGACGAGGTTGAAGCGGCACGAATTAGAGGGAAGTTTTCCCTGAAGCCACGAGCCAGCGAGGATGCGTCGGGGTTTTCTCATCGAATACCGCAGATTACAGGAGCTCGACTGTAACCCGAGCCGAGATGTAGAGCCCTTTGTGCATCCGCGAGAAACAATGCGATGGTGCGCTGCCGCATTCAAAAGCCGAGAAGGTAGCGGCTCGTTGCGCCTGCATGCATCCTGCAGGCCGCGGCAGCTGGCCGTTGGATAATGAGGTCGAGACATGTTACGAGGAAAAGCAAAAAGGCAGCACGAGCAGGTTGAATACGAAGAAGCTGAGCGTCTGCATGCAGCCTGTGGTTAGTGATTGTTGTCGTACACAAGCAACGGAGAAGTAGCGTGGAAACAACAGCAACGACCGATGCCCAAGCTGAACTGCTGAGGTGACTGAGCTGCGGTGCATGGGAAAGCCCGTGACTTTGCTGGCAGCACAGCGCACAGCAGAGCAGAGCTGCACTGCAAAGCAAGGTGGCACCACAGAGCATCCGAGTTGCGACGGCGCTGGGATGCGCCGTTGATCTTGGACCCACCGTAAAGACGTTGGAAGCCGCTGTGGTAGCTGTCTGAGTCTATCGTAACGTCTCATTCTTGTGCTCGGTGGCGTGCGACAGTCAAGAATTTTCTTCTTTCGCCCCCTCAAGCCCCTAGAACATCCGCACGGAGGGTTTTCTTTCCTTCAAGTTGAAGAGTTTGCTCGCACAAGCACTGGGCAAAGGAAGAAGCAGCTCTGGTAAGCCCATTCTGACTGAAACCTTCCTCGACTGGCGCCCCCGATTTAGCCGAATGGCGGAGGCAGTGCGGCGAGCTGAATCGCTGGTCGTGGTGTGAGAGTCAAGCCAAGCTTTAGGGACACTGCGCTGGTCGGGGGCCCATACGGGCCTCTTCGACGGCCTCGGCGGTTCAGCTTAGGACATCTCGGGCCCAACGATTTGTTGCGGTTGCCAGCGAAGATGCAGACACGACGGGACGCAGACGCAAGACTGGACCCGTGAGCGTGTGACGCTGGGTTTCACAACGTGGCAGCAAGCTATCGCTGCGACGTGGACGGAGTGGGCGAAGGGGGGCCTTCAGCGTGTGAATGCGCCGATTCCGCAGACACTGGTGAGGTCTTGGTGGCACAGAAGGGGAGCCGCGACGGCCCTTGTTGCGACAGAGGCCTGTCGAAGAGCCTGTCGGAATAGGGGCCGCGATGGCTCCAGGCCGTAGCGAACGACTCGCTCCGGGCGCGCGAAGTGGGAGCAGATGCGAGCTGGGGCCAGGTGTTGCCCTGAGGAAGTGTCAAGCCTTTTCAGGTTGAACATGGACGTCCCACTGTGAGAAGGCTTCAAGGGGTTCACTGCTGGGAGCAGTGATGATCTCCGGCCTGATCTCCTTCGGTTCAGGCTCTCCACACCAGGCTGACGGCGGTGGAGCTGTTTGTCGGGTTTCATCCGAGGATTTGCATTTGCAGCCCCCAAATGGGATGGCAGCGACCGCCGTGAGATGACGGGAGTTCGGACGGGCGAGGATGAACACGAGAATGAGAAGGGACCGAGACATATGGGATGGTTCCCGGCGAATTGGCTGTCTGCCCAGGCCGTCGATCGTCGAAGGCTAGGTATCCAGAAAGCTGCAGGCTTCGGTGTTGCTGCTGCTGCGTTGTTGGTCGCGTGGTGCGCTGCAGGAGGATGCGTGAGAGACGGGCGCTAGAAGCCAAATTGCGCTGGCGACTGGGGGGCCATTGAGAGCAAAGGATAATCGGCACTAGGGAAATGCTTCTCCGCGTGATCTGACACGGGGAATAGGAACGAAGATGATGACATTTCCCGGTCGATTTTGATTGTTTGATGGCCAGGAGTATCGGATAGGCGCACCTGCCAAAGACCTCGTGCTGGGTTCCTTCCTCGTTAGGGGCAGCACAGACCGTCGAACTACTGCTTGGGAAGGAAGAGGTCGCAGAGCGCTTTCCAGGTTGGGTCCTGCGCGATGAGAAATCCTTTTAGCAGGAGCCCATTGCAAAAATGAGAGAGAGAGAGAGCACTCTGAGGCATGACCGAGCCGGCCATCCAGGGCTTAGCGTCAGGTACCTTACAACCGTAGCTGTCCTAAGAGAAACCAATGCAGGAACAGCCTGGCAAGCGTCGAGTCTCATCTCAGGGCGGCCCTCGGAAAAGCCAATCACCAACGGCGTCGGTGCGGGACACTGAGCCATTTCGACTCGGGGAAATTGTGCAATTCGCTCTTTTTATGAACAGCCCACTCACATCCCTCTGCATTGGGAATGGAGGCATTCGCGGTTGCTGCGCGGCACGACGATTCATCTCCAATCTGGACGGACACGGCGTCGAATGCGGTGTCGAGTGACCACCCAGCAAATTATGCCATTTCTCTCTGTGAATATTGAGAGTCTTAAGACTGCCAATAAGATTGCCACCGTTAGTGACCTTAGTCCGCCCACCACAATGGCTTTCTTTTCGCCCGAGACTGGAGTCCAGACAATGGAGAACTGGACCGTTTTGTGTCTCGGCCGACATGCAGAGTGGAGAGTCAAGCCCGCCAACACTGGTCAGGATGCAAATCAGTCGGCGATTGCCCGACTGGTCTGCTCAGACCATATCCCATTCTGGAAGAAGAAAAGAAGGCACTATTATTGGATGTGCCCGTCAGCATCGTCGCCGTCGGCGGTTTGACATGATGCGCAGCCTTGGGGTCGTGGCGAGAGGAAGCGCGCAGAAAAAGGAAGACTTCTAAGAAAAGCGCTGTCACTGCCTCAGGACGGGCGAGCGAGGACCAGTCGCGACGCCCTGCCGATCCTTGGTTGCTGTCGGAATGGACGAGGCTGTTTGCAGCGCGCACAATGCCTCTTCATAATCCAATGGTGCAATGTCATAGTGCAGCCAGTAAGGCAGAGTTGCGCAAGGGTACGTGGTCCAAGTTGAGCGAACGCAACGCTGTGATTTTGCGCCTTAATTTCCCGTCATGATCCAGACCCCTGCAACTCAGGCGAGTCGTCAATACATTGGTTTTGTGGGCGTTCTCAGCTGCCATCAAGGTAGTCAATACTTTTGTTGAGATGCGCTTTGAGGTTTGATTCGTCTCTTGCAACTGCAGGCTCCCCGAAGCAGACGCGGGTACCTTGCAGTTAGTTCCCACTGCCCTGCCGGCCGAGTGCGCTCTCTCGTGCGCCATTGGCCTTTTGCAGCCGCAGCCCTGGTCCAACCAGCAACCGCAAACCTCTTTCTGTGTCACTGGGTCGTACCTACCGCCTCTTCTTGCCCACCCCGGGGAACTGGAAGCAGAGACGGAAAGAGTGAGAGAAAGATGCACAAGGTGGATGGCGCCAGGGACGAGGACAGAATCTGACTGGCCGGCGCAAGGAGGAACCCAGCAAACTGTGTGATGGTGAGGTGACCAGGTGGTGAGTTCACAGTTGACTGAGGGCAAGAGCGAGCGACCGGGACCAGGAGGGTAGGGCCGAGCACCTCCACTTTCCTTCCACGGACCACAGCTAAGGTTGTGCCTTCCTCGTCGTGGTTGTGGGCGCCTTCCATTCTGCGTCTCCTCGGCCGCTCTTGGCTCTTGCTCCAGACGTCGCCTTCCTTGTTGGCGCCTGCATCGTCTGTCGGGTCTTGTCACTCATTTTCTCTCGTCTCTTTCCAGCCTGCCCTGTCCCCTCCCCACACCCAAAACCCACGTCCCGTCCACTTCCTCACCGTTGGCCCCCCTCCTCCGCGGACTCTCTTATTCAAACCACTCCCCCCCGAGCAAAAAACCCACAGACTTCGTTGGCAAAGTCTCTACTTCACCTTCGCTCCCATCACGCACAGTCGTTGAAACAAACACTCACTCCTCCGACCAAACCTGACTACTCGCCGCGCAAGTATTCAGACTGACGCTCATTCCTGCCTATTTCTATCCGCGAATAGACTCTGTCTTCTCGCAAACACCCCAGCGGCACCTTACACGAGCCACATCGCTCAGACTCAAAACTTCAGCCAACACCACTCATCAGACCTTGGGGCCTTGAAAACAACTCTTTTGCGCCAACGCACACGCATATCATCACCTGGCCGCCGTCTCCACGATAGCAACCAGCAGGATTTACAGAAACAGAACATACTCGACAGATTTGATCAACAGCATCATTCGCATATTGGTGGAGAGACTCGGGACTCATTCGTTCACCAACGCATAACACTACCAACACCAGCTTTGACAGCATACACTACGATTCAACCAATCTCAACACCAAATACGTTCACCATGAAGGTTACCACGATCCTCGCCGCCCTCCTGCCTGCGCTGGCTCTTGCCCAGACAGACAGCACCACCACCATCACTTCCACCGCTACCCAGACCAAGACCGTCACCCTCTCGCGCGTCCACACCACTACCATGACCTACGGCACCGGCAACAGCACTGCGACTGTCAAGCCTACCGGCTCCGGAGCCTCCGTCATTGCCACCGCTACCTCTGCTGCCCCCGCTGCCACTTCTTCCAAGGCCAGCGCCGGCTCGAATGTCAACGCCGGCAGCCTTGCCTTTGCCGGTGTTGCTGGCATGATCGCCGCTGCTTTCTTGTAAGCTGCGGCTGGTGGAAAAGAAGGCGTACGGAGGAGAAGGGGACGAGCGGAGGAGAGAGATGGAGGAGGAGAGAACGGACGAGGTCGTTGACGGATTGCGATGTGGTTTTGGGGGATGAGCAACCACGCCTTACTGCCACACCGATTTCTTCGATGCGACATCTTTTCAAACATTTCTTTTGTCTCACGCGCCGGACATCGCTCCGACGACACCACATTTCTACGACCTGAACGATTGTAAAGATCGGATACCACTTGTTGACGGCATCAACGACCAATACCCTACTCCTCTTCGACCAACATGTGCGATGCTTGCATCGCCAACCTGCAGGAAAGGACGCAAAGACTTGTCATTAGGGACACTTGCCACGACAACCCTTTTTTCACTCTTTACTTCAACGGCGCGCCACATGCCCTTCAGCTGGGAGGCGCACACGGCCATGCCGACTACAATTATTAATGTTTCGATTCTTCCCCAGCAGCACAAGGGTCGCATGGAATGCGAAGTCGATCTCTACCCTTCATGCGCCGTTGGCTGCGTTTTGCGCTTGTCGCAAGTCTCGATCTCATCGATCCGTTCATCTCATGTCTGTGTATGAACAGGGGAGATGAGACGATGCTGTTTCAGAGCGCGGATCACCCGTTCTGGCAGCTTCACCCACCCGGGACCGCACGGCGCATGCAAGCGTGCTTGCTGGCTGGAAATCAATTTACGAGATCACGTCGTCTCATCGCCACTCCTCGGAGGGCCTTGAGTCGGACTGATCAGGATGGATGATTAGGGATTTTACGGAGTTTTCGTGTTGGAACACAAAAAAGTTTCACATTTCTCTTCGAGTTGTTGATACCCCTATTGTTGTATGCTCGCGCAGACATGGCTGGGGAATTCATGGTCATGGTCGCTGCTCTCGAGCACCGGCCTTACCTTGATGCGACCAGACGTGCTGTCGCGAGGGCGGAAACGATGGATTTGCTTTGATATTCGGACGGGCGGACGATTTTGACTTGACTGACGGCTTGGTTGCATGATCTTGCCTGGAGAGGAGGGTTTGGAGGACATTGGAGGAGTTACCAAGGACATGAGAGGGGAGTTTAACAGCATAGCATAGCTGAATGGACTGTCAATTGACACTCACACACACCTGCATCGCCTTACTCAGATCCCAGTCGCTTGTAAATGCCCGAGACAAGACTAACACGGTCTTTCGGTTGTCAATCCGAACGTCTTGATTGGAAAAGCTTGGTGACTTTGAATCCGTTGGGGCGGAAAGCCCCGGGACGCCGTTGAGCGCGGTTCCAGTGGCCCCCGCCTTAATCAGCATTTGCCGCTGTCAGGCGCGCTGCCACCTGTGATTGGCCGACACAGTCCTTATGCCGATTCAATCCGGGCCGTCGGGTCCCAATCCGAGCTGCAGGGCCTTTTTCCTTATCTCAGCTCTAATCGTCACTCAATTTTTGCCCCATCGCAGCTGCTTGGTAGCTCTCCCATACTTCAACCCGCCATCCACCACCACCACCACCACCACCAACCTGCCTTGGCGGAGGAAGCTCGCACAACACATCAAACACAAGATGGCCTCACCCGTAGCAGCGCCGCTGAAGCGCATCCAGGCGCCCCTCCGCAAAGCCCTCGGCGGCGGCTACCGAGCCTTCGCCACCGTCCCCGAACCCCCCTCGGCTCCGCAGCCGAAGTCGGTCGCCCGCCGCCCGACGTACTTCAAAGACCGCACCGTCGCCTCGCTCGACGACTTCATCGCCGGCAAGCAGAAGAGCGATGCGGCGGCGCTCTCGGCCGCGGAGGCGTACGAGATCCGCACGGTGGAGGTGACGGGCCCGACGGGCAAGAAGCGCACCATCACGCGGCTGCCCGAGTGGCTCAAGACGCCGATCCCGGCGGGCAACGAGAACTTCAAGGCGATCAAGAAGGACCTGCGCGGGCTGGGGCTGCACACGGTGTGCGAGGAGGCCAAGTGCCCGAACATTGGCGAGTGCTGGGGCGGCAGCAGCAAGAGCGCGGCGACGGCGACGATCATGCTGATGGGCGACACGTGCACGCGCGGGTGCCGGTTCTGCAGCGTCAAGACGAACCGCGCGCCGGCGCCGCTGGACCCGCACGAGCCAGAGAACACGGCGGAGGCGCTGGCGCGGTGGGGGCTGGGGTACGTGGTGCTGACGACGGTGGACCGCGACGATTTGCCGGATAGTGGTGCGCACCACCTCGCGGAGACGATCAGCCGGATCAAGAGCAAGAAGGCGAGCCTGCTGGTGGAGGCGCTGACGGGCGACTTCATGGGGAACTTGGACATGGTGAAGATTGTGGCGGAAAGCGGGCTGGACGTGTTTGCGCACAATGTCGAGACGGTGGAGGCGCTGACGCCGTATGTGAGGGATAGGAGGGCGACGTTCAGGCAGAGTTTGAGCGTGCTGGAGCAGGCGAAGAAGGTCAAGCCGGAGCTGATTACGAAGACGAGTATGATGATGGGGTTGGGCGAGCAGGAGCACGAGGTCATGGACGCATTGAGGGGTAAGTTTGACTCTTTCCGTGCCCATGTTTGTGAAGGGTTCGAGATTTGCTGACGGGAGGAATCACACAGAGTTGCGCAAGGCCAACGTCGACGTCGTCACTTTCGGGCAGTACATGCGTCCCACGAAGCGCCACCTCAAGGTCGAGAGGTACGTGACGCCGGACGAGTTCGATATGTGGAAGCAGAGGGCGCTGGACATGGGATTCCTGTACTGTGCCAGCGGCCCGTTGGTGCGCAGCAGTTACAAGGCCGGCGAGGCGTTCATCGAGAACGTCCTCCGCAAGAGGGCGGGCGAGAAGGCGCCCCTCGGGGCCAAGCAGCTCGGGCAGACGGTCGCGCTGGAGGAGGGCTTGAAGGCCTCTTCCTCTCTTTGAGGTCGAATTGTTTCTTGCTGATTCTCAATGCGTGTACGATCTGAAGGAGGAGGGGATACGAAGGCAAATAGTGGGGGTAGACGGGCGGCATGGTTGGGCGTTTTGGGACGGGGACGGGATACATTCATCATGGGCATCGCCATCTTCCCGGCAACTATCTATCTATCCAGGTGTCACGACCGGAACTACATAACGTGAGGCGGCGTTCAACAACGGCCACCGATACAGAGACGAAATAATAACGCTTTATTCTTTCTTATTTTGCACTTATCAATCTCAGGACGGGGTTTCCATTGCTGTGTATTTGGGCTGGGATATCGGCTTCGTCCGTCTCGGCGCCCATTTCCCCGCGTGCCAACCACGCGTCGGCCGAGACTGATGAACGGAGCAGATCGGCGGACGTTGCATTTCTCGGACGAGGTCTAGCGTACGTTGGAAAAGCCGTGAAACCCATCCTCCTTCTCCCTTTCCATGTGTGTTCGATGGTCTGGGGAATTTGGCAACAGTCGATTTTGCGTTGGAAACGAGGGACCCGACAGGCCGCCAAATGTCTCCCGATCTTGGCTTTTTCAGCTGATATTTGGAGCTGCAAGCCAGGGTTAGCGATGTTACCCCTCCATGCACCATCACGTCAGGGGTCTGCTCCGTCGGTGGGAAAGTCAATCGCCTGTCGATGGCAGCCTGACGTCCTCACCTTTTGCCAACGAACTCTGCTGATTGTCTTGCAAACTCACGGGACAAAAAGCCGTTCTTACACCGCCCTTCTTTTCTTTTTGCCGGTAAGTTTCGATAGACTTCTGACTGGCGAAACATTGGACTCACCCCAAGCCATGCTGAGTCAGGGGGAGTTAGACGCCTCATTGCTTGACAGAGTCTCTCTGCATGAACATGGGACAGGCGGAATTCCTCGCCCGTGTAAACG
Source organism: Colletotrichum endophyticum (assembly GCA_027406105.1). Lineage (NCBI taxonomy): Eukaryota > Fungi > Ascomycota > Sordariomycetes > Glomerellales > Glomerellaceae > Colletotrichum > Colletotrichum endophyticum. Next base: position 4,282,709 of record JANVYF010000007.1, on the reverse strand, counting down.
GATGTCAACCGCTCCCTTCCATGACCAAAGCCGTATGCAGTCCCCCCGCAGCGAACACGAGGAGCGAAAAAACACCTTCTCGACATCCAAAAGCAGGCTGGGGGGCATAAACGACAAGCTGCAGCCTCAATTGCCTAACTCGCCCACACCGAGAAGTGATGCGCGTCCGGGGAGGCGTCTCCTCATTTCCCCCTCATTCATCATTTCCCAGGGCGACCAAGGCCCGGCTCCAATCCCAGTCCAGCCTAGCACACCTCCAACCTTTTCGCGTCGTCGCGTGGGTGAACAATAGCCAAGTAGCAGAAAAAGGCAGCCAGCTTCTTTTTTTTGAACCTTTTGGCGTAGGTTAGACAGCCAGCCACAGACGACGAGCTCCCCTTTCGGCAGGAAATTGTGGGAAAATGGCGTCCTCGCTGGCTGACGAGCTTCGCGCCCCGTTGATTCAGGTTGGCCCGTCTTAGGCCGAGTCGGGTAACGAGGACTTGTCATCAAGGTGTCTGCTCTGGCCCTGCCCAATTCCCGACGTCTGCACGTCTGACATCGTCACCGCGCGCTTCCCGAATGCTCTCTCTGCAGCGGGCATCAAAGTGGTGTCATCTCGGAATGGAGCAGGGAGGAGAAGACCGTCCGTCCCGCACGCTCGCGAACAGAGTCAGACTAAAACAAATGAGACAGCCCTTTCTGCCGCATCCTGGCCCCCGCCCTATCCCTTCCCTCACTGGGCAATGGGAGAACAGCAGCAGCAGGGCCGTTTATCCCGCTGGCGTGGTTCTTGAACGGCGCGGACGCAGGAACCAACGGGACTAACACGCAGGGCTGGTCATCGCTGATATGCGTGCTCAGCCCGAACCCCTCCACATCAACTTAACTCTAATAAAGGATCAAGGGTTTCCCTTCCCCCCTGGCCGGGCTCGCTTGCTGTTCTTGAGTTCTGCTCACCTCGGGACCATCGGGTTGATACCACGTCAACTTTGGGTTCATCCGTACTGACGGGAGATCAAATGTGTATAATTTGCTAGGATCATCGTCGTCCATTCCTTTGTTAACGCTGCCATTTATTGATTCCTCATCGGAATCGTTCGTTCACTTTTTGACTTTCTGTCAACCCCCGCCTCTTGGGTAGAAAGGGGAATACACACTCTTTTCGTGGCATCGACCACTCACTTGACCATCAAACCACAGTCTCTCTTTTGCTCATCGTCATTCATTCCAATTGTTTCGGTTTCAACTCTGTATAATTGTTTATTGTATACCCGTCAGGATGCGCTTCACCACCGCGCTCTGGCTCGCCGCCGCGGCCGTCGCCAAGGCGACATATTGGATGGAGGATATCAAACACCAGGGTATCTCAGCCTACAACGCCGATCCAAAGTACCAGGTCTTCCGCAACGTCAAGGACTTCGGGGCCAAGGGTGACGGCGTTACTGATGATACGGCGGCGATCAACCTCGCCATCTCATCCGGAAACCGATGTGCACCGGGAACGTGCAAGGGTGAGACGACGTCACCTGCGACGGTCTACTTCCCTTCCGGGTCAGTACTACAAGTGACAAGGAAGGGGTTCATTGCTAACATACGACAGCACATATCTCATCTCTGGTTCAATCGTCGACTACTTCTACACCCAAATCATCGGCGACCCGACAGACCGACCCGTGATCAAGGCTGCTGCCAACTTCGACGTCACTAACAACTTTGGTCTCATTGACGGCAACAAGTATGGCGCCAACGGGTTGAGTTGGGGTGCCACCAACGTCTTCTTCCGTCAGGTAAGCTACGGGATCCAACTCACCGGGGACGAGCTTGTCACTTACATCGAATAGGTCCGCAACCTGATCTTCGATACCACCGCCATTCCCGCCTCCTCTGCCGCTCTCGGAATCCACTGGCCCTCATCCCAGGCCACCGCCATCACCAACTGTGTCTTCCGCCTCGCCGCCGGCGCTGACAGCAAGCACACCGGCATCTTCATTGAGGAAGGATCCGGTGGTCTCCTCAATGACTTGGACTTCTACGGTGGACAGTATGGCGCCAACTTTGGCAACCAGCAATACACCGCCCGCAACCTGTCAGCTTCCCATTCTCATCCTCACCTGACACCATATGCTAACAATCTCCCAGCCGTTTCTGGAACTCCCAGATCGCCATCAACCAGCTCTGGGACTGGGGCTGGACGTACAAGAGCATCTACGTCGAGAACTGCGGCACCGGAATCCGCATCCAGGACAACAGCACCTCCTCCGTGACCCTCATCGACTCCGAGTTTGTCAACGTCCAAACCGCGATCCGCACCCCGCGCTCCGCCTCCATCGTACCCATCGCCGCCGGCACCCTGATGATGGAGAACGTCGCCTTCTCCAATGTCGGCACCATCCTCCAAGGGCCCCAGAACAACACCATCATCTCCGGCACCAAGGGCTCCGTCGTCAGCCAGGGCTTCGCCATGGGCCACATCTACACGCCCTCCGGGCCCACGGACTACACCGGCAGCGACACGGGCTACTTCCCCGTCTACAACGCCCTCGTCGCCACCACCGCCAACGGCACAAAGTACTACGAGCGCTCCAAGCCGCACTACGAGACCCTCTCCGCGGACTGCTTCGTCTCCGCGCGCACCTTCGGCGCCAAGGGCGACGGCGTCACCGACGACACCGTCGCACTGAACAACCTCTTCAACTACGTCGCCTCCAAGAGCTCGCTCGTCGCCTTCGTCGACGCGGGAACATACTACGTCTCCGACACCGTCTTCATCCCCGCCGGCGCGCGCATCGTCGGCGAGGCGCTCGCGTCCATCATCATGGGTGGCGGGCCCAAGTTCCAGGACATCTCAAGCCCGCACCCCGTCGTCAAGGTCGCGCTGCCAGGCGACTGCGGGACGATCGAGTGGTCCGACATGATTGTATCCACGCGCGGGGCCGCGCCCGGCGCCAAGGTCGTCGAGTACAACCTCAACACGCTCGGCGAGCCGGCGGGCATGTGGGATGTGCACATCCGCGTGGGCGGGTACGCTGGTACGCAGCAGCAGCTGAAGGAGTGCCCGACCACGCCGAACGCGACTGTCACGGCGGACACGCTCGACAAGAACTGCATCGCGGCGTGGATGAGCATGCACATCACCAAGCCGGCGTCGAACCTCTTCATGGAGAATTGCTGGCTGTGGGTTGCGGATCATGATTTGGAGGACCCGACGTACACTCAGGTGACGATCTACGCGGGCAGAGGGTTGCTGATTGAGGCGACCGCCGGCAAGATCTGGCTCTCTGCTTCTGGCGTGGAGCATCACACGCTGTACCAGTACCAGCTGTACCAGACGAGGGATATCTACATGGGCATGATCCAGACCGAGACGCCGTGAGTATTTTCAACATCTCAGAGAGAACAAGTAAGCTAACGATGACCAGATACTACCAACCCAACCCGGTCGCCTCCATCCCCTTCCCTCGCGTCAAGGGCTACCACGACCCAGACTTCGTAGCCGACTGCAAGGGCAAGGACACCAGCGAGGCCCCCTGCGAGATGGCCTGGGGCCTGCGCGTCATCGGCAGCCGCAACATCGCCATCTTCGGCGCGGGGCTGTACTCCTTCTTCAACAACTACAGCACGGCGTGCTGCCAGGTCGGAGCCGGCGCGCGGTGCCAGCAGCGCATCTACGACATCCGGGACTCGCCGAACAACTGCGCCAAGACGGAGCACCTGGAGACGTACAACCTCAACATTGTTGGGACGAAGGCGATGGTCACGCGGCACGGCAAGGACGTCGCGCTGTACAAGGACAACATTGCGGGATTCACGGCGGGCATTGCGCTTTACCAGCATGCTTGAGTCTAATTCACGAAACCTCTTAGTGATAATATAATTTATTTTCTCTGTCATAGCAGGGCTTGATTGGCTTTCTGATGAACCATGTCATTGATGGCGGGCTATACGACGTATTACGCAATGATCATTCTGTACTGACTCAGTCCGCAACCAAACTAAAGACGGGCCTCCTGAAATCCAGACTTCATCTGGTAGATGTCGTTGTGGTCCTCCTTAATCAGATCAGCGCCCTTCTCCGCAACCATATATACAGAATTCTGGATACGACAATCCGGGATTACAGGGATCACGGACGCATCCACAACCCGTAGGTTCTTCATCCCATGAACCCTCAGCCGCGGATCCACGGCGCCCTGCTGGATACTTCCGGACAACCTCGCGGTGCCACACGGATGGAACGCAGTCTGGCAGCGGTCCAGGACAGCTCTCTTCATCTCCTCGTCGGAATCGAGCGGCATCTCCCACGGGTACTCATCCACGACAATGTCCTTGAACCCGTCACCTTTCTTGAGAAGGTCGTATGAGAATCGTATTCCCTCGCGCATGGCAATAATATCGAGGTCGTTGGAGAAGAAGTTGAGGTTGATGTTAGGCTGCTCCAAGGGATCTGTACTGTTCAGAGTAACCTCGCCAGGGTCGGACACGGGGCGGACGAGGTCTACAACAACACTGGTGTGTTGTCCGTGTTTGGGGATGGGATAGTGCCACTGGAATGCCGTGCCAAACATGCACACGAAGTCAAGCTCGAAGTGAGGCTGGCCTTCGGGGCAAAACAGATCCACGCCACCATTGGCTGCTTTCGCCTGGCGGTATACCGGATCTCTCTCAAGGTACTTGTCGATGCGTGGGAAACCAACCATCTCCAGGAGACCAGATCCCATTGGCCCAGAGTGGTTCTTGTTGAAAGCAGACACAGTTGCGTCATGCTTTGGGCCCTTGCGGAGGAGGTGGTCGTCCATGCCGTAACCGTCCTTGACCTGCAGGACAAAGGGGACGCCGGGGTGATCGCGTAGATTCTGACCAATATGGGGCGAGTTGACGATAGTGTCAATGCCGTGTTTGGCTAGGTGGTGCTTTGGGCCGATGCCGCTGAGCATGAGAAGCTTGGGGGTCTCGAACACGCCCTGTGACACGATGACTTCTCGCCAGGCGAAGAAACTCAGCTCGTTGCCAGAGCTGTCAATTGCGATGACGCCTTTGCAGGTGCGGTTGGCACGGTCGATGATGAGGCGTTTTGAGTGCGCGCCTGCGAGGACAGTAACGTTGGGCTTGTCCTTGAGGAAGAGGTAGCTACCAGAGCGCTGGCCGCGTCTGATTGTGTCGACGCAGTGCGTGAGGCCGTTCATCTCCCCATCGTACATGTTTTCTGACACTTTCTCGCCCATGGAGGTCCAGGCTCTAATGAGTCTCTCGCGGAAAGGCTCCATCTCAGGGAGCAGTTCGGCGTGAGAGATGGGGAGCGGGCCGCCCCCACCCAACTTCTCCATTTCAGGAGGGTAGTGGTTGTCATCGTCATAGTATGTGGCGCTCTTCCTCAGGTACGGCACGAGAGGCTCCCATGCCCACTGACTGCCTCCGAACTCAGCCCAATGATCAAAAGTGGGCTTACAACCGGGTACCCAGGTGAAGTAGTTGAGAGACGAGCTTCCGCCGAGGGCTTTGCCGCGAGTGTTTGGCTTCTCGATTCGCTCATAGTCATCTCGCTTGACGAGGGTGGTCTTGTAGGCCCAGTCGTATTTGCTGGATCGGAGGTTCATTGCCATGGCTGGAGTGGTGATCTCCTCAATATCCTCCGGGTTGCCAAGCCCGGCTTCGATCACGAGGATGCGAACATTGTGGTTTTCGGCGAGACGGCCAGCTACGACGTTGCCTGCCGTGCCTCCGCCAACAACGATGAAGTCGAATTGGTTTGTAGACTTTGAGCTCATGGCGTCGACTACCTGAGAGCTATTTGGTGGTTTAGACAGCTAGGCACACTCGCCGAGAAAAAGTCCAGCAATATGAGATTTTATATTGTATAGCCATGAACCCCGCTATCTTACCTTGCTTGAAGCTCTTCTGGTATGCCCACTGTAATTTGAATCAGGATATCGTCATGATTTCGTGTCAAGAAACCCGCAACGTCAGCCAGTAATACCTTAGTTGGAAAACAACTATTGTACAAGGATCCCGCGTGCCCCGTTCGCAACGTCAAAACGCATCATCAACTGCGTCTGAGCCGTTCAGTACCCTGGCGACAAAACTCTACGCAGATGAAGCCTCCGTGGCAGGCGGTGAAGCTCTCGCTACGAGTCACATTCATCAAAGTTTTGGGCGTCATAAGGCTATCAATCTACTCATTTTATTTGTCGGTTAGATAGCGAGCGGTTCGGCACTACTTCGTGGTTGGTGTCTTTGGTTATAACTCAGCCGAAAGCTTGCTAGTATTGATACTCCGTAGGGCAGAAAATCTGCTCCCATTCGTCTCTCTAGTCCATCTTATCAGATCCGACGAGGCGCTCACAAGCCTAGCTGTGATCAAAAAGAGAAAAGTTAAAGAGGGGAAAAAAGGGTGAGCTCAGACCAGACGCTTCGCACGTGTAAGATCGTCAGGTGTATTTTAGTACTACTGCTGATTCCTTGGGCACCGTTGCAACTGGCGGTTGCTCGGAAGCAAGAGCCTCCAAATACGTGATCTTTTGATGATCTCTCTTTCATCCGTAAGCTGGATGTGACGACGATGTGACGCATGGAAATGAGTATCGGGAACTCGGTGGTGATTATGACAGACCGGTCTAGCTGCTCTTGGCAAGGGATTGAAGCTTTGCCTGGTCCGCCCGCATGCCGGCATGTGCATCCCGAGCTGTTCTCAAAATGATCCACTGCGGCCCTGTAACTGGATACCGCGGTAGACATGCGTCAGTGCCAAATGCTCTGATTCGAATTGCTATCCTGGGTCTGTGGGGCGTCGCGACCGAGGTCGGTCCAAGAACGGCACCTAGAACCCTCTTCCTGTTCATTCTCACGACCGTGGTATTTGCCATCAATTCTTCTCTAACTGTATCTGCCACCAATTTTCCCCTTTGGACGCTGTATGCATGGTGATGCGAACGCGGCGATCGTTCAAGCGCACAATTAACGCCGGAATATTCCAGTTCCATTTCGGTGCCCAAGATATCAACAGACTTTGCATACGCCCACTCCAATCATTTACATCATTTGGAGCACAGGGTGCTGTATCTTCATTGCAAAGCGCACAGTTGTCACAATTAAGGGGCTATCCCGTCGGATCCAGCATAGCTACAACTTTCCCAAAAAATTGCCTCTTCTTGATGATTATGGTAACCATGATTCGTGCTGCTGTCTAAATCAAGCTTGTCGCTTGCGCCCGCTAACGCCGGGGTAGCATCGACCGATAGCCTAGCTGGGCTGGCACAGTGGATGAAGCTCGCGGGGAAGTCGCACGCGGGGCATCCGTAGATCTGACGAACACATGCGCACGGCTTAGGCACGAGTAATTGTTTGGGGGTGGCTGAGGGACGTCAAGCGCCCAGTTTTTGGCTAAAAAAAGCCAAGAAAAGGGGCTTCCCGAGCCTCTCGGAAGATGCCTCCTGGACCTCACAACTGAACAAGTAAATGCGAAGGCAATGCGCATGAATAAACGTGATCGTCTTGGTTATCTAATAGAGTGCCATCAATTGACGTGACTTTTATCTGCTCGCATCACTTATACAGCCAGTGAGATTGAGATGGTCAATACGAGTTCCTATTGCAGATCCCCTGCACTGACATGACCGGAACCTGCTATTCTTACCACTTCTGACCTAGGTGTATGGGATCATGGGCCCGAGTTGCTTCCATTCCATTGGTGCGCTACAATCCACTCTTTAGTTGTCGCGCACCCGCGCGGGTTCCGGAGAGTCAGGAACAACAGCGAGATCTTGAAATTCAAGAATGATAAAGAGTACATATTCCTCCATGACATGACCATACAGGACACCGTTGGTCTATCGTGTTAAGGATTCTTCGCTTGCGCGCTCTCATCATGGTCTTCTCAACTTTCATCGCCCTCGCCCTCTTGGGCGCCCCGCTGGCAGCGAGTCAATCATTCCAGTCAACGCCTGTAATGGGATGGAACTCCTACAACCAAGTCTCTTGCAGCCCAAACCACGACAAGATCGAGGCCGCGATCAACTCTTTGGCAAGCCGAGGTTTCGTCGACGCAGGCTACAAGTTCTTCCAAATCGACTGTGGCTGGGCTTCCAGAGACGGACAGCGCAATGACACTTCTGGCGCCTTGAAGATCAACTTGGACGCGTTCCCGCAGGGTCTTCAGCCGCTGAGCGACCTCGCGCGGTCGAAAGGCATGAAGTGGACAATGTACTCTGATGCTGGAGAGAAAATGTGTGATCCGGAAGTTCCCAGTCCCGTCGCCGGCTCTCTCGGTCACGAGGCCGTTGATGCGGACTTCTTCAAGAGTCTAGGCACTGAATATGTCAAGTGTGAGTAATATGAATTGGAGTCCTCATGAGAATATCCCGCTGACTTGTTCATTAGACGACAACTGCTATGCTTCTGGATCTAGTGCGGACGACAACGCGCCAAAGTCCGCCAGAGACGACTTCGTGACTCGTTTCACAACCATGTGGAAGGAGCTTCAACGAGTCGGCATCCCCGGTATGCTTATCTGCCAATGGGGGGTTCCATTCTCGTCTTCAAGTGGTCTCCAAGGACCTGCACAGTGGACCAAGGGCCTTTCCACATCATTCCGACTGTCTGATGACATCGCCACCGGCTGGGGCAACGTCTACCGCATCTACAACCAGGCAATTCACATCGCAAAGTCGGGTATCATTGGGCCAGGCCACATTGCCGATGCTGATCTGCTGGAAGTCGGCAACACTGGCATGACTTTCGACGAACAAGCCACGCATTTTGCCTCATGGGCAATGCTCAAGTCTGCCCTCATGATCTCCACCGATCTCGCCGCGTTGTCAGACGAAACCGTCGCCCTCTTGCAGAACAAGGACCTGATTGCCATCAACCAAGATCCGGCAGTCAAGCCGATCCAGCTTGTTCAACGCTGGACTGGAGACCGGGACCTCTGGGCTGGAGACCTCGACAACGGCGACGTCGCCGTCCTCGTTGTGGACCTCACCAACACTGCCCGTACTCTGGACGTGCAGCTTTCGCAACTTAACATTACATCTGCCACGATCAAGGATCTTTGGGACTCAAAGACGGTTGATGGCGCCACCAGCTTCTCCAAGCAGGTTAACGCCCACGGATCTCTCGCGTTGCGTCTTTCCAACGTAAAGCGTGCCTCGGCTCCTGCGGCTAGCTACACCTACGTGTCCGCTGCAACCGGCTCTTTGTCTTCCGGCGCGAACACCCAGTCTTGCTCTGGTTGCGCAACCTCCAACAAGGTCGGTAACTTGGGTGGATCTTCTGGAGGCCGCGTCGTTCTTTCGAACATCCGGACTTCACAGGCGAAGCAGAACGTGCTGTTCGACTTCATCAACGGTGACATCGGGTACCTCGGTGGGGGTAACAATGAGCGTACCGCGTCAGTGACCATCAACAATGGTGCTGCGGTGACGGTCAGCTTCCCTCTGAGTGGGTACAACTGGGACACCGATGTCTTCAAGGGCTACGCAGTTGAGTTGTCGGGATTCGATGTCAATGGCCCGAACACTATCAGCATATCTGGAGTTGATGGTGGATTTGCACCGGATTTGGACAGGGTCGGAGTGGTAGCGTGACGTTCGTGATTTGAAGCATGAAATTTTGTTGGCAGAGTCGCTTCTGCTCTTGTCGAATAATGAATTTAAACGAGTTGTTGAAATCTAAATCTTATGTCAGAATCAAGCGAAAATGAAAAGTGATGAAAATACTGAATCATATCTCATAAGTCAAGTTTTTGGTTCTAGATATTGATTAGGGCTATGTCTTGTTCCAAGAGGATAGGGCAAAATCTATTGAGACTAGTCACCAATTAACAAGTCCAAGTCTTTCTTTCCTCTAAGTTTTCTTCTTCGCAGTTTGTAACAAGTTCAAGTATTGAAATACAACAGGACTAATGCTTCAAGCCAAGGTTTCGGGTCTGATCTATACTAAAAAAACTGTTTCCCAACTCGAGCCTTTGAGAAACAAGTGTTTGTGCGGAATTCCCTTCCCAGTCTGACGTTGTGTGACACGATCGTGCTCATCCATGTGAATGTCCCAATTTCAACCTATGCTCCTGGTTCCGAGCCGTCTTCTGTTGCCGCTCTCCAACAATCCGCTGTCCGCAGTATAAGACAAACTTACGATCACCGCTCTCTCGTATCTTTCATTCTCAATCTGACGAAGAACAATAATGCTATACACACTCGTTCCTAGGAATGAACTACCGTCATTTGGTAAGACCAAACCTCGCATGTGGTACTTAGGGTCAAAATCTTCATCGAAAGACACTGGAATACCAACAAAAACACCAGGTTCGAGAAGAAACGTTGCAACTACCACTGGCTCTTGATCTTCCCAGTGTGATGGAGCTTTCCAGGCATTGCCGTTGGAGCCAGGATGTGTATGAACTTCGCGAAGACGTAGTGAAATGATGAGAGATTCGATGATCAGTTCCCTTGGATCCAAATGTCGAGAAGTTTCCAAGTCGCGGTCTCGCATAAATCGATGCAAATCGATTCTTCCGTCGCCATGCGGAAGACGTATTTGAAGCTTTCGATTCAAGGCGGGATTCACGAAATCATCTGCTTTGCCGTGAATGTTCTCTTCTGCGGCCCAAGGTAGAACTTTCAACTGGTCGCCTAGATCTGTGAAGCGAAACGACCCTGCCCAGCCTAACCACGACCAACTTGGAAAGTCTTTTCTTCGACTACCACTCCTTTCTCTCTGCCATAAAACATCAAATGAGACATGTTGTCCAAGATGAAGTTTGAGTGGTATTCCCCACAGATGGGAAATTCGCTGGCTACTCCAGTGGAAGCTGATAGACTCATGGTATCTAAGAATGCCGAGCAGTGCATTTAAGCTGTCGCTTTCGTGAGATAGCTCTCGACTGCTGTACTCTTCGATTTCTTCTTGAAGACGAGCTTTCCAGTTCAGTCTGCCCCTCGCTGTGGGCATCATCCAGTAAAAGGAATTTCTAATGCGAGTGGCACGGCTTTCCTCAGATCTAGCACGTCTATGGCTGAGATCCATCACCTTGTAGGGATCTGCCTCACTTCCAGTTTGGGTTTCTTTGACCAGCTCATGGTTGCAAAGAAGAAGAACTTCTTTTTCCGTGAAGATGAGCCGCCTCTTGGAGAGGTAGCCTTCTTGAAACGTCCAGCCTCGAGTAGCCCATCTTCCCATCTTGACAGTTTCCTGTCCAACGCTGGATAGCTCAACGAGATTGATATCACCGAGCTTCAATCTTTCTTGCCGGCGGGGCGGACCGCTCATACCAGGTAAACCGTCTTGAGAGCTGTTTGCGGATGCTGCGATTATAGTAGCAAAGGCATTTCCATAGACGCGGTCCATCTGCTGTATCATTGATATCCTGTGAGAGGAGCTTTGATCGATGCACTAAAGCGTTTTGGCTGTCAGTCACTGTGAAAGACACTCCTGCTTGACCGTAACTCACATATCGATCAACCCACAGGTATTGACAGCCGAGGGCTTTAGTGACGGACATGGCGTCTTGAACGACTGGTGGAAAATCTTCCTCCGGATTTTGAGAATAAGCATTCCCCCACACATAGGACAAGGCAATGTATTGATAGCTTGGGATGCCACAGCATACCTTGTTGGTACGAACGTCGATGAGGCGGAGACCTACAGGGGCTGTAGACGTGGAGCGGCACTCCTCATGATCATTGTAGCACATCTCCATTTTGCTTTTGAAGAAGTCAAAGCAGATTTGAGAAGGATGGAGCATGCGGATCTGTAACATCTCACTATCTGTATGTTTGTGGGCCAACAGGAAACGAACATAGTCGTGATCTTCCTGCAGTAGCGATCTGTCCGACGCAGATGACCGGACAGCCAGCCTAAGATAGCTGGACTTCGCGTTGTCAGAAGTCCCCCCCTGATCACAGAGATCTGCTTCCAGTATAAATGCTCGTGGAACAATGTTGCGGTATTGAGATTTGCTTTGAGATCTGTTGTTTGTGGTGGGGTTCGATAGATAAGCAACAAAGCGGCAGACGCCACAGGAAGACTTCAGGAGTTGGGAACGAACGGGATTGCGAAATATGCGAATAATCTTTCTAGTTCTCACGCCAGTTCCATGCAGAAGATCTTTTTCAATGCCCTGAATATCATTCCACACATTGACTGTGGGCCAGTTTACTGCGTTGCAGTCTCGGCATAGAGTGTCGAGGCCAGCAGCGCCCGGATTCTGATCTTCCACTTGGCTTTCACTGGATACCTGCATTTGTAGGAGCGCCTCTTCGTTGGATGGCGACAAACTGAAATGGAAGATCACAAAGTCTGGGGTCAAGATGGTTGATCTCCGATTGCAGATTCCTGACGCTTTAACCCGATAATGAGAGGTGGGAAAATGGGGAGGAGGTAATGCCTATTTGAGGAGTCTCAGGTTGAAGCAGGGATAATATGTCTCACAGGAAAGTGAGACTTTTCAATTTTACCTCTTGGCAAACACACTGAACGAGGGACCAAGGGGCGATTTGATGGTCCTATGGGGTATTGTTTGCGGCAGACCACGTCAGGCCGCCACGTTGCATTGCTCTCTCCATGCATGCACAGTTGTCAGACAACCCATGTTGGCTGGAGATTGGGGACGTTTGTAGAGCACAAAACGACAAGTGCAACGTTAAATTTGGTTGGTTCGCGTAGCCCGTGGGCGATGCTCTAACCAGTTTGAGCATACAAAAAGAAAACAATAAAAGAAAAAGAAGGTATCCTCTGGGTTGACTGTACAATAAGGCAGTAATCGCATAACAGTGTATAGGATAGTCCATAGCATCAGAAATACCGTTTGCCTCTTAATGAAATGCTTATCTAGTGCGTTTGAAGATTACAACGTAAATAGGCCAAAGTAAGTGATGAAGAAAGAGTGGAAAATAAATAAAGAAAACGCAAAGAATTAGAAGTGGGATGAAACCACAACTCTACGCACCAGCAGCTAGATTTTATCCTAAGTTCTCACTAGCGGACCGCACAGCGTCATACTCCCAGGCCACTTGCCCTGTTATCGGGCTAGATTGATGCCGACGAGGGCGATGCTAGAAGCTACGATCCAGGATTCCGCTGCTGCCGTTGAGGTCCTGCTTACTAGCTAAGATGAGTTGCGCCTTCTACAAGGAAATGGTCCAAATTAGCGATGGGAAAAGCCCCAGAATACCTTACTGAATGTCAGACCTGTGCCCGATATGGCCTTCATCATAATCGTCCCTCGAGACGAACAAATGACGATACTCACCATTGGCTAGATAATCGAATAACAGCGAATAACAGACAGCTTGACCCTAGTAAATCTTCCGAGTGTCGCCGTAAGAACACGAGTACGAAGCTTCAACGCATTGCTCCTAATTGAACCAAATGATAACTTTTGATTTGGGTATCATATGCCCGCCACAATGCAGTCTAATATAGTGACGTACATGCCAGAAGACTACTGGTTGAACCAGAGTCTCCTCAGTTCTGTAAGCCCGATGAACAACGCTTCATCCGTCCTGATCTGCCGGCTGTTCTGTCCTGGAAGGACGTTGATCCAGTGGTCGAAGAGCTCCTTCGTCTTTCCTCCAGAAACATCAACCATGTCGAGTTCCTTGTCATTCACCGCCGCATACTCGATTCCTCTGGGGCCTCCAAAGACAATCAACAGGTGCTTGAAGTCTAACGGCGTCGAGGGGAATGATTGGCCGACGGAACGCCCACGCTCGGACGTGCCAATGCTAATATCGTAACCATCCTCGTACTTGCACTCTGTCCATAACGCTGACAGAGAGGCCGCCCTTCGGACACTGTATCCCCAGTAGTATCCCCCCTCTTCCCTAGGCGCTGCCGGATCGCACGCCTCGGCCTTCTCAGTGTCGTAATCCGAAAATTGGACCGTGACGCGGGTATTGGGCGGGACCTCGTCCTCGATGATGACGGGCGTCTTCAGACCAAGATCAAGCTCGGTGCCCTTCGGGGTTCCCTTCTTGGCGACACCCTCACGGTAGGGCATCCAATCGGCCGGGTTCGGGTGGTGCGGCATGTCGAGGGAGGGGAGCTGGCCGGCGAGGCGCAGGTTCGGGTGGAGAGGAAAGAGCATCTTGCGCATGAAGGGAGGGACTTCGAGGTAGCCGAGGAGGTGCTCGAGGAAGTGGCCGGGATCAATGTCGCCGGTGTAAGCCTTCCTGTCGACGGTCTTGGGGCGGGTCTCAATGGGGCTGTCGTCGAAGATCACGACTTCGTCGATGCCGAAGACTCCAAGGGCACGGGCGATGCGGCCGGCGACGGCAGTACGGCGCTCAGCGTTGACGGCACTTTCAGACGCAGGTTAGCTTCGCATCGCAGCGTGTAGACCGGACAGCACATACTCTGCGATTATACTGGTAGGGATCGCAACCGAGACGGTCCACGTACGGCCTCCGGGGTAGGCGTAGAACTTGGCCGACGGCTGGGTGGTGTCGACATATTCGTCTTCGCCGGTTTTTCTACGCTGTTACTGGTCAGTTGGGTTCCTGGGGAAGATCAGGCTGCAGCTATCCCACCTTTGTTCTCTGATCGTAAGACATTACGGCGATTTGCAGAGAGCTGTTGATGGTGGTTTGCAAGTCGATGCAACTTTTAGCGGTTCCCAAAAACTTTCTGAGCTGGTCCCGCAGTGGGCGGTATCAATTCCGGGGTACGCCAGACCCCTGCCCGGCAGAATGACGGATCGCCAACTGACCGCTTTCTCTTCTTGGCAGCCGCCACCTTTCCGCTAGGACCAGGTCGCGACAGCTTCCGTCAGCTACACAACGGTCCAGCTGTTCCTTTCAACTTCAAGCCGGCTACGTTGACTTCAGTTTCCAATATCGCACCTCGAAATCATGAGTCTCATCAGTATCCAGTCCGCCGGCGAGTGGCAGGGCATTCTCAGCGGCACCAATGTCGTGATTGCCGACTGTAAGTGCCTACAATCGCTCCCCCGCGCTTTCGGTCCCGCTGACAAACCATTGTGACAGTCTACGCCGACTGGTGCGGTCCTTGCAAGATGATTGCGCCGCACTTTGAGCGCCTCGCGAAGGAATATTCGAAGCCGAAGAAGGTTGCGTTTTGCAAGATCAACGTCGATCAACAATCAGGCATCGCCCGTACGCACGGCGTCAGCGCCATGCCCACGTTCATCATCTTCCACGGCGGCCAAGCAGTTGAGACGATCAAGGGCGCGAACCCTCCCGCCCTGACGCAAGCGATCCAGAATGCCCTCAAGCTTCCCGACAAGAGCGGCCGCAGCGGCGCCTCCTTCAGCACCCCCGGACGAACCCTCGGCGGTGACAAGGCTGCTCGCGCGAGCCTGCAGCGTCCTATCCAGTGGCAGCTCAGCGGCCTGTTCAGCGGACTTGTCACCTTTATCGGGCTGTACCTCGTGTCTTTGTTTGCAGTGAGTTGGGCCCAGGGAGGCGCCGGCGATGGGGATAAGAATCGCTTGCTGACGGACTGGTAGATTGATCCACAGAAGGCGGCCGAGATGTCGCAATTTAACCGCGTCAACCCACCCCCACCGCCAATGAAGTCGAGCAGAGGCGCCGCGCCTGGTGCGCGACAGCAACCTAGGGCGTCGGCAATCAAGACCCTGGCGGACCTCGGCGGCGACGAGTAATATGTTCATCTACGTTTTGGCGTTTGGCGTTGACGGGTATGCACAACCAGAGAAGCGGCTCTTCCGAGCCCCAAGTAGCAGCATAATACCATGATTCGATATGATCTTAACGTACAGGAAACATGAAATTATCCCTCAAGAATGATCTTTAATTGAAATTCCGCTGTTTTCCCCCTTGGGCATGCCAAAGATTACCTTCAATGTCGCGGAACTTGTGTAACCTTCGCCAAGGAGCTAGGATGGACGCCTCGCAAGTGCGCCCCATGCGGCGGTGGAAGAATGCTCTCGAATTTCTTCTTCTGTGTGCAATATGCTGCTGACAGCTGATATCCCCAAGACATGTTGCATGCGGTCAAGGGCCTGTTTTGTTGATACGTACGAGGCTCTGCCCAGCCACATCTGAACTCGGCCAGTCTTTACCTCTTCACGCTCGTTTCCAATAGACCAACTGTAGGCAAGATCCCAACTTCGTTCCAAATGTCCGTCAAAGGCCGGCCTGTTGCTAACTATCTCCTACCCAGTCCATCGATCGCCCAAGCGAAACCCTCCAGGCCAACTACTCTCGTTTTAATTTTGGTCCAAAACTAGCCAACGACATCTGATTAGAGATTCCGATATCGAGAGCAAGCGTCAGACGGCGTCGCGATTAAATCAGGTCGACATCCTATACTCATCACACGATACGGGTTGGAAGAGGCAATCGATGCGTCTTATCAACGTGCAAACCGGACGACTGGAGGAGTTCTTCCATGAGCCACCCCCATACGCGGTTCTTTCACACACTTGGGGGAGTGATGAGGAAGAGATTTCGTTCCGCGATATCCAAGAAGGTAACGAGGTGTTCAAGACTGGCATAGGGCGAGATAAGTTCGATGGCTTCTGCGAACAGGCTTTGGCGGATGAGCTCGACTACGCTTGGATGGATACGTGCTGCATCGACAAGACCAACTCAACGGAATTGAGCGAGGCCATCAACTCGATGTTCACATGGTACCAGAAGGCCGATGTATGCTACGCATTCCTTGCCGACGTGTCCTCCATAGACGATCCTTCGAATGCTGAGTCCCAGTTTCGCCGAAGCCGTTGGTTCGAGAGAGGTTGGACACTGCAGGAGCTCCTTGCCCCTAGTCGCGTTCGATTTTACAACAGAGACTGGTCGTTACTAGGTACAAAACGCCAGTTGTCGACGGTCGTCGCTCAGACAACGGGTATCCCTCGACCGTTCCTTCTCGGCACTGCTGATCTTCGCGAGGCCAGCGTTGCCCAACGCATGTCTTGGGCTGCAAACAGGGTGACTAAGAGGAAAGAGGATATTGCGTATTGCCTGCTTGGGATATTTGGGGTCAATCTACCCATGATCTATGGCGAGGGTGATCAGGCCTTTGCGCGGCTTCAGGAAGAAATAATGCGCCGGAATACTGATGATTCTATCCTCGCGTGGAATCTGAACAGCACAGAATCTACATATGATGACACGGCCACAGTTGGGGGATTATCTGGCGGTATCCTGGCAGCCAGCCCATTCGACTTTGCGACTAGCGGCGATATCGTTTGCCGAGAACACCGAGGGACGTCCATTGACCCTCTATACGTCTTCGGCGGTCACCTTCGAATTCGCCTACGTCTCTACAAGACGGCGGAAAACCAGACCTTCGGCCTCCTGGACTGTCACGCCAAGGACAATGTTCAATCTGTTGTTGGCATTCCCCTCCTCAGGATCCAGTCCGATGGGTCTTATGATGAGTATGTGAGGCCTGAAGGACAGCAGGGGAGACTGCTAGACGTCATGCGTACGGAAGCCCCGCCTCAGCTTGTCCACATATGCAGAAATGGACAAAATCAGACTGAAACCAGTACCAGTCGTCGATACGGCTTCTATGTGGAGGAGTCTGTCCACGAGACCGGGCTGGAATTGTTTGATGTAGAGCCGAGGGACCGCTGGGAGAAGGACAATGCGACCATAAACACAACCGTCGACTTTGGTCTGGATCAAGTCCAGAGAAGTTGGATCAGATTTCGGTATAAGAAAGGAACCTGTGGCGATTACGTGGTCATGTTGGAGCTTGAAGTCAACCAATCACGAGTTCATGCTTGCTGCCATGTCATGACGGCATCCAGAGACACCAGCCTGCAGATCATCGCCTCCAAGATATTTGAAACGAATCCGCACACTTTCGGCAAGCAGAGTGCAAGCAACGGTGTCTCCAACCTGCGGGTGTCGCTCGACGAGGAGCGCGTCGGGGCCTGTCAAATGTTCGTCGTCAGGCTCGCGTCCATGAGCAAGCCCCCGCGAGTCAACGTCAATGTCAGTCTCGAGCTTGCTCAACTCGAAAGACAGGTCTATCTGAGCGATTTGCTTTACGAGGATCGCGCGATTGGCCCGGAAAGAGCCAACTTGAGCCGCCTGGCATGGGAAAAAGCGGCCATTGTAGAAAAGCATAAGACAAAGATTGCGGCGATTCAGACGAAGCTGGACCGATTACAGCTGGAGAAGAAGACGCTCAACGCAGGTCTCTCGGCGTTGGTAAGAGACATTGATCAGCTGCACGTCAAAGACCAAACGCTCAAGGAACGACGAAGCGCCTTGTCTGAAGCTGTGACCCATGCACAAGATGTATTGAGTCGACTAGATAAGGAAAGCATAAGCCAGTGGTATGGTCTTATGGTCGGCTCTTTGGTCAAGAGTACACTTCCTGTTGAAAGCAGGATTGTAAGCTCAGTTGCAAACGAAAGTAAAAGGCTACTGCTGCAAGCAGTCCTCGAAGGCCACGAAGCTACAGTTCAGTTTCTTCTCGACAGAGGATCAAAGGTGGAGTTAACAGATGATGAAGGGCGTAGCTTGTTGCGCATTGCCACATCTAGAGGTCACGAAGGACTCATGAAGATGTTGGTTGAGAGGGGGGCTGATACCGAATCAGTTAATCAACATGGCATCACGCCACTCCTCGAGGCAACTTTTCAAGGCAACGCATCTGCTGTGGGGCTTCTTCTCGATGTCAAGGCTCAAATCAATGCCAAGGATAAGAATGGCCAGTCACCGCTTAGTATAGCAGCTCTCAAAGGCCATTTCGACGTCGCGCGACTGCTCCTCGATAGAAGATCGGATATCAAGTCGAAGGACAAGGACGGTCGTGATCCTTTACACGTCGCAGTCGCCAACGGGCACAATGATCTGGTCGATCTCCTCCTTCTCAGAGGCGCCGATATTGAAACAGCTACCGAGAGTGGACAAACGCCGCTATCATTATCCTCAATGCTGGGAAAGGAAGCGATGACACGGCATCTCCTGGGAAATGGGGCTTCTGTTCATGCACGAGATGCAAACGGGTGGACGCCATTGTTTCACGCCACCTTGAAGGGTCATGACGAGATCATGAAACTCCTCATTCAAAATGGTGCGGACATCAACGCGAAGGACACGAAGGAGCAATCTCTGCTCCATGTGGCAATTGAGAACGGTCAAAAGTCCGCTGAAACGATTCTGGTCGAAAGAGGTGCCACTGCAGAGAAAACGGGCGGGAAGGGCAAGTCATTGCAGATGTTTAAGGAAAATCATAGGTCATTTACGTCAATATTTCGAGGTAACAGGGGATCAACAGACAGCCTCATTTCAGAGAAGCAGCGGGTTTTGTACTCGTGAGTTTGGTAAGGTGCAAACGCGGATACTTTATAGAGTCAGAAACGCGGTCTAAGTAGGGTATCATCAAAGTAACAAAGCTAATATCATAATTTCCTTCGACTATTGGTGCGCATCTTCGTTGAGGCTTACACGATTTGTCTATGTACGGCATCTTGCGTAGTAAACATAGATTTCGAATAAGTCTGTTGAAATTCCAACGAGCTACACAATGCCGGAACATTGTTCCCAAAAAGAGGATGAAAATGGTTTTCATAGGCAACTACATTGTCGGCTATCACACATGGAGGATTTCTGATCATACAAGGGCGTAAAGTCGAAAATACAGGCCTAGGAGGAAGGAGAAGGCAGCAGCAGTGGAGCGACTAGCCAGATCAGCATGTAGCTGCATATATGCGGAGCGCAGCGGCTCTGCGAGCCCAATGAATCGAACACTGCCTCGCTTCTGCACATTATCAGGCGCCGAACTTCCGAGCTTACCCCTCCCGTGCTAGTGATCTTATGAATGCTTATCTGAGGCTCTTCGCGATGTCTAGTAGTCATTCGTCCAACGTGATCCCGCCTTCAAGGTTCACCAGCACGCACTGAGTCTAGAGCCTTGACAACGGCGGAATAATCGATCAAAAACAGAATTACCAAGCAAGGATCATTGAACTCTGGAATTTCCATCTCCAACAGCTCCATATCTCGCTGCAGTCCAGCATCAAACTCTCAATGCACGTTGCACAAGGCCTGCTTATGAATGCACGACTTCGTTGAGTATGCGACTCATCAACGTCAACACGGGAGCATTGGAGGAGTTTCACAGAGACCCTCCTCCCTACGCCATCTTATCACACACATGGGGCCCAGATGAGGAAGAACTCCTCTACGATGACATCAAGAGTCAAGTCACAAAACCTGGCGTAGGGAAAGTGAAACTTGACAGGTGCTGCGAACAAGCAAAAGAGGATAGCCTTAACTACGTTTGGATCGACACTTGCTGCATCAACCGGGCGAATGCAACTGAATTAGGGGAAGCTATCAACTCCATGTACCGTTGGTACCAATCATCGCATACTTGCTACGCATACCTCGTCGATGTAGACGAGGGAGACAGGAACTTTCACGATAATTTCCGCGCGAGCCGTTGGTTCTGCAGAGGGTGGACTTTACAGGAACTCTTAGCTCCGAAGGATGTGGTATTCTACGATAAAAGCTGGCGGCATCTGGGATCGAAGCACCAACTTGCAGGTATCGTAGAGGATATCACAGGAATTCCGCGTCCATTTCTTTTGGGACTTGCCGGACTACAATCGGCCAGTGTTGCGCAGCGGATGTCTTGGGCTGCGAAAAGAACTACCACGAAGGAGGAAGACCTTGCATACTGCCTTTTGGGCATTTTCAACGTCATGATACCCATGATTTATGGCGAGGGCAACCAGGCCTTCACTCGACTCCAAGAGCAGATCATGAAGAAGACACCGGATGATTCAATCCTGGCCTGGGGGCTTTCTACAGACTCTTCTCGCGGGGAGGCACGGACTGGAGACGTCAATAAGTTTGGAGGAGTTCTAGCGGCCACTCCTGCAGCTTTTCTCGGCAGCGAAACCATCGTGTTCGGCGGTAACCTAGACGCGACTGGTATTCTAGGTGGTTTTCTTCACGCCAAACTTGGCCTCTATACCAATAAGGATGGGCAAATATTTGGTTTATTGAACTGTCGGCCGAGAGACAGCACCAAGAAGATTGTGGGAATCCCACTATGTCGCGTTCATCCCGGAGAAGATTCCGACGAATATATCAGGCCGCAGGGTGGTAGAGCCGCTCTGCTATCAACATCGAGCACCAAGACCTCCAGCACGAATCCGAAGTCTATGCGTATTCTAGAATCCCTTCTATTTGACGACGAGGTAGCCTTCGACCGAAGGCATGGATTTTGCATCGAAACACCCTCCAAGGGAGAGCTTGTGTTGGTCGATGTGCACCCGCAGGAGAGATGGGAGAAGAAAAGTTCTTTCATTCTTACAGGAGCGGATTTCTCACGAGATTCAGTGCAGCGAACATGGTTGAAGTTCCGTCATGCGGCGTCTTTTTCAGAAGATTTTGTCATAGCGCTCGAACTTGAGATCAAAAGCTGCCAACCAAAAGCTCGGTGCCACGTAATGACTGTGTCGAGAACTGCAATCCTGGACGACATCACAGGAGAGGCGAGCATTAGGGATTATGTCTTCGGAAACACAAGCGCTCATACCCAATTCTTCAATCTCGAGGCAAAACTCACACAAGAACAACTTGGGGCTCAGCCTGTGTTCATGGTCAGATTGTACTCAGTGGACTCCCCTTCAGGCGTTAGTGTTGACGCAAGTCTTGAGCTCTCACTCATCGACCGCGGCAAACAGCTCAAAAGAGTACTGAAAGAGGACAAACGTATGCGTCCCAAGCTTCTAGAACTTCCAAAGTCCATCCGGAAAAAGACAGCCGCGGTAGACGAAACAACAGCAAAGCTCAAAGCAGTGCAAGAGGAACTGGACCGATTGCAACAGAAGAAGGACGAATTGTCGGCCCTACTGGAATCAACCAATCAAGAACTGGCTTCTCTCGTTGACGCGAACCGAACACTGGCAGAAAGGGAGACGGAAATATTCGATTTCGTATCATCAGCTGGAACGCTGCCTCCACATTGCGGGCAGGAGAGGGCGTCGCAATGGCTTGAAAGCATCATCGACCATCTTTCAGCCAGCGCACCAAACAAAGATGCCACAATCAACGACATGCCTGACAGGTTTCAACGCACATTTATGCAAAATGTCGCAAATGGAAATTTGGCAGCACTGAGGTTTCTTGCAGGAAATCACATCAACATTCGTTGTGAAACGACTAAAGGGATGGGAACGTTGTCGATGGCAATCCTCCGCGGGCACCTTGCTGCAGTATCTTGGCTTCTTGACCAGGGGATCAATATTAATTCGGAAGATGGCGAGGGAGTCACGCCACTCCTCAGAGCAATTTCTCATCGAGACCAAGAAGCTGTTACATTACTGCTTGATCGCGGCGCATCCATTAACGCTAAAAGCTCCGGGAGAAACCAACGCACACCGTTGGCTATTGCTGTCAGGAGAAACGACGAGCATATTTGCCAACTTCTCATCGAAAGAGGAGCCGATGTGGATATTGCTGACGAGTTTGGACTCACGCCGCTGGCTCTGGCAGCTCGCGAAGGCTATTCAGCAATTCTTCAAATTCTGATAAAGAGTAAAGCTGATATGGAGCTGCAAGACGAAAAAGGCCTTACACCGGCGTATCTTGCAGCGCAGCAGGGCCATCTGTCTATACTTACAACGCTGATAGAGAACGGCGCTAATATTGAAGAAAGAGACCAAAATGGTCGAACGCTTCTGGCATATGCAGCAAGCAAGAACTATGAGGAAGTGGCAAGGTTGTTACTCGATCAGAAGGCTTGCATCGAGGCTTTGGACGACGAAAACCAAACACCTTTGGCACTGGCTGAGCAACTGAAGCACAAAACCATGACCAGGTTGCTCCTGAACCGCAAGGCCAATGCCGAATTTAGGGACAAGCTCGGACGCACGTCTCTTGGAAGAGCTGTGGAAAGAAAAAGCCTAGACACAGTGAAACTCTTGCTCGATCTTAAGGTCAATATCGAGTCCAAAGACAACTCCGGCTACACCGCACTTGCCCTAGCCGCTGAGAGCGGCTACATAACAATATCCAGGACTCTAATCGAGGGAGGAGCAAATGTCAATCCCACAAACCACGCTTCAGATACACCCCTCAGTCTGGCGGTGAACCAAGGTCACAGAGCGGTTGTTGAGCTTTTGTTGGATCACTCAGTCGACCTTGAGTTAGCCAACGCACTTGATGGCTCAACTCCGCTGATGCAAGCTGTACACAAAGGCTGCAAAAAGACGGCAAAACTGTTGCTGGAAAAGGGAGCGAAAGTCAACTCCAAGAACAAAGATGGCTTGACTCCGCTCTTCATCGCGATCGAACAGCATCGCTCTTCTCTGGTGCCTATCCTCTTGGAACATGGCGCTCGCACCGACGTCAAATCGAATGATGGATTAAACCCCCTGTATTACGCCATCAAGCGGAAGGACAAGGTTTCCGTTCGGTTGCTTGTGGACGGAGGGGCGGATACATCCAAGCTGAAGAGACTGGCGCCGCCGTTGCAGTATGCAAAAGACCTCATCGCTGATGAGGGCGCTCGCAGCACCTCGAACACAGATGGAGAGAGTGAGGTTGCGGACTTGATCAGCATTGTCAAGATTCTCCAGAAATTTGAACCTCTCAACTCTCCGGGAGAAGCAAAGGCGAGCAAGAACGGAAAAGTGGCGAGAGGTCCCAGGCCTACTCGACCTCTTAGCTGAACGAAACAGACATTATGTTTCACACGAAGAGCATCTCACGACTTGAGACTCACACGCAACCGATCGGAAAAGACGTTGATGTGGAGAACCTTTTTGAGAGGGACCCTACTGGAACAGGACACAAGAGCTCTGTAGGTCTTTCCGGCGTCGAGGAATTAGGTTGTGAAAGCCTCACGCGCTACGTAGGTCAAGAATACATAGCCATCATCACTATCACTCTTCAGCCTCAGGCAGACCAATTAAAGCAGACTTCTTGACTAATCTTTGAGCCTTTCCTGCCCGTCCTTTTGGCTTGGGCTGGAAAAGCACGCGCTTAGTAGTTTTTTCTTATTATATAGGTAGGGCAAGGAGCCTCAAAGCTGGCGAGTTATGCTCTTCAGCGCATAGGTACCTACTGTAGTGCGTAGCCCTCGGCCTCTTGGCCTACGACCATTTCGCTTCCTCCTTAGGTTACTGTCGCGTAATTATATGTGATACTTTGCAAGCTCAAGGTGCGAATGTTGTGTCTCAGGGCTACTAAACAAAGTAGGGACGCTGAACAATTAATGAGGTACGAAGCTCGACAGCCTCCTTACCCAGTCTAGTGCCGATGGGCATTTAACTAGTGCTGCGCAATTCCAGGCGAGGGAGTCAATCAGTCTACTTGGGAAGTTGAAGCCCTTCTAATTAAGTGTTTGACGCGTAGCTGTCTTTGGCAACAGGACGATACCAAAGTAATTACATCGTTACCATCCATGGATCGGTGACGCACAGTTTGTGGCGATACGCACAGACCAGAATCAGGGTTGAAGCAGGTCGGTTTTATAATTTCATGCCCTCTACTCTTATCCTTCAGAGGGTTATGAATTTTACATTTGCTTACTCGTTGTCCTTTTATCCTTCGTCTTTCTTCGCTCCTGATATGCGCTTGAATTTGACCTTCTTGAAACGAGCAGCTGTCAAAAGTAGTTGTGGCTCAACCTTCATAGACGGAGGCTGCCTGACCATTCCGAGTTCCCAGCTAAAAGTTTATGCTGATCTGTTGCGAATGCAAAAGAAAGATGACAAATTGTCACGGCGATTGGCTCAACTAAGCTGAAAGAAACAAGCCATCTGCATGCATTGCCTCAGCAGAACCATACTTCAGTACTTTCAACGTCAACCGTCGAACTCACATCTCTTGCTTGTATTACTTAAAATGCATACCTAAGGTCGTGAGGTAGCCAAGGCGTACTAATCAAGTATATTCTACTCTGAATACCTTACCATGAGTACGTAACTTGAGACCTCATATCATCTTAGAAGGAAATCTGAGACGAATTTTAACTCTCCTTGCTGCTGTGTTGATACACAAGTGATGCGAAACTTATTAGCCCAATCTACGCCTTATTCGGGTCAAATTGATTCGCCGATGCGGTGGCAAACCAAAATATTTGGCTTTTCTCACGTTATCCCGGGACAAGGCGAAGTATAAAGAAAAGTCACAAGGGAAGAAGGGTTGCGAACATCTGACAGCCTCCTTTAGCATGACATGCTTGTTTTCTTTCTGCATCGTGAAGACTTTCGCAACTAGTCCAACAGGAACTGTGTCTTGTGTGGCTGAGCCTGCTGAAAGTTTCCACCAGGCACAACCATGACACCAAAGTAAAGTAAATACTTGTGCGAGCACCGGAGATTGATGGAAATTCTTAAAATTCCAGCGATCTTGATGACATGATTGGGCTAGGAAAAGATTGGCACATACAAGCCATGCTTTCATATGTTACCGGAAGTATGATGACATTTCACCACTTTGCTTTCCAATATTTCGGGCCCTTCGAGATAGCTTCACATGTAGTATCAGGTGTCCCCGGGTCATCATTGGTCCACTGCAAGCAGTCATCAGGCGCCCGATGGTACTACACAGAATATCATCTGTTCTTATCTACCCTCATGCAAAACGCAGCATGCACTAATTGAGGCTCTTCAGGAATCATCATCATGATTACGAATGATGTAGAAACTCTTGAGACGCTTGAATTCAATCTCTATCCAGAATTCTGGGTTTCTATGGGCATGGAAGGGTTTCCTCTAAGTTTGTGAACTTTCTTCCCAATTTACTGCTCGACGTGCACTACAAGGTTGAAGCAAATGATGTGGGGGTTTTCCTTTTTTACTCTCCAATCGAAGCGCTGAATGTGGCTTGTCATCTTCCTCAAATACGGAATACAAACATTCCTTCGTGTACGATCTCTTCAATTTGGTGGGTTTTGATGGTCTCAATGTCCGTAACAGCGAGTTGCAAGTCTGCAATACACGCATCGCCAATCTGCGCGGTGTGGAGCTATCGAGAACCATGACAAATGATGGTGGAGTCGTTACTTCTATCCGATCTGGTGTCACGGAAACTTCTATTAGTTTTTATGATGACGTTCTTGCAGGCCAATTTAATCGGGAGGAAAGCTCGAATACCCCGGGTTTCCGCCAGCTTCATATGCTTGGATGCTGTACGCCGCACAACGGAGAAGATATGTCGCGCATGATCCATGTCGTCAAATCTGACGTAATTAGCATTGACGCATCAGCGATCCATGTCTAGCAGCATCTAGGAAAGTCGATTGGCAGGGTTGAGCGTGATCTCTCGGGTGTAGTTAGTTCTTGAACTCTCTGACGGAGACATACGCTAATGATAACCGGAGTTGAGCGTCTGATCGATCTAACGCAGCCAGTTTCGCATACTTTCGGCATGATAGTTACTCGGGTTGAAACACAATGATATCAATTGGCTTAGTGATGCCTTGATGCGATGCGATGATTCCAGTGCTTTCTCCATTCAGCCGGGCATGACTTGTGTCTGGCTACTCGTCCTACAATGAGCACCATCCCATCGTCAAATCTGACATGTCTTTGCCGTCACTTTCAAGTCCCATTCTCTAAGTTGCATTCTTCAGCTACCCTACGAAGTTTTTCACAGCCCGTCTGGCAGATTTTGGACGGCTTCCAAAGTATCCACTTCGGCTTGAGAAATTTCACTTTCCCGTCCCGCCAAACATTCCTCCAGGCCCCTTTCATATTTTCTCTTCTTAGCCTCGTTGCTCTGAAGGTGCTTAACCAAATGGTCTTTGGTACGCTTGATTGCCTGACGTTTCTGATAGCCCAAGTTCCATTTCCCTTCCACATTCCTGGTCTGCAACAAGGGGTCCTCAAAGGTCGCAGGCAAGGCACTATTCCGCAAGACGTTGAGACCGTGTTCCACCCGCAATCTCGCTTCTTCACACTTCGATATCTCAGCGTCAATGTTCTTAACTGATTCATCATGAAGGGTTTCAATCTGCTCGATTCTTTGAAAGATCTTCTGTAACCACTCTTGCGAAGGATCAATCACCCCTGTGTCAGACGACATGTGAGTGGCCGAGAAAGCTAGATTTCGCAGTGATCAACGTGTGGTAGAGTATTTGAAATGGGTAATGATATACGTACCTTCATGATCGCGACCGGCGCTGGGGTTATCCTGCTGGGAAATTCCTTACCGCGGTTAGCCTGGGCATGCTATAATCATGGGGTGGAGCAACTGTGGTCTCACGATTGCCTTCATGTAGTTGTTCGCCTCGTACGATACCTTCTATCCCTTCGTCCGCTCTCATCTCCAGAGAAGATTCGCCGCGTGTCTGCCGAGACGATTGCTCCTCGTATGACCGGCGCGGATGGGTAGATCGGAATCCAGCTGTTCCGTATCGTTCATTTCGAGCCTGGTCAACGAATCCATTTGATTGAGATGGTATCATGTCAGCCTCGGGCATTGAGACAAAGGTGTCTTCTCCAAATGTGCCCGTTTGTCCACGTTCTAATCGTGACAGTGGCTCCCTTCGTCTGGTTCTCGATGGCGATGGGCTTCGGAAAGTGGAGTGGGAGTTTGGCGTTTGGTCATTAATGCTTGCCATGTCAGCTTGCGTGCTGCTGTGGTGGTCTCCATCTGTGGTTCCAGATTCACCACTTCCAGTACTATTTTGCTTGGAAGCGGCCGTGAGTGAGTTTGTTGTAACACTTTCAGAAGGTCCCCGGTCCGGGATTCTAGACCTCGGATGTGAAGGTCGACTGCGTGATCCTTTAGGAGGTGCCGTTGTTGCAATGTTGCCAGGAGAATGTGTCTTGCGCAGGCCAAGCCCATGAGGTAAGGATTCGGTCTCAGTATCTATATGTCGCTGGGCTTGCGGCTCGGCAGAGTGCTGCAGCATCCTGTCTTCTTCTGGTGCATCAAACGTCAGAATCTGCGCCATTCCGAAGAACCGACTGATCGTCAAGTCACTTGCAGTTGGGCTTGGTCTTGACGTGTTGAACCACCCTTCTGCGTCGTAACCAATGCAATAGGTTGAACGTCTGTTCTCTACCATGACAGAAGACGCGAGGACCTCACCGCTAAGAGTTGTGCCTTGTACGGATTGTTTCTCCTCCGCTTTGCTACTTCTCCGGGTAGATTCTGATGCCACAAACATCGTATCAGATTCGCTCATGTCAGAAGAGTCGCTTGAAAGAGATATAGGTGTTCGTGCAAATGTCATATTGAGATTTCGTTGCAGCGAGGCCCTGGTGAGCAGATGTATGTCACGCAGCTCTTTAAAGGAGGTGATGCAAAAGCTCGCTTACGAGCATAATTCAAAACGCCTCCATACGGTATCTGAAATTGCTCACTTACCACGAAATCCCACGCTTTACATTGACATCGAGTGAGAAGATCATAGTTCGAACAAGCTTTGATATTACTTGAGATCTTGAGCAAGAAATGATCAGTGACAAATCATGCAACCATCTGATTTGCGTTTTATCTTGGAGAAGACGCGGATCCTCTAATGTGCGTGCAAAAGGCGTCCTAAGATGCGTATGAAAGCCGAGTGACGAATCTCGATACGTATTCGTGGTGGGAGATAAGCAAGCTTTTGTATAACATTCAAATCGCTTCGAGCCATCCATTTACTCGGCGGCGCAATCATGCCAATTGGAGGACGGGAATTGATCGCATAAGTTACTTTTCCACAGCATTGGGCCTGTCACTTGTGCAGTTCCCACTCCCGGGTTATTTGGTATCAATCGGCTATCTATTGCGCTCAAGGTCATGAATCATCATCGAAAGATACTCCGTACTACTTCTAGGAGATGAGGCCTAAGATTATCACACCTCGATTCGGCTTGAGACAACCAGATTACTTTTGGATGAGAGCATTGGCTCCATTGTTCGAATGTCCCATTAGGTTCGGCCTTGTGCGCGGGTGCTACTACCGCAGTAGCTTTGCTGTTACTGAGATTAAAGAAGAGTAATATAGAAGAAACGAAACAATAAGAAGTGGTTTATTTCATATGTCGCGAGGATTACCTTCGGACTACAACAAAGGCCAATTCCCAGGTCAAGGCTAGGTTTATGAAGAGCGAGGCGAAAGCAAGGGATGTCTCGGTGAGAATTCCAATAGTTGGGCGCAGGAAACAGCGGCGTCTGATATACACCGGCCCCACACTGATCTCACATATTTCAACCCACCCCCTTCCAACGTCGCTAATCCCATTCGCCGTGGGAGGTCGCAGAATTGTAACTTATCGAGTACGACTCTCACCCTCGTCGGTATTGTTAAAACATTGCCGCCTGCAGCGTAAGTATGGATATGTTCAGCCAGCCTGTGGACTCAACGAACCTTCCTAGAATTACCCGTGTCCAGCTCTAGAAAATCAACAGCAGCAGCACCAGCATGATTGTTCACAAATTCGTAAGAGGGCCCTTAATTACAAAATACTCCAGCGTGATTAACCTCTATTTAGAATGATGTACCGTACACCTCCGAGGAGAAACACCTCGACAAGCTTTGGGGAGGAAAAGGACGGTGGTGGCCTCCTCAGCCTTGGGGTGTGAACTGGTCGTCTACGTGCGCCAGATACCTGCGACAGTATTCAGAGAAATTGAGGTTACGGAACATGTCACTTTCTCAAATATACCAGCCAGGAGGATCTCTACACAACCTCTCGATGCAGCGTAACGGGTGCCTCAAACTTTGCGCGGAGCTAGTAAAGGCACAGCGTGCCAATCTTTGCTCGGAGCTAGCAAGGGCACAGCGTGCCAATCGCAAACGCCCGAGAGTAGAGTTCCCTGATGCCGATGATGCCGCACAGATAACACAATATCCGGACCAGGAACAGCGTACACCAGACTCAGGAAGACCCGGCAGTCGTTCCTCGAGCAGAGAAGTAACCGATTGGTCCAATGAGGTATTAGATCGAGATGAAAACCCAAAAATTGAAGAGATCGAAGAGATCGAAGACGAAAAAATCGAGGATCTGTGCAAGAGCGCCGCCCCCAAAAAGATGGGCTGGGCCATGATGGGGAAGCGCCTTGAGAAGTACTACCCTAATTACAATATCAAGGAACTTGAGCTGAAGGCGATGTCTGAAGAGCAAACTTCCACCATCTGCGAGCGCAAGGTGGATGATGACCTCAGATGTCTCCGGCGTGCGAAAGGTACACATTTGGTAGGGGAGAAATTGACTCGCATTACACGGCGAACTCGAAGCTATCTGGAAGCACATCCCGCCGCAAATTCTGGAAGAGGGAACGAGCATCAAGATAAGGCGGTTGCGAGCTTGAGCGTGGTATGGCGCCATGATAACTCCGCGATTGGAACACAGAACTGACCACAATGGCAGGCCCAAGCTCAACTAGACGTATCCAGACGCAGCGCAAAAGACGCAAGAGAACGAGCAAAGAAGACGCAAAGGGAGCTTCAAGTCGCTAGAATATGGGAGCAACTGCAGGGGATTTTGGAATCTGAGTTAGGTGGTGTGTAGAGTGGCAGGAGGTCGCGCCGTATAAAACGTAGTGACTTGAATCATGTTACGTCGACTCTCGGTTGTGTGGTGGTGAAATCTGCATGATGTTGGATGCGTAGATGCGAGCTACATCTGTGGAATGTTACACGAACCAATCACCCGACTCTTAATTGTAACAGGTGGGGCGGCAGTTTTTTGAGCTTAAGGTCCCTGCCCGAATTTCTTGCGACAAGCTCCATCGCCGCTTTCGATCTTTCACCACCTCAATTGCCACCTCGCCAAAAGCGCAATCATGTTGACCGCAGGTGGTCTCAGAAATGCTTGCCCAAGCTGTAGAGCTCGTATTTTGAGCTTAGCAGGACAGCGCACCCCAGGAACAGTTTTCCCAGGACGATCATTACCTTCGAGTTCTTCGAAGCTGGCTGCATCACGATCGGTGGTACGACCCGCCGCCCGCAGACCCCTCACGACAACATCGCGGAGATACCAGGACAGCGAGTCGAGCCGAAACGATGCGAAAGACCTCACACGTGCTGCCGATATCGAGACGACCGTTCGGGAAGCGAAGCAGAGATTTCGCGACACACTACCGAAGGGCTACCTGAGCGAGGAAGAATACATGCTATACGAGCGCTGGTACGGGCCGCCACTGAGAGAGACCACGCCGGAGGATATCGGAATCGAGTATCTCAACGAGAAGACATCCGAGGCGGCAGTGCGAAAGGATGGATCTGCGGAACCTGCTCTCCTTCGACGGGGCGAGAGTGGCTCCTACGAGGAGGTATCGTACGTGCGGAAAGGCAAACGGAAAACGCCTGACCAGATATTTGAAGAAATCGTGGAGGACAACCTTGCCTCTGAGCTATCGACCGAGGTCGAACCTGCGCAAGAGCCTGCGCCCGATGCCGAGCCCGAACCCGAAGAGCGAGAAAACTACATCAATGTTGTGGCAAGGAACAGGAGGGAATACGATGCGCTCATGAAGCTGCAGAAGGACTTTGAGGCCAGTGCCCGCGCATACGAGGAGTCGGAGAGGGCACAAGCTCAAAAGGAGGACGAAGAATTACGAGATGAGGAACGAGAGATGGACGAGGATGAGGAGGACCTCGACGAGAGGGAGGATGGAATTCAAGACCAGAGCATCTCCAACCGTGCGAGTCGCTTGCATCCTTACTCGAGAGAGGGCCACTTCTCGACAAACCCGGCTACCGTCTCCATGCCCTACACGGGCTTCATATCACCAGTCAACACCATGCTCAGCCGTACCGATATCAAGCACGTGCAAGAGGCGGCGGAGAAGGCTTTCGGAGGTCCTGGCCTGCCCCATTCACCGGCGACACCTGCTTCCAAGATGAACCTGCCTCAGAACCCCATTGGCATGGCTGTCTGGCAGGCTAGGATGTCAGAGATCGATGCGGATGCGTTCATCTCTACGTTCTTGCCGCCTACCTACGCCTCTGCCATGGCCAGTCTGGTTGAGGTTCGCAAGCGCCTGGGCACGGAGTGGATGCGCAAGCTATTCGAGAGAGGCAACGGCGAGGGACCCCG
Organism: Colletotrichum endophyticum; assembly: GCA_027406105.1. NCBI lineage: Eukaryota > Fungi > Ascomycota > Sordariomycetes > Glomerellales > Glomerellaceae > Colletotrichum > Colletotrichum endophyticum. Next base: position 4,250,794 of record JANVYF010000007.1, on the reverse strand, counting down.
CATCCTTGACGTTGGTGCCGGTGGTGCAGGTCTCCTGGCTTGGCAAGACATTATCCGCGCTGAGTGGGAGGCCATGCAGTCTCGTGGTGAAGTCTCTGGTCGAGGTCCTCCAGGTAAGCAGAGTGTGGTTATTGGAGCCGAAAAGCTGAGAGAGCGCATTTCGAAGTTCCTCCAGAACACCAGCTTCCTGCCTCGTCTGCCGGACTACCTACACTCCGTCGACCAACAGGAGCAGCACATTGATGCCAACGAGACTCCGCAGCCTAGGAAGATGTTCGATGTCATCATCGCTTCCCATCTGCTTCTTCCCGTTAAGGAAGGCCACAGACGCAAGGCCATCTTGAATCAGATCTGGTCCCTGCTTAATCCCGAGGGCGGTGTTCTCATCGTTCTCGAGAAGGGCCAGCCTAGTGGCTTCGAAGCCGTTGCTGAAGTTCGCGACCGCCTTCTTCAGGAGTTCCTCATCCCTCCAGGAGGGGAAGAACTCAAGGCCGAAGAACAGGACCTCGACCCGTCTTTTGAGAGAGTAAAGGAGCACGGCATGATCATCGCGCCCTGCACGAACCACAAGTCGTGCCCGATGTACCTTGTCCCTGGCAGGAGCAAGGGGCGCAAGGACTACTGCCACTTCACCCAGCGCTTCGTCCGCCCGCCCTTCCTCCAGAGGATCATGGGCGCAACGCACCGCAACCACGACGACGTGCAATTCAGCTACGTTGCTATCCAGCGAGGCACCACAGCCAAGTCAGGCCCTCTCGCCGGCGACAAGGCCACCACTCGCGCCTTGGAAGGCTACGAGGATGCCGAGATCGCGCCCGACATGCTCTCCCTACCGCGCCAGATTCTCCCGCCCATCAAGCGTCGCGGACACGTCACGCTCGACGTCTGCACGCCCTCCGCGAAGATTGAGCGGTGGACCATCCCGAAGAGCTTCAGCAAGCAGGCGTACCACGATGCGCGCAAGGCGAAGTGGGGTGACCTGTGGGCCTTGGGCGCGAAGACCCGATTGCAGAGGAATGTGCGCCTAGGCAGGCCTGAGGCCGAGGATGACGGCGGTGTTCGAGCGCAGCGGGCGAATGCGGCCGCTCGCAAGAAGAGGAATGTCGTTGAGGTCGGCATTAACGAGCACGGCGTGATTGGCGACCCTGATGCTATCGAAGCGCGCGCGCAGCCGCAGCAGAGACGGAAGAGCAAGAGAGGAGCTGCTCTGCATGATCTCAAGAAGCAGTTGGCGGAGAAAGAGGATTAAAAGAATCACCATAAACTGTATCAATGACTGTGTATCATATGGGTGGGAAAGGCATCAAAATACTGTAACAATACCACGGATTATACTACATAGGCACGGGGGGAATGAGGGCATCATGACTGCGCCAACGAGCCGCCACTTATCACAGTTCAATACCACAACTCAACTGAATGACAACCCATCTTATCTTTTGCATCATTGGTCTTTTCATTGTGGCATGCAGAACACAGATTACCCCTCTACCCCTCCATGCGCAGAGGCCGTCGACCGGAGATGCTTGAAGAAGACCGTGCCAGGGGGACGCATCTCCGGTGACGGCTCCGCGGGAGTCGGGGCGAAAGCCGCTGATTGGTCACGATGGAAGATGCCGATAAAGGCCGATAAGACACCGCATGGGCCGGCTGTCGGGATGGTGTCATCGCCAGCGAATGAAAAATTAGCTGACCTTTTTTGCCCGGCGCATGATTGGGTTCCGTAATCGCAATTCGGGGTCTGGCGCTGGCGCTGCAAGGGCAAATGGCAGTCCATGGGCGATTTCTAATTTCTTGTTAGATATCTAATCACAGTGGCCAAGACGCCATTTTTGATCCTTTGACTCTTCGTCTTATGAGAGACTGACCTGATCACGGGCCTTTCCATCTTTTGACTTTTTGTCTTTCTAAAGTTTGTCTTTGTGTTGCGCATGGTTGAGTACCTTACTTGAACTTCACCAAGACACTCACCCACACGGGCGACAGGGGTTGTAAGACCTTCACCAACAATTTCCTCATTACCTCTCAGACAGACTCATAGGAGTCACACATAGCCAAAATGGCGACAACAACAACATCACTCCTCACAGCCCTCAACTGCAAAGGCAATACCCATCTCGTAATCGGCACAAACCCCCTCGCAGCAGCGCGCTGCACACAATCCATCAACGCCGGCGCCACCCCCATCCTCCTCGCCCCAGACACCTCAGACCTGCACTACAACCTCCAAAAGCGCATCGACGCAGGCGAGGTGGCCTGGCACAAGAAGGCCTTTGAGGACACCGACCTCTTCACCCTAGGCAGAGATGAGGTCGACAACGTCGTCGACGCCGTCTTCGTGACCAGCGGCCCGCGCGACCCGCTCAGCGCGCACATCTCGGCGCTGTGCAGGCGCAACCGCATCCCCGTCAACGTGGTCGACGCGCCGCAGCTGTGCACCTTCTCGTTGCTGAGCACGCACACCGACGGCCCGCTACAGATTGGCGTCACGACGAATGGGAGGGGGTGTAAGCTGGCCAGCAGGATCAGGAGGGAAGTCGCCGCGGCGTTGCCCACGGATCTGGGTGCTGCGTGCGCGAGGCTTGGAGATGTGAGGAGGAGGATCCAGAGTGAGGATAGTCTGCCGGACGAGGTTGACGACTCTGTGGACCAGTCGGCGAGCTTCAACAAGCTTGTCACGGATGCGGATCTGGAAGCGGCGAAGAGCAGGCGCATGAGGTGGTTGAGTCAGGTTTGTGAGTACTGGCCGCTTAAGAGGTTGGCTGCGATCACGGACGAGGAGGCGGAGAGCGTGTTGAAGTCGTACTCTGCCGCGCTGCCTGAGACGGCTGGGAAGCCGCCTGCTGCTGGGCTTGGAACAGGGGCGAGCAAGCCGCCGCAGCAGGGCAGGATTATTCTTGCAGGGAGCGGTCCCGGCCATCCCGATTTGCTTACGAGAGCGACACACAAGGCTATTCAGACAGCGGACCTCATTTTGGCGGACAAGCTTGTGCCTGCTGGAGTGCTCGATCTGATTCCCAGACGGACACCGGTGCAGATTGCGAGAAAGTTCCCTGGAAATGCGGATCAGGCGCAAGAGGAGTTGCACGAGCTTGCTTTGGCTGGTGCAAAGGAGGGCAAGACTGTGTTGAGGTTGAAGCAGGGAGACCCGTTCATCTATGGACGTGGTGGAGAGGAGGTTGCGTATTTCAGAGAGCACGGTTTCGGTGACCGTGTGACAGTCCTGCCTGGTATCACTTCGTCGCTCAGCGCGCCGCTATTTGCCGGCATCCCGCCTACACAACGCGACGTTGCGGATCAGGTTCTGGTGTGCACTGGTACAGGGAAGAAGGGCAAGCCGCCTGCGCCGCCTGAGTTTATCGCTAGCAGGACGGTCGTGTTCCTCATGGCGCTGCACAGGATTGTTGGCCTGGTGAGGGAGTTGACTTGCCACCTTGAGACGGAGGAGCAGGTTGAGGGCGAGGAGAAATCGAGGAGGGTATTGTGGCCGAGGAACACACCCTGCGCGGTCATCGAGAGAGCGAGTTGCCCTGATCAGAGGGTCATTCGGACAACGTTGGAGTACGTTGCCGAGGCTATTGAGTCTGAGGGCAGTAGGCCACCTGGGCTGCTTGTTGTTGGCAGGGCGTGTGAGGCGTTGTATGAAAAGGAGAAGGGGCGAGCTTGGGCGGTCGAGGATGGCTTTAAGGGATTTGATTTTGAGGAGTTACCCGGATTGTCATGAAACGATCTTGTCTTAGGAGTTTTGCGATATGGTTTAGAAGGCCGTCTAGAAAAAAGGCAACTTTGCATAGCTAGGTGTAGGACTCGTTGATTCTAATGAGACCTGTCTGCAAATTTGTGTGCGAAATGGGACTCATGTTTGCGGCCAACAATTTTCAATGTTGTTTTTCGGGCGAGATCGCAGAATGAATGGTTGCGACCTTGGGCAAGAAGTGACATCTCTTTAATCTTAACTAGTTACACTGGCTCTATCGTTTTATTTATGTCTTTGGTGCTCATGAACTCCATTCCAATTTCACAAGCCGAAGAAAACCGCATCCGTCGCCATCACCCAGTTGTTGAGACTGAATCACCTTCCCTAAGTAACCAACCCCACAGTTCCTGGACAATGATCACCATCAAACTTCCTAAGTCAAAGTCAGCATCGTATTTCATCGGGGCAAATTGGGTTTCAGGCAGTCTCGACTCACCAAGAAATGCCCCAAAAACAAGATGGCTTGTCGTGCTTCGAGCCCACAACTTGTAGCTCGTGGCAAGTGCTGATTTTGCTTGGTCGTTCTGCCTGTATCGATCCATCTGACCATTCAAAAGCTCTAGGAGACGCTCTTTGTTGTGAAAGTCGCACTTCTTTATAATATCGCACGGGGTCAGGTTTGAGAAGGACCCTAGGTTAGTCTTGTGCGATCTGAGTGCATGCCAAATCTCCCAGACATAGTTGTCTCCGGCCTTGATCGTAAGCTCACACTCGAAGGGCCGACCTCCCAAAGATACAGTGAAATCAAGGCCTGCTTCATGGATGAGCAATTCCTCGAGAACATCGCCGGCCCATTTTAAGTTTGCCTCGCCCTGAATCTTGTACAGCAGTGCTGTTAGAAAGACCATTTCCAACAGGGTGAGGCTTCCTCTGGTATCGATAGCCGCGCCCCAACAAGAAGGGCCAACTGTAAAGCGACCATAGAAAGTCAACTCCATCACCGAATCGGGGGTGATCAAGCCCCGTGCTAGCGCTGTCTTCACAATTTGTAGGCCTACTTGATAGTCAAGTGCCCTCGTGTTAGCCTTTTGATCATCCTGGCGGAAGCGAACCTGAGAGAAGAGAGCGCAATATACGAGTAATAGCGCTTGTTCTTGAAATTTGCCAGCGATTGAAGCTTGTCGCAGCCACCAAAGAGGGAACTCTAGATGGCCTTCGTATGCAAGATGGGAGACAGGGGAGATTGAGTACAACTCTCCAGGGTCGATAAATTGCATAGCGGGACGTTCTCCTTGCATTTTTTCGACTGCCTCAGGAAAGTGAGAGCAATGTCGAGAAAGCAAATTGTTGAGACTGTTCAAGAATATCCATGGCTCTTGGTCCATCTGTCCGGCCTCTCTCATGGCGAGCAGTTGGCGTACCCAATACCGTCCATCGTGCAACCCATATGCTCGCTGAGTAAAACAAGTGATTTGTGAAAGAGCTTCTTTTGTGTTGAATTGACTGAGAAATCCTTCAATTTCTGCTTTGATTTTAAGCTTGAGTAGAAATTCCTGAATTGAGCGATGAGCGAACTGGAAACGAGTAAAGTAAGCTCTTGGATCGCGACTAGCCTCGATCAACCCTTTGGAGCGCCGGACCAATTTCCTCTTGCAAGATTCTCCTCGTGCCGAAAAGTCGAAATCACGGATTGATTCCGGCTTGTGCTTTAGAAAAAAAGTCAGGACGTGGGTCCTTTTCGTATGGTCCGAGGAATGAGAAGGCGACAGTGTCGAAGGGCAGTTGCCATTGGCTTGATTCAATCATGATTAAAAATAGTTTATAGACTTCTGGAGTCTCTTGGCGTATTTATTTTAAGATACGATTAAAAAAATCATCGAGCTCGTCTGGAAGCGAATGTATTTGTTTCGTCAAGTCCTCCAAGCAGAAGCCGTCGTGGAGCTTCTCAGACAGGTCGCGGACAACAAGCGCAACCCAGAGAAACACGCCCTGTGCTTTTCCCACAATCAGACTAGCTGTGTTTTCGATTTGGTTCGTATCAGAAGCTTCTGGTAGATATATGACATCATGTCTTTCTTTGTCAAGTCGTGAAGACGAACTCTCGCGATGCCGTCGAATTCATCCATAAATTCATTGTACTCACGACTGGAAACGCAGAGTTTGACGTTTCCACCACTCTTTTGGGCCCATCTTTTGATCTTTTGATGACCTGAGATAAATCTCTGAAAGAAAAATGCGACGTTTCTTGGAGTTCATCAAAACCGTCGATGAAGAAGCAAAAGCAAAACGATGAGGTGGCATCATGCGATCTGATTATGAGCCTCTCCAGTGCATCAATGCATTCTTGGTCAGTGATTACTAGTGTTCTTTTAGTCTGCCAAGATATTGCCAAAGCATCATTCCAGCGAGAACCGAAAGTGTTAGAGAGCAGTTCCGGAGCTGATCGTAATACGTCACATAACAATGCACGGCTGAGCCCAGCCAGGGACTTTTGCAGGCGTGTGCCGGAATTCCAGAAAAAGAACTTGCCTGTCGCCAGTTTCTTGTCACCTGTAATATATATGTCTTAGCCTCCTATCAAAACTCCATGGACTGAAGACTTTACCCGCCCAATCCGACAGACGATTATTTACCTCGTCATTTGTGCACAAGTTTTTAATGAGTGTCGACTTGCCGGCTCCAAGTTTTGCTGATATATGAAAAATATCCCTTCCAAACGAAAGCCAATTCGAAAACAACTCTTTTCTTCGTCGAATATATCGATCATTTCGATTTTCGAATTCTAAATGCAGAGTTCTGACGCTTTTTCTTGGGTACCAGTTGAAATCATCTTCTTGAGACCGGTACAGGTCATCCTTTATCCAATCGAATTTGTAACCGTATCCTGAGGCGACCATCTCAAAACGCTCATGTATGCCGTCGAAGGTGATGCCACTAAGCAAGGATTCCAGTGCAGTCTGGTGGATGACATCTTCAGGAATACTGATCAATCGGCTCAGTTGATCTCGAGCTTCTTTGCAGAGGGACGTGACCTGAACACCTTGCCGGAGATTCTCGACGTAACTCTCGACTTGCTTCAGCTTTTCGGTGTCTTTTTCGGTCGCGTCTAACAGGCGTCTAAGCGCAACATTTATATTTGTGCTTGAAAACAAATTTTAGTAAATTTCCAAGAAAGTGAAAGCAGCGAACACGAAACTTTACCTGTGTCTTTGATTGAGCCGGGCTTCAACCTGGCTTCTACATAACTCGAGTCTCTTTTCCAACATCTCCTTATCTGTTGCGCGCCAGAGATTCTTCGCAGCAGACTTTAGAGACTGCCACTTGGAAGACCGGTCTGCGGGCTTGATTCTCTCATGAACATCCAACAGGTCATCAGCCAGCTTCTGGCACTCTGCGGCCAGAATACAAAGTTGCTTGTCGTCTCCAATGAGATCGGGGGAATCGGGAGCGAGGAGTTTGGAATAGTGCTGGTTCAGCTGTGTTGCATACTTCTCCAAGTTGATGTTGTCGTTCAGTCCGCCAGACTCGGAATCGTGGATTTCTTTGGCGGTTTTTATGACTTCGGCGGCAATTTCGATGAAGGGGACGATGTTTGCGACTAGACCGAGGGCTGTGAGAGGATCCATTGTGCCAGACAATGGTGATGGTGATGGTGATATTCGGACCTCTTGCACGATTTGCTAGTGAGGATTTCTACGAATAAAATCATGTGGCTCTCTAGTGAGACTTTGTTGCTTTATATTGATTTTCAGAAGCAAGGAACGAGATGCGTCAGTCCTCAGGAATGATGACCGTTTCATCATGCGGCCTTCGAGTCTTTCATACGCTGCTACCATCTTTGATATAATGGTTCGACCGTCAAATTGGCTTTTAAGAATTCTGGTCCTTCTGTTTGCCTGATGAGTACTTGGCCTGAAACAGCCTGGAATAAGAATTCCACTCATTGACCCAGACATCCAGTCCAAACACCCGAACAAAGGCTTGATGCAAAACTCAATATGAATGAAAGCTAGGTGTGGTAAGATTGGATTCGTCCATCTGATCGATCAAGCTCGTGCAACAACGCATATGTGAAAAGGGGTCCCATACCTCCAGTCTGGGAAGAGCGTTGTTACTCAGAGGGCACGCTATGCATGGAAACATGGCCATAAGGGAAGAAAGAATCATACCTACAATCTTTATCACTTATACTGCCCGGTAAGGAGGTATCTTGATATAAACACACAAAACTCGCAAAGTCCTTGTTGATCACGTCGCGTTCCGGTCATATCTCAGCTTCAGACTAATAATACTTCGTGAAGTCGCACCTCGTTCGTAACAGAGATACCTCGCTTGGAGATGCGCATTTTCCATTGCGATATCTTGTATATTCAGTAAGCTAGACCCGGCTGTAGATTTGATTTGTTGCTGGTGCCGGTCGCTGTTATTAGCATTGGAATCGAGGCGGGCATTGGAACATGGCACACTTGAAGTCAGAACTTTCCCTTGCTAACGATTCCGTCGCTATGATTCTAGATTGTATCAATTGCCATGCACTTTGCTCCTCTATTGCTATGCCGTAATGACCTCAACCACCATAACAACCCTCTCATTGCTCTCCGAGCAACTGCTTCCTAAAGCCATACGCGCCCGAGCTCCTTAGTCACACTATGGAAGTTAATATGGCATTCATTCATCACGGCAAGCGAGTGGTCACTTACGCAGTAAACCGACTGCGAGTTTAATTTGTCAGCAATCAAGTGAGTGGATGCGAAGTGACAAGTAGGGAACTTACACCTCCGGTGCAGGACTGCGAAGCGTCTTCCCGGTCTCTCGCGTTCTGCGGGGAGAAGCATGCTCCTCGGAACGTCGGGAAATCTGCTGACTGAGTGTTCTTGCACTTTGGAAATACTTAGCAACCTATTTTCAAGTAGAACAGCTGCTACTCACGCAATACGAGTTGGCTCCCTTTCCCTAGACGCGAAGTTCTGTCAGTGGTGATCGTAGCACAGAGCAGGTGAGATTGAGATACACACCTCACATGTAAGTGCAGCGTCGAGACCTTGTCCACCGTTACAGTATTTCTGGAGGGCATTTACGGCCAAAGCCTGAGCCAGCAGAGTGGTGATGAAAGAAGCCTTCATGATTATCGACTGAGAAAGAGTAGATTATTAAATAGCTGGTGAATTGGATGATGCAACCTGTGTGATTCGACGCATCCCACGGGAGAAAATGCGTATTTATGTTAGTATTAATCCAAGGCTGACAAAAGCCTAGCAACAGAGTCATGTGCAGCGTCATCTAACATACTTTCTCTTGATTCAGCACCCGTGTCTCAGTCAGGGGCGAAGTGGAGTGGATTGAGCTAGCCTGAGGGGATCAGACAATCTTGGAATCCACTACTCATGAACTGTGCGATCGATTGCAGACATATCTTATGAGGCAGATGTTCATCCCGTCGGCTGTTCATCAAAAGATCGTCTGAAGTAAGTTCTTATCGTTCTTGGCTTCCGGATATTCCAGGCTTGCAAACCTCAAAAGTCGTTATCATACGATATTAGGGACCCTTTTCTAGACCGACTTTGAACAACCCCACACATCAGCCCGGACCCCACGATCCGCAACGGTGCAACTCTATGTGGTACCCATGCTCTGCCCCAGTCGTTATGCGAAAGCGAAGACGGCTCGGACGGACATGCGGACATAACGAGAAACAGGCCTGGTCTAAATTCTTAATGCCAGGTCGCTGCTTTGATAAGCTCTGTGAAGAATACCTATGCAGTAGGTGCTGTTTTCGAAATCTCATAGAAGCTAGGGATGTTTCATACTTGCACTTGCTCGCAATAACACAGACCGAAATCTGTCTATAACAAGTGACGATAGTCTCAAACATGGTACCTGAAGAATTTCAACACGTTGCGTCCGTTCTTTTTCTTTTTCTCAAACGTACTAGTACATATCACTAGCATTGACTACGTTGGAAACCGTCCAATGGTCGGTTTGAATTGGCCTTGAAAGAGAAAGCTGGCACAGCTGACATGGGCGTATGCACTGGTGGCCGTTCCTAGTGCCTAGCACAAAGAACATCCTGGCCTAAGATCGATAACCAGCTGATCGACGAAGTTTCGTCCAGACATCACAATAACATGAAGGAGATTAATGATTGTTCAAATACACGACGAGATGTTACTTTTTCCAAGACCTTCGAACTGATTCAGACGCCCGCCATTTTATGCAGCCCATGATCGTTGTGTAAGTCTTGGTGTTCAGGCGTGTACTTCGAGCTGCTCCCGCGTAGTGCTGCATATGTTAGATCTGATTAAAGAAGTATCCACTCGCACATTAAAACCCAATTGTTAAGAAAGATGCAAGGGATGGTGATCAATGACCGATCCTACTGCTCCCAAGGTGAGTTCTCCTCGCTATGGGCGTCGCCGACGGTGAATGATGCGTCTCCGCAAACCCAACCTCTTCCGTTGTAGAAACGAACTTGGTGATAGTCTGTTCTTTTCTCTGCATCCGAACCACGTTCAGCCCAACTTGAATCTAGCAACTCGACGTTCGGCACAGGCTGGTCCATCTGCGTGTTCAACAATGCCAAGCGAACATTTTGCGTATCCGCCATCTTGTAGAATCTATCGAGATCTTCAATGCTCGAACAGTCGCAGAGAAGTACATATCGCAAATGCGGCAGAATCTCGCTCTTGAACCTGATGATATCGCTGAGTAACTTCTCGTCTGTTTGCCTAATGGTGGCTGTCTGCCCAAGCTGATCCTGGTCACTGTCATGCTGATGGGCGCGTTCCCTAACGCCTTCTAACATGAGCACTTCCAGATTTGGCGCGAGAACATGCCTCAACATCGGGCGCAAGTTTGTGCTCCCAAGGTAATTCACGAAGAGGGCTTGAGGGTCGACCAGAAGCTGCTTCATAGCTGTGAACTCTTCGAAAAGCATCGGGCCCCTGAAGTCATAATGCGAAAGAGACGATCTCCAAGATAGCTCAAGAGTCTCGAGGGTTTCTTTGCATCCCGATAGTAGAGAAACAAAAGAGCTCCTGCAGAACGATAGCTGACGGTGGTGGTGAAATCGGAAGCTCTGAAGCGACGAGGCTCGTGACAAGAACTTCCCAAGACTTGCGATGTGGATGCGGCAGTCGTCTATTTCCAGGTGCCTGAGAGCCTCCATAGGAAAGGGCTCAACGGGATGTTTTCTGAATGCTGAGAGGTCCAAGTGTGCGAGTTTCAGGCGGGCAAGAGATGGTTGGCTGAAGTAGATGGAGTCTTGTGCGTGGATCTTGTACAGACACGCCGTCTCTTCGACCTCGTTTGACTGGACTGCATCCACGTGCCTGCAAGCATCGAGGATAGCAAACTTGACTGATACTTTTCGAGTTAGCCTGATACTTGTGGAAGAGTTTGATGTGTTGACGTGCAGCTACTGAGTCTTGGTTTCAAACGTATGCCGGCGTTGAGTTCTTCTCTTCTCTCCGTGTCGACAGTCTTGACAGTTCCACAAGCATGCTCGATGTTGATGGCTTCGAGGGATGCTAACTCAAGGCTAAGTAGCTCTCGAAAGCCGCTCTCATCCATCTCGTCAATATTCAGAACACTGATGACCTGGCAGATTTCTGGGCGCCGTCTAAGTAGGCTAACAAGCCCGGCCAAGTCGCAATAAGTTTGCCGTTTTGTCCACACCTTGCGGTAGAACACGAGTGCAACCAGGCTGTAGATTGCTTTGTTGCTCTCCATCAGCTGTTTGAGGTGCCGTGTTTCAAGGTGTGAGATGATCATCGTGAAGAGCTCCGATGGGACATTCAGAAAGCCCATGGAGGAACAGAAGGCTGGATTAAGGCCCATGGTTCTGACCACTAAAGTTGACTCAAATGGCGCGATGGAGGTCAGCACATTCGAACAATCTGCTGATAAGCACTCCTCACAATTGCTAGACAATCCAAAACAAAGCCGAAGCTTGCGGTCTGGTTTCGTTCGACGTCGGTGGTGGGATTATGTAATTAGCAGCTGAGACCTTGTTTGCTTCTTTCTTTCCCAATCTGGCCCCTTGCATCGTCACGAGGCCAATTCCTATTGGTGATTACTTGTATTAGATAGTCTACGCAAACGACCCCTATTGATCGTTGATCTAGTAGCGAGGACCTTGCACAAACATGCGGTTCCTCAGGCTCCTCTTCTTCCTCATGGGGTTCGCAGGCTGCTTCCAGATAGGCTGGTCGGGGTCATAACCGACCAAGCAGTTCACAGTCTCGGCGCCCTCTCCAGCATCGTTAATCTCGCTACCGACCGGGTTGCGCCACTGGCCACTAAGCTTGATGTACCCGTCCAGCGCCGCCGTCATCGCCTTGCCGAGCTCAAGAGCCTTCGACGCGCGGCTGTGGGAGTAGTACGTCAGCAGCGAGCTCGCCGTCTCGCGGTCCCCGCTCTCGATGAGCAGCTTCGCGCTCGTCTCGACCCAGTCAATGTCGCTGCGGCTCTGGTTCTCGAAGCCCGTGAGCATCTGCGTGACGATCGGGTGGAAGGTGTCGGGCTGCGAGCACATGTAGTACAGCACGCGCTTGAAGATGCGGCCGGCGAACTCGCTCGCCTCCTGCAGCTGGTAGTCCGGGTTCAGGAAGCTGCCGGAGGCGCCCGTGGTGAGGTAGCGGTGCTCGCCGAACTCGGAGGGGATGCTGCTGACGCCGAGCCACCACGGCACGAAGGGCGCGGCGACGGAGCCGGTGGGCGCGTTCCAGATGCGCAGCAGGTCGCGGTCGATGCCGTCCTTGAGGGACACGATCTGCCCGTAGCCGGCCTCGTCGTCGGAGATGCGCTTATCGCGGACGCGCTCCATGAGCTTCTCCTCGGTGAGAGGAGCCATCTCGAGGGTGGCGTTTTCGAGCGCGGCCTGGGACATGAACTTGAAGCCGCCGTCGCGCGCGGTCATGTTCTCGCCCTTCTCGCCGTAGGCGTTGAAGATGTTGAACGGCTCGCCGCTGCTGGCGTTCCACCACCCCTGCTCGACGGCGAAGGAGACGATGTTGTCGGAGCCCATGTAGTCGGAGCTGTTGGCGAAGTCGGCCGGGAAGTCCTCGATGTAGCCGGGGTACAGCACGCGGACCTCGTCGGTCTTGAGGCGCTCGGCGGCCCAGAGCTTCTGGCCGCCGGCCATCTCCCAGACAACCCAGCCCTCGTCCTTGTCGGCGATGAGATGGGTGTTGCCGCCGTAGGTCGCCTCGCCGTACTGGTTCATGAGCTCGCCAATGATCTCAACGCCCTCGCGCGCGGTCCGGGCGCGCTCCATGACGATGCGCGCGAGGTCGCTGTACTGGATGCCGTGCTGCGGCGTCGGGGTCATGTTGACGAGCTCGTCGCGGTTCTGTGCCCAGACGTCGCGGACGGTGACGCCGTTCTCGTTGAGGCCGCCGTTGGTGAGCGGCGCGGGGAAGCCCTCGAAGTCGGAGTACTCCATCGACAGGTAGCGGTAGGTGTGGCTGACCTGGGGGATGGTGAAGAGCTCGCCCGGGATGCTGGCCTTGTCCGTGACGCCGACGGTGATCGTCGCGTTGGAGGCGTGGTCGCGGGCGGGAAACAGCTGGAGCCAGTGGGAGGAGACCTCCTCGCCGGTTCCGCCGACCATGACGCTGCCGTCGGCGGTGAGGTCCTTGCCGACGTAGAAAGCGTAGCTTGCGGAGGCCGGCCCGGCGAGGGCGGCCATCAGCACGGCAGAGGTTTGGAACATCATCTTGCCCGCTGGTGGGAACGGAGATGGCTCTTGGCTGAGGGAGAGAGGGTTGAACGGGAGAAAGAAGAGAACTTTCCACCCCGCGACGGCTCAATAGAGAAAAGAGAAAATGCGAGGCGGGGCCTCAATCCGCCTCTTTGGCATTCATTGCCGGCCGGGACTGAATGATGTCAAAAGGAAGCGCCGACGTGACTCTCGGGTTGTTGTACCCCACACCGAAATTTCCGGTATCGCTAGCGGTGAAGATAAACGGTGCCAAGGGCCGTAATAAACACTGCTAATTCACGTCGATAAATGCGCGGATGACAGGGATGATCTTGTTTCTCGTAAGATGACCCCAACGACGCCCTTGTCTCTGGGGAAACAATTCCCGCAATTCCCATTTGAGTAAGCGACTAAAGTTTCCCGATTAGAACTCCGCGTGGTTCGGCGTCTCTCCGATCGAACACGACTTGACCGCGGAGAGGGGCCTTGAACGAATGGGCACCAGTGCCTCACAACGGTTCTGATTGAGCAATACATTCATTTCATCGAATGCCTCTACTATGCACCTTAAAGTGAAGCTTCGAGTTTGAGAACACATCAGTCTGCTGTTACCGCATCATCATAGCAATATCGATGTCTATATCCTGGCAGTTACCTCAAAAATGAGAATTCCAAGTCGAATGAACGGCGGTCTGTTGGGGTGAATGTGAGGGATCGCAGACGTAAGCAATGAGGGTTACAGAGGCCGTCTCGGTGACTTGCCATGGATCTTCCTCCCCCAGATCCAATTCCAATGTTGCCAGAACATCAGAAACGACGGAGGTGAAGAAGATCTGGATGTCTCGGTTTAGGAGGTTAATGGGGATAAACGTAAATTAAAGCTTGTCAGTTGGGTATCATGCCGAATCTATTCAGACATCCGTCGGCTTCTCTTTCTCCCATCAACGCCTTCGCGTCATCTTTCCAATCGCTCCTGATAAGATCTCGCTTGTTCTGAGGCATCGTCGACGACATTTCGATATTTCGCCCCCTCTCATAACGCCCTCATGTCTCTCTTCACTCGCATCGAGAAGTCCTCTATCCACACCGCTTCCATACCTCCCTCACCTCAACTTCACTGTGACCTCCAAACAGCTGACCCTCCTCACCCTGCTCTCCCCTCCAAACCCATCGTCATCCTCTTCGACAACGACATCATCCACCGTGCCCACCGTCCTCGTCCTGATCTCGACAACACAATCCCCCTGCTCCTCAAACCACGCCGCGACGCTCAACACCTTCTCCACCGCCTTGCCCGTCCCCAAAACAACCGCCTCGCCCTCCGCCTTAGTGCCCCCGTCGCGGTGAAGCAGATCCACCCGCTGCGGCAGCGACATGCCCTTGGTGGAAGGCACGTTGCCCTTGAGCGCCTTGTCGAGCTGTTTCCTAACGCGGGAGACGACGGCCATAAAGGGCGTCGATGAGGATACGTAGATGAGTCGAGATTTGGAGGATATGGGCTGCTGGCTGCGCGGGAGGGCGCGCTTCTGGATCTTGCTGCCTAGGGTGATGTTAGCTGAGATCGGCGATGAGACGGGGGAGGGGTGAAATAGGGAGACACGAAGTGGTGAAAGGTGGGATGGTGCAAGTACCTTGAGGCAGACGAGGAAGCTTGTCTATTGACACATCATTCTTTGATGAGGAGTTGCTCTTGCCAGGTTGGCTCTTGGGGTGAGTCGGCGCCATTGTAGGCAGAAGTGAGTCTGAGTGAGCTGAGGCAGGAAGCCTGTTGCTAGTTGCTGTCTTTTTTTCCCCCTTCTGATGTGGTGATCAGAAGCCTGGTATAGTTCGGCCGTATGATATGGGGAACTCTAAGTATTGTTTCCTAATATTGGTTTGGTCTAACCCAGTCAATCAGTATTAGCTGGAGATAGAAGCTGTGGTGAAGATGAAAATGCATGCCCACGGGTGCCTCACTCGCCGCCAGGAACGCAAAAAGTGCAAAAGAGTGGGTCCGCATGCACCCGCACCGGTGCAGCATCTGCAGCTCCAGCAGGCCCCTGCTCGAGCCCACTAGCGCGCGTCACCCCACTGACCCCAGACCTCCCACGATGACGAACTCCAATGCGAAGCTCCAACATCCAACCATGAGCTAAAACACCAAACACCTCAATTCGTCACGCCCGCCGCGGCTCCTTCGCAACCTCCAGCCTTGCTGCCTACAAGCACCTCGATCAAACCACATATACCTCTCAATTCAGCAGCAGGCAGTCATGTCTATAGCAATCTGGCCTCCCGTGGCCCCTGACCAGCTCGCCCTCAAAACGGAGGAAACCCTCGTACGTCCTTCCTGCTTCCCAAGCTCAAGCTCAGTCGCGAGCACATTTCCGCATAAAGTGTCAAACCAAAATGCTAATCAGGGTCGATCCAAAGAAGCGCGAGCTAGAATGGATCGTCACCGAAACCCACACAATCCTCAGCGACATCCGCCACGGCCTGCAAGACTGCTACGCCCTCCTCGCGCCAATCGACCCGGGCAGCACCCTCGTCATGTCCACGCAGCGTAACGAGCGCGTCAAAGGCACAGTAACCCGCGTCGGTACGAGGATAGTAAAAGGCGTACGTCTCGCCCTCCATCCGTCCACCCCCCCATCCCCTTAAACTAACAACCAACCCTCTCCAGGCCGTCAACCTCCAGCTCAAAACGCTCCCAACCCAAACCATCGCCCTCGACCCCTCGCACCCAATCCACATCGCCGCCCTCGAAACAATCCACACCCACCTCACCGAATGCATCGACCTCCTCTCCCTGACCTCCACCCCGCAACCCTCCTCGAACCCCTCCCAGCTCGCCGCCCAGCTGCGCATCCTCTCCGCCTCCCTGACCGAGTCCTCCGCCCTCCTCCGCGGCCCGCCCCTCAACGCCTCCGACCCCGCCTGGCAGTCCGACTCCTGTCCGCCCGTCCACTTCGCCCCGCCCCTCGGCCCCAACATCTCCGTTCACTTCTCCCTGCAGGAGTCGTCCCTCGTGCTCTGGCTGCGCGCCCTCGAGCCCGTCGACGCGCCGCCCAGCTTCGGCACAAAGCTCGGCCTGGCGCTCGGCACCGTCAGGAGGCTGGAGCACGACGAGATGGATCGCCCGTTCCGGTTCGCGTATAGTAGCGTCACGGACGGCGGGGAGAAGCACAAACACGGCGGGGCGCATCCCAGGAGCGGGCAGAGCAGTGTCAGCGGGCTGGGTACGCCGTCGAGTAACGGGGAGCCGAACGAGGTCTACGTGAGGGAGAAGGTGAGGGTCGAGAGCTTGCCTGATCCGAACCTGATGAGTTTGTCGGCCAAGCTGGTCGCGTTGGGGCACACTCTGGCGGGCGCGAGGAGGAATCTTGCTGCGGTAATGGGAGAGGAGGTCGACGAGTGAGCATTGTATATTAAATCAAGCATCGCATTGGTGGATCAAAACGGCAAACTGGCCTCGGTCACAGCATTTGAGGTTATACCCTGGCGTTTAGGAACGGATGCATTTACTCAGGCTACAATTTTCAATTCCTATGTTTATGTGCTGGGTTTACCAGAATCCTGTACACTTATAAGCCCTTGGCAACCCCTGGTTATCCATGCAGACCAAACCCGATGGCCCTGGCCGAGCTTTGGTGACGGGTATGCCTCCATGCGCTTACTACCAGCGCATGCAGTAAAGTCCAACGGAAGTAATCCGTTGGCACTAATCGTACGTGCATCGACGAGTTAACGATGGTGTGATAATTCGACATGTGCGACGTCGGGTTCCGATAGCAGGCAAGAAAATACGACAGACACCATGTCTGATGCCGTCTTACGCAGTAGGCGACCAAGGCATTGGGACAAGGATCCGTGACTTCATCGTCTGAATAAGAGGAACAGTCTTGTGAACGGTCTCGCTCCAACCCTCAACGCTCCAGCTCTTCTCACGACGGATCTTGCGCTCCTCCAGGTTGGCAAATTGCCAGAGGTGGTGGACTGTGTTGAGATCTCCGATCTGCACGAACCAAGCGCCGACGCCCTCCATGACCTCACGTCTGGCCTTCAGGCCCCGTCTCCAGTGGGTCTCCCACTCAAGCAGGTTACCGGGGTGCAGAGTGTAGGATCGCAGCTCAAAGACGCCGCCAAGCTGGCGGGGAGGCGTCGTGGGCCAGAAGGAGAACTCCTGCATAAGGGATGTCTTCTTTGAGGTGATCAGGCTCTTGAGCTTCTTGTCGAACGCGGCGAACTCGGGGTGGGAACCAATGTTGTGGATCGACTCGTGGTAACCCTGGTATCTCTGGTACTCCCAAATATGGACTGTTTAAGCTAATATTAGCAGCTGTTTCGGTCGTGCCTGAGCTCCTTGAAAGCGACATACCAAAAGTGTTGCAGTCACCAACCTCGGTCCTCCAGCTTCCCACCAGATGGACCTTGTTCTCCGGCATGGAGGCCATGCGCGGGTACCAGTTTCCTACGAGCTCGGTGTACTCGTCGACCTTGTCAGGCTTGACCTCGTGGAAAACGATCGAGTGGACGTATTTGCCTCGGGCAAGGACTTGACTAAAGCTAGCCTCGAGCTGCGCATCGAGCTCGCGACCTTCCTTGGTACCGTAGATGAGGTTGGTCAAGGGCCCGGCCTTCCGCGGAGGCTCCTGGGTGGCCTCGGCCTTCTGTCCTGAAGTAGCAATCACAGATGAGATGCCGTCCTTAGCGGACTCAGAGACGGAGGGGGGAGGAGAGGACTGATACGCACTTGCTTCCCGTTGCTTCTGCTGCTCGACCAACTGCTCTCGGAACTGCTTCGATTTCTCGTTGAAGGAGGCAACGCTTTGAGGGGCGGCGCTGACGTCGGCCATAGAGGGCACCTTCAGCTGCTGGCTCGTGGTAGAGAATGCTCGCAGCGCGGAACGCGGGGTCACCGCGCCGGCGGCTCGCACCAATGGACGGCTCAGCATTGCGAAAGGTGTTGGAGGAAGAGAGGTAGGTGTAGATGAAAGGATGGGATTGGTGGTTGGTGATGACGAGGTGACCTAGAGGTGTCTTGTCTGCTGCGAGAGGTATGTCGTCCGTCGGGTCCGACAAAGAATGGACAAACAAGCTCTTTGTTTGCAGGTAACAAGCCTCTGGCACGGGAATGTGGAAGGAGGAAAGGAAAACGATATTCGATACGTCTCGATCGGCAAGAAGCAGGAAGCACCCGAGAGCAGGGGTTTATTGGTACTGGATCACAGAACGGGAAGCAAGTCGGCGTGCAGCGGCGGCGGCGACGGGCGGAAGGTGGTGGTGGCCTGGTCTCTGGTAGCAGAACAGCGGTATGGTGGTAGTAGCTGGTGGTAAGGTAGGTAGCTGGGGAGAGGAGGTGCTTGCTTGTTTGTGGTCGAGGTGGTGGTCGAGACCGTGCTTGCGTCTTGGGGAAGCGGCAGAATGGTAGACTAGGCAAATGGGACGAATGTAATTGGACGAGTACGGGCTGATGGTCGGCCTACAACCGTGCGACCTGAGTGTCTTTGAACGTGCTTCCCCCGCACTTTTGAGGGAGGGAGGGAGGAGAGAGGAGAGAGCGCAACGCAATGCAGAGACAGCTTCAGGTAGGAGGTGTGGCAGGCGTCTGTTTGGTGGTGGTGGTGTGTGTGAGTGTAGTGTGAGGTAGTGTAGTGTGGCAGGAAGGACAAGACGTGGGAGAAATGTGACACAAGGGAGGAGGACGTTTTGGCTGCTTGCTCTTTGCCTGCTCGGCTACGACGTGCCCTTGAGTTCCTGCTGCTTGCCTGCAACTCTTTACCGGCTGTGTACTGGTGCTTCTCCTCTCTTCCTCCACGCTGCTGCGACGCTATTTGTCCTGATCAAGCACCACCGTCCACGCCAGCACGCCAATCCATGCTTAGCAAGGGCCCCGAACCTGGGGAAAGCTGACGCCCGCCTCCCACCTCACTTGCAACTGACAGCGACGGCACGGAGCAGCGGGCGTGGGAGCTGAGCTCCTGGGCAGTTCCAGGCACGGTACGTATCCCGGCCAAATGCGCCCAGATGCGGAGAAGGGTCGAATGATGTCACATTGTCCTTGTCAGCAGGGGTGTTCGGGGCCAGAAGGGGCGACGGACAATTGTTTCAGCGATACCCGCACAGGGGTCCATGTGGGGGAAACGGGACACCTCCCGAGGTGATGGCCGGTAGCAATCAGCTGACTCTGGTGGCATCGCCTTCTCGGGTAGATTCAACGGCTAGATTCAGGTGCTAAGAAAAGCAAATCACAGGCCAGAAACATGAGATTTTGATACTGGGGCAGAGGGGCGTGTGAGAAGTCCATCTTGGAAGAAACAAGCGGCGGACAATCGTTCCGGCGTTGCGCCGATGTTACCCGTTTCTGTGAGGGTGATACGATTGCTTGCGGCTCTCGTACGAATGGCCCATATCTTTCGTCTTTTCAGTACAGCTGCATACACTGTGTAAGTACTCATATGCTTGTATTCTCTACAAAGCATTGAGCTCTTTAAGCAGGTGTTGATAGATCATCGATTGATGCAACGCGCAGCCGTTGAGAATGAATGCTTGGCTCGAAGGAGTACGTCACGTGATACATCATGCGCATCGACGAATTCCCAATGGAGACACCATTCTTGGTACTCACAAGTTGCGTCAAAAGATGGAGCTGCCCGCTGCAGAAAGCCCAATGATTGACGTTGGCAAGAATGGATCAGTATGTTATCGCCATTACGTGACTGTGATCAAAGGATGAAGCCGCGATGCAAGAAACAACTGCCTCCACAAGTTATCGCTGGCACGTGCGCAGCTACCTTACCTAAGCGCTCAGCTGGCAACATGTTGCCTCAGGCCACAAGCGCCGCATCTCGGCTACGGGTCCAACCGCCGAAAGCTCAATCGGAGGAAAAAGGCTCGTTCCTGAGTAGCTTCACGTTGAACCCGAAGTCATCAACCGCCCCTCCAAAACCTCGCTCAATTCCGCCCTCCCGGTCACTCAACCCCCATCACAAACCGACAAGATGTCTTGGCTCGGAGCTCGCGCCCTCAAGAAGTACCCCACGCCCGTCCGTAAGTCGCCAGCGCCTGCACCTGTTGGTTGTCGCGAAATGCTAAACATCCCTTGTAGTTAAGCCGATGGCGCCCTTCTTCGCTGCCGGTAGGTCCCAACACCCATTCCGCGATTGATAAACCCCTCCGACGAGAACCGACACGAAGTGAATACGATGGGGATCGGAGGAGGAACAATACGCGCGCGAGAGAGCAGCAGGGACTGATATGTGCGACAACAGGTCTGGTCATTGCCTACGGCATCAACTCTGCCCAGAACGCCATGATGAAGTGTACGTCGCAGCTCAGCCCCCCGCAACGAATCCGTACTGACATGGAGGAACGCAGCCGACGAGTGGAAGAACGACGCCCGCAACCCCCTCGCCAAGAACAAGCACTAAACGGTTTCTCTCGACATGGGACAAGTTTTCCGGGCTATGGCATAGAAGCATTCGGGGGAGGGATCATACGGACAAGACCCGCCAGACGCGTACTTTACGGACGCTGTACCATAGACTGACGGCTCGGGAGTCAATTGAGCTGTTGTACTAATCCTATTTGATCCTTTGTCCAAGTGATTGGTGCTTCGCGGGGCACGTTTGGCTCGGTGATATCGGGCATCGGCCGGGTTCGATTGGACGCGAGAAATGAAGTGCGCTAGAGGACCGCCGAGAGAAGACGAGCGCTGTCAAGCGACCGTGAGGCCGGGGCATGTCCGATTGATCCGTTCGGCATGCAGGAGGACGCTCCGGGCAACGGACATCGTCGAGGGGCCCGGACGGCCGGAGCGGATATCACGTGATGTCATCTGACTCACCACTGCGAGCCTTCATCACATCCCAGATGACCTTGAGCTGTAATCTTTCTCTTGGCATTGGCAATAACTTCACATTCAATGTGCCATGTATTCTTTGTAGTAACAGACTGTCTGTCCGAGTATTCCATCAGATAACTTATCTCACGCCCTTCGGCATGTTTCGGCGTAGAGTCATGCGGTGGATTTGTCAGAACCCACCTTCTCACCTCACAAACTTGACCTCACCCACACCAGTCTCACCCAGCTCATAGATGTTCTCATGAGGCTCCCGCTTCACCTTCGCATTAATAGTAGACTTGTTTCTCATAGACTAAGCTTCTCGCCCGCCTCAACCTCCCAGCAGCCGTTCTTGTTTGCCCAAACTTTCACCTGCAAAATGTCCACCACAACAAACCCCCCGCCAAACGGCGCCGCAAAGAAGCCCAACGGAAAGAAAGAGATCAAGATCCTCATGCTTCACGGTAAGATATGTACCCTCTTCCCTACACCTCCCTCTTCAATCTCTCAAACCACCTTATCAGCACCGTCTCAAACTATTCAACCTACCCCGCCATCACCCTCTCAACCACCCATCACTAACACACCCAGGATACACCCAATCCGGCCCTCTCTTCCGCTCAAAGACCCGCGCCCTCGAGAAACTAATCCTCAAATCACTCGCCCCCTTCAACCTCGCCACCGCCCTGATCTACCCCACCGGGCCCACGAAGCTCTCCCCGCGCGACATCCCGGGCTACGAGCCCCCAGCCGACGGCGAGGAGGAAGTCGAGCTCGACGCCTGGGCCTGGTGGCGCAAGGACGAGGCCTCGGGCACCTACCGCTACCTCGACGCCGGCGTGCGCGCCGTCGCCGCCGCGATCCGCGAGGCCGGCGGCAACGTCGACGGCGTCGTCGGCTTCAGCCAGGGCGCCGCCTTCGCGGGCCTGCTGACCGCCATGCTGGAGACGCCGCACCGTGATGTCCCCGAGGAGATGCGGCTCTGGGTGCAGGAGTTAAGAGAGGCCAACGGCGGAAAGCCATTCAAGTTTGCGGTGATGTACTGCGGCTTCTTTGCGCCGCCTCCGGAGTTGCAGTGGGCGTATGAGCCGAAGATCAAGACGCCCACGCTGCATTTTCTGGGAAGCTTGGATACTGTTGTTGAGGAGTCGAGGAGTCAGGGGTTGGTGGAGAGGTGCGAGGAGCCCATGGTTGTGGTCCATCCCGGCGGACATTACGTGCCCATCTCCAAGGAGTGGGCTATGCCGCTGATTGGGTTTATCAAGAAGATTGCGGACGAGGAGGCGGCGAAGAGCAAGGTCTGATGGGCATTAGGAAACACACGAAGACATGATAGATCACGTTATAGACATAGACGCAAAGCTTCATCAAAGCATAGACCGAAACCGTTTTACGCGTCCCAGTCTTGTTCATTGCCTGCCTCTAGTGTTCTACAATTACACGCCATATCCCCATCCCTGGTAACCGTAAGAACCGTTCTAATGCGCCTTGGTAGCCTTTCCCTTGCTCGACTTGGAGCTTCCACTGGGCTGGATGTTTGCCATCATCTCCTCCTTGGTAATCAAGTGGTCGATACGCTCCAGGTGGCCGAGCAGGCTCTTCATGTTGTGGCTCCACTCGTTGAGAATGTCGTCCGCGTCTCTGGGCTTTGCGAAGCTGACAATACGCGCGGGGCGGTCGATCTTGGCGTAGATGGTCTTGGAGGTGACGAGCTCGCTGATGTACTTCTCGGTCTCGTCCTCGGTGAGGTCCAGAAGCTGTGTCAGGCGCTTCATCTGGATGCGGGTGTAGTACTTGGCCACAACGCGCACGTTGTGCTCAATCACCCTCTTGCGGAGATCCTGCCAGCGCTGGTGCGCCTTCTCGTCTCCGGACTGGCCTGCTTGGGCGTCGAAAACGTCGGTCTCGCAGAGATGCGGGCCAAAGTTCTTGGAGACCTCGGGCCAGCGCATGAGCTCGTGGACGGTAAAGAGCTTGAGGAGCTCAGCCTCTTCAGAGACTTGGCTAACTCTGGTGTCTTTTTGAATTCTGTGGAGAAGATCGTGCTGCTCATTGTCGTGGGGAGCGAGGATCACGAAGTAAATGATGCGTTGCAGAACCTATGATAGTCAGAAAACAGATCATCACTTTCATTGCCACAATAACTCACGGGGTGAAGCTTCTCAGGGTCCTCCTCGACAGCCTCGGTGTCAAGGACCTGGCGGTAGTGTTTGCAGACGTCGAGATACTTGTCATCGTGCTTCGCAAGGATGATCTGTTGCTCGTAGTACCGCAGCTTCAGATCGGTCGTGTCGTCCTCCTTCTCCTCGGGGACCTCCTCGCCCCTAGCCTTCTTCTTCTCGCGCTCCTTCTTCTCCTTCTCCAGCTGCTCGGCAGTCTTCTTAGGCTTTCGCGAGAGGTATCTGGTGCTGATCTTGCGGCTGAGGATGCCCGCCTGGGTCCAGTCGCCGCTCTCGATGCAGAGAGCCACTTGTGCCAGGATGAACTCGGTCTTCTCCCGACGGTCCATGGAACCGAAGGTCTCCACCTGCAGCTCGCACAGGATATCCGTCGCCGCTCTCAGATCGCCCTGCTTCTTCTTGATGTCGGAGAGGATCTTGGTGACGCGCGCACGCTCGACTTCGACGAAGATCTTGCCCTCAGTAACCGTCCTGAGAGTCTCGATCACGGTGAGCTTCGTTTCGAGGTTCGGTGTAGAGTCGAGGAAGCCCATCACCGCCTGGACCATCTTGGTAATAGCTTGCTTAAGCTGGCCATGCTTCTTGGAGAGAACCAAAACCTGCTCGTTCATCAAGCTCCAGTCCCCGGCATCCTTGGCAATCGTAACAATGGCGATGAGTATACGCGATGTCGAGGCAAGATCTGAGGACTGCTGCTGGTTAGCTTGGTGACGTCGGCGAAGGGAGAGGCGGGGTCCTGACCTGGCGGGTCTGCTTCTCCAGCACACTAAGCTTCTCGATGGCAGCTGAGATATCGCTCTGCAATCAAAAGTCAGTCAGAAAGCGCTCCAGCTTCCGGCAATTTCGACGCCGCCCACCTTCGCGAGCTTCTCAGCCTCCGGGATCTGCTTGTCTGTCTCCTTCGAGAAGTCCTTCTCGGGCTTCAGCGCGCCTTCGGACATTTTGACAATTGGTCGAGCTGCTGTGTGTGGAAGGTAGTATGGGAGGGGGAGGTTGGGTTTCGCGGGGTGTCGTGATGGCGGGTCGTGGGATTGTTGATCGATGGGCGAGGCTGATGGGTGTTTGGTGGGAGGCTACCACAGCTACGCAAGATGCTCGTGCCTACCTCACCCTGGCCACCTCAGGTGCTCAGGTACCCGGATTAGGTAAGGCGGGCAACCACCACGGAAGGACTGACCTTTTCCCGACTGTACCTTCTCTGCCCCACCAAGTATGGCCTGTGCGCTTTACATCTTCGCCGGATTTCGCTCACCTTCGTTGACCGAGGTGAGTGAGATTCGTTGAGCATCAAGCTGTGACTAGTGCAGGCGGTCCAAAAGCATCAATCTCCATCGTCCAAGATCCCAATTCTGAACTTCTTTTCTAGTGTATTCGGTTCAGAATATGCGCGTTTCCCATAGTTTCGGCTTGATCATAGGTTCAACAGCGCAGCCCAATTGACTCGCCCAACGGAGTTCATAGCTTTTTTGTCTTTTCTGGCTGCAAGTGATTCAGCTAGGCCGCGAGCTCGCTTCGAATCTCTCACTGATCACAACTGGTCCCTCCAGTACATCTATCAGACAACACCGAACAATACGTCCTTCCGTCAATTTTAAACTCAGGTTTGTTGATCGCATCATCTTCTATCAATCAACGTACTCAAGGCGACCCAACAGATCCGCGTCACGGCAACATAAAATTGGCTGAGAACTTTTGATCAAGTCTATTGCTGGCGCCACGAAGGCCTGCAGCTGCGATTTGCATCGCAAATTATTTACAGAAAATTTACACATTATGTACTAATTCATTCTCCAGCTCTCTCCTCAATTCCATTTAAGGGTTGACGGGAGGAGGGGTGTTGTCAATAACAATCGTAGCAGGGGCGTTGACCTGGTTGCAGAGCAGGTCACCAAGGCCGCCGGCGTGGCAGTAGGCGGGAACATCGCCCTCGCCCCAGAAACCGACACTATACGGTCATGTTAGCTACAGAACTGCCGAATTCCCAAAATCCAGAGAAAAACTTACGCAAGGCCGAGCTCGTGGTAGATGCGCAGGGCAAACTCGGACTCGGCACCCGTTCTCAGGGTGAAGCGGTACTTGGACTCGCCGCAGGTGATGACCTCGGAGGGCAGCTCAGGGTTGGCGCCGGAGCAGGCCAGGTCCGTCGCATCATCACCAGACAGGGTGAAGCTGACGTAGCTGAGGGTACCGTTCACTTGCTTGCGAACGGAGAAGTCGTTGATGAGAATGTTCTCGGACGGCGTGGGAGCGTCAGTGGCCTGAGGAGCAGGAGCCGCAAGGGCGGAGGCGCCGAAGAGGGCGGCAACAGTGGCGAGAGAGAACTGCATTTTGGTGATGTTTGGTGGTGTTGGTTGTAGATACTTAAGCAGGTGAGATGATGTGGTGAGTAAGATCGTGAAGTGAGATGATTAGAGGAGCTGTTAGAAAAGGCTGGCCTGCGGTCCTTTATACTCAAAATGCACAGCTACGATGGATGCAGGCACCCTCGCCAAGTCGGGCAGGGCGGTCGTCGTACAGGTGAGGTTGATGATTTCGACGTCACCGTTCCTTGGGAGGGAACCATTCTGTGGGGAATGCCTGTCCGGTAGGTAGGCCGCGGTACTAAACTCCGAAGGGGGCCAACGATCACCGCCTCCGAATGCGAGGCCAAGAGCATCGGGTCACCCGGTCGAGGGCTTGGAGGGATCCACTGCGCGGAGAATGTCCAGAAATAGCAACTGGCATGACTAGATTGATGGCTTGCTATCCGTATGTCCATCAGTAAACATTTCGGACCCGGTGAAGATGAAAGGCGTCTACGGTTCGAGCCCAGCGCGCCCAGCCAAGCGGCATCTTGGAGCCGCAAGCGAAGTTTGACAGGCACCCGGAGAGGTAATGACGATGCTGGGGAGGCAAAATGAGAAAGCGAAAGAAACCGACCGACTGCGAGTCACTGCGATAGGCCCTTTGAAAGCAACGTTGTTCTTCGCTGTAATGGCCGTTGCATTGGGCGACCAGAAACGTGGGTTGAACAGCGACGATCATCTCGTATTGCTCCCAGCCTTTCAGAGGTTGTTTTTGCCGCAGCGGGGGCGCGGGACCACATCTTGCATTGCATTCTTGGTTAAGCGTAATCTAACCACGAACAGCTGGACCCTGTCCGCTGCCAGGCTCGCTGGTGGTGCGCTGTCAAGCCGCGATCCGCGGACCTACCCCGGGGTAGGTGTTCGTCTCTTTTACGGATACATATGCTCCCTTTGCAATAAGCAGCGGCTCGCGTGATGATGACTTTGGCAAAATATTGGCCTCCCTTGGCAGTCATCATAGCCAAAAGTTTGACAACACTGTTCGAACCCACTCGGCCGAGATTCCGGGCATGCACGTTCCTGAATTAGGTACGGATACAATGCGATCGCCTCGGTCCCTGCGGAAAACTGACCAGTGATCCCGGTTGATAATACATCCACCAAATTTCTGACACGATTTCACAGTAAGTTAATACTAGATGTACAGCCCATACAAAGCCCGAAGAATCAGGCCAACGCAATTAAGCTTGGTTCCAGTGCCATCACCGGCTTCTAGCGTACAACTGACTATCAAGGTCGTCTCCAGCGGGCTTCGGCACGGTGAACAACCGACCACTAACTTGACCATTCCCCAGCATTTCTAATCCCTTAGGAACATCCTCAAACGGGAGCTCCTCTAAATGAGGTTTCAATCTCTCAGAAGCCAGCAACTCAAGCACTTCCCGGAACTCTTGTATGCTTGCGCTTGTCGACCCCTTGAGCGAAATGTTCTGCGTTACAATCGCCGTGGTTGCAATTTGAATCTTCTGTGAAGCGAGTCCCACCAGCACAACGCATCCACCGGGCCTTACTGTAGATAAAGCCGCCTCAACAGTTGCTTGGGCGCCGGCAAAATCTAAGATAACGTCAAACTTCTCTTCAGAGAACTGCGCAAGACTGGTGGAGCATTCAACCGCGCCGAGCGACCGAGCCTGGTCAAATTTCGACGTGTTGATGTCAACACCAAAGACCCTGGCACCTCTTAAAGCGGCTATGGCAACTCCGTTCAACCCTAGGCCTCCTAGACCGATGACAGCGACCGTGGAACGGCCAGACACCGCGCCTTCGGTGACGACAGCGTGGTAGGCCGTCGCGATAGAGTCCGTTGCAACCGCGGCTGAAGCGAAGTCGACAGTATCGGGGATCTTGACAAGATTCTTGACCGGCGCAACGGCATACTCAGCGTAGCCGCCATCACAACCGACGCCGAGAGCTTCTTGGAAGTTGCGCTCTTCGATGGGGTGACCGACGCAGGCGACGGCGACGCGGTCGCCAATCTTGAAGTGTGAAGAAGGCGGGCTATCGTCACCAAAGGAGGTGATCACACCAGCGACTTCGTGACCCAGAGTGACTGGAAGTGCGCACATCCAGGCTGCCCCGCCGCCGTGGAGGACATGGGTGTCTGAGTGGCAGAGACCGGCCGCTTTAACATGGATGAGAGCGTGGCCGGGGCCCGGAGTGGAGACCGGGACAGTCTCGAGACGGAGACCCCCGCCGGCTCCGTGGAATCGAAATGCTTTCATTTTAGGTGGTTTGGGAGGTTGGTTTGGGACCATGATATGGGACCGTGGAGTCTCTGATAGGGGTTCTCGAGGAAGGTGTCGAGAATGTGCGTGAGATCAAGACGTCAAGATGAACCAAGAAGCTTCTTGCTTGATAGAAAATTGAGAAATAGTCCCTCCGCCGTCATTTTGAATGCATTCGAAATCGAGTCTCGTCTCTATCGATGAAGTTGTAAACGCTGTGCAACGCCCCATGTCTCCACAGGCCATGATGATTCATAGTGAGTCGCGAAGTCTACAGCTCCGGAGCAGTCCGTGCTTTTAAAGCCCCCGGGAGATGTCTTTGCCGGACATCACGCAAGCATCTGAATGATCTTGTAAACGAAAATGCAAAGCGTATAATGCCGACGTGTAGGAATCCCGCAGGCAACATTTACATACATAGCGCATCGATTTTGACTCCGCTTTTTTCAACCTGCCCTTGTTCTCTGCATGTTCAGCAACGGTCGAAGTCGTATCAGGAGTCCGCCGTCGACGGCAATCTCGGAAGACCCGGGGAGAGTTCCCACTTACGGACACAAACGGCATTGTGAAGTCCGACATGCGCCTCTTCTTCGGGACAGAGGTTAACAAACATCAGAAAACCATAAAGCTGACGTCCATTAAAAGCCCAACCATATCTCGTGGTAGCCTCATGCAGGTTCCAGCCACGAGCCAACAAGTATTTTAGGGAGACTCCGGTCATGATGTTGGGAATTATTGCCATAAGCAACCGGTCGTCACAAGTATTACGGTCGGATATGCCGAATATGATAGAACTATTTACCTAAACTTCGTGACGAATTGTACTTTGCAGTCTCCATCATATCTGAATATATGCGCAAGTATTCGAATGTCTGGAACATCCCGGGGAGAGGTTGTCTACCTTGTCGAAAGCTGGATCCACCAAATACACCTTAAGCAGTGATTCATTCAGGCATCCGAATAGTGAGTCACGTTTCCGCGAACACTCTAGCCTTTCCAAATGAAGCGAGAAATGCAGAAAGCAGTAAATCACAGCCGGTCGCACATGCGTCCCTGGCTGATATAAATATGTCGCTCCCCACAGCCTGAAGGTTTCCCGCATCAAACTTTTCAAGCCTAGCTTACACCAAGTTTCGAGTAATACAATGAAAACACCGATGCAAGATCCAAAATGGACTCCGATAACAAGATGATCACCGTCGATTGGGATCAAGATCCATTGAAATTCACCTTACCTCCGGAAGCACAGATGCTCAACCTGCGTCTGCCCAAGCAGTCTCGCTCAAGGGCTCTCTTCACTGTTTCGGCCGTACCCTTCTACTTCGCCATCTGGCTGTTGGTGTACGTCTTCTTCTCCTTGCCCATTACATGTCTGTCGGTCAACTTCACACAAGCCACGTGTAGCACGCCTGGAGTATCTTGGCTCTGCGACGCAGTGAAGAAGATTGAATGCGGCGGAACGGCAACTAAGCTGATCACATCTCTTTTCACCGGCTACCTGCCCTTGTTGTTTGGTCTACTTTAAGTGTCAATGAAGATGCTCGTCACGCGTCCCTGAACACAGGGAGCTAATTCGGTTACAAACACGACCAGGCAGGGCCTCGAAAGAACCGTCGTCCATGATAGGCCGACATATGGCGGACATATTCGATATCCATGGGTCAGAAAATTTCAAACTGTATAGTAAATTAAATTACTATCACTATTACTTCACTACAATTGCTGCCGTCGAAGGTAACGTCATTTCAACCAATGCCTCTAAATAGTGAACCTAGGCTTCGATATAATGACGATTGAAAGACGAAGAAGACCTGACGGCACTGAAGAAGAGCGAAAGTTCTTTACCGAGTTAGCGAGACCTTAAGCGAGATTGGAGAAACAGACTTACTATCGATTGTTCAAGCCTGAGATAATTATCATCTAACCATACATCTCTGGATCTTTGAGAGCTGGTTCTAAGACTTAGGTTTATAGTCAGTATCTTGTCTCAGCTTCTAGATAACTGGCTGGTATTTACCTGTCAAGACAATAAATATGCTCTCCATCACCTTCAGCATCGTCCTTAGTGTCAGACTAAGTTTAGTCGTTCCTCGGAGCCTGCTCTGAAAGCCCCTTGAACACGGACAAGAAGGCTTCGAGATCGGCGTCATCCTTAGCACCATCCTCGGTGGCAGGCTCGCCCTCGGTGCCAGGCTCAGTGGGATTGTTTCCATTAGCGCCCTCGGCCTCAAGTCTCTCGCGCTCAATTCTCGCCTGTTCCACGAGACCACGCGCGACCCCCGTAATGACTGCCTCGATTAAGTTCTGGCGCCGCCCATCAGGGGTGACATACTTTCTTTCTGTGATCGGCTTGAAGAGAGTGTCAAAAGGGCCAAACATATCAGTGATATCACCAGAAAAGCCCAAAGTTGCAAGCTCATTGGTGTCAGACTCGGCGACAAGGTTGGCGACAGGCTCCTTGGGGAGGGTAGGCATTGCCATGGCGGCCGAGGCCATGGACAACAATCCGACGAGAGTGGTAGTGGGACGCATGGTAGATGGTCGTGAATTTTGTTGGCGTATTAGACTGAACGGCTGAAGTTGTGAGGTTGTTGTGAGGTTCAAGATTTCTGGTAGGCAAGCTGCGATCATCGTCACTACTTATAGTCAAAACGGCCGTCAAGGTGCATGACCTTTTCGAAATTGAGCCGTATCTTTTGATCTGCGTGACCACTTCAAAAGGTGTGCGATTCTACGGGTATGTATGTCTTCCCGGTAACCTAAACTCTGTCGGAGGCGTAAAATAGCCAAGCAATGTTGTCTGTTCACCACAAACGTGCCAACGCCTAGTCAACACATGTCTACCATTGGTGGCTTTTTGAGAAAAGGCTTTAAGAAGGCTTGGCTGCCAATTACTCGCAGGTTTTATTACTCGTAAGTTCTCGTATTAAGAACCTCCAGGTAAACCCATTTGGATAATGTACCGTTGTAGGTTGGTTGCGACGAGGGCATTTCCATAGCGAAGAAAACTTAAGGCTGAATCTGCCCACATTTTCCCTCTACCCCAACGCCGACAGCAAACTCTACTGACATTAGACAACCTGCTTGAACCTTCATTGGGTGATGAGGTGATAGCGCGTCACACAGCTACGGCAGGAGACCGGCTGCCACCCTTGGCAATCTGAAACGCATCAGACGAACTTGAGAAGCTGATACGTCTAGTAGAAGTGAGACCTAGGGTTGGTACAGCCACAGGCCTCCCTACATAGCTGCCGCATAGAGGTGCGAAAGCCCGGGTCGATTTGTGGCCTTTGAGTGTCTAGGCTCAAGCTTAAGTCTCTAGTTATGTCCTTGCTGCGGCTTGACAATGCCCGTCAACACTACTTCGATGACTAGTTGCGTCATATTTTTCGAGAACGGTGCGTTTAAACAGTTGGTAACGATGAACTATATAGCCGTATGATAAGTTGAAATAGCTGAGATATTACCACCTCTTAAGCAAGTAGGTCTTGACGTGATCTCAATCTTCGGCTGTTCTTTCTATATCATCTCTGAGAGATCAAAATGTTTTCAAAATCTGGAATTATCACCTTGGCGTACCAATTACAGCCAGCCCCTTTCAAGAGTAAGCCCCCCCTTTCCGGGTACATGAGAATTTGACTGAACATGCTCGCAGTACTGATGCTCTCGTTGAAGGAGACCCTCAAAAGGGCCCATCGCGGTTCTCGTGCAGCTGCGTCAGCGGAAAGAAACGGCAGATGAAGGCACCAATCTGCAACGGTGCCGGTGGCGCCACTGGTGCAAACTCCAACAAGGACGGAGAGGCGTGCAACGGCCTAATAACCAAGTTGACAACACAGGACAGCCAAGCATTGATTGACCGTAGGTCTCATGTCTAGTGTGTCCAGACTGGCTAGAAGAAACTCTGAATAAGATTTCGCACAGTCATGTTCCGTAACTTACCGCTATCGCTATGAATTATGAGACCCAACCCTTAGGATCTCGTGACGGTGCGCAACATACGTAAAGGTGCTCGTCGTCTCAAAACCACCTGTGGCGTATTACTCGTCACCACGTCGTCCTGCTTTACGTCTGGATTTCTTCCCTATAAATCTGTACCAGAGTCCCTCTTCTGGGGTTCCACTTTTGGCTCTCAACCAAGGTTGAATGGACCCGCCAATCGTGCTCCCCGCAACACCGCAAAACATGATGAAGGCGTAAGGCGCCACAGAGCCTAGTATAAGAATTAGCCAGGACTCTCCAGGTCCATTATTTCGTGGAATTATGAAGGAAGATTATGCGGGGAGTGATGTGCGGCTGAAGCTTACCAGCAGTTACGGAATGTGCCGCAATTCCTGCCACACCAACAGCCGGCGCCGAAATCAGCACCGGAAGACCAACAGCAATGAGACCCGCGGTACCAAGGCCGTAACACATAGCCGGAGTAACTTTGTTGCGGATCCAGTTGTTCCCTTCCTATTCGTTGTGTCAGACACTCGCGGATTGTCCATAGGGGGTTACGGTTCTGACCTTGACTTCTACCCCAAGGGTCGGGTCATCGGCGGAGGTCACGCCCGGTGACGCCGACCTCACAGGCTCGATTTCTGAGATGCTGCATGTACGGCCACGCTTGAAAGTTTGATGGCTTTCAGACATGATAACTCGAAATGTAGAGGATGGTCGCCAAAGTTGCAGATAACGTCAAGGTCGGGGGTTTGAGCTTCGTACACGGGTCGGTGACAGGCACGGAAGCATTTGTATGAAATCTAGTGCTGTTGCCTATCTTTTTTCAAACGATTCGTCAGAAGTGGCGACCACGATCCAACGCCTCTCAACTGAACCTGATATCACCGCCTAAACGAGCAAAGCTAGGTGCTGCATGGGCTAACAACCCAGGCAACATGTGGACTTGGCCGTTGTTGGCGATTGGCTGCCTGGAAACCACCCTTGTTGGAAGGGTTTGGGAGCATGCGAGCCAACCCACCCTTTGAACAAGAGGCTCAGCAGCATCATTCCGCCATCAAGGCGTGTGGTCTGAGACCTCTGTCTCGCCCGAACCTTTGCCGGAGCCCCTGAAGTTCCGACGACAAATTCCGATGCTCGTACCCCGGACTGGTCCACTTTTCTCGGCGCCTAGCCCCGGCGCACCCCGGCAAGCTGGTGACAAGAAAGCCGGATACTCCGAGCCGGACTTTAGGAGGCGATACTTGGATTTTCTCGGGCTTGTGATTGCTGGATTTGAATTCTTTGGTAAGTACCTTTCGAGACAGCCATGTTTGTCAGACCCCTGTCAGTCTCCAACAGGACAGGCTTTGACCACAGAGCGAGTCACCAACAACCATTAGCCGCCGCTGGCAAATTCTTGATTCAGAATTGTGAAAAGCTACGTGAAATCCGATTCCAGTTCTCCGCAAATTCTTCGCTGTTTTCCTTCTCCTCTGCCCTTTGTCCCCCACCTCCCTTCCTTCTCCGCCTCCACTCCTCCTTCTCCGCCCTTTCTTCGCCTCATGCCGTCTTAGTCTCCTCTCCCGTCACTCACGAACCCTGCTGCTCAATCCCTTCCTTGTCTTTTTCGCACGCCATGTCGATGGAAGGAAACCAAGTTTTCTCTCGCCAAAATGTCGTCAAATACTTGTAATAACTCTGCCAGAGCAACCATTACTATGAAGTCAAGTCATTGATTTTCGGTTGGTTTTTGATTCAATTCGGTTAGTTCTTTGCTTGGACCAGACACAGCCCGGATCAAATGCAATCCTACCCTACACGCCCCCTCATGGACTGCCCCAAGCTTAGACGCGCAGCTGGGTCAGCGTCTAGCTGCATGCACGTCTAGAATTCAATTCTAGTTTTCGAATATCTTGTTCCTGTTTCCAAAAGCTGTTTCTCGATCCCCGTATTCAAATGAGTTTGTCGATGAAAAACAAGTGTCCTCGTCTTGGTATAAATGCAGGCACCCCGAAGATGAGGTTTCCATCTCACCAAGAACATTTTCATTCATCATTCAACGTTTCCAAAGATGAGTAAACTCCAGGTCGGCCCAATTTTCTTAAACCTCCTTTTTCCTAACGTCTCCGGGTAGGGGAAGTCTCCTCACTAGCCGCTATTCTCTGCTACCGTTACTACGAAGCCCCTAATTCATGTTACTCTCACTTCTCATCCCATATTAATCCAGGTGCTCCCCACTCCACGTGACTTCCAGGACTTCACCACCCATCTTGTCATCTGAACGTGGGTAAGAGTGGACGGGCACCCGCATCGCCGCTCTTACCAAGACCTGGAGTACGCTTAAGGTTGTCGAAGTCGTCTGCCTCTGTCACTCCTTCCCTCTATCCCCTTCTCCTCACAATGACAGCTCAGAGCCTGTGAAGCAAACTGAGCCTCAGTTTTGGCCTAAACACAACTGCGACTGCAACGATCGTGATTCGAAACATCTTTCGCTGACCTTGAGATTCATCAGAATTCCCAACTTCATGCAACTGAGGGTGTTCAGCCCATGAAATCATGCCCGCCGCTCGAAGACAACAAACAGTAAGTGTTGTTTATCTTTTCGTTCTCTTCTCCTAGGAATCATTGCGACAAGTTGGGGCTTCTTTGATGGGGACGGCGTACCACGCTGCTGCTTCCAATCTGTCGTGTGAAATCGTGCTCCATCACCACCCCCTTTTCTATTATAAAAGAAACCTCTCTTCCATTTTCTCACGAACAAAACAGTACCAAAGCATCACATCCACAACCATTTCTCGGGCCTCAAAGCCTTCTCTCAACCTTTGTCAACAACCAAGGCGGCTGGTCCTCCTTTGTCCATCAAAACACATTCTCTTCGCTTCCTTCTAGCCCATCCTCCATCATGAGCACCCTCGATCGACCCTCCGTTTCCGCCAAAATGAACGAGATCGACCAAATCGAGATATGTCAGCTCCAGGCTGAGGTCTGTCATCTGTCTACCGAGAACCACGACTTGGCGCAGCTCAAAGAGGTCGACCAGGAGCAAATCATCAAGCTTCAGAACGAGAACGACAAGCTCAAGCACAGCAACGCCACCAGGGATGCCTTCATCGTGGCCCTTATCCGAGAGAAACAGGACCTGGAAGAGCAGAACGCCCA
Source organism: Colletotrichum endophyticum (assembly GCA_027406105.1). Classification (NCBI taxonomy): domain Eukaryota; kingdom Fungi; phylum Ascomycota; class Sordariomycetes; order Glomerellales; family Glomerellaceae; genus Colletotrichum; species Colletotrichum endophyticum. Next base: position 4,215,742 of record JANVYF010000007.1, on the reverse strand, counting down.
GCTTCGGTCTGAGCGTTACCTGGGGGATCTAAGACACACCGTCAACAACTCGAATTCCCCCCACAATTCGACCATGGCACAAGCTTCTACGCCCACGGAACCCTTATCACCTTCAGAGACGCTTGTCAACGAGAATGATGAGGACCTCGACGCCATGGACATTGATGAGCCCGCTAAGGGCGGCGATCTCTCTGCTTCTGATAGCGGATTCGAGGGCTATGGATCGGAAGGTGCTTGGGATATGGTTTAGGTTCGTGCCGTAGAGGTCGCCATGGATCGACTTCTGTAAAAGGGTGGTGGAAGGTATTTCATGGAAAAGCAACGCCGGTGGTGGCTGCATACGGGCGGGACCAGTATGGCTGGGCGTTGACGCCGTTGGGACCATAGTTGGAATCATGAGAGCAGAATTGCGGGGAGAGGACGTCATTTGGAATTTGAGCATTTGACGAGATGATCTTGCTCTCAAGCTTGAGCCGTTGTTCCGGAGTTGGCATGGCATAGCTTAGCAAAGTACGATTTGTATTTCGAATCAAAGTCTATTCTTTACACATCTCAGGATATGACCCTTCGCTGATCTCCGGCGACAGGAATGCAATACGTAATTGGCCCAAACCATCTGTATCCTTTTTCCAAATGCATGCTTATTTTGAAGTTGCAGGGCCAAGCTTCCATGGCTACTACCCTACCCCGTCGAGCAACCTAATAATTATGGACCCAAAGCCTGTATGAAGTGCTGCATATTTCGCATCATCATCGGATGCGTTGTAGGTCAATTGGAATGACGAGGAATTGCCATGAAATTTCTTTTTTCTTTATTCATCTACACATCAAAGAACCCAACGTACCCCCCGCCAACTTAGGTGCTGCTGGTAGCAATGAGCTGCGACAGCCCCAGGACCTGAGCGGTGGTGATAACCTCGGTGCTGGTGTTGAAGCCTTCCTTGAACGGCAGACGCTCCTCCTCAAAGACAATCTTCATCCACTCCAACGGCGCAGCAGGCTCGGAGAAGCTTCCACCCAATGTACCAAGGATAACGGCAGACTCGCCCAACGAGACGGTGACCTGGCTGCTGGTCAAGTTGAAACTCGGGTTCGTCGCCTGGGCCGTCGCGATCCTCTTGCTGCGCGCCGTCGCCATCGTCGCCACGTTGACCTTCTCCTCCGTCGCGGCCGCGCCCTCGGTCAGGTATCCGTACGTCTCGTCAAAGACGGACTGGTTGAAGGTCTTCGCGTCGCCCGTGACGGCGAAGTCGGCGCGCGACAGGCTGCCGTCGTGCTCGATGACGTTGTGCTTGGCGATGTCGTCGAGGTTGAAGGTGTTGGCGTCGCCGGTGGTGGAGGTGGCGAAGGCGGGCGTGCCGAGGGTGCGGACGAGGGACTCGTTGAAGTTGAGGGCCTTGCCGAGGCCGGAGATGAGGTTGTCCATGCTGATGGCGTTGCCGTCGCGCGGGAGGTAGCCGTGGTTGGCGAGGGAGTTGAGCATGGGGCACGGCGAGCGCTTGGCCGTCGCGTCGGGGGCCTGCCAGGCGAAGTTGGGGTCCTCGTCGCGGGGGACCGCGAAGGCGCTGGTTGAAGCGGCGCAGGCTGCGGCGGCGACCATGACTGAGGCACGCATGTTTTCAGCGGTTTGGGGTGTGGGAAGGTCGGATGGAGAAAAGAGTGTGTGTGTGATGTGTAGAGCACGTCAACGAGAGTGGTGGCTTACTGTGCCTGGTGATGAACGAAAGTGATGTATGTACTTGGTGTAAGTGGTAATCCGAAAAGGAGAGACTGCCGTTGGTCGAGGCCGCAATAAAGATTTTATAAGACTTGTTGCTTCATCAACATATCGAACGATCTAAGGCCGCCCACAACAAAAGAGGATATATCAGTCCTTGGCGGAAGGGGGGCAAAGGGGCTGAAGAAGAACATCCGAGGCATCGGCCACCGGGTGGGACCGAGAAAACGGTGAGCCCGATAGGGCCGGCCCCGCTGCCGCGCCTTACGTGGTCCCCGAGGAGGCCGGGTAACCGGGTTGTCCTGCGCAGACCACGCCTAGCGGCACCCACGATCCCACCTCTCATCTATAATTACTTATGCTAACACGGAGTTCATCCCTTTTTCTCGGAGCTTTGCAGCACTCGCCGCGCCGTCCGCTGACCATTCGTAGCGCCCCTATTGGCCGGTGGGCATTGCTGTGTTGATGAAACGGAGATCGAATGTCGCTAGAAAAACTCAAAGAGAGTGAAAAGTCTTGGAAGGCTGGCCATCTGGCAAGGGGATCCCATGGGTTTTCAATTTGGCGTTCCCGTAATGCGAAAACGAGTCAGGTGTTTCCGCGGCTGCCCATTTTCAGCGGGAAAAAAAGAAAGGAACATTAAACATGTTACATGGGTGTTCGGCAGACGCACGGAGGCAAAGACATGATGTGGGTCAACCTCAACCCCTTCACCCACAAAATCTCGCTTCGAGACGCTTCAAGTAGACAGATTTCACCGACTTCTTCAACAATTATGAAATGCCTCGTTGGCTTAGTGGTACAGCGCCTCACTAGTAATGAGGAGATCGCCTGTTCGATTCAGGCACGAGGCAACTCGACATCTTTTTGCTTGTTTTGCCTCTTGATATATCTTGCTTGTATGCTTCAAGACTCTTCCGACTTATTTCATGGCACCACAGCTTCCACAACCGCCTCCACAACCACCACCGCACCCTCCGCCGCAGCCGCTTCCGCACTCAGCACCGTCACTCGGGGGACAGCACGATGTGGGATGGTTGCCGCAGTCCGCACAGCGAGGGAAGGCAAGGTCTGCCAGGGGAAGCAGCTCGCGTTGCCTCTCCTCATCACGCAACCTGCTCTCAACAGCGTCGACACTAACGTGAGCCCTGCCCGCTTCGCAAGTCCAGCAGAGACAGGCGTGGTACTCTGTGCCAAACTCCTCGTGCCAGAGGCCCTGCATGTCCGTCGACAGCTCCTGCAGCCTGTCCGCGCTGATCTCGTCGTCGTGGTCGATGAGGCGGCCGGCCATCTTCTTGGAGTAGGCGCGGTAGCGCAGCGGCGCGAGCTGGTGGGTGTGCCAGACCAGGTCGATGTCCAGGGTCGGGACCATCACCGTGCCGGGGTGGGCGCCGATGAGGTGGAAGAAGTTGCGGTAACGCTCGACGGACTGTGCGAGGGTGGCCTCCGCGGTGGGCGAACGCAGCCAGGCGTAGCGGGACATCTTTGTGGAGAAGTCGAATTGGCGGTTAATCGCCGCGGAGAGGTCGTATGAGAAGAGGACCGTGCCGGCTGCGTTCTTGAGGTTGAAAATGCCGGTGGATTGACGGCCCTCGGCGACGAGAGACTCGAGGGTACCGTCAGCCTCGATCAAATCGAGGAATCCCGACAGGGTGATGTCGATGTCGACCGCATTCGACTGTGTCAGTTGTCAGCACAGATGAAGCTTGAAGCGACTCACGGCCTCGAGTCAGGAATTGCGCAAATGTGTGAACTTACGACTTCAGTCCAGTCCAGACCGTCCAGGCCGAGACTGCCGCCAAGTTCGATAAACCTGGCGTACGCCTTAGGGTGCAGCATGAGAGCGTGCCACGCCATCAAGACGTCGACGGGAGGCTGCCCCCTCTGCGTGCTGGTGGACCATATCTCGAAGCGGGCGACGGCGCGTCTGCAGTACAGATTCCAGCCTTGCGCGGCGGTGAGGTCTGCTTCATCGGCGAGCAGCTCGACGCTTCTGCGGAGCGCGACGAATGTGTCGAGGAGTCTGAGGTGAGTTGCGCAGTCGGCGGTGCTGGGGACCTCGCGCTGTGCGATTTCTTGGTCCTTGATCGAAGCGTCGAGCTTGATCTTCTGCTCGTTCCCGACGGGAAGAACTCTGTTATCAGAATGTGAGTATGGGCGTCTTTGGAAAGCATGCATGAGACAGGGGCGACGAACTGGTCAGCAAAGATGGCCGGCATTTTGGCGGTGATTACTATGGGAACCGGCCCTGTTGATGGTTGTCTATGAGGTGGTGTTGGAGCTTCGAATTGAGTTTCAACGGGACACAATACGATGAGATGAAAGATGCAAGATCTTCTAGAATTATGAGGGAACAGACAGCTCCTTTATCAGCTCCTCGACGTCTTCTTCACAAGGACAGAGAGCTTTATCAAGATGGGCCGCGTAGCACATGAACACAAGCAACAGCCCTGTGACCAGCCTCCGAATCCCAAAACGGCATGGAGGTGAGCAAGTTTCAGGACGCCAGCGCAAGACGGATTGCGGTGGCATCATCCTGCGCCGCTGCTGATTGGCGCGTGGCGGCTGTACGGGCCCGACTCAGGCGGTGCACGCGGGGGTTGGACCAGCCAATCCCTCACCACCTCCTGGCTGATACCGCTCCTACTAGCCAACACAATGCTTCTTCTATCTGAAGGCTCATTGCTGATGAGTGCTGAGTGCTGCGGGGAAGGGCTGTTGGAGGAGCAGGCGGGGGATCCTTGATAGCGCTTGTTTAGCGGGAGGTGGGAGTTGCGGTTGCATGGCAAACGAGGGAGCGGGAGTGGGGGCCATGTGCAGAGCAGGGGATGGCTCTGGCCCGTGATTCTTCAAGTCTGCCATCTTCAACTCCCTTTGAAGGAGTGAAGAGCCTCAAATGAGGGATGTCATGAGAGCCTTGTGATCCAGAGACTTGATGATGACGGGAGTGGGTGTCTGCTTCTCTTTATCATGTTCTGCCCCAAGTGGACAAGCCACCGTGACGCCCTGCCTGAAGATAAGCCCGCCAAGATCCAAATGAGGACCGCAGACCCGATGGTCCTCGAGCAAACATTGACGATCAAGCATCCGGGCCAAGGTCCAGAGCCTGGCTCGTACACCCTTCCATTCATCTCACGAACAATGTGTTTCCACCTCTCACCAGGAAACACAGCAGCAATCGCCGGCCCCCATCTCCCCACCTGTGTATCTCCCACGACCGCAAGCCCGTCAGCAGTGCGACTGCTACAAGCAGGCTCCGTCTAGTCTCCCTTGCATATTGGGGGTGATGCTAATCCTCTCCCAGGCAAATAGGATTCACGATCCCCTCACCCTCCTTCATCGACAAGGTCCAATGGAAGCACCCTAGCTCCCGCGCCCGCCCATGTTGTCCTGATTCGATCGTCGGCCAGACCGGCCGAAACGGGCATGTTGAGGCTTTTGCGTCGCCCGCCACTGCAGCGACGTGTGCGAGCCCCAGGCTGCGGTCTCCAGCTTCTTGCCTGCGCGATTTGGTTCCCTAATGTGAGACTTCCGCTGATGATGCTTGGCGGGCATGAGAGCCTTCTCGACCGTCCTGCTGGGTAACCGGGGGGGATGTTTGCTGTCTGCGACGCCTCCCTGGGGGTTGAGTCCTGCAAATACCCGTCAATGCCCGCCCCCTCCAGGCCGTCTTCTTGACCTAGTCGTCATCTTTTCTTATTTGATTGAACCGCCGTCATGAGATTTGTCTCACTTTGGCCGCTTTTTGCGGCCATTTCTGGATCGGTCTTTGCTTCGCTGGATGCGAGGCAGGCTGTGAGCTCAGCGGTGGTCTCTGGTGGTGCTAGTAGCACGTCTGTGTTTGCTGCACCTACAGCCGTTCCTGCGGCTAGCATCAACAGCACTGCCTTTGATCTGTCACAGCATTTTTGCAGGATATTTCGCCATGCTAGTGAGTGGTTCGATGACGCTTCATGGCCCCGAGTCTAAGACTTGTTAGGTGTTTACGCCGATGGGAAGATCTACATTGATGGAGGAAATACGTATGTGCCCAAGGGCAACAACACCTTCTACAACACCCAAGCTGGCGCCTTCACGTCTGGGATGCGTAAGTCTCCCATGAGCTCACCGTCACTATAACTGACACGGCATAGATACCCAGCTCCTTGTCCTAGACTTGTCCAAGAACTTCACGAACCAAGAAACCGGGCCGTATAGTTCCATCTGGAAAGCGCCGGACGTCCCGAACGGTCTCATCGAGCATGCGATGTGGTACTCACAGACGACTAGGAAGGTGTACCAGCTAGGGGGTTGGTGGTCGTCCAACAACAATGAGAACCCGGCATACATCGACGACTTCCCTGAACCGGCCATCTGGGAGTTCGACATCGATACGGAGCGATGGGCTAAGTCAACGGACTTTGAGGTATCCAACAACGACCAGATTGTCGACCGGCCAGGTGCTGCGGCATTCTGCGACGCGCCGACGTTGAATCGGAGTTATATCTTTGAGGGGTACACGCAGCGCAGGAGCAGTCCTGCGAACAGCCAGTATACACCCTCCATGGACTTTCGCTGTAAGTGCATCAAAGCTCATAATGGAAATTAGTTGCTGACAATCATAGTTCTCGAAGGAATGCTAGAGCTCGATACCGCAGACAAGTCTCAGCCTAAGCTGACCAACATCTCCGTTCCGACGTATGTTGGACCACGCATGAACGGTGCGATGGTCCACGTCCCGATTGGAGAGAAGGGTATCATTGTCAACATCGGTGGGCAAACGACCCGCGACGAAACGGCATTCGGTGTTCGCATAGATGATGCAGCATCAGGAAACATCAACGTAAGTCTCCCCTCCTGCACCATCCCCATCAAACCACCTCTGACATAATCCAGATCAACCAGTCCTTCGTCGACATCTACGACATCGAAACAGGCTTCTGGTTCCGCCAAGAGACCTTCGGCCTCCCGGACATGCCCACCGGCCGCTCCGATATCTGCGCCGTCCTCGTCCCCGCCAAGGACTCCTCGTCGTGGAACATCTATATGATCGCCGGTGTCGAGAACTACGCGACCTACATCACCTCCGAGGAGATCTGGGTCCTCACCCTGCCGACCTTCAGTTGGATCCGTGTGCATACCCGTGCCGACGGCATGTACGGCCACACGTGCCACGTCGTCGGCGAGAACCTCTTGCTCGTGGGCGGGATGCAAACCAAGAGCGACGGCAGCGGCGGGAACGTCCAGACGTGCTCGGAGCACATGCCTGCTGAGATCTTCTCCCTGGTCTCGCTCAGTTACACGGGGAGCTACGACACCGAGGCTGCGAAGAGGCTGGCGCCAGTGCCCGAGCAGGTTGTCAAGGCCATTGGGGGGACGGCATCGGGAGGAGCATATGTCACGAAACCTCGTGCGTGGAGTGATGTCTATCTGCAGTATATCTTTGACCCGTCACTCAAGAGACCGGCATATACACCGACGTACACACTCGTCGTACAGCCCACCGCTGCCACGAACAGCACCAGTCCGGAGCCAACTTCTCCTCCGAGCGGACCCTCGAAGGGTGCTATCGTCGGCGGGGTAGTCGGCGGCGTCCTCGGAGCCATCGCCCTCGTCTGCGCAGGCATCTTCGCCGTCATCCTGCGTCGTAGGAAGAAGAGAAAGGCGGCAACAGAGCTAGCAGCTGCCGAGAACTCAAGACAGAGCGCCGCTTTCTCAGAGTTGCCGGGTTATACGCCTTACTCTTCCCCTGAGCCGAAGCCCGGGTTCACAGCGTCGCCGACCGCGTCGCCGGGGGTACAAGCTGCGGAGCTCGAAGTGCCAAACAGTGTGAGCGAGATGCCCAGTAGTCCGAGGTACGGCGGGTCTGTTGAGATGGGAAGTGATGCCACCCAGTCGCCGATTAGTCCAACGCTTGGGTCTGGGGGGCAGGGGTACGAGGGAGGTCGTGGGGGGCTTAGTCCTACGGGCCGGTAGCTGGCCTGAGTTACGCCGGTCGTCGCTCGGCTCCGGGCCGGCAGTGCCCCGCATGGGCCGAACGCACGAGTTGTCGGGCTGTCTGACGCCAGTAGGTAGAGGCCTATAGCTTTCCCAGAACCTCTTCACATTCAGCTTGTTTAAGTGCTTCATTTGTCAAGAAAAGTGACCGTCAACTTTTCACCAGTCGTCCCCTTCACGGTCGTGTGCTGTCATTGATGATTGCGGGTCTCGCTGAGAGAAAGGATATGGTGTTACGTGAAGCCAGAATCTCTAACAGCAAAAGCTCAAACACATGCATTCCTAGCTAATTCTTCGTCGTCAGGCATAATCATTGCCAAAGAAAGGCCAACGTCAGCAATGCGTTTGCTACAGTTATCCCCCTATTTGGATTGAATCGGGTGATCAACCTGCTCGAACTCAGGGCTATTGACCTTGGCCTTGATGTCATTGGCAGCGTCGGCAACTTCCTCCTCCTCCATAACGACGAAGCGGTGTGGCCGCGCAACTTGCGTAGCCTCTTTGTCCAGAAACACCCATGTCCTCAGGCCCTCTTCAAAAACGATGTCGATATCTTCGAGCCTCCTGTTCGCAGTTTCCGGGTAGAAGACATATAGAATGGGAACAGAAAAGAACTGCATGAACACCCAGATGAGATAGAATCTCCAGCCCAGGTTTTGGATGCCAATGGGGGTAATCTGAACGACCATGTAGTTGATCGCCCATTGTGCAGCAACACTGGCCGAGGCGCCCTTCATTCGCATGGCCAGTGAGTTGATTTCGGTGTTGTAGAGCCATGCAGTACCTTGCCACCCGGCACCGAATATGGCGTAGAACAGAAAGATCATCGAGACCGAGGCAGCGCCTACGCGATACTTCAGGCCCTCGTCCGTCGCGTATTGGCCAGTCCTGATGAGAACTGTAAGGATGATGTAGCATACCAAGCAACCCGAAGTTCCTGTAGTTACCGTCATTCAACGTTAGCAACAGGTCTTTATATCACAGTTGATGCTGATTGACCACTAACCGTAAATCATAGCACCACGGCGACCCCACTTGTCAATCAGCATCATCCCCAAGTATGAGAAGAATATGTAGTGAACAGAGTTGGCGGCAGTCAGGAGACGAGCAAGCTTCTCTTCCAACCCAACGGACTCGATCAAGACCGTCGGGAGATAGTAAGACGTGGCGTTGATACCGGACAGCTGGACGATGAGCTGGGTGCCTAGCCCAAGAAGAAAACGGCGCAAAGCTCCAGATCCACCCTTCTCTGATGCTCCTCGGAACAGCTGAGACCAGGTCATGGCGTTTTCTGTTTCCTGCTTGTACGCGCGAACGATCTCGTTCCGCTCGGCCAGCACAGCGGGATTCGACACGTTGGTTTCCCCCTTCAGATCGGCGAGGATGACGTCGGCTTCTTGGATACGATTCTTGGAGATAAGCCATCTCGGAGACTCGGGAAGCCAGGGCGCGGTACAGAGAATGACGAGGCAGAAGATCAGCTTGAGGGCGAGAGGGAGGCGCCAGGAGATACTGCCCTCCAGGTAAGAAAAGCCAAATGTGACCCAGTTCGCCAAGGAGAAGCCAGCGACATTGACCACTAGACCCAACACCACAAGCTTCCCTCGCCATTTGGCCTGGGTAGTCTCACTCTGCCAGACAGGAGCTGTTGCGGTGTTGAGACCGTTTCCGAGGCCGGCGACGAGGCGGCCGACGATCATGTGGGGTACGCTGAAGGCTGTCATTTGCAAGATGGCCCCGATGACCAAGACCGTCGTGCCCAGAATGACTGATCGCTTACGCCCAAGGGAAGAGCCGATCCATGAGCCTGACAGGGCGCCGAAGAAACATCCGACGTTGTACAAGGATGTGATTGTTCCTTGCAGATTGGCATCGGGGTTGTTCATCGTCTTCAGGAAGTCTTTCGACACAATAATTCCACCTAAAATCAAAAGGAAGGGTACGCGTTAGAAGTCAAGATTCCATGACGGACGATGCTGAGAGGTTGACATGCGGCTGGAACTTACTGAACACTGCCTGATCGTAGCCGAACAGCGCCATGGAGGAGACCTAGGGTTGGCGTTAGCAGGGTATACCGAGCAGGAAGGAGATTTCACGCACATAGCACACGGTCAGCCAGACGAGGAGTGAAGTCCCCCGGCACCCGAAGTATCGGTTCGCCATGTTGTCAGTGACGGTCGAGAACGTGTCTTTGCTGAGTCCGTTGGCGATAATAAGACGCCTTTGCTTGTTTCACGAGGGCGGCAAACATGGATGGCTTCAATATTTCCATGTCGAGGGGAGAAGCTTATACAAATATACAGATGCGGCATCGGGAAATACCCCAGATCTCGCGATTCTGGGGTGAACGTGGGGATAGAAGTCCTGGTTTGATTGGTTGGTCATGGTACGCGGCGGTGTTGACACGGCCCGTAAGGTGCGGGCTACTCGACTGCGATTCTGGCCTACGACGAGCGTGCAGTACGCTTCTTGATTATTGCCGGAACATGGCCGGAAGTCAGCTTGGGCTCGGAGTTACACGGCCCTTTGCACGGCGGGAGCCGGGGCGGGGGCCGACGGGAGTGTTCCATGTTACGATGCTCCATTTATGTCGCGTGACTGACAATTAAATGGGGCGCCATTACATGACTTAGCAGCCGATCTCGTCGTAGAACCCTCGGTATATAACCTCCGTCGGCCCGCACACGGCCCAGGACTGCAGGTACACGGTTCCCGCCATCGCGGTTCCGCCATCACGAAATGTCTTCGGCGTCACAGAGAGAACCTAGGCTTGCGTATGCTGCGCCGAAATCCTGAACTTCGAAATTGGTCATGTTGCTGACTCGGTTATTTCGGCCCATCGTAGATGCCTGGTATGCCGCCAACGTAAGGTCGCTTGCGATCGACAACGCCCACGATGTGGACTTTGCTCAAAGCATGACTTCGAGTGCGTGTACAAGTCGAGACAGCAACGGCCCGGACTCCGAGCAGGCTACGTATCGCGACTGGAGCAGCAGCTCGGTGAGTTCAAACTTTTCGCAGAACTGGGTCCTGCGGCCAGAATAGTAATCATCTCCGCGGCAGAAACTATGCAGGCGAGACTGGAACGCGTTGAAGATTATTTGGTGCAGGGTAGCCATAGCATGCCGTTCAATATCGAACGCACTCCTGCCTCATTGCCGTCAGCTGACAACGGCCAATTGGAATCTGATCCATCTGATCCAGATCTGGCCGAAGTTAGCGGTGATGTCACCCAGGACGTGCTAGAAGCTGTTCCTCAATCTCACACTAATACTCTCGACACTGAGTCTCCGATGCAGTCGGCTACGCTAATGCTCCCTACGGCAAATGACGTATTCACAAAATGGTTTCAAAGCTATCACCCATGGTTTCCTATCTTACACCAAGGTTCCTTCCAAGGACTCCCCGCCTTTGAGAGCCCTGACCAGGAACTGGTCTATAAAGCTGTCACGGCTGTGGTGATATTTGACCAGGCGGATAGTTTACCATGGCACCAGACAAGAGCCGCAGATCTTCGCGATCAGGTCTTACTTCAAGGTCTCGCCACCTCGTCGCTCCAGTCTGTGCAGGCTCTCCTGATTCTATCTAGTCATTTCTACGCCAGAGGCCAACTGACAGGGTTCTGGAATGTTCTGGCAATATGCAAGCGGTACAGCAGTTCATCCGAAAAACGAAGCATAACTTACTGGCTTTACTAATTTTACGATAGATTACTCGCTCATCCAAATCTCCAAAGGCATGGAGTAAGCCCTCCTTGTACATATACGTCCAGGGCACGAATGACGCATCGTCATGTCACAAGCAGTAGTATAGTGCAAGAGGAAGCGAGGCGAGCTTTCTGGATGGTTGAGATGTTGGACGCCATTTCTACCCTGGGACTTCCTCATTCCATGCCTTACTCGCCATCACCCTTCGGTGCTAGTCTACCCTGCCTTGAGTCTCAATGGTCGTCTACGCCAACTGTGATAGAACGCTCCGACTCAGAACCGCGGTATGCATCGGGGTTTGCCCTTTGCATCATGCTTTCAGTAGAGGAGCTCAAGGTTGTCCGCGAGTTTTTGGGCAGATCTTATGATTTAGACAAACTGGATCAGAGACTTGACTGGCAGTCCGAAGCACAAAGGTTAGACGAGAGACTCACGAACTGGCGCGAAGAATTTGTTGCTGCAGTATTTCAGCTCATCAACTATGAGAAAGGACATTTACCTCGAGGAGAAATGGAGTCTTTCTTTACGCTCACCAACTGTATTCTCAATGAGTACGTTGATCATTCCCCATCCAAAAACTTGCCATGAGGTGCCTAACCTAAGCCATCAGGGCAATCATCGTTTTGCTTCAGCAAATGGCGCCCATGCCGAAAGGAATAGAGACGACCTTTGAACATGTAAGAACACCTTATCATTTTTTTTCGCCCCTTACAGCTGACAATCATTTGTTACAGTGGGCATTCGCCACAACTAGATGCACTTACGCTTGTGAAAATTTGACGGCCAAGGTGCGCCGCATAGGAGCAGACCAGCTTGAACGCGAATCGCCTTATCTGATATCACCACTGTTTGTAGCGGCACGCTTCTACATAGGTAAGCTTCTCGCGATTTCCACCGCCTATCCTCCCCAAGACTAACTCGGCGGTAATTGAATCAAGTATATTCCAAGGCACTTGATGCGGATGTCCCCGCAAACCTCCATACCCTGGCCTTCATCCTCCATGCATGTGGCAAGCGCTGGCCTTTGGCACAACTTTACGAAACCATCATTAGAACTGCTGTAGCAGAACATCGAAGCCCAATATCTGAGTGTGTGTTGCCCGTTGAGTTCTACGACTTCCGCTATACTACCTTGGAGATCACAGAGTTGCTTCAAAGTGCTGGCACGAAGTTGACGTAGTGTGGAATTTTTTTCGTCATTTAGCAGTTTGGAGGGAAGGTTTATTTAATAGATGAGGAAAAAAACTGATTGGATTGTTTCCACCCGAGTGGTATGACCGGATTGTTTATGCGACTCCTTTGGTCGCCGTCTCCACGCATCGCGGACTTCCAATTGAGATACCCCGCCATGAACAACTCTTGGGATCAAATACCTTTGAAATGTCCGGCGAAAATTGCAGGGTGGCCACGATCTCACACGATTGGCGGTGGTATCGGGCCATTTGCGCATCCCCGCATGAATCCACGGGAAGCGGCGTGGACACGGCCCGTGAAGAACAAGCAGATCATCGACAGCTCCGGCTGACGCCGAGAATGAAGATTCTGGTCGCACCACTTTCGACAAGGTGTTTCCTGATACCATACGTCTGTTTATATCGGAATCTTCACGGACAGGCCGAGTGAATACATAGATAAGCTTGACTTGGGCCATCATCAAAGAAGACCGATCAATTGCGATCGCTGACATTGATTGAACTCTTAAGCATCATATTACACATGGTGGACCCACTATTTTCTCTGGCTGCAGATGACCTTATGCCGGGCTTGACACGGTCCGGCGGCGATCATGGTGGAGTGTTGCAGGTCGCGAACGATCCCGTCAGTCTCTTTGATCAAACAAGTGCCGCAGAAGCCGCCTGTTTTCCAAGATGTCAGTGAGCGGCACGAAGGTACATATTTGAGGAATTAACAAAAGCGCCGTCCTCAACTCGGTCTTCGCCTTCCGCCTTTCGTGAAACCTTTGCATCAATAATATACTGAAGCAACCAATCTAAGATGACGCTCAAAAGACAAACCGATGTCGAGACAGATGTGTACACTACACAGCTCGACCGATTGGCTGCGAAGGTTCTCCGTACGTTTCGCCGACGTGGACTGAAGGATTTGGCGAGCAATAAGGCTAACAAACAGTATAGGCTTGCATGAACTACATGATCCCAGCAGCCGTGTTATGATTGCGATATCTGGTGTTCCGGGATCAGGCAAAACTACGTTGGCAACAGCCTTGGCAGCAAAGCTCCAGAGTGCACAGCCTAAACAGAACTTTGTCGCTATGATCCCCATGGACGGTTTCCACTTGTATAGATCACAGCTCGCAGCAATGCCTAATCCGGCTGAAGCTATTCACCGTCGGGGCGCTGCGTTCACCTTCGATTCGGAGCGGTTCCATCGCCTGGTTCAAGCTCTTCGAGAACCAGTGGCCGACGCCACACCCCAAATCTTCGCACCAAGCTTCGACCATGCGGTGAAGGATCCTGTGGAAGACGACATCTGCGTACCAAAAGAATCTCGCATCATAGTCTTCGAGGGGTTGTATTTGAGTCTTGACAGGGAACCTTGGCGTTCCGCTGCTAGTCTTATGGATGAGTTGTGGTTTCTGAACATTGATCGCGAGTTGTCTCGGGCAAGACTGGTAGAGCGTCACGTTGCTTCAGGCATTGTTCCGGACCGCGCGGCTGCGGAGCATCGCGTGTCTAGCACAGATATGTTGAATGCTGATGATATCATCCAAAATCGCCTGCCTGCACACGAATATATCGAGTTCTGACGCAGACTGGCAAGGCACATGCGGTATGCATTGGCTTGGATGGAACCCAGGTTGTTGGGTAAAAGCTATTGATACGTGAGGAGTGAGGGCTGCAGATGGACAGGTACTCAACAGGACTTTTAGTCAGCCTTGATTTGATCAGTCAACTCATCTCATCAATCTCTTCCATGTTACAAGTGCAAAAGTCAGTAAACAATCCAGTACCTAGTTCCAAGCACGGCACCAAAACTTTAAATCCACGGGTCGGACTAGGCCCATGTAAAATTAGCTACAGGCAGCCAGGCGACCCCGAAGGCCGACCTTTCCTCTTCGCATGCTCATCAGTCTCGTGGCAGATTGGTTTCTAGCCGTCACTCAACGTTCTAATGGCACCCGACTTATTGCTCGGTATCGGATTTGAACTCTTTGTGCTGGAGCTCTGCCAATACCAGTCAACGCCGTGGCTGTCAACACGAGTTGTGGCGGAACGGAGCACCATCTGAATCAAGACTAATGCCTTCAGGTATCAACCGATGTCATGGAGGCTAACGTTCAGCCACTTGAGAGTGAGTCTTTGTTGTCCATGACATACTCTCGCTTCAACCATCTCATACACACAAAGACTCTTTGTGACAATTTTACCTGACAGGTGCCTCCCACGTGGTTCTGTTCTTCCTGGGGTCTCCGACTGCCAAGTCGACTACCAATTCTGCCCAGCTACATGGTGTGCCGAGTCCTTGTTTGTCTCCCGAGTCCAGCGACTCTAACTTGACATGTTCGGCCCTCCGGTCCTTGGCTCCTCTCCGCTAGAGCAGACGTCAGTCCATACCTGCTTTTTCTTTGTGGCTCAAAGGAACGGTTTGCAGCTTGCAATCCTGTCATGGCCTGACAGAGTTCATCGTCGTAGCTTTCAGATATAACTCTTGAGACGAGTCGCTCATCTCTTCTGTTTCAATCACAGCCTTCACAGCCATTCATTCACACAGCTTCTTCACTCACTTCTTACTAACATTCTTTTTTGCCAACTTACTTACAATCACTTTCCAACATGCGTACCTTCGCTACCCTGGCCGCTTTCGCGGCAACTGGTGCTGCTCAGCTCCTCACTCTTTCAGAGCTTGCAAGCATTCCCGCTCCCGCCTTGGAATCCGTCCCCATCGGAGTCGGCAACCAGACCGTCGCAGCATCCAAGCGTGATCTTGGCAAGAAGTTGATCGCCCGCGACTGCGGCGCTCTCCCTGCGGGCAGCGGCCCGATCCCGTCTCCCGACACGGACCAGGCCTTCCTTGCCGACACCGACTTCTCCAACACCGCCAACTCGGCCGTCACTCCTTCTGGCTGGTACCGGACTTTCCAGAATCTCCAGTCTGCCACCTCAGCCTCGGCATACCAAGGCTACAGCACTTACGCGACCTACGATCCTTCTCTCTGCGCAGCAGACTGTGCCAAGATTGATGGATGTGCCGCTTTTAACATCTTCTTTGAGCGCGACCCGACCGTCGATCCCGCCGCTAGCTGCCCCAACCCCAACAGTACGACCGTCATCAAGTGCAGTTTCTGGGGTGTCGGCATTGGACCATCCACTGCCACGAACAGCGGTGGTTGGAGAAACGACTTCCACATCGTGGTCGCCGGCTCCAATGGATACCAGCTCACCGCCCCTGACTACCCCGTCTCAGGCTACAACGCAACTTTTACCGACAAGGCTACTATCAACGCTCCTTCAGACTGCAACAGCTACATCACATTCAAGTCTCACACCAACAACGCATACGATCCTTCCCTCTGCGCAACTGACTGCGCCGCTCAAGCACAAGAGACCAACCCGTTCAATGGTTTGAGGTGCCATTTCTTCACTAGCTACCTCCTCGTCAAGAACGGCGTCACACAGGCTCAGATCTGCGCTCTCTACTCCCGCACCTGGGACAAGAGCTACGCCGTGAACACTGGATACACCTCCGGCAGCGACATTTACACCATTCAATACGCTTACTCTTACTCTCTCACCACCGACCCTGGTACTTTCGTTTGCCCTCAGGGTAACTCTGGCTCTTTGACATCTGTTGCTGGCGTCACGAGCAGCCTGACAACCCTTGCTGCCATCACTAGCAGCACGTCTATCCCAGCTATCGCCCTCACAACCTCCACCACCAGCAAGCCTTCCACGTTGTCGACATCCGTCAAGCCCACCACCTCCGCAGTGACTGGTGGCTCTTCCAGTACCGGCCCCATTTCCAGCTGCCCGAACCCATCCAGCTATGTAGTCGGCAACAACGGCGGCCTGTACGCAGTCTGCCCCGATACCGACTTCATGATACCCAGTCCTCAGATCTACTACGGCTACACCTCCAACAAGGACTGCGCAACCCAATGCGAAAAGACTTCTGGCTGCACCAAGGCTGTCTACAGGCCCTCCACCCAAATTTGCTACCTCAAGGGCAGCCCCAGCGTCGCCGCCTCCAACTGGAACGTCAACTCCGGCTTCCAGACCCTCGTCAAGGTCGCCGACAACACTCCCCTTACCCAGTGCCTGGCACCGACGTACACCGTCACCGTTCTCAAGACTGTGTACACGGTCTGCCCCAGCAGTGACTTCACCAACAACCCTGCCACGGATATTTGGTACGGTGTTCTCTCCGACACCGCCTGCATCTTGCTCTGCAAATTGAAGTCTGGATGCAACAAGATTGTGTACAACCCTTCCACATGGACGTGCTACAACAAGGGCAACCCGTCTCTGTCCAGCGCTGGGTGGCATGTCGACAGCAAGTTCCGCACCATCTATGTCAACTAGAAGAATGGATTTGACTGGAGTGAGAAGCAGTATTTGTTGCGATAGACATCTTTTCCTTTGTAAAACCTGTACATAAACATAGACAAAAATCTGTATATTCCATTACAATTCATTGACCTTCACCATTGAGATGTACCTCTAAACTGCCGTGAGTCTTGTATCATCGACGTCGGCCTTCACAAGAGAGTGAAAACTTCAGAACAAAGTCCAACAGAGACTTAGCCCGTTGAGTTTAAGTTGTCGACCTGAACAGACTCGTATAGTTTATTACTGATCGTCGACGGTCCCCGTGCTCGTGCTCAGCGGCGCCGGCTACGTCTGGCATGGCCTAGTCAAAGCGATCAATAGTGTCAACCATATTTCAACGCTAAGCCGAGCCACATCCGCATTTTGTCCGCTAAGAGACGTCCGTCAAATTGACTACCCCTTTCATCTTTTTCCACACGGGCATTGTCTGCCAAAGAACTGTCCCAGAAGCCATCGGCTGCTTCCAAGGCTCGGCATTATTCGTCGCAGACTGCCCACATCTTGAATTCGCCGCAGCCACCGTTGACGGTGCCAGAATTTGAGCCTAGGTTTCATGATTCCTGTTATGTGATTGATCCGCTTATGAAAGAAGGCCTCAAATAGAAGTTTAAGATCGGCTTCTCGGCTCTTGAGCAAGCCCACGTGTTTCATGCTAGAGCCAGCAAGCAAGATGCACCGTTCGATCCAGGAGATGATCGCTCGTATTTCCTTCAGAAGCTCGGCGATGGTATATTGTACCTGCGGTTGACTACGGTAGGCTGAAGGCTTCCTGTCCGGACGTCATTAGGTAGTTCGGACCGAGTAAACTTTCAAATAGGGATTCACATCCCCACTCCCACTGATCGTGAGATTCTCACCGTTGTGTTACACGTCGCTCTTTCGCAAACAACCGGCATCATGGGCCGAACCACACTCTTTTCTTTCCTTTTCCTGTCTTTATCACTGATTCAGACTTCACGAGCCCAACTCTCGAGCTGTCCATCCGCCGAGGAGAACATCGTCGCTGCTGACGGCTCTTCCACCTGGGCCGTTTGCCATCAAACCGATTACCAGGGAACAACAACCAAGTTTGTTGACACTGTCGCCACATTGTTCGACTGCGCCCAAGCCTGTAGCCAAGATCCCCAATGTGACAAGGCAGTCTACGACAAGGCCAACTTCGGCTGCCATCTCAAGGCCAAGGATGGTCTCACATGGGCCACAGACGCTCGCTTCACGACCATCAGACTCGTATCCAAGCTGAACAATGGCGCACCTATCCAATCTTGCCCAACTGGTGCAACGAACGTCACTTCCTCCGGAGCAATCTTGGCGGCCTGCCCAAACACGGATTATCAAGGCACCACGGTTCGGGATGTTGACGGAGTCACGTCGATCGAAGCATGCGCTATCGAATGTAGCAACGACTCATCCTGCTTGAGAGCCGTTTTCCAAAAGTCAAGCTCGAAGTGCTACATCAAGGCGGAACCGAAAGAACTTCAGTGGGCATACCAGCCTGGCTTCGACTCGATAAGCAAGGTCTCTGTCCTCGCAGATGGTGACGGCATTACCAGCTGCTCAGGTGGCTACTCCAACATCACCACCCAGAACGGCGCTAGCTTCGCGACTTGCAAGAACGCAGACTTCACTGTCCCTAGCGTCAACATTATTGACGGCTGTGCTTCCGTTCAAGCTTGTGCCGAAAGCTGTACCACGAACCAGGACTGCGTCTACGCCGTCTACGATATGCAGAACAGTGTTTGCCACATCAAGGGAACTGTTGCCGCTGCGTCAGATTGGAAGTTCAACCGCCAGTTCACCTCCCTACAGATGATCAAGGCTAGCACGTCCAAGGCTACGTCGAAAGTCGGCCGGTGGTCGGATGTGATCCAGTTTCCGATCATCCCCGTTGCTGCCTACGTCGTGCCGGCTCAGCCTTCTTCATCGAGACTTCTCGTGTTCTCTTCATGGGGTGACCGGGCATTCAGCGGCCCTACTGGCATCACACAGTTCGCGGACTACAACTTCCTCACCGGCGCCGTCTCTCAGCGGACTATCACAAACACGAAGCACGACATGTTTTGCCCTGGGATCAGCTCACTTGCCTCTGGCAAGATCGTCATCTCTGGCGGCGAGAATGCCGAAGCTGTTAGTGTATACGACCCTGCTACGAACGAGTTTACTCGCGCAGCCGATATGGTCATCGCCCGTGGATATCAGACGTCAGCTACGTTATCAGATGGCCGCATCTTCACCATCGGAGGATCATTCACAGGCCCCATTGGCGGAAAGACAGGCGAGGCTTATGATCCTGTCCAGAACAAGTGGACTCTCCTCCAGGGAACCGACCCTACTCCGCTATTGACGACTGATCGCGAGGGGCCGTGGCGTGAAGACAACCACGCGTGGCTTTACGGCTGGCGCAACGGTTCCGTCTTCCAAGCTGGCCCTAGTAAAGCGATGAACTGGTACAGCACCAACAATGGCGGCTCTGTTTCTCCAGGAGGCGTCCGCACGAACGTCATGGACCAGATGTGCGGCGTCAACGTCATGTTCGATGTTGGAAAGATTCTTACTGCAGGAGGAAGCCAGGATTATACCGACAGTGATGGCACGAAGGCAACCCATCTCATCACCATCACGGATCCCGGTGTGCCAGCGACTGTGGAGACTCTCCCGGATATGAACTTTCCTCGTGGCTTTGCGAACGCCATCGTGCTTCCAGACGGCAAGGTTATCGTGACGGGCGGACAGCGCCGCTCCTTGGTCTTTACTGACACAGACTCCGTACTGATCCCGGAAATCTGGGATCCCAAGACAAGAGCCTGGACTCAGATGGCTCCTGCTACGGTTCCGCGCAACTATCACGCCGTCGGAATTCTTCTACCAGACGCTACTGTCTTTGTGGGTGGCGGAGGTATGTGCCCAGCCGCTCAAGGCAGCGACCTGTCCTGGTGTGATCGCGCCAAGGATCACTTCGACGGCGAGATCTTTTCTCCGCCCTACTTATTCACTACCGCGGGTGAACTGGCAAAGCGGCCTGTGATTTCGAGCATCTCCGCCACTTCAGTCAAGGTTGGATCCTCAATCACGATTACGCTTGAGGGTGGACTTGATGGTGCCTCATTTGCGATGGTTCGGATGGGAAGCGCGACGCACAGTATCAACTCGGACCAGCGACGCGTGCCGTTGACTGATGTCCAGAAGAATGGTGCGGGCAAGTACACAGTGAGACTTCCAAATGACTCGGGTGTTCTCATTCCTGGACCTTGGTATCTATTTGCAATATCTAAGGATGGCGTGCCCTGTGTGGCCAGAACAGTGTTTGTACCTGCTTAACAAGGAACGGGCTGAGCAGGAAAAATTGCTGGATATGGGATGGCGGTATCACAGTAGACAACACAATTATCTATAGAATATTAATGGGAAACAGCTAACTATACGACCTTGAACCTCTGAAGTTTCAAAGTCATATTCGAAGTAATTAGAACATGGATTTCCTGTCGCATCCGTCTCATATCGTCGCTTTTCTATCATTGAAAGCCCCCTTAATATCATCCCACAAAGTTAAAGAATCTTTTCTGGTGATGTGAAGCGAATCTTTTCCACGCACATGCCTTTCATGTGCGTTGATCTAAACCTTAGCTCCAGAGAAGACTTCCTACTACCGTTGACACGTTGCGTGATAGGACCCATACCTTTGCCCAAAGAGAGCGTTGGACTTGTACTCAATAAGAAGCAGCAAACGCCAAAACTCCGCTATTGAAGGACTTCGAGCTTTGATCCATGATAAAAACAGCTATTTCAGAAGTTGAATATGGGACCTTTCGCACGTGTTGGTCTGTAATTTTTACGTGCGTCATTAGTGTTACTTTCGGTCGATCGAGTTACCAGGTTACAAGGTACAATGACCATGTTCCTCAAGGTGTTTGTGGCCGTCACCGCTATAAGTGTCTTGTCGACATTAATGCTACCTACTAGAGCCTAGAACATCACCGTGCATTCAGAGAACGCACTCCGGGTAATCTTGCACGCCATCAAGAAGTAGAAGACGAGCATAATCTCCATCTGCTTTGAATACCATTCTATCAAAGTAGCAAATTTGTGTGATGCAGTTCCGAATGCTTTGCGTAACGATACAATTATGTTAGCTTCTGTTGAAAGCCTTCTGCTCCCACACGTTAGGCCCCGTCTATTTGATCGGTCGAGTTATGTTCCCGGGTGCGCGCGAGACTTTGCACGGTAACGTTGAAGGAGTTTGCTTCCTTCAGTCCGAGCCGAGTTCCAGGATCGAGATACTGCTTGACTGCTTTCGGCACTCATATTGCATCAAGATCGCCGGAGAGTTGAGTGCAAGGCTACAGATGCCGGGAATCAGAGAAACACGATGGGTGAACCGAGGAAGACTGGCATGAATGGTCCTCTTATTGGATATGCTTGCCAGCTCCGTCGATCCCTTCATTTCTCGCATCATGAGCAGTAATAAAAGATGCAAAGTCGTGCTTCTCAATCATAATCTTATCTGGTCCATCAACATCACCATTCCTTCGAGATCTTTTCATCACCATCATCCTTAAGCCTGATATCGTTCTCGTCACCATCAGCACCACCTCAATGCAGGTCTCCACTTGAAACATGGTTTCCAAGTGTGATCCTATCACCCCGAATAGTAACTTTACGCAACTGATAGGCGAAAACGAAGTCTTCGCTTGGTACAAAGGCCTCGCCTACGGACCGATCTTCTCGAGCTCCCACCTGAACATCGACCTCGACCGCTCCCCCAATTTCGGGATCGCGGCCGAAATACGGAGAACGCTCAACATTTCGGCTTGTTCTGAACGAGGAAGCGCCAGGTCTTCTCGCTATCTTGACGCCGGTAACCATATAAACAACCTTCTTGAAGAAGAGCCCGCGTGTCGATCGTTTCCACCCCGCCAACCGCTCTATACTTTCGACGACATATTGAAACCCTCCTGAGGCTTCGAGATCGAGAAAGTCGGTCTCCAGTTGGGCGGAGCTCCATGACGTGGTGAACTCGCGTGATTCGGCAACAGGCATCTTTCCTACTATAGCTCCCAAGAACTTTCCAAAAACGCCAACACTAACTGATGAAACACTTGATTTTTCAAAAGACCAATCATTGTTGACCGACGAGTGGACGATGGCAATCGGGTAAGGCTGCAAGGGGGGCGCTATGCAGCGGTACGGGAGTCGGGGATTTTCAATGACTTGACCGAGTTGGATAAGGCCGTCTGGCGCATAGTCGAAGCTGTGGAGTATAATGTATGTCTTTTGGAAGCCTTGTCGGTCGGGTTTCTGGAGAAAGTTCTGGTTGACTTTCTGCATGACTTCGTGGGTGTCTTCCGGGTTCTGGTTATCTGTGTGGTTGTCTTTGTGGGTGGCCCAGTCCTTCTTCACTCTCAAAAAAGAATCTCGATAGCTTAGTCCCTCATATAAGATATCTAGCCAATCTTGAACATTTCTGAAGTCGTGTTGTTCACCCAGAAAATTGTTTTTGTTGTTGTTGTTTGCTTCGGTCAGAACGTGTGAGTCGTGATCAACCTCGGTCTCAGACGCACTATTGTCATCTAGAATACCTCTAGCTGTACTTCCGCACTGCAGATCTGAACCTTCGTTGGGACGACTGTCGTCTGAGACAGTCATCAGTTCTGGCAGGTGCTCTTCGTAGCTTGGTAGAGATCTCAGGGCCAAATACCTCAAATGCCCCACAATGTGAGTTTCCATGGATTCTGCGATAGTGTTCTCTTCTCCGCACAACGGACAACTTGGAAATAATGGCTTTCTGTTGCGAGCATTTCTATTTGCCACAGTGCGAAGTTGTGAATCAGTCATTGTGACCATGTGTGTTTCCCTCATGTGTTGCATATACTCTTCACGTGAAGAGAACTGGCGTAAATCGTGACTGGAAGAACAATTCCATATCTTTGCATGCTGATTCTGATGGCTCAGCCATTCGTCGCAGTGATTAAACAGCATGTCTGGTTGGCGGCAGCCTTTGAAGAGACAAACGTATGGATCGAGGTCATTCTTGACATGATTCCTAGCGTGTTCCTCAGCACAACAATCAGTGCCAGGGGTACTCATGCGGAAAATACTTACTCCCACTTTCTCTGGTTGAATACGACCTCAGGAGGAACAGCATAGAGACAGTACGGGCATGTGATCTCTCCTGTTTTTTCAAAACTCTTTTGTCGGAATTCTTCAAGCTTTTCCCGAATCTCACTTGTCTCGTGTTTTTCACACTCTGCTTTGAATTCGTCCATGCGTTGCTCGTGTTCTCGTTTCTTAGCAAATCCGGGGGCAACAGGAAATGTAAGAACGCCGTGGTTGCCCAAAGGAATCGTTCTGCTTTCGGAAATAACAGATGGGCTTGAGGAGAGCTTTTTGAGCTTCTTGATATCTACAGTTGTAGCTCTGCTTTGGATGAATGATGGTGAAGCTGGGGATGTCTTTATGACAACAGCACCTGTGGAGTTTTTGTCGCGGCTGGCGCTCTGACTAGCAGCCGGGATGCGCGACTCATCCTCTTGGGGCATTGCAACAAGCACCTTCGATTCGGTTGGCTCAACGTGGATGGCATTGTAGCCTTCACGATCTCTCCTGTGTAGAACCCTTCTCCATCGCAGGGTCATTGAGCGAGTAAGGCGCTGTTCGAGTTCGTCGTCTTCTCTCAATTCGGCATCTTGTCTGATCTCGTGGAAGCGTTCTCTAATCAGACGGCGGAAACTAGCAGAGAGGGCAGGTTCAATGTCAAATCCCTCCTCATCCCTTATCGGGAAATTTCTCGCGTTCTCGATTTGAGCGGCCTTGCTGGCTCTCCTGATAGTGTTTGAAACTTTGTTAAGATGACTGATCTCGGTTCCGATGTGCGACAAAGCCCGTTCTAAGCGCATCGTTTCAGCATTTGTGTCCTTTGACTTTGCATCATTTGACAATGTGTCGAAGACATCGCAGTCTAAACATGGTCAGTACGACAAATACATAATAATTTACACGCCATCGGTATAAGTAAGCGTGCGATAATATCACAATTCAAAATACTCACATGCCAAAATACGGTGACTCAGGGATTCTAATAATCCATTCACGACATTCCGGAAATCCGGCGCGTTGCGGAGCCGATGATCCATGGATCTTCGTGCCGGATCGAAGACTCTCATTGATGTGTTCCAGGTCGAAAATCTGGCATAGTAATCTTCCACTCGTGAAAGCTCTCTTGCATGATAGTTCAGGGCTCGCGTGAGGGCTTGGCTGAACGAATCGAGGCAATTATTCGCAGAAGCAGCGATAGTCGGCTCAGTGTCCAGTATTGTCCCTTCATTGTGCTGCCTCAGCTCCATCGCCGCTTGATCTGAAAGATGTATTTGATTGTGCTTCCTAAGAAATGTCGTTTTACGTTGTGATGACTGAGGGCAGAATAGAGCAGTCGCGCCAACCGTAAAATCACTGTTCTCCTAGCCAAAAGCTGACGCAGATTCAAGAATCAGGCCCTCAGCCTCTCAGCGCAGCTGAGACTTGAAGTGTTCTTGATTGGCCAACGCGGTGAGGGGGCACTATCGCTTCGAACGATGCTAGTAGCGGGCATCTTCCGTGGGCATGACGTATCTCATACTCAGAAAATACATTCGCTTTGTTTTGCTCTCAGTTTGTTTCTCAAGAATTCCTGCTGTGCGAGAAACTCATTTCCTTATCAAGTGAGCACACTACAACCAGTTTTGATGGATGTTATGCAGCGCGTCTGTTAGAAGATTGGGTCTCATTGTTAGGAAGAAATTTCGCTTCCTTTCTTTGTTTCTATTGGCTTGCACCTGATCCTCGCTGACAATCGCGCGGCGCCCCTTAGACTTAAAAAGTCCTGCTTGGTCAACGTTCGCAGAAGCAACCCGTTGAAAAGCGTTGTCAGCCGCATAGGACTACAATCAACGAGATTCAGAGTAGGATCCTCTGCCATCTCAATCGCCTCCGTGTTGTACGTACTCCGTCGAGCGCCCAGTTTTTGAAGATGGCGCCAGCAGGTGAACATGACACTGCAGATGGCCACTTGCTTCGAGAGACTGCGGAGACCTTCGTTCAAATGGCCTACACTGCGCGAAAGGCCAGCTCGAGGGTAGAATACAGGGTGTTTTTCAGCCACCTCGCGGCCTGGTGCTTGAGACTGGGAGACTTCAGGGCGACATCATCTCACTCGCATCCTGAGGTAGTTCATCAAATTCTTCTACACTTAGACTCTTTGATCCCAAGAGCAAGCCTTCGAGAACTAGAATCCGATTATTCAACAACATCGGATCATCTGCAGCTACTCAATCGTCTCTGGAAAGATCTTTCTGCCGATGTTGAACTCGACTTCGTGAGCCAATGGCTGAGACCGAGCGAATCTGAAGATGAGCGAGAAATATTTGAACGCAGTTTCGGAAGCTGTACAGATGAGCTCTGTCGGCAATATCCAGCAGAGTTACTCGAAGATTCCGAGGTCAATACTCAACTTCATCCCATCGGCGAGCCATCAATGACTATTTGGAAGCCGGCTCAGTCGGTGTATAATGCATTGCTCAGTTGCTCACTTCCACATCAATTCGAAGCGAAATTTCAGCTGAGCACGTATCGACAGTCGTCTATCACTAGTTCACATCAGACACCAAAACGCTCTGTTGACGCCAAATCTCATGGGAGTCTTGAATTTGACATGTTTCTCTCGAGGGAGAAAGTTTGGCACGAAGTTCGCGTCCATGCAGATCACTATGTGAAAAGGTCTCGGGTCGGCTTCGATATTCCAGCTGATATGGCATCGTCCCCTCAAAAGAATCCCCTCAGAGTACGAGGAAAGGTCGAAAAGCTATGTGCTAAGCTGGAAGTCAAATCACAGCAATCAAGACATTTGAGACGGCTAAAGTTGAAGCTTACCGGCGATGAGCTGTTCGACATGGGGTTCGAAAAAACCAACTTTCTCGTTTCTTGGACCACCGAAGCGATCTCTCTCGCCAATTTCATAGAAGAGCGTCCTGAATGCTTCACGGAGAAAACCAAACGTGTTCTCTCCCTTATCATCGGCTGTACAGTTCTCCATTTACATGAAACCTCATGGCTTCAACCAGGATGGGGGTCTCTGAATATCGCATTCTTTCAAACAACCTCAGACGAAGTCCCCTTGAGGCCTTTTATTCAGACGGAACTCCACGACGATACGATCGAAACCCACGACAACGACTTACTCGACGATGACGAGATGTTTCTAAGCCATCTTTGTCCTTGTTTGATTGATCTAGCCATTGTGCTAATGGAAATACATTTCGTCAAAAGTTTCAAAAGACTGGCAGATATGCGCCGGATTGAGCTTCTTGAAACGCGGAATGGCCGTGTTGCATTTGTAGACGCGGACCAGGTATTCAACGGAAGCAGGGAGGAAGATGACGATAGCGATTGTGAACAGAATGGCCTGAAATCTGAAATACCAGGGGACTTTCGAAATCTCATTCTTGCCATTGAGAACTGTCTGGACGCCGAACTTTGGGAAGATGAGCACCAGAATCCCCTCGGTCCTGAGACACTCAGGTCAAGGATTTACAAGAAGGTCATTCGTCCGCTTGAACTGCATCTGGCTCACGGTTTCAGCGAAATACCACTCGATGGCGTCGACAAGTTCGCAAGGAATATAGATTTCTCGCAATGGGGAAAGACAATTTCCAGCGGGAAACAGATGCATTCGCAGTATCGTGGCGCCGAAACATGTCCCAAAGCAGCGTCGCCATCCACAGCACCATCTGTTCAGAGCTTCGCAAATCAAGTTGTGAGAACAGAAACTCAGTCGAGGATTATATCTTCGACTCTTTCCTACAGACCTGGACGGCAGGTTGCGGCGGACTCTGATCCTAGCGTCGGTGATGCTCAAGGTCATTTCTTCGATGACGAGACAGGCCAGATGTGAGTTTTTGTTCAACTATTACTGGGTAACAAGTCACCGCCGGGTAATTCAAAACGGTTTCCAGTATTTAATACTAACTGACCTACAGATCCAATCACTATGATAATTGGAAGCGGAGGTATTTAAGTGTTTATGAGAAGTTTACTGAGAAAGACATTCCGCCTTATTTGGACACCCGCGTTAAGATTGCCATACTCGACACGGGCATCGACGAAGAACATGTCTTACTGGAGGCCCACAGAGACATCAAAGGAAAGCACAATTTTTACGACACGTCTCGCAAGCGGAAGGTGACAGACAACAGTGGGCATGGCACCTTTGCGGCCAATCTGATCCTTGACTACGCGCCTGATGCCGATCTCTACGTGATCAAAGTTGCGGATGATAACACATTACCTGATGCAGAGGTTGTACAGAAAGTAAGTCGAGTGAATATTCAACCACGGTATCCTTTTACCTCAACATGCCGCATTCCATTGCTTCGGGATTGAGATAGCTAAGATTTGAATCCCAGGCTATTGACCACGCAGTTAACGTATGGGGCGTGGGTATTATATCAATGTCTTTCGGCTGGCCTACTTCCAACTTCCCAGGCCACGAAGGTCTCCGAAGGTCAATCGACATGGCATATTCCAAACAGGTCCTCATGTTTGCCGCTGCTTCTAACAACGGTGGCAATTCTGGTCGGGCGTACCCTGCCAGTAGCCCTCACGTCATTTGCGTGCATTCGACCAACACAAAAGGGAAAATATCTGACTTCAGTCCACCTGCCGAAGAAGGTACGATGAACTTTTCAACCGTTGGAGAGTCGGTTCTCTCGGCATGGCTTGATACTGAAGAGTACGTTTCTCGTTCCGGAACATCGTATGCCACGCCTATCCTTGCAGGCATCTCGGCTTTTCTTCTACAATATGCGCGAATACACCTGTCACCTGAGAAGTCGTCTGAATTCAGTCGCAAGGAAAACATGGAAGCGTTGTTAAGACGGTGTGCTGAGCGTGGGCCGAGATACAAGTCCGCGGACGGCTATTCGTACATTGAGCTCAGTTTACATGAACATAATTTGTTTGGTAGGGAACTGAAGGATGTGAACTACGAGTTTCTAGAAACTTTGAAAAGATAGGGGCGATGTGTTAGGTAATTGGATGGTCTTGATGGACACAACGAAATATGAACACAGTTCATACAATGCTGCATCTCAGTCGTCCTCGTCCGACTCGTCGTCTTGTGGGATCGCGCAAATTACCATGTTGTCATCATCCATCAGCTCCTCGGCTTCGCAGCCTTCTTCCTCAGCCTTTGGTTCCTCTAACCTTGTAATGGCCAACGTTAAGTCCTTCATCGGCTTGGCTTCTTCTCCCAGCATCGCCCCCTTGAGATATTCTTCCTCGCTTGAAACCTGATCAGTCTTGTTCACGAACACCCGGCTGACGCGGAACGCAAAGACGAAGTCGCTACTGTCACCCCAACTGGTTCCTTTCTTTTCGTCAACTTTTCCCTCTACGCCGGGGCCCCCTCCAACTGGGACAGTGCCGCCACTGAGAAGAGTGCCGTCAACCTCCACGGCGATGTTGCCACTAATGCCCCTGGACTTGGAGGTGTTGGCTTCGGCTCCCTTAACGACCTTAATGCCGGTGATGACATATACAGGCTTACGGTATCGTGCGGCTTGGAGGAAGCGACGGACGTTCGTGTTCTCGATGGAGGTTTGGAGGTAAGTCGGCGAAGGGTTGAACTGGATGGTGTCGATAGTGCTGAAGATGAAGGATTCCTCATCGCTAATCCCGTGAGCATATTGCGTTTCGATTTTTCAACTACGGTAGACCTTACCCTTTGGTAACTTCCGCTCCGACGTCAATGCCAAAGCCAAGAATGCTCAGAAATTTTGTTAAGATGGAGAACTTCCCACTTCGCATCTTGTCTTTCGTATACTTAACGCTTCTCTTCTGCGTTCTGAATACCCCATCTTCCTCTTGCGGCGGGGTACAGGAAATCGGGAGATGCGGCTTCTTAACCGATGTGATGATGTTGCCGAGCTTGATCGGTCCTTCCGGTGGGTATTCCCAAGTCGGCGCGTAAAAGAAAACGAATTCACGGTTCGCCATGGTATCTGAGATGGCGTATCGAAGCGTTCCAGGGCCTGGTGGTGAAGAAATCCCACGGGTATGAGCATGTGCGGGGAACCACCATGCAATAAAGGCTGGCCGAAGTGTAAGCACGAGTTAGCTGTATCGTTCGCTTGGCGAGGCATACAGCCTACTTGAGATTGGCTGAAATACGCAATCGGAAGACATATCGGCCCGTCATCGTTGGTCTTCTAATAAGTCAATTGGATTTGAGACTAGCAGCCGCAAATCATGGAATAGAGCACTGGTTGCAGATGCATAGGTAGGTACGATCGGGCAGTGGGATTCAGGCAAAACCCATACAATTCTTCAGCCAATTGTCTTGGAATTACTTGATAATCATCCATGGTGCAAGTCATTTTATATCCCATGCGTATATCAATAGAAGGATACTTGCATGTGACCGTTCGTGTTCCTTTCTGCACCATCGCGACTCATTTCACTTGTGATTTATACCTCTGTCTGCTTTGCGTTCTCGCCTGACGTCCCTTTCCTTTACTGGGTGTCCGTCACTAATTTGACTCAATGACATGGTCGATAACGCCATAACAGGCAACATAACTTGTACAGATCATGGGTAACGACACAGTAGCATCATCCGCAGATGGACGGTCTCATGTTGGAATCGTCAAATTGGTTAACTTGCTCTTCAGGGGCAGTCATTGGCATTTTGTCCTTCCATAAAAGTCGTGGTTCCAATTGATCGACTTTTGCGCATTTTCCCGCTTAGATCTCCTCAGCGATAGGAGTTACACCCTTCTTCAAAATGATGTTGCCATATTTCCTCGTCTCACCCGTCGACACAATCGCAAAAGCCTTCTTGGACCTCTCGTAGAACGCAAACCTCTCCAGCTTCTCAATCTCGCCGTCGTACTTGAGCGATTTCCTGAAGTCGCTCTCGACGCTCGCGTCGAAGGTATCGCCCTTGACGACCTCCATCATGATGACAGGGACGACGCCGTAGTTGTCGAGCTCGAGGAGGGGGGAGATTCCAGCGAGGAGTCTGGAGACGGTGATGCCTTTACTTTCAATCAGCACATGTTCGGATGATTGTAACTATCATGAAGATGAAGACTCACCGTCAGCCCTCAAGACGGGGATGTGAGGCGGGCAGATTGAGTGGGCCGGGAAGTGGGCGTCGGCCAGCACGATCTCGTCGCCGTGGCCCATTTCGGCGAGGACCTTGAGGAGGTCGGGAGAGATGACGGGGGAGATTCCTTTCAAGACCATTTTGACGACTCGGTGAGATTGGTGTTGTTGGAGGTGAAGAAGGTGAGAGATGTGTTAGAGGGATGAGGTGTCGTTTTTGACCTGGAAGGTTTGCGGTGCGGTGAAGCTGCTGCTGTCCCCACGCCGGTTTCGAAAATGTGGGGCCGCTCCCTGAGATCCAGATCTTCCAGGGGACTGCGTGAGATTGACGACTCTCGGGCCAACAACAAACTTGTCGATGTTTGAGCAAACATATCAGGCAAACACTGTGGATGCAGGATATGTGTATTGAACATTAATAAATACATGGCATTTCAGGATTATTTTTGCTCATCCCACGCAATCCACCCCTTCTTCCCCAGCGCCTTCAGCTTCCCCTCATAAACCACGCCCAGCGCCCTCATCTCATCCTCATTCGCACCCGTCCAATCGCCCATCATCTCCAATACATCGCCCGCAAGACCCTCATCTTTCGGGTCCTCCGCCGCAAGCAGCAGCTCTCCGACGACCTCCATCCGCAAATACTCCGCCAGCGTCGGCTCCCACGAGGCCCACGCGGCGTGCATCCGGCCCAGCTCAACCGCGAACAGCCCAAAGCTCGTCTTGCTCCGCGCCCCCACCACGTCGCTCTTGAGATACGCAAAGTCTTCGTGGTACGGCCCCCGTCGGCTGCCGAGCTCCTCGATAAGGTCTGAAAGCGCGATGACATAGGCCACGGAGTCGTCGAACGTGGCAGCATGTCGGGCTGAGGAGAAGGGTAGCGGCAGGATCTCGACCTTGAGCCGGAATACGTTGGGCAACGTGGGAGCGCGCCCCGGGCTGAGCCGTATGCTGTTGATGCTTGCGATGATGTCGTTCACCACGGGGACACAGTTGTCGCGCCAGCTCTCCCAGTGTTGTGGGCTCGCCATCCGCTCCGAACACAGCCGACGGGCTAACGCATCCACCAGTTCGACGCGCTCATTCTGGAGGAACTTGTTCGCGGCCGCAAGTACAAATTCCTGCACCGCTTTGAAGTCCACCCCCTTGCCGTTCTCCAGCTTTGACTTCATCCACACGGCGGGACGCTGCAAGACCGCCGCGCCAATATCGAGCCCGAGAGAAGACGCATGGAACCCGGGATTGTTAAAGTGCTTGAGCCAGTGCTTGCCTGCGTTGCTGTTGAGCAGGTCCCGGTCTTTCTTGACCGCTTCCGTGACCCGTGTGATGCCTGGCGAGGGATTGATATTGACCAAAGTCATCTCCCGCAGCATCGTGAGCAGCGATATAGGCATGTACAATGTGCAGTCCTTGAACATGGACGAAAGCGCCTTCGGGTTGACAGGGCAGCGCGGAAGCGTCTGCCCATCATCGAGTGAAAAGCCGTTCTTGGTAAGAAAGAGGTCCATCCACCTCGCGTTCGTGGCAGCAGATCCCTCCAGCGCAGCCACGACCAACCCCGCAATCCTCGCCCTATCCTCATCGCTCAACTTCGAGTTCTTCGTCTGAGCAAGGAGTATCTCCGTCAGAGGCGTCTCCTCCCCGACCTCAGGAAGCCCAGCCGCCCACTCTTCCTCCGAGTACGGCCTGCGCTCGCTCAGCTGCGCCGCCGCAGGGACGATGTACTTCTCCAGCGCGTCGAGCACACGCTGCCGTAATTCAGGAGGGCAGGAAGGGACCTCCATCGTGCTGATCAAGCTGTCCACAATCGTGATTCTCGCATCAATGTGTCTCGCCTCGGAAAGCAGCGACGTGAGGATGTCGCAGGACGAGACCGCGTCGATGAAGCGGTTGTTATTCAGCACCTGCGCCATCATCTTGATGGTCGTGACCTTGATCGCCGGCTTTTGCTGTGCCTGTGCCTTACTGCCCTCCTTGACGAACGGGCGCGCGTTCTGCTCGCGCATCTTGTCCCGCATCGCATTGGCCATCGTGAAAAGGAACTCCTTGGCGGCCTTGGCGGGCAGCGAGCGGAGGAAGCTCACGTTGATGAGCTGGCGGTGCCACGAGCTATTCTCACCGCCGTCCATGATTAGGTTCCGAATAAAGGGGCACGCAAGCGCTGGCTGGTCGCTGTTCGCCACTCGCAGGACGATGGTGACGATGTTATACATCTGGGCATTGAGTCTCTTCGCGCCGAGGCGCTCTCGCATGTTGTCCATAAGCCACTTGGCCAGTT
The DNA here is from genome assembly GCA_027406105.1 of Colletotrichum endophyticum. Lineage (NCBI taxonomy): Eukaryota > Fungi > Ascomycota > Sordariomycetes > Glomerellales > Glomerellaceae > Colletotrichum > Colletotrichum endophyticum. The sequence goes on along the minus strand of JANVYF010000007.1, from coordinate 4,183,363 downwards.
CAGCCAGGAGTTTCGGGGTGGCGTCGCGGATGCCGTTCAGGATGTAGACGGCCTGGACCTCGACGCTGTTGGACGAGTTGAGGAGGGCCGTTGAGGTTTTGCTGTAGAGGAGCGCCTCCAGCTCGAGGAGTACGTCCATCGTCGGCTTCCATAGGATATCTGTAATCTCTCGCGCGTGATCTTCCGAGCCACCGGCCTTGGCGATGTTCTCGAAGGATTCGACGTTGTCCTTGTGTAAACGGAAATCGGCCACGGCCTTTGGTAGGCGGAGCACGCTGAGCCATCTGGAGCGGTCGAAGCCCGGTTCCTGCACGACCATGGTCGCCGTCTGGGTGAGGTCAACCAGGATCCTGTTTGCAATGTCGACGTCCTTCTTGATAGAGGCAAGTGTCGCCCTGTCCGCCGCCGGGGTATCTTTCTCCGGGATGCCACCCAGAAGCGCGACTACCTCCACCGTCTCCCACACGTCGCTGCTGTAAAGATGATATACCGTAAGTGAATCCTTGTTGAACCGTCGCGCCCAGAGCACCGTGTCCGCGAGCATCTCCAGGTCTCCGGCCGCGACGCAGAGGTTCATCGCCGACTTGGTCCAGAAGGCGCGGTGTATAGGCTCGCGCGACTGCTGCGCCGCCTTCTTCCTGTCCTCGACGATCCGCCGCACGCGATCGAGCCAGGCCGTGTCCTGCGTCCCAGCCTTTGACTTGCGAACTAACAGGGACCGGAGGATCTCGGCGTCGCCGCAGCGATCATTGTCCGGACCTCTCCTCTGCCTCAAGGCCGACGTGTTGCGGCTGTATCCACTGGGTTCGAAGAAATCGCCGGCCGGGTATGCCTTTGCCAGCCTTTCGAACAGGGCTTGGGCATTCTCGATATCGATCGAGAAGAACACGGACACAGGCCAGAGATCACTCTCAACCGGCAGGTTTCTCAGCCGAGCGATCCCTGAGTCCGAGTCATCCTCAATGTCGATGTCGTATCCGTGGAGATGTCGCAATGCCAGCCTGAGAAGCTCGAACCGCGCCTCCGGAGCCATTCGCCTGGGCGTGACGATGATGTTATGCACTGTCCCCAGAGTAGCCTGCTTCTCCCAGGTCTTCTTCCCAGCCGGATACAGCTCCAGCAAGTGCACCACGTGCGCCTTCATCACCTCCTTCCGCTCCTCCTTCGCGGTCTTCCATTCGCGAATCGCGTACTGCAACAAATTGCTCTCCACCACGTTCGGGCGCCGGCCGAGCTCATCTGGATACTTGCGCGCCACGCTGACCACATACTCCAAGAATTTGTCTCTGGTCGCCTCGTTTGCCTTCTTCTTCACCAGACGCCTGAGCAAAGGCAATGCGAACTCCTGATAAAAATCCCTCGGGATCTGCGCCTCACCCTCCCGGTCGACAATCTTCTCAAACACCTGCTCGTGAAGCTTCATGTTCCCCTTAAACACCGTCCGATCCGCCGAGAGCGTCCTCTGCCCCTCATCCACCTCAAACACGCGCGCAAGGAAGTTCTCCTCATACCTCTCCCGATGACCCCTCGAGAGCGCCTTCTGCTGAAACGACGTCCATTCCGCCCCGTCCGCCTCCCACTCCTCCACGACCTCAAGCTCGCACGCCGGGATCAGGTCCTGGTAATACACCCTCAGCGGCCGCTTATCCTCCCTCGCCTCGTCGTAGAGCAGCTTCACGAGCTGACCCATCCCCGCGCGCCGCTCCGCGCGAAAGTTCTCCGCGGACGCGGTGCGGCCCAGCCAGCGGCAGAGGACCTGCACGTCCTTGACGCTGAACTCGGCCATCAGCGCCGCGAGGCCGTCTGCGCCGCCAACGGCGGTCCACAGCGGGAGAAAGCTGTCGGCGCGGCGGAGGGCTCTGCCGAGGGTTGCGATGGCGGCGGTGCGTGTGCCTGCGTGCTCCGTCTGGCGCAGGTCGCCGACGACATCTGCGGCGGTTGGGCGCTTCATGTTGGGGTGCGTAGCGGGAGTGTGTTTTGTTGGGCGATGTATGATTTTTCTTGTCATCATCGTGGGAGGTGTATTGTTTTATTCAATTGGAGGCGAGTCTAGGGCTCAACCTCTTGCTTTCGTGATTGGAACAATGACCATCCCAAATAAATACTCACGAGACTCACCTGCAGACACGAGAACTGGGGATTGTATGACTCTATTCGCCGGCTAGGCTGCCATTGACGATGTTGATCATGTACGCGAGAGGCGCAAGAGTCTAGTCTAGGCTACATTCGGATCTGAGTCAGAGTGGGATTCTGGCTTCCAAAGTTCCAAAACAAACGACGATGCGGCGGTGAGGGACGGGATCAACACACGCTCTCAATTGAGGCCAATCCTGGAAAATCGAATTGGCCTCGGTTTTCCCTTCATCATGGCACATTTTGGCCTCCATCGTGAGCGCCTGTGGCACGGATGTGAATACGACGTCACCGTCATCGGGCGCAACCTCTCGCCTCAGGATCGAGATATTACCCACGACACCAATTAATGGACCACGAACAAGGAGGCCGCCAATCCATTTCCTGATATCTCCTATCCCCCTTTCTTCGTCCGATCTTTTCGTCTCTTGTATATTCAATGTTTGTCACGTAGTCATCCGGCAATTGGAGGTTGTCCGCCCACCTGCCCGAACCACAGCCTCAACCTGAGCCGCAGCATGTTTCGGAATGAGGAGCGGGTCAATATACAACAGACAGACGACACGCGCCATCAAGTGGCGGTGCGTGGGACGTCTATTCAGGAGAAGGGAGGCACGCAGGTTTAAAAAAGGCTCGGGACGCTTCTCAAGGACATGTTGAAGAATTCCCCGAAGCCAGTGTGCAGTCGCAGCACTCCTGCTACTTTCTGTGTTTGATCGCCGAAACCAAACATCTGCCAACATCAACCACGTGTTCAATGGACCGACCTTGAGACAAATTCGACGACCGGCGCATCCTGTCACCAACAATCACAATAGTTCACGAGAAACACAACAGTCGACGACGAAGATGCAGACCTGACAGCGGCGCGGGCCATCCTATTGAGTACCGAGGACAACTGCGAAAGGGAACGAACATGGAAGCATGACCAGAGACCAACTTCAATCACGACCGAATTGAACCCGACAATCGTTTGCGAAACGACAAAAAAGATGGATCCCATTGACCAGCTACCTCCCTAACCCGAAAATCAAGTCGATGAGACGATAGGTACAGAAGAACCAAATGTCCATAAAAAGGATGCCGCGGTCTCAGCAGATCACAGCCATCAAGTGATGGCCGACGACACTGCCGACGACCAGGGCCAAGAATCGAAGAAGAAAATGCAATGTTCCATGGTGGGATCGTTCCCTTCCCCAAAAGTTTTCTTGTTCCACGCCAGATCCGTAAATGCATCATCATCAATGTCCAGTTTCCTCGAATCATGTTCTCAGCCGGCGCGGACAGACCAAAACGCGAGCTTATCCATCACGCAAGTGCCGTATGGAAGTTTGTGTGAAGAGAAATGTACTCATGCCATTCGTTGGCGACCAAAGCGCATGATTCAAAGGGTCCCATCAGAGGGGACGAGGAGATCGAAAAAACGTCAAAGCGATCTCCTGTTAAAGTACAGCTGTAGAAGTGAAGAAATGCCTCGCTCGCTCGATCGAGTCCATCTGCACCCGTACCCGGTGGTCGTGTCGCAAACAAAATCCCAGATCTGCTTCAAGCGGGCAGGGCGAAGGGTGCAAATGCAGTTTGGACGATTGGCACGCCGCTTAGTTGGCGTTGACAGTGGCCTCGCCGAGGGCAGGGAGGACGTTGGTGTCGAAGCTGCCAATGACGTTACCTGAGACGGGTTAGCAAGGAGGTCTGACAAGGGGTGAGTGGGTGAACATACCCTGCTTCTTGTAGTTGCAGACGGTGAACCAGCTGCCAATGGAGCTGAGGGTACCGGCGGCGCAGTACTCGACGGCGCAACCAACGGTGGTGGTGTCCTTCCAGACCATCTGGGTGAAGTGACCCCACTTGAGGAAGTCGGTCATGTCGGGGCTGGCCTGGCCGTAGCCGGTGTACAGGTTCAGCTCGCCGTTGTACCACTGCTCGGTGATGGCCTTCTGGGCAGCCTTGGCAGCGCCGAGAGACTCGGAGCCGGTGGCACCCCACATGGCAAGGTTCTGGCCGTAGCCACCGCCGCCGGTGGTCATGTCATGCTCGAAGACACAGGTCTTAGCAGTGATGGCAGCGTAGCCGGCGATCTCGGCGTCCCAGGACAGAGCAGGGGCAGAGTGATTACCGCGGTGGACGTTGTGGGAGTCGATGCAGGCGGTCTGGAGGTCGTCGGTGGCAGCGGGGGTGGAAACGGCAGCAGGAGCGGAAGTGGCGGGCTGCGGGGTAGGAGTAGGCGTAGGGGTGGGAGTCGGGGTGGGAGTGGGAGTGGTCTCGGGCTCGACGACAACCGGGGCGCTGGTAGGAGCAGCGACGGTAGGCTGGGCAGGCTCGACAGTGACGGTCGAGAAGATGGGAGCCGGAGCGGGAGAGGGCTCAACCGCGGCGGGAGCGGAAGAGGAAGAGCTGGCAGCAGGAGCCTCGTAGTAGATGGCGGGATTGGAAGGAGTAGGAGTGGGAGTAGCGACCGGGATGTCACCCTCGGTGACGGTGACGGTCACGTACTCGACATCCCACTTGGTCTCCATGGCGCGAGGGTCAAGGACACGGGGGTCGATGGCACGGCCCATGACGAGGGCGGCGCCAGAGGCAGCAAGAACGATGGAAGATCTCATTTTGATGATTGGATGAGTGTCTGAATGACTGTTAGCTTCGCCCGCGAAGGTTTGTAATGAATATGAATATATGTATAAAGGAATGGCAAGTGGGCGCGGTGAACGAGTGTGAAAGTGATGACGAGGAAGCAAGACCAGACATCCCCAGCCAAGGTTAGAGAAAACCACCAGCTTCATATATCCCCATGCAGGGCAACATAGAAGCGCCAAAAAGTTGGGATGCAAGACCTTGGCATGCCAGCCTCAAGCCTACACGATCCAGACCTTTGCCCAGGTCGCCGCCATCTTGTTTGAGATCCTGGGATACATGGCAGGAGCCACGTGATCAAACAGCAAGACAGATGACAAGGGAACAAAGGTCTTTGTCGGAGGATCTGGCCGTGTCGCGGTGGCATGCAGATGTCTTGCAGCCGGTATTTCCCAACAATAGCATTGACGCAGAAGGAATGAGGGGCAGTAGTGGGATCGAAAAAGGTTAGGTTGACGACTCACCTTGGTGTTGGTGTCTTGGGTGTCTTGGAGATTCGCGGAATCTAGCAACCAGGGATCCTGTCCGGACGATTTATGGAAGAGGTGTTGCGGCGGGGAGATATTTGAATTGTTGGGCGAGGCAAATATGATCCCGTGAGATGGTTCTCAGAGCCAGCTGTGTGTGATGAAGCAGCACTGCTGATACGGTTCCGTCAAGGACCTTGTGGTAAGATGGTGAAAGAGTGTGGTTGAACAACAGGGAAATCCTCGTTGTTTGGTAGTTGGAAGTAGGTCGGACGAACGAAGCCGTATGTCTTTTTTTTTCTTGGTGGTAAGCCGAAAAAATAGGACTCTCGATGAGAACTGGTGAAGGAGTGACGATGCTGTGAAAAGAACGTGTGTGAGTCGGAATGCCGCGAACGCGAAAAGGAATGTCGGTAGCCTGCCTGCCCTTCTGTCCTGGAAGGTTGAGGTGCAGAAGAGAAAAAAGAGGGGGAATGCAGGCCGCGACCCGGGGCGAACTTACTTGGTTTTAAGGAATGGACGGTGTCAAAAGACGACACGATGAGGCGACCTGGGCCGAAGGAGTGGAAGGGAAGGGGTTGAACGAAGCGGTCTCCTTGGGAGTGGTGAAGCAAGAGGAGAGACAAGACGTTGGTGTCTGGCGACGCCGGGCTACTAAAAGGGAGGCGACAACAGCGAAGAACCCGTCCGACTGGGATTCGAGGACTGGGCGGCGAGTCTGAGCGCGGGTCCAGTGGGCGGTCTAGGTACCTAGTCGGGGGCCGGGGGTGTGTTAGTGGGGAGCAGTGCAGCGCAGCCGGGCAGCGGTCCTGGACGGGCTGACTGAGGTGAGGTGCCAGGGGAGGTGTTTTTTAGTCTGCGGTGTTGTTGTGGTCGGGGTGCGTGTGCAACGGGAAGGCGCTCGCTGGGCTGCTGCGGGAGTTGGTTGCGGTGCGCTGCAGTGCGTTGACTGAGCTGAACCGAGTGATTGTTTTGCTGGTAGCTACTCTGGAGAGAGGGACCGAGGTGGACTTCGATGAAGATGTGATGGGATTCAGGGAGAGGAAGTGGGGGTGTGATCAAAGAAAGGAGGGGTGGTCCACGAAAACCGAACGAACGACGGACGGGACGACGGGAGTGCTCAGTGAGGTGGACGCCGTTGAACCCTGCAGAAGAAGCAACACGATGGCGACCGGGGACGTGGACCAGGCAGGTAGCGAGTGGAGGCAAGTGTGATGAAGGGCGGCAATCTGGAGGCGAGACAAGCAAGAACACACCAAGTGAAATTGGGTTGTTTGGTTCGTCCGGGGTCACAATCTGATGGTCGATTGGAGTGAATTGCGCTCAGGAAACCGCAGGAAACAGCGCGGCAGGAACACCTGAGGAAACAGGGACCGATGCTGCTGTTGGCAGGAAGGTGGAGGGGGTGAATAAGATTGATGTGGGGGTGGCTATATCCCGCCTGTTAAGCTGAGGGGGGAAGAGGTCACTCCAACAACAGTGAATGCTCCTTCCTCAGTTTGCGGATTGATTCATCCCAAATAACTGCTACGGCAGGTGCAGCTGGTTTACAGTCATTGACCTGGGGAAGGTGCACATACTGCGGCACCAAGACGGGAAGGAAGAGATGGGACGAGTTGACCAAGGGAGGGAAGCACCTCGGAGCTCCAGCTATGACGCCGCTCCTTCCCTCGTGGGAGAGATTCAAAAAAGCAGCAGCAATTTGAAAGCCACAAGCCAAAGAACCGCCTCCTGCGGTGAAGATTGATAAAATAGCAACACCGATGCAGCCGCAGCCGCGACCGCAAAACCCAGTGCAAAAATAAGCAAAAAAGTTACCTGCGCCTCACCCGCCAGCTCAGTCAGCTCACTGTGCCGCATATCATCAAAATTGGCTGACATCTAGAATCCTGCGGTTTCTGGCTGGGCCAGATCCTCGAATCTTGGCTTCGATATTCCCCGCTGCCTGCATCCACACATCCAGACCACAACATGCCCATCACTGGGCCAGCTTCCTGATCTAGGCCGCCGAGTTTTCCGCTCGAGATTGATGCTGCATACGCTGGGGATTGGATATGCACTCACAGATGAAGCCAATATCGGCCGCGGATGCACGTCTTGCAAGACCTTGCAGCGGTATCCTGATCGATCCCCTGTTGCCCCGGTGCTGGTGCCGATGCTGGTGCTGCCCTCGCTCTCGCCACTACTGCACGGCAATGACTGATGGATCATGGTCGCCATCAACAAACCCCTCAACACCAAGACTGCCCAGCGGTATTCAGGAGACGCGTACGTATCAAGGAGTCAGGCTAGGAGCTGGAGACGCCCACGACTCAGCTGGAATCCTGGCTCCTCCGGCGGGACTCTCAGAGCAGGCACAGGCGACGACAACGTCTGACCTTCCATCAACATCGATCGAACACCCGGTCCGTCCTCCTCCTGGAGTCCCTCAGATAAGAGCGCGGCAGTCTTGGCTGACACCGGCAAGCTAACAGCTGCCTGTCGCAGTCCCCAGCATTTCACGATAGCGCCGAATCGAGGGGCAAAAGGGGGCGCTCCCGTCTGGAAGCATTCCATCCGACGAGTCGTCGTCGTCGACTGCAGAAGAAAGCCCCCCTGGCTTGGCTGTTCTCCCCTCTCTCTGTCTCTCTGGCTGTCCTGTCCCGGCGTCTCGTCTCCTGCGCGTACACCCCCTCCTTCCCCCTCGCCCACGTCCCGATCCCTGAGTTCCCGGCATTTCGACCAATCCCCTTGCGGCGAGGTGCAGACGCCTTGGGGAAATGGGCCAATGACGGGTGGCTTCATCTGGTACCTTGCAGAAGGTGGACCCCGTCCTTCCCTGATTGCTCCAAGGGTCGCGCTGGGCGTCTCCATCAAACAGCACTTGGCCCGGGGAGGCCCCACCCCTCTGAAACGGCCTTAATTTCGGTGGGGACCCGTTCATCCAGTCTTGCGTGGACGTGGCCTGTGCTTTCCCTCCTGTGCCCATTCATGATTTGTGCCTGCCGTGCGCCTGTCCACTGTTTAAAATTGTTTTCTCGACAGGCGATGGCGCTCTTGTCGGGTCGATCACTGCGACGCTGCACTTGCACTTGTGCAGTGCGTCAGCCAACCGTCCCCTGCCTGGCCTGGCCTACCTGCCTGCACACAGGATGCGGTTTTTTAACTTTACCGGCGCTGTCGCTTGGCCGTCCCTTCCGCTGTCTCGCTAAATGACCTCATTACGCTTCGGGGCCTCCCTTTTGCTGCACGATCCACCTCCAAATGTCCAGCTCGCTGCCCAGGAGCTGTCAGCGTCTCATCCCACACGACGCCTTCTGACGGTCTGATTGCCGATGACGACGAGCCTCGCCCAAGACCTGACATCCTGGCCGCTGGCGCTGCGATGAGCGAGATGAAGCTGCAAAATCTTCCGCTGCTCTGTTCCAACATCATGCTGTTTCCTGGGGTACAAGCACCACAGAAACATGCCCCGTGCCCAGTGCCCACCGCTGATGGAGATGCAGGCGGATACCAACGTGCAGCAATCATTTCCAAGGTGGAAAACAACCAGATGAATCTGGGTCGGGGGTTGCGATTGTTTATGCTGTTCGGATGCCAGCCTGCCGGTTCATCGCTGTCATACCTGCAGTTGAGCTGGTTGACGACATACTGAACAGCATGTGCTACCGCCCAGCTGCTGTCTCTTCTGCTTATCGCCATGGACGTCTGACCGGCTGCTGTGCCTCTCGACCGCCATCGAGCGAGGCGCTTTTGGTGCGGTGATCGCCTAAGAAAAGATCTCCTATCAACCGAGAACAAACCGAGCGCTACTCAGCTTCCGAGAGGCAGCGGGAGACAACCGCCATGCAGCATCTCAGCCCAGTGGCGCTCCGACGCCTCTCTTCAGCCCTCGCCAAGCCATAGCCGGGAGCAATTCCACGATGGATAACGCCTCAACCCCGCAATAACCCGGCACTTGAAGGCTTCAGAAGATGCGACAGATGCAATACTCCATGATGGGTTACGACAGGAACAAAGTGTCAATAGACGCATTCAAAGCAAAGTGTATGTCCCGAATGCTGGGCAACCTTGGCTTGTGGGACGTCGTCCATCGATCAACGTTGGTCAATGCCAGATATCCCCCAACACGTCAATCTCCCGCCTTGATCTCTAGGTCCGACCTATGATCAGCGGAAACAGTCGATGGCAAATCTGACAGGCAACGAATGCTCCAGGGCAACTCCATCAAACAGTCTGGCCATCTTGGCAGAGAAGCTCCCTCAACGAGGATCCTCCAGCGTCCCTTTTGAAAACACCAGTCCGACGTTGGGCCCGTCATGATTGCGGCCTACGCCTCCTGTGGGGCACGCCATCGTCTGTTCGCGGTTGTCACAAGTCGCCCGCTACAACTATCATCGCTGCCATCGAAGCATCTTGTCAGCACAGTTTTCTGTGTCAAGTATTCAACGTCTAGAACCGTCGTTGTTGGCGTGGAGTTCTTAAGCGACGATCTTTCGGAGCTTTCTTCCCCTGCATTCGAGAAGTGCACAGATACATCCCGCCGCGCCAGTTGCACTGCAACCTCAACAGTTGGCCATGACACCCGATCCCTGGATCGGACGACTTACATCATCTCGTCTCTGCAGAGAGATCAGATGTCATCCCATCTGACCACATGGCTTAATGGAGCTCACATATTGACTTCGACTGCAATGCGTCCAAGTTTGCTCTAATGAAACTCACTGCGGAGGCAACTGCGCAACTCCGACATCGCTATCCCAGTCAATCGACATGGCACGCAGGGTTTTCCTTTGCACCACTATTTCGTCTCAACTGCGCGCTTGATGCACAGAATTAGCCGCTGTCTTACGCCACTGCAGTCCAGTCATACTCAGTCATGGACGCCCTGGCCATCACGATAACGCAGTTGGTTTTGACTGGGGCAACCTTGAAGTTGTTCGTTGCGAACGAGATGAGGTTTCGTTTGCACCCAGGCCCCCAAACATCCTTAATCTTGCCAACAAGATTTCACTGAGGGGTTTTCTGCCCTGCGTCCCTCTTTTCCTCCCTCCGCCATCGACTGCCGTCGACCCGCGGGCCACACGGCACATCAGCAAGCCAGCCGTTCAACCCCGGGGAATGCGGCATCCCCTCTAGACTGGATACCCCGACAGAGACCCAGTTGTCTTTGGAGGTGAGCCGTCAATTCACCACCCATCAGCTCATCTCCGGCCCACGCCCGGGAGACGTGCGGTGCACCGCAAATTTGACCCGCCCAGTCCAGAACATTACAAGAAGTTGGGTTGCGAATCCTCCGAGGCAAACCTGGCATGAACCTGGCGGACGTGCTCGAGGAACCCAAGATCTGTCGAACCAAGGCTCGCGCACTGGGAATCTATTGGGCGAGCCGAAAATGAATACTTCGTGCTGGGTAAGAGTTTTGACCCTCAGTCCACCTCTGGTTGGCCGACAGGCATCGAAGAAGCCGCACAGTCTTGCACTCCCGAAACATGTCGTTTGACGATGGCTGCGGCCAGTTGACACGGCCCGGTCGCCCAGCGCCTGGAGTTACACAAGGTTGCGCTACGCAGACCCCCATCCTGAGCATGATCAACCCCTTTTACCGTCCCCTCCTTATCTCTCAGTCAAAAATCAACCTTGACGTCAATCCATCGCGGTTTCACGATGGCATCATGAATGATCACATTCATCCCATGAAATCATGCTCATGACAGTTTTTGGTATTTGCCCTTTGACAATGCTGACAATATCATCCAAACAAGATGATGAAATAGGATTCAAGGGTCCCAGGCTACTGCAGGATCTCAACTCCTACAATTCATCATGGGGGAAAAGTCTTAGACAATTGGTGAAACTTTGCCAGGATGCTTTTTCAATCGCCAGCCGAGACCAACCCGCCGATATATTAGCGAAGGATGGTATTTGTAACTCAATCTCCATACTATGGGGTATTGGAGCTCATGCGGCAAACAAGCCGTCGTCCTGCATTTGATATCCGTGTTGGATCTAGGATCTCAATACACAAACAGCACCGCTCTTTGTCGGCTCCTCTGGGGTAGCGGAGGCTCTTTTCGTGCTACGTCATACATGAAACGAATACTATCCAGCTTACTCAATGTCTGAAATTTCGAATCAAATGAACCTTTGTAGGTCAAGCTATTGCGCATGGGTCGTCTCAAATTCGCTTCTATCTTGGGTTGTCGATTCACCCCAAATGCACCTTGACTTGGAGGGACACAGCAAGCCAGCTGACTCTTTCTACCGCCCCTGTATCCCCTGGAAGCAGTTTCTAGAACCCGACCCTGACTCTGTGCTTGGCGTCCAGAAGCGCCCACGGGAGGACAGTCATCCCATCAAGTCAGGGTCGTCGTGCAAAACGTCAACCAGCTCCTCGCGTTCTCCGCGCCGCGTGCCACCCACCATTACGCATCTCGCTCTTTCGTCCCTCTTGGTTTCAAGCCACAGGAATCAGAGAGACGAGTACATAACGTTAGGCGACGTGGCTTACATGCCATGCCCTCCCCGCGTCTGAAGTATATTGCATGCTTTGACGATGTCACCGGCACAGCTTGCCCAAGCTGGCCTTGCAGCCGTTCACCTGTGCAGTCGACGGCGAACTACACAAGAACAGTGCATACCCTTGAGTCAGGCTGCTGACTGGCTGGGTCTGACAAATCAGGACGAAATCGATGGCTGAACGGAAGGCTACTCACATCAACAGCGTGACTGTAGCTGAACCCTTCTCAGATGACACCTGAATACGGGCTTTTGAGCTTTGCTTATTCGTCAAAATTGACAACTTTGTTGCATCGTTACGCCCGAGGGAGAAAAGAACCATCTCATGCTGAGATGTCTCGGGTGAATGCTTACAGGCTGTATATGCAGTCTTGACAGCTGAGAAACCACGCGGGGGCCAGATTCCCGACGGAAGCTTGTATTCAGTATCCTAAGGAAGCCCTTCGACTCATTCTCACCGTCCATGCGGGACACAGTCGGGAGGAACCCTGATGGGCAGTGGAAGGAAACGTTGCACACCATCAAGTGACAAGGCAAAGTCAATGCAGAGACAGTAGAGCCGGTCCTTGCCGGTCTCAAGCGGATCCCTCTCGCTGTCGCCAGAGCGGAAGCGGCCTCCAGCTTTGCAGGACATTGATCGGCGTGTCTTGCGGGACGTGGTCGTTGATTGGCGTGCGTCGTACGGCACTTGTCTATAGCTGCGATGATGGAAAGATCGACGCGGGGCACTATGCTTAGAGGTTGCAAAAAGTTTTGAGGGGGTTCGGGTGTTGGCGGGGAGCTGCCTCTGGGATGTTGCTCGAAAGGAGGGGCGGAGAGGGGGTTGAGGTCGGATGAGGGAGGGGAAAACGCATGGCTGCTGTCGTCTCCCGACGGCGGCTGAGAATTGCGAACTCCCGCGGAGGGGGGGGGGGGGGATGGGGCGATGGTCCTGGCGCTTTTAGCTGTTTGTCATCGCTGGCTGAGTGTTGTCTCGACGCATAGCAGCAGAAAAACACGTCGAAGAAGAATGAGGCGAGGACGAGAGCCGCAAAGCCATTGGTTGATCCCAGGTCTGATTGATGACATATGTACACAGCGTTTTTCTATCGCCAGCCTACATTTCTCTCTCCGCCTCAACGCAAAGCCAAAACGACGTGTCCCCGCATTCATGAATCCAGCCGTCTACGACGCCTGCTTGCTGCCCTCGGCCTTTGACGGGGGAATGAAGGGCTTGCCCTCCATGGTGTTGATGGCGACGTCGGCGTAGATCATGTGAGGGCGGAGCTCGACGGGGGTGACGCCGGGGCGCTGGTCGGGGATGTGCTTCTCCAGTTTCTGTGGTGGACGTCAGCTTATATTGTGTGTATAATCTGGCCAGCAAAGATGTTTCCCGCTGCAACGAAGCATTGAGGACTTCCTGGGTCATGGGTGGTAACGTACCAGGTTCTCGTAAACACACTTGTTCAGCTTCCACTCCATCGGTCTGCACTGGTAGAGCTGGTGGTTGCGGTTCTCGATGCAGGTCCAGTGGGCGCGGAACTGCTCGAGGCAGTGGGTGTTGATGTCCTTGATCCTGTGTTCGTTCCTGTCAGCCTTCTGTCGTGGTTTATATCGGCCGTATCATATCTCCTCCATAGCCCCGGAAGAGGTTCCCTCGCAGCCACTGTGTCCACCAACAACCAAGAACAGGACGAGCCAAAACATACACGCTGGAGGCGCATCTCGTGACTCGGCGGCCCTCCTTCAAGCAGTCGAACTCGCCGCGGCCCGCGCTGTCCGTCTTGCACTGCATGAAGTCGTCATTGTATTCGCGGCAGCGGGCGCCGATGAAGTAGGACGCGGACAGCAGGGGCGCGGAGCTGGCGCCGACCTCCTTGACCTTGGGGATGTCGTCGGGGAGCGGGGCCGTGTCGACCTGCTGCTGCTGGTTGAATCTAATCGTATCGACAGAGGTTAGCTTGCCGTTGGTCTAGGTCTCGTAACTTTTTTTGGGCGCGGAGGGATGAACACCCGCCGGTTGGCTCACGGAGCGCCAATTGGTGCGAGAGAGGGAGATGAAGACATACTGGGGCCGTCGGGAAGACATTGTTGCTGTTGTGGTGATGGCCGCGGGGGTGGGTGGGAGGACGGGACGTCGGGGACGGATTCGCGATTGCGTCGTCTGGCGGGCAAGCTTTCGACGGCTACGGACGCTTGGGAATTGAGGTGAGGTCGATTTAGCGGATGTCTGATTGGCTCGGTTCGATGGCGAGGCTGGAGTGGAGCCTTGTTGTGTGGCGCGCCCCGGTGTGGGTGTGGCTGCTGCTTTCGGTGAAGCTCAGGTCAGGTACCTGCGAGCTCCGATTTATTATTTTCGCGTCGCCGTTGCTTGGGGACTAGACGCCGACACTTTCAAGGGTAGCTTTTCGGTGGTGAATCTCGCACCCGCAGCCCGATTGAAGATCTTCCTGCGACATCTGCTTGCTGGCTCCTTCCACAAGCGCGGTTTCATTCTTCTTTTTCCGTTGTTTTGATACCCGCGAAGGCCCTCTTATTTTCCCATTTTCCTTTGACGATGCAATAAGGATCCCCTGCATTGTTTTCTTCCGCGAACCGACTTTGCGCATCAATCTCAACCTCAGCCTTGCGACCACGACCGATTGACGCCCGAAGTCACAGATAAATCATTCGCATCGTCGCCATGAGTTTATTCGGAGCGCCGAAGCCCGCTGGGCAGACGGGCGGTGGCCTTTTCGGCGGTGGAGGATTTGGCAGCACCTTGGGGCAGTCGACGCAGCAGCCGCAGCAGCAGCAACAGCAACAGCAACCAGCCCAGCAGCAGGGCGGCCTTAGTCTGTTCGGCCAGCCGCAGCAGAACCAAGGAAGCACTCTCGGCTTCGGGCAGTCTTCTGCCCAGCCTCAGCAAGGCCAACAACAACAGCAGCAGCAGCAGCAACAGCAGATGCCCAGCCTGTCGCAGTCGCAAGCGCAGCTGTCCAGCTCACTCTGGCAGCCTGGCAGAGACACACCTCGTACGTGACCCCCTTTCACCTTCCTCTTACTGATTGAGCATCCGTCTGACCATCTACCACGCAGAGAACCAAAAGCCCATACCCGAGCAGATGGCCCTCATCATCGAGAAGTGGAACCCCACGAACCCCAACTGCGCCTTCAAGCACTACTTCTACAACAAGGTCGACGAGGCCGCGGTGCCCTTCTACAAGCCCGGCCCGCACGAGGACCCCAAGGAGTGGGAGGAGGCGCTGCAGAAGAAGCCCGCGCCGGGCTTCATCCCCGTCCTCTGCACGGGCTTCAACGGCGTCGCGGCGCGCCTGCAGACGCAGAAGAAGGTGGTCGGCGAGCTCAACGTGCGCCTGCACCAGATCAACGCCAGTCTGGACGCGATCCTGTCGCGGCACGACCTCGAGACGAGCGTGCGCGCGCTGGCGGCCCGCCGGCGGCACGTGGTCCTGCGGGAGCGGTGCCTCGCGCTCGCGGCGCGGGTGCAGGTGCTGCGCAACCGCGGGTACGCGATGAGCGGGGACGAGGACGACCTGCGGCTGAAGCTGGCGGAGTTGGAACGCAACGTTCAGGACCCGGCGCTGGCGGCGAGGGAGGAGGAGTTGTGGAGCAGGCTGATTGTGCTGAGGGACTATGCGGACCAGCTGATGAAGGAGGCGAACAAGCCTGCTTTTGCGAGCGGCGAGGGTCTGAACGAGGAGACGGAGCACAAGGCGAAGAAGGTGAGTTTTCTTATTGAGAGACTATGTTTTACGCAGTGGCTAACTTATTACAGGTATTGGAAGACTACGAGAAGCAGATTTCGCACCTCAAGAAGGAGGTCGAGTCGATCACAAAAGACTTTGAGCAGTGGGAGAAGGAGCGTAACCCGTCATCATGAGTCGAATGAGGAGGGATTCGGGTTGAGTTGTGAAATTCTTGTTATAATAGAGGACCGGACCGGCGCGAGCGGAAGCTTTTTTACATGTTGGGGTACGAATCGTAGCTCATCGCCCGTCATAGGCACCAAAAACTAGTGAGGAGCACGTGGAAACGCAACGAGACAGGGTCCTTAGGCCTCTCTAAAGTCGTGATGTTTGATTGTCCCTGGATTCCGATGTGATCTATAGTCATAGCCCATCCATACCAGCCGTTTGTACATTTGTACATGTGATATTTTTACAACGGGGACATTCTATGGTTGTCCCTGTACACCCGTCTCCCAGCCAGATTATGGCTCCCTGCCTGCCATATGCTTCTTCGTCAACGGCATGTCTTTTGAAAGGGTCTGAAGCAGATGATCTGCGTCTGTTTCTGTTCTCGAGCCCCATGGCAGGCCCATGAGGTTCATGTTTGGTCGGTGATGGTAATTTACAGGACCTTGGAGGCGAGGTCGACGGCGAAGGGGGCTGTTGAAGGACGGTCAATTAGGGCTCTTGAGGCTTGATGCTGGCTGTGGGGTTACTCACAGAGGTACAGCAGGACGGCAGAGACGAGGACCTGCTGGACGGTGAAGCTGGCCTCAGCCTCCATCTGCTTGATCTCCTCCTCGGAGAGCTGGGGGGGCGCGACTGCGGAACACAGCCAGGTCAGTTATTTCAGCTCTTTCCGAAGGGTGCAACAGTGGGTACGTACATCCTCCGAACATTTTGACTGTGGGGTATTAAGGTATCGACGGGACGGAGAGGTTGGCGATACTTTTGATCTTCTGCGCGTAGCCCGGTTCAGCGATGATGTCGTTGCAAAAATTTAGAGATAGCTCCAGCTGGATGGGTCCCACGCACAATCCGGCCTGGGCGGTACGTACCTACCTTTGAACCTGGTGCGGCTCTGAGTGGTGGTGGTGGTGGGAATGCTCGAGTTTCTCACAGTGTGCGTAGCGGGTGCCATTTCCACATGCACTCGGATTTGGCCACCGAGCGTGCTCGGGTAGCCATCCGTCGCCCTGATGCCAGCACTGGAAACACCACACAACGCTGTGGTGGGGGAGCGCCACCCCTGTCCCTGTGCGGCTCGCGGTGCGCTCCTCTGAGTGGCTGGAAGGTCTGATTTTGGCACAGTCATCCCGGGCCGAGGATAGCCCGTCGCATGTTTTGCAGTGTTGGCTTCGGGGGCCCCCAGGATGGAGGGGTGCTAGATGGCTGGGGAACTGCACCTGGAGCCGGATGGTTCTTATCGGGCTGGCTTTTAGCGCGCTTATCAGCGGACCTTAATATTTCTTGTCGCGATAAGGATTGGCGGCGGGCGGTTTCTCAGTGTGCGCTCACCAATTCCTGGCGCTGCGCTCAACCCGCAACGAACCGAAGGCGTGGCGGCAGATCCTTTGGGCTGTCCAGGTACCCCTCATCATGCCTTACCTTCCTTGAGGTCGGGTAGATCCAACACTAAGCCTAGACACCTTTGGTAGGTGAGGGAGCTGCAGCAGAAGCGGCGGTAAGTATGTAGGGCGCTCGACTCAGAAACGGCCATCCCTGGACTCCCAATGGGACCCTTTTGTACCTTCCACGCCTCAAAAAGCCAAATATTCAAAGACGTTTGGCAGCCGGCTTCTCACCGACTTCTCCAAATCCGAATCAGCCAACTTGTGGCCATTGCTGCGCATCTTCTGCAACGTTTTCATTTGTGTCTCACTCGACCAAGGTAGATAAAGATCCTGAAAAAGTCTCCGTGTCATCGCGTTTGAATCAACGGACGGGAGAAGGAGCGCGCTGTTGCTCTGGCCCCTCCACCCTCCCCCGTCCCGAGTCGGTCTCAAAGGTGGCGACAAGGGTGTTGCTTTTCGAGCGGCAACGATATCGGTCTTCGGTCCCCGATCCGAGCAGCTCATACAAGAAAGACACCACCACCACCACAACGGCTCGAACTTCTCGTTCACTCGCCTCTCCTTCCCTTCTTCTCTACTCACAACTTTCTTCACATAGAGGGTTCGTCAGTCGCTGTGGTCTGACCAATCTCATTCCTTTCTTTTCTTCTTCCAGGGAAAAAGAGAGATTATACCCTCCCCCCTTCTTATCGCCACACACATTCCTACACATACACAGCCATGGCATCACTGAGGTTGCCCCTCTCCCGCCAGCTTCGGCTGGTGGCTCCGCGGTCGAGGGTCGTCGGTCGCCAGACGGCCCCCTCACCGTGGGTTTGCAACTCTTGCGTTGCCTCCGGCATGGCCCCGAGCCGTGTCACTCGCGTGAGGACATTCTCCGCGATTACTGCCCACGCCCAGGCGACGAGCAGGCAAACTTCCGTGGACGCCTCCCTTGAGCCGCTCCAGAGGCCTGAGTCGTTCATCCCCCGCCACATCGGCCCCGACGTCAGCGACGCCGAGGCCATGCTCAAGGCGCTGGATCCCCCCGTGAAGACGATTGACGAGTTTATTGCCCAAGTACTGCCCCCGGATGTCTACTCCGAGAGGAAGACATTCGCGTGGGACAATGAGGGCCCCATGGACGAGAGCAAGATTCTGGCCAAGGCGACGGCCTGGGCCAAGGCCAATGAGGCCGCGCCGAAGCCCTTGATTGGCGCCGGATACAACCCGAGCGTCACTCCCAGAGTTATTCAGACCAACGTTTTGGAGAGCCCGGCGTGGTACACCAGTTACACGCCCTACCAGCCCGAAATCAGCCAGGGCCGTCTCGAGTCGCTCCTCAACTACCAGACCATGGTCTCTGACCTGACGGGTCTGCCGATTTCCAACGCCAGTCTTTTGGACGAGGGTACGGCCGCCGCCGAGGCCATGACCCTGTCTATGAACGCGCTTTCCAGCTCTCGCGCAAAGAGGCCCGGCAAGACTTTTGTCGTGTCCGACCTTGTTCACCCCCAGTCCATCTCCGTCCTGAGGAGCAGGGCCCAGGGTTTCGGCATCAACGTCGAGGTTGTCGACATCAGCAGCGCCGAGGAGAAGATCAAGGCTTTGGGCCAGGATTTGGTCGGTGTCATGGTCCAGTACCCCGACACCAAGGGCAAGGTTGAGGACTTCAAGAGCCTTTCCGACCTCGTGCACTCTCAGGGCGCCCTTCTCAGCGCCGCCACCGATCTCCTGGCTCTGACGGTTCTCACTCCCCCCGGCGAGTGGGGTGCCGACATTGCCTTCGGCAGCGCCCAGCGTTTTGGTGTTCCCCTCGGCTTCGGCGGCCCCCACGCCGCTTTCTTCGCCGTTAAGGAGGCCCACAAGCGCCGCATGCCCGGCCGTCTTGTCGGTGTCTCCAAGGACCGCACCGGTCGCCGTGCCCTGAGACTGGCTCTGCAGACCCGCGAGCAGCACATTCGCCGTGAGAAGGCCACCAGCAACGTCTGCACTGCCCAGGCTCTGTTGGCCAACATGGCTGCGCTGTTCGCCGTCTACCACGGTCCCGAGGGACTGAGGGAGATTGCGACGCGACTCATCCGCCTTGCTCGCGGTGTTCAGGCTGTTGCCGAGGCCGCCGGCTTGGAGACCGAGCAGAGCGGAGCCAGCCCCGACGGCAAGGTGCTTTTCGATACCGTCGTCATCAAGGCTGGCGACAAGGCACAGAAGATTCTGGAGGAGGGCAAGAAGGCCGGCCTGGGATTCCGCGACTACGGAAACGGCGATGTCGGTATCAGTGTTAACGAGCACGTCAACGAGGAGGTGTTCAACACCATTGCTACTGTTCTCGGCAACGTCACCGGCGCCCAGACCGCCGAGGTTGCGAGCAAGTCTTACGCTGCCCTCACTGAGAGCATCACGGAGCTTATTCCTACTACTCTCCGCCGCCAGTCTGAGTACCTCACTCACCCCGTTTTCAACACCCACCGCAGCGAGACTGAGATTCTCCGCTACATCCACCACCTGCAATCCAAGGATCTCTCTCTGGTTCACTCCATGATCCCTCTCGGCTCTTGCACCATGAAGCTCAACAGCGCCACCGAGATGGCTCTCATCTCCCTGCCCGGATTCTCCACCATCCACCCTCACACTCCGGCCAGCGAGCTCAAGGGCTACACCGCCCTTATCGAGGAACTCTCTGAGCAGCTCAAGGGCATTACTGCTATGGATGCCGTCTCCCTCCAGCCCAACTCCGGTGCTCAGGGTGAGTTCGCTGGTCTCCGTGCCATCCGCAAGTACCTTGAGCAGAAGCCCGACGGCAAGAAGCGCGACATCTGTCTGATTCCCGTCTCTGCCCACGGCACCAACCCCGCCTCCGCCGCCATGGCCGGCATGCGCGTTGTCCCCGTCAAGTGCGACCCCGTCACCGGCAACCTCGTCATCGAGGACCTCGAGGCCAAGTGCAAGCAGTACGCCGACCAGCTCGGTGCTTTCATGGTCACCTACCCCAGCACCTACGGCGTCTACGAGCCCGGCGTCAAGAAGGCCTGCGAGCTTGTCCACCAGTACGGCGGCCAGGTCTACATGGACGGCGCCAACATGAACGCCCAGATCGGCATCTGCTCCCCCGGCGAGATCGGCGCCGACGTCTGCCATCTTAACCTGCACAAGACCTTCTGCATCCCCCACGGCGGTGGCGGCCCCGGTGTTGGACCCATCTGCGTCAAGGAGCACCTCGCCCCGTACCTCCCCGCGCGCTCCGCCGACGCCGAGGAGGCCATGGTTTCCAGCGCGCCTTTCGGCAGCGCCGGCATCCTCCCCATCAGCTGGGCCTACAACGCCCTCATGGGCAACGACGGCCTGCGCCTCGCGACCAAGACGGCCATCCTCAACGCCAACTACATCCTCTCCCGCCTCAAGCCACACTTCAAGATCCTCTACACCAACGAGAACGGCCGCTGCGCGCACGAGTTCATCCTCGACGCGCGGCCCTTCAAGGAGACGGCCGGCGTCGAGGCGATCGACATCGCCAAGCGCCTGCAGGACTACGGCTTCCACGCGCCGACGATGAGCTTCCCCGTCGCGAACACGCTCATGATCGAGCCGACGGAGAGCGAGAGCAAGGAGGAGCTGGACCGCTTCATCGACACGCTGATCAGCATCCGCGAGGAGATCCGCGAGGTCGAGGAGGGCAAGCAGCCGCGCGAGGGCAACGTGCTCAAGATGGCGCCGCACCCGCAGGCGGACGTCATCTTGGGCGACGGCGAGGGCAAGTGGGAGCGCCCGTACTCGCGCGAGAAGGCGGCGTACCCGCTGTCGTTCTTGCGGGAGAAGAAGTTCTGGCCTAGTGTGGGCCGTGTTGACGACAGTGAGTTTACCCCCTGAGAAGGACGTGTGAGTGACGGTAGCTAACAGGATGCAGCGTACGGCGACACCAACCTCTTCTGCACGTGCCCTCCAGTCGAGGACACCACCCAGGCGTAAAGCAATAATTGCGCGCATCTCATAGACGTGATACCAGCAGAGAAAGACATAGACCGCCCTGGTACTATATCATGACTGCATGACGACATCCAAAGGATAGGACCCAGGGCGCCGTCGACTAATTCAACATTCGACGGTGCCTCGGGGATTCTATCCGATATACGTTATACATCTAAATATTTCTGATGACTTTTTTTCTTCAACATTTTACATCCCTACAAGCGAGCGGGGATATGAGTTCCTACGATTTCAACAGGGGATACACATTATATAAGGGGTTATTGGGGGTCCAGTCAAGAGACCTACCGGGAGTTCAACAACATGAGGGAGGTATGGGGTTTGCATTATGGGTTACGTGTTGTATTTGGTAGACTGGCATAGGGCCGGAAAATGAAATCATCAAGTTCACTGTTCGCGTTCCAACCGTGATACGATTGTGATGATCATGCCTCGGATGACATCCGTAGCGTCATCGTCAAACTCGTATGCCATTTTTCGCCGATAAGAATATTCTCCAGTTGAAGAACCATCGTCGGAACATAATCGCGAGCTGATTTTTCTGGGATTGAGACTTCACCGTGGGCCACCGTTCGGGGGTTCGAATCCCACCGACCCCACTTTCCAGCCGGCCTTCCTTATCGGGACGCCGTGCCAACCGCTCAGCAACAAAACATGCGGCCCGGAACCTTGATGTCTTAATCTCAACTTCATTCCCTCATCGCACCGTCACTTCAATTGGGAGCGCTCTTACTCGATCCACTCTGTGAAAGGAATAATTGAGTCCCTGGCTGACACTCACACTTCCTGGACGATTTGAGAACCACCCAAGATGGCTCGTCTTGCGGCGTTGGCCCTCACGGGCCTCACGCTCATCGCGCGCCTCACCGCGGCCGTCGCGACGCAGGCCGACATTAAAAACCCCGAGTTCATGACGTTCTCCGTCCCCGAGCACCCCAACCATGCCATCCGAATCAAGGAGCAGAGCGACGAGATCTGCGCTGCTGGGTCGCGGCAGTGGACCGGCTGGTTGGACACCGGCGGCAAACACCTCTTCTTCTGTGAGCCATTCACTCTTCACACTGATGACACTTACTGACCAACACGAAAGGGTACTTTGAAAGTCTCAACGATCCCGAAAACGACCCCCTCAGCCTCTGGATGACAGGCGGCCCCGGCGGCAGCGGTCTCGTCGGTAAGTCCCAACCCGCAACTGTACCAAACCCTCACGAAACTGACACCAACCCCAGGAATGATGCTCGAACTCGGCCCCTGTCTCATCTCCCCCTCTGGCAACTCCACCGTTCACAACCGCTACGCCTGGAACGCCAACTCGTCCATGATCTTCATCGACCAGCCCGCCGGCACGGGCCTCTCCTACCACGACCCCGGCGTCCCGGGCCCCGCCACCTCCGCCGCCGCCGCCGCCGACATGAACGTCTTCCTGCGCATCTTCTACACCGCCTTCCCGCGCCTGCGCGCCCTGCCCTTCCACATCGTCGGCGAGTCCTACGGCGGGCACTACATCCCCACCCTCGCGGCCGAGATCGTGCGCTACAACACCGAAGCCCCCGCACCGCAGTTCAAAATCCCGCTGAAGAGCGCCATGATCGGCAACGGGTTCGTAAGTCCACGGGATACGACGTGGGGGTACTACGAGACGCTGTGCACGACGAAGCCCGGCGTGCCGGCGCCCGTGTTCAACGAGAGCTTGTGCGGGCAGATTGCGGCGGCGCTGCCGCGGTGCATGTATTTGCAGGAGGCGTGTTATGCGTTCCCGGACCCGATTGTGTGCGAGGCCGCGGGGGCGTTTTGCTTCGGGCACGTGGACGAGCTGTATTACCGCGACGTGCGCAAGGGCGGGCGGAATCCGTTTGACATCACGGCGCCGTGCGAGACGGAGAGTATTTGCTACAAGGCGGGCGACGGGATCGAGGAGTATGTGAAGAGCGATAAGGTGTGGCGGGCGCTGGAGGTGCCTGCGGCGGTGGACCGGGAGAATTTTACTCTGATTTCGATGGATGTGAACCACGCGTTCGAGGTTGCTGGGGACGTATTTCTGAGCACGGAGAAGGAGGTCAAGTATATTTTGGAGAAGGGGGTGGATGTACTGATTTACAACGGGGATCTGGATTTGGCGTGTAATACGGCGGGAAACATTCGGTGGGCGGAGAAGTTGGCGTGGGATGGGCAGGTTGAGTTTGGGGCGAAGGAGTTTGGGGTGTGGTTTGCGGAGAAGAAGGGCGAGGTTGTGAGGGCCGGAAGATGGAAGGAGGTTGTGAAGAGGCTTGGGGGCAAGGACACGAGGTTCGCGTTTGTGACGGTGGAGGGGAGCGGGCATATGGTGCCGTTGGACCAGCCTGAGGCCGGGTTGGAGATGGTGAGGAAGTGGATGTTTGGGAGCTTTGAGGCCGCGGCGAAGGGGGGCGTTGAAGTGAAGGTTGGTGGACAGGGGAGGGAGGAGCAGTGGTCTTTGGAGTTGTAAAGGGATTGACGTTCTGTTAGTCCGAGACTGGAAGTTGACGATGTTGAGATGACAGATGGTTTTGTTAGTGGCTCAGATGGCCCAGAATGTATCATGAGAGTCGGCCCATAACACCTGACGCTAATCGAGAAGCAGGATTTGATGGGCAAAGAACGCTGATGCAATTCATCAGATCGGCTTTTGGAAACAGACTGAATGTCAAACATGGGTGCCTTGATTGCGCGTCGACGACGTGATTAACACTGCCTCATGAATCAAAATAACACGTCTGGGAAATTCTGGTGACTGGGCACATGTGGAAGCGATTGAAAGCAGGCACGAAAGCATCTCTGCCATTTTCATGTCCTCGGATCACGATCCGACAACCTTTGGTGTCACGTGAGACCACGATGGTTCTCAGAATTGTTCCAGCGAAGTTGACATCAGTCATGTGTATGTCATCTCAATAGCTCTCAGCAAGATTGCGAGGATTGAGCATCACGGATTGAAAAGGTCAGTATGATCATCAGCCTTGCACGGGCGGTTTATACGTTCGTTGGCTCAAAGGGCCAAGACGTCTTACATGTTGGTCCTCTGCATGTCATCATCAGATGTGGAAGGTATCTACCGATGATTTGAGTTGCGACGGCAGCATCGGGGCAACGGTTAATGATCCTCCACTTGTAAGAATTCGGGATATCACATGCGTGCCATATGGCGACCCGGAAAACGACTTGAACGGGGCCGCCCGAGTTCCGGGGGAAAGGGTGTGGTGATTGGCCTTGATACGGTGATTGTCGGGTTGCAAAAGTACTCCGCCGACGCAAGAGTGGCATCGTCGATATTGCCAGCTCATTGCTGGCTTGTTGGTCCACCTCAGTGGATGTTCGGATCTTGGCTGATAGTTGGTGGATCAGTCCCAGAAGATATGACTGCTGAAGAGACTGTGGGATAAGGAGTCTTATCAATCAGTCGGCGAACAAGCAACAGGTCGAGGTCGGTTCAAATTGCAGTGCAAATGCAGCCCAGCCCAGGATAGGGCGGCTTGACTTGATGGCTGAGCTGACGGAAGAAGTCCGACGGCGGTTTCTCAAGCAGGCGGAATTGAATTCGACAACCGGTCAGCCGTTGCCAAGACATTCGAGTGAGTGAGGGAAAGAGGGAAAGAGCGTTGGTCTCGAAGGATTTGGAAGGAGCGGAATCCCTGTCGCTTTAGCGTCTTCAGCCGACCCACTCATAATTGTTCGAGACCCACTTCCACGAGCTGGGGTGCACGGGCGCCTCGAGCAGTGAACGAACGGCAGGCACAGGACACTTTTGGAGTAGTTGCCGCTTGAGAGACGGATGAGGCGGGAGTGCCTGAACTGGACATCTTTTTGAAAGCTTCAACTTCACCCAATGCTTGATAAAGGCAGGCGCCGATAGCAACAACAGCGACGGACGGACAATGTGGTTGAGATCGAAGACACGGTGCCACGCCATCGAGCAAACGTCTTTTCCCGTTCATCTCGTCATCAAGGATGAGCCATGCCATGCCATGCATGCCCTTGGGCCACAACCTCCACCGCGGGCACCCGCCCAGCTCGACATCTCAAAGTCAATTGGACGCGCCGCCGCTCACGTTACACGAGCCACGAGGTGGCGCTCGCGTCTGGTAGCCGTCAGATGAGACTGCGGTTCGCGGATGCCCTCCCAGGTCCAGTGCTGGTTCCGACGTCGTGGATGTCGCGTTGTAGGGCTAAGGAAGAAATCCTCAATCCCCAAAAGGGTCGCCTTTGACCATTGCAACTGGCCAAAAGTCTATAGACTTTGACTCTGCATACAGAAGTCGGACCTATCAAGCTCGCCAACATCAAGACGAACTTGTATGCCCTCCCGCGGGCGCTTCAACGACCTGACATCCCCCCATCCAGCCAGTCACCACCGCCCATGGAACCTTCGCCGCTGTCATGCATCCCAGCGAATCCTTCAACCGTCTTTCTCCATCATTCAGCCCTGTCGAGATACGTCTGTCGCTCTCAGTGTCAATTTGGTCATGTTGCCCAAACCAATGGACTACGGAACCAGAGGCATCTTTGTACGTCAGTCCCGTTTTGCTCAGATGAGCTCTGCTGTCTCTTCATTGCAGCCAGCAAGGATCAAGGCTCTTGCATCCCAGCACCCAACTTGATAAGGCCAAGGCTTAAGCTCACCAGCAGCAGCACGCGAAGTTGAGGGAACACGAGAGGCTGGTTCGTTGCAACACAACCAGAACCATTCAGACGGCTTGAACTCCCACCCTCGTCAGTTCCATGCTTTCTCTCCAGGGCCCATACCCACAGTCCGGGGATAATTTCTGCGCGCCTTCCTCTACCCAACAGTCCCCATAGAGCTTCCAACCCCTGTTGCTCTGCGGTTCTGGACCCCTTTATGGCGCCGACCCTCCGATACTCCCCTGGGATTCTGCCGGTTCTTCTTTCGCGCCATCTGCTGTGCAAACAGCAGAACTATTTCACCTCAAGACCCATCAAGTCTACCGGCATTGGAGAGAAGCGAGAATTGGCCTGGATTTCTCGCAGTCAATCCCCGCTTGCTTTTCCCATCTCAAAGATCTTCCATCCTTCGCTTCCACTTTCAATCTCCCAGAGTTCATCCCAAAACCAGCAAAAAGCTGCTGCCTGCCAATAAGTGGACGTGATCCTCCTGACATCGTCTCAAGACATACCACGGCGTCAGTTCCGAATAGCACCTAGCGGCACGGCTCCGCAGCCATCGGCGCGCTTCGAGACCCCAAGTCGCATACAGGACTAGACTCCTGTGTGCAGACCGTCTTGTCCTAGCTCCTCGACTACCCCGTCTCGCGTATCGGGTCCCGTCTGTTGTGTTGCACTTCTCTGGTCCCTGACCCCGCGATCCTCCACGGTCGCCGCCTGCCATGGCGGCCACCGCGACATCGTCCTCATCGTCGACGGCAACGAGTACCTACAGCAGTGTTGTCGTCACCAGCTTCCCCTTCAATCCTTTGACCACCCAATTCGTGGCGCCGACGTACTGTAGTGGCATTTACAATGGAGCCGTCTACATGGTTGACCCCCAAGAAAACTGTCTGCCCACGAGCCATTCGAAAGACGAGACAGCATACTACTCACCTGGATATGTCTGTCCTGAAGGGTACATGACGGCCAGAGTCGACAACAAGGGCGTTCACAGCATCACGACAGTGACTTGCTGTCCTTATCGCAGCGATATCATCCTCTCGGCGGTCGACCCTGCCACGCTTTCTGGCCAGTGGATTGGGCTCTTCTGCACATGGATCGCGCCGGAGGGCACGCGCATCGACATCGTGCACACGGCCGATACGAGCACGTGGATTGAGCAAGAGTATGTCACTTCCCCGGGCGGTGTCAACGCCTTCGGCGTCCGCATGGTCTACCAGTCGACCGACATTGCTTCAGCGACAGCGACAGCCACGGTCTCCGCTACGAGCACTGGCAACGTGACTGCGCCTCAAGAAACCTCATCGCCGGGACTATCCACCGGGGCATCCATTGCTATCACGGCTGTCGTCCCGGTTGTCGTTCTAGGCTTGATTGCTGGCGCCCTGTTCTGGTGGTGGAGGAAACGCCAGGCGTCCAAGTACAACCACGTAAACGGCAGCGGAACGCCTCCAGGCGCAAATGGGATGCCAGCCGCAAACCCCATGCAGCAGCAAGTCCACGAGGCACCGTCAGTGCAGCAATACCAGGACCCAAACGCATATCAACAGCACCAGCATCCGCCTATGCAGACGATGCCCTCCACACAGTCCTTCCCTTCGACATACCCGTCATCAACAGCGGCACCATCTAATCAATCGCCCACCGTCCCATTCTCTCAGCAGTATGGCCACAATGGGACGTACACCAGCTACGCGGGATACAAACCTCTGGGGGCGACGGAGGAAAACCCAGCACCGGGGCAGACGTTCACATCGGAGCTTCCAGCTCCCGTGCCGAGGGAACTCCCGGAAGACCGACCGAGTCACACGCCATCGGGACAACACATTGACCACCAGAAGATGATGGGTATACCCAAGTGAAGGAGACTGCAGCGGTGGCTGGTTTAAGCATTTGGCGGAGTACTCGGCATTTTTTCTGCGGGACGGCACGGCGTTTGGGGCGCCGTGTCTATCCATCTTGCCAGGACCGATCCAGGCACATGTTTTCCACATTTACACAGCGTTGCGCGCAATGCTTATTACAGTAGCATCCGAGGCAAACACGCCGAATTGAACGACTAATAATCAGACATACTCTCTTCAAACCCTTGTGTGCAATTCTTCGGTCGCTGCGTTCGAGACGGCTGACAGGCGGCGAAAACCCGTTTGGATGATCTGCCGCGATGCCGCCTATCCGTCTCACCATCAGCACCAAAATACTTGCGCCTTGCTGGGCTGGCAAGGGACGTGGCTGAGCCTTGGAAAGCTTAGCTTGTTCCACGCAAATGTATCGGCTACTTAGTGCTGACACCTTATCAAGCCACCCAGCTCGTAGCGAGGACTTGATTGACCACAAACGAACATCTAGCCATTTCAACGCTAGATTGCACTGCTGGTGGTCAAAGGAGCCAGTCGTTGTCATGCTCACAGACCAGCCGACGGAGCTATGGATTTCTGAAGCAGTCGAGCCTGGCACAGCCATCCCGTCATTACAACCGCCACCTGCCTTGTCTACTTACTCTTCAACCCCAATGTTGCTCGACTTGGTCTTCTCAACGCTTCAGTCTGAAGAAAAAGCAACAAAGCTGCATGTATCCCTTCATTATCAGGTAGCGCCGGATCTCAATATGGCCAATCAGACAATGAGACGTGAGGGCGAGCGAGGTCGTCTCGGATCGCACAGGGAAGACGAGCCCAAAAGTCTCACACGCCCCTTTGCACTGCAGATGGTTGTCTGAGAAGTTTCCAGGAATCAGGACTGCCTACCAAGTGGTAGTAATATGACGGCCTCGATCCCCTGGCGAAGGATTCCTGAATGGTGCGCTGCGGCGGCGATGGCCCTTAGTCCCATCCATTCTTAGCGTCGCGTTTCCTTAGTGTACGAATGTCCCTTTGGCGTCTGCCTACGAGCGGATCCTCTCAAGCATGGGATCGTCATTGGACGTTCGAGCCAGCATGAGTGGCTGGCCAGGACGGAGGGAGTGAGAGCAGAGAGAGCAAGACTAGTAGTTCGAGCGAAGGATTCGTCAAAACTAGTTTTGAATCCTGATAGCCCTGTTCTCCTGTTCAATCCAAGCTTCTTCCTTTCTCCTTCTTTTTCCTCTTGTTTTCTGCTTCTGCGCGGAATACGAGACCATACCTGCTTGCCGTCACTTTGCGAATCGCTTCGCTTTCGTTTTATCAACGCGTTAGAATCCACAAAACAACCTCATCACATTCACTCGGGGACCCATAGACGGCACAAGGATTCCCCATACTAAGTTTCCGAAGTCCCTTCGAATCGGGCAAACCGCCCCCAATCCCACTCCTGGGCCCCATTGCGACAGAATTATCACACAATGGCGGCGGCAACATCAGCCTCGAAAACGCGATACGTCGCCTCGACCTTTCCCGAAAACCCCCTGCCGACGAAGAACTTTGACCCGCCGGCCTCCTGCTCCGGCGTATACTGGACAAACTCCGTCTTCGCGATCGACAACGACCCGGCCTGCTTGCCGAACAAGTTCAACGGCGCCAGCACCGCCTTCTACTCCCCTGGTACTGCTTGCCCAACGGGCTACACCGCGCAGCCGCAGTGCTCCCGGAACAACGGAGTGCGCAGCATCACGACCGTAACGTGCTGCCCGCACCGCGGCGACATCACGATGTCATGCGTGGAGAACGACCTGACATTGGCGGAAAGGTGGGAGACGCAGTTTTGCACGTGGATGGCGGGCCCGGCGACGGTGGTAGAGTATACCCTCGTCTCGGACGGAAGCACGTCGAGCGCGGCGGCGACGATGAGTGATAGAGACGGCATCAACGCGTATGGCATCCGGATGGTGTACCAGGCGAGCGATCTAGTCTCAAACACCGCATCGGCGACGGCCACAGGCACCGACAGTGGGGCTGGGACATCGAGTACCGGTGACGGCAGCAGCAGCGACTCCTCTGCGAGTGACGGGCTTTCGACGGGGGGCATCGTCGCCGTGGCGGTTGTCGTTCCCGTCGTTGTCATCGCGATACTTGCAGGTCTGTTCCTATGCTGGAGGAGGCGGAAGCACAAGTATGCAGGCGTGCAGCAGACACAGCCTGGGCCAGACGGGCAGACGCCGCCTCAGCAGACCGCGTACGCGTATCAGAACAGCAACTACCAGGGCAGCAGCTACGCGCCGAGCGAGATGGCGGGAGGAAGCGTCGCGGGGTATTACCAGAACGACAAGGTGCTGCAGCCGGGACAAGGGGTCGCGGGGCAGCAGTTCAAGGGGTACCCGCACCAGACGCCAGCTGCGCCTGCTGAGTTGCCGGTGGGAGAGGCGCCGGCGGAGTTGGATGCCAGCGGAGGTAATGGGAAGTAGTTGGCAGAAGGGTTCTTGATAAGGAGAGTAATTTCGAGGTGGATATATCATGGTCCTTGGCGAGATCGTTGGGGGGCTTTTCACAGCATTCAGATGGGCATGTAGGCGACTAGCGGGAGTTGAAGAGGGTGGATTAGGGTTTTGTTTCACAACTTCTTCGCAAACGATTCGTTCAGTAGAAACATTTAAATGTTATGATCAACTATGATAAAAGATAAGATTATCAAATTTACATTGAGACGCGACTTTCGAAGAGGGTTGATCTAGAAGCTCGAGCCAGCGCGTCATCATCGCTTTGGCTGTGGGATAGCAAACGATGATCCAAGTTGGGAACTCGCCAGGGTAGCAGAGCATCTTGATGGCGAGGTAAGAAGTTGAAAGAGTGATTGTACCTGAACCTAAAGGTATGTATCGGACAATCACACCGACCAAGCTCCGTGCCGCCGACGTCCGGGGCAGCATCCCCCCGAACGATGCCCCCAGCGTCACCGGGCCCACACCGCCTGCGATTCCTGGACAAATTTTACCCCGCCACCCCGCCATCCAAGCTGCAAAAAAATTCACCTCTGCGTTGCTGCCGACCCTGCTTATCAAGCACGCAGAACTTCCTCGACGCATTAATAAACCACATTCTCTGGTTTCTGCGCCTCTTTTAATATCCAGATACCCAGCGCGGCCGACAGTTCTTTTCGAGAGTCGACAAGCGCATCTCATTCAGCGCAATCCGCTTCAGCGCAATCCCATCGAAATAAACCAAAACCGACCGAAAGAAAAGCCCAAAATGTCCGCCCACAACGACGACCACGAGGAGCCCGAGATGCTCGGCGCCGATGAGGTTGGCGAGGAGGTCAACATCGATAACGACGACGTCGCCATGGACTCGGACGACGACAACGAGGAAATCACCCTCCACAACGACTCCGTCGCCTACTTCGACGCCCACAAGGACTCCGTCTTCACCATCGCCCAGCACCCCATCCACCCAACCATCATCGCGACAGGCGGCTCCGAAGGCGACTCCGACGACGCCCCCGGCAAGGGCTACCTCCTGTCGACCGCCGCCGCCGCCTCGCGCCCCGTCCTCCCCGCCTCCTTCTCCGGCGAGACCCCGCAGCAGAGCACCAGCCTCGACGCAATCTACCCGATCGACGGCCACACTGACAGCATCAACGCGATGGCCTTCACCCTCCCCAAGGGCGACTTCCTCGTCAGCGGCGGCATGGACGGCAAGCTGCGCGTGCACGCCGTGCGCGTCAACTCGCCCACCGCCGAGGCCGCGAGCGTGCAGATCAAGTTCATCGCCGAGGCGCAGGAGGTCCCCGAGATCAACTGGATCGCGCCGTGCCCGTCGCCGCAGTACCCCAACACCATCGCTCTCGGCGCCAGCGACAACTCCGTCTGGGTGTACACCATCGACATCGCGGCCGGCGGCGGCGACCCCGCCAACTGCCTGCAGCTCGTGCAGACCTACTGGCTGCACCAGGCCCCCTGCACCGCGGGCGCGTGGACCCCCGACGGCAGCCTGCTGTGCACCGTCGCCGAGGACTCGAGCCTGTACGTGTGGGACGTGTGGGGCGAGGCGGCGGCCAAGGGGCTGGTCGAGAGCAACGGGCAGACGACGGTGAGCATGACGGCGCAGGACCAGCGGTTCGAGGTCGAGGGCGGGCTCTACAGCGTGGCGGTGGACCCCAAGGGCGCGCTTGTCGCCGTCGGCGGCGCGGGCGGCGCGATCCGCATTGTCAGCCTGCCGCGGCTCGCAAGCAGCGCGCAGGCGGGCAAGGGCGGCAAGAGCAAGACGGCGGCGGACGTGGCGGCGGGCGGGCAGATCCTGGCGAGCCTGCAGACGGCGTCGGACGGCATCGAGACGCTGAGCTTCACGGTCGCGGCGGGCGGACCGGGGCAGGCGTCGACGCTGCTTGCGGCGGGCTCGGTGGACGGCAGCATCGCGGTGTTCGATGCCGGCAGGAGGTTTGCTGTGAGGAGGAGCTTGCCTGGCGCGCACGAGGATTTCAGCGTCGTCAAGGTGGAGTTTGTCAAGAACTCGTGGCTGCTGACGAGTTGCGGCATGGACGGTGTTGTGAGGAGGTGGGATCTGAGGGCGGCGGACGCGGGGTTGGTGAAGGAGTGGAAGGGACACATGGGCGGTGGCGAGGGCGGTGGTGTGTTGGGATTCGTGCAGGGTGAGACTGGAGAGAGGGTTGTCACTGCTGGCGATGATGGTGTTGTTCTTGTGTTTGAGGCTTGAGAGGGTGTGTATGTGTTTTGAGGGGAGGATTGAATATGGTTTCTTTATGAGGGGATAGACAAAAATGGGGTGGAATGATACCGCGACAATGCGGGATGATTTGCTGGGCCAGATAGGTTCTGATGAAATGAGATTCACGTTTAACTGACAAAGGGGATTGTTTCTTGAAAGGATTTGTGTCTTGAAGATGAAGGTGGTTTGGTGGAATGGTTGAGATTGGACAGTGAGACATGGTCCTTTGAGTTCGTCTGATGGGTTGCGGGACTTAAAACGGACGATATGCGACCTTGGCAGGATCTCATCGCCAATCTTTACCCTCATCGTCATTTGCGAAAAGTTTGTCTCTCCATACGTCACTCAACAGAAGAACGGCATCGGATTGTCGGCCGCTCGCGAACGACTGCCAAATGGCCCCGTTTCAATGGGATCAGGCCCTTGGGCTCACCTTGATGGTCTGCGGGATCATCCAGTTTCCAAGAATCTGTTTCTGTCTGGCAATATCTTGGTTATCGTGGAAGACCGTTGTTTTGTGTAGGTTCTTCGAATCACTGCGCCCGGCAGCGCGTGATTGAGCATGAGATCTTAACATAGGCGGTTTAGGGTACGCTGTGCTGGGCATTTACCCATTCCTGGAGAACATTGCGGGACCATTGACGCGGGCGATACTCTTGGATCCATGGCGGGCTGGGTAGAATCTGTCGTTGTAACATTGTAGCGGACGGTTAATTCATGAATCTTATTTAGTGATTGCATGCTCGACTCAGGTATTCTCTCAACAATAAGAATAATCACACCGCTCATTTGTGACCGTTCGCACGAGTGATTAGAGATTGATCTATTAGGTTTCATATCTCATTAGACTACCTTGTGTAGTCACCACCAAGCTACCCGCTTCTTCAACGGTCCACTGCTGTAGTGATATGTACCATCCTCTCTCCATTCATGCGCCCATACCGGCCAAGCCCCGTCGGTGGGTGCAGATCTAGTTTCTGCGGCCACCCTGGCCAACGTTGTCGCCCTTGGCAAGACCTTGACTCTGGCCTCCGCTGGCGTTCATGCCGTCAATAGCAAGGCCCTTTTCGACTTCAGGCATGGGTGCGGTCTTGTCGGCGCGGTCGACGTGAGGGTCCTGTGACAAGCTGTTAGTGTTGGGCGCCGGAGACGGAAGCTGCGGCAGGTGCGACGTACCTTAACGGCACCAGCGCCGTGGACGATGTCGTGGCCGGCCTCAATGGCATTGTCAGAGGCACCAGATCCGTCGCGAGGCATGATGATATGCTTTGATGTTATGCACGAATTGTGGTGATGTAAGATGGTTGGGGTGTTGCTTCAGGAAGCTGTTCGTTTTTGTCCTTGATCTTGATGAGGAAGCGAAGGGTTGTCTTGGTTGAAGGACGGAAAACATGCGTGGAAGGGGGCTGAGGAAAGCGCTTAAAAAGACCTTTGCGTTCACCTCAAGCTCCCAAAGCTCTGATATCGAATTGACGTCACGCAGGGAAGGTGCAAGTGCCTACCGGGTACCTGCCGCCGTAGAGCTCCCCCCCTTGTAAACGTCATTGATGGTGGGGCAAGCCCCGCCACGGTCTCCGCCCCGCGATGTCAGATCGCAGATCTTAGGTGGGATGGCCCGGAGGAAACGCCCCGTGTCGCGTGGTCAGACAGGTTGCTTAGCCACCCTCAAATGAGAAAGCAATGAAGTGGTTTGGTCACGAGATTGTCCATATGGGTCTAGAAACTCTCTGAAGCCTTATTTTCATTTTGTTGTTCCTGTTTTCCGACATAGAGGTTGTGGGCTGGCCCGCTTGGCATTCGTGCTGGAGGGGCCGCTCGGATGATGACGACAGTGGTTGGCGGCTTGTTTTGGGTATTTGCATACTTTGCAACTGATTGGTGCTGGAAAACATGGCGCTTCCTTACGGGAGCATTTCACGATGCTTTTCGGTCAGCTGCCTATTGGTTTCATACAGCCCACAGGGACGCTGACAAGGTCGTCCTCTGGCTACTGCTGTTCAAGCACATCTACGGATTAAAACAACCCAAGAACATACACTCAAATTACGCAGAAACTTCCTGATCCAAAGATGATTACAAACCAAACGTCCATTGTTAATTCCAACAAGAGTATCTATACAAATCCCTCAATTGAATGATCCCACACCTTTGATGCTGGCCATCTCAGCCAGGCTACCGAAGCACCATAACCAAAACCGGGCGTAGAGATCAGCACGATCCCCTCTTCTTCACTCTGACGAAAAAGTCCCGCGGCTTTACGAACCAGTAATTGGTGCATTTCCAGTCATCCTCCTTCTCCAGTACCAAATCGAAGTTCTGCACGACTCTAGGAATGGCTTTCGACACCTCCAGCAAGCTGATGTTCTTACCGATGCAGGTGCGCGAGCCCTGGCCAAACTTGAGACTTTGTTAGCTTCTTAATCATATACGGTCCTCCACGAGTTCACTTACAGCGAAGAAGTATGATTCCATGGCACTCTTTTGCTCCTTGCTTGAGTCGATCCATCGCTCCGGCCTGAAATCGTCCGCATCATGGCCAAAAACTTCCTTATTGTGATGCGCGATCCAGGCATTGATTCCAACAACATTCTGCGGAAATATCAGCATCATCTGCTCAAGGAGGTGATATCAGTCACTTACCCCTGCAGGGAAGAAGCTTCCTACTAGCTGTCTGCCACCCTCAGGTACCACACGAGGCATGGTGAGTCCGGTAGCAGGGTGCAGTCTAAGGCTTTCCTTGATAACAGCCTGAAGATACGGCAACGCCTGCGCTTCCCTGAAAGTGATCGGATTTGAGATTGATCCCTCCGCCTCGGCGTCGTCCAGTTCTTTCCTCAGTTTTTCCAATGTTCTTGGGTTCCTGCAGAGGTAGTACATTATGGCGCTGAGTGAGATCGCTGTGGTATCTGAACCAGCAGCAATGTTGGTGCTGCCAGCACTCCCAATGGATTCATCGTCGATGGTCTCCGGCCGCTCTTTCTGAGTCTGAACAAGCTTGGAAATGAAATCCTGGGGCCCGTCCTTGGGCTTCTCCTCGATCCGGCTAGCTGCGACTTGATCGACAGCAAACTTGACGATGTATGCGCTTCCCCGTGGTTCTCCGCCGGAGCCGAGGTACTTGAGGATGCTGAATAAGAAGGGGAAAATCCTCGGATAGACACCGACGATGGTGCTGAACGTCAGGACCTCGTCCAGCGCCTTGATGACTCCCTGAGGGTCTCCCCCGTCCTCAAGACACCCAAAGCGCTTGGAGAACTACGCTCGATTAGTGCAACTCGTTTACAAAGGGGCATGTTAATCTTACTGTAATTTTGCCGATGACATCGAGAGCGTAGCACTGGAACCAATGCCCCAGATCAATCACGCGACCGTTTTCAGAAAATTCAGAAAAGCGTTGGGCAAAGATTTCCGTGCACTCGTCAACGTAGGGCTCGTACGAGACCATGTGGGACATGGAGTAGACGTTGGCGACTTGTCGGCGAAGACCAGAGTGTACTTTCGGATTCAACTCGTTGAAAAGGTTGGTCAGGGCAGGATTGCCCCATGGAACATACCAGTCATTCTGGAGAGGCGGTTAACTCATTTTCGTCCGGTTGAAATTCGAATTCAAATGTGAGAAGCACTTACTTTGGCAAAATGACTGCCGTGGCCGTAGATGATTTTGGCTGCGTCAAGACTGTCGATGCTGTACTGTCTAGGGGCTATCCGGACGACAGGACCTGAAATTCCGACGCATTATTTAGCGATTGCTTGTAGC
This sequence comes from Colletotrichum endophyticum, assembly GCA_027406105.1. Taxonomy (NCBI): domain Eukaryota; kingdom Fungi; phylum Ascomycota; class Sordariomycetes; order Glomerellales; family Glomerellaceae; genus Colletotrichum; species Colletotrichum endophyticum. The sequence goes on along the minus strand of JANVYF010000007.1, from coordinate 4,147,417 downwards.
AGAGTGGAACTAATCTAATGTCCACGTACCGTATTTATCGTGCAACTTTCTGTCCGTCTTCTCGTAGTCGGCGCGGCAGTACTGGCGGAACAGCCATAGCCGAGTGAATCTCGCAAGAAACGGGCCTGGAATATGTCTTAAAGGATCTCTAACGGCAGAGACGATTCGATAAAGAAAGACTGCAAATACTGCGAAAGAGATAGCCCACCACAGTGGCGGCAGTGGTTTGCCCTCCAAGGCGTGGATTGGTAGAATCATGGTGAAAGTTTTGGTTTGGAAGTAAATGCAGGACTGCATGAACTACCAGCCCAAAAAACAACGGCTGACAGAAGTCATTATATCTGCCATCCAAGCCTTGAAACTCTAGCGCCCGGGAAGATTTATTTGACAATCTGGGGAGAGATCGTGGGGCAGATCTCGGCGTCGGCACTTACACATTCCCCTAACCCCCCGCCACCATCCCGATGGGGTGCCGCCAGCGCTGCGCGCGGGTTCCCCACCCCCACAACATCTCCCGAAAGCCGCACCAGCATGATTCATTAACAAACAGGTTGAGAATCATCGTGGCCTTGATTGGTTTGATGGGGATATACTCTGCCTAATGACTGGATCGCGTGCATGAAACGCGACACAGCGGCTCCCACCATGCAAATCAACGGTCTGGTTGACCTCGGAGTCCGTCCCTTCTTGGCCGGCCGTCAATAACAATCGAGCATCGCGAAGCTAACCTCCACCACACCAGAATGAAAGATGATGATCGCCCGGGATGACGGGAACTAAGTGGGTCGTCCGACCGACTAGTGGCTTTGACCAGTTCCAACGTCTGGCGTCGGAGACGGTTTGTCCCTTCTTCACCTCCACACGATCTCCCGACACCGTTGACAACATGAACGGCGATTCTCGCAGCCTGCGTTGCAGGTATTGCGACGAGGCGTTCAAGAGGAAGGAGCATCTCGACCGCCATCTACGACGCCATTTGGGTTCGAAACCGTTCCAATGTACGGTTTGCCTGAAAGCCTTCTCTCGAAAGTATGTCGCGTCTAGATTTCTTCGAGAATATGGCTGACTTGAATCTTTTAGGGACGTCCTCAATCGACATATGACGACTCATGAACTGAATTCCGCGACCTGTTCATCACCAAGACGTCCTGGCAAGAAACCCCAAGCATGTCTCTCATGTTCAAGGGCAAAACAACGGTGCTCCAAAGGCAACCCTTGTCGCTCATGCGCAAGCAAGGGAAGAATCTGCCGTTACCCGTCCGATGGGGTACCTTCCGATGGGGTAACAACCCCGGACGGCCAGTCTGACGGCTCCGAGACACCGGCAGTTGACGCCGGGGATCAACGCACTTTGCCCAACGCGTCCTCCTGTGCTGCAACGGCGCCAATGCCGACAGACGCCGAATACGGACGCCTCGTAACGCTGAATGAGACTGGGCCGAGCCTCAACGCCGACGTCATCCCGATGCCAAGCTATAGCATTCGTACAGCAACGCATTCAGGCCAGCCTATCAACATAGTGTCCGAGTTTGAGACTTTTTCTGCCTCCATTAATCCCACGGGGGCCGAGGGAACGCAAGCCTGGAACTCGGCTTTCGTCTCCTTCAACCAGCCTTTCCCCTGGTCTTTCACCGAAGATCTCCTCAACCACGAGCTCTCTGGATCGGTGCCATCGTCCATTTTGAATAGCAACGGTGTATTTGCTCAAGCGGGAGCATCGGTCGCCTCCAGATATATCGATCCTGTCGACGGGCTCGGTCCTACCCCGGGCGGAAAGCCCTGTGCTTCTTGCGAGGATATCCCCTCGTTCCCATCACTGGAATTGTACGACGAGGATATCCTGCTCGCAGAGGACTTTCGTCATGTCAGCAAAATCAATGGCTACGAAAGACTGGCTCAGTTCTTTCATGAGCAGGATTCGTCAGGAGACCAAGTGTTCCCCGAAGCGAGAGTGATCCATACGTTCGTCCAGCTCTACTATGAGCATTTTGACTTTCAGTTCCCTTTCATTCATCCAGCGATGCTTGAGACTGGCGACGAGTCGTGGGTCTCTGTGCTTGCTGTTGCGTCAATTGGTTCACAGTACTCCTCCATCTCAAACTCCGAGCAGTACTCCAAAGGGCTCCAAGAACTTCTTGGTAGAGCCGTGGCCGCCTACGTAAGTTGAGAACCCACGCACAACTCGCGTTCGTGCTAACCACGCGTAGAAACCAGAGCCACACCGAACTCCGAGTCTACACATAGTTCAGGGCGCGCTGATAAGCCTGGTTTGCTTGCAGTTCTCGGGATCCCAACGGGGTTCCATGAGAGCACAGTGGCAAAGGAGCCAGTTGATATCCTTGTGTCGTTTTGTGGTAAGTTTTCAGCGTGGCGGGACCAACGGACTGGAACCCGCCCCAGACCACGAACAAGATTGGAGAGGTTGGCTTGCCACCGAGTCGCGAGTTCGACTGGTTCATTGCCTTTACAGTCAGTAGACAATCCTCAAGTCGGACCCAGACACTCGATTCTCACAGTACTTTACAGAACTCGAGTGCCTTCAGCTTAGTTTCTTGAGCTTGCCGCCGATCTACAAGCTTCATGAACTCACCGATAGGTTCCCTGCACATGAACTTGTCTGGAAATGCCGTGACGCCGAAAGATGGCGAGTAGAGAGTCGGTGCCCAGAAGGTAGTGCTGTTATTCCCAATCTCATAATATAATGTGCTAAGAAACCCGCAGTACGAGCAGCAGGCCGCATCGGACTAGATCTCTCAAACAAGCATGACGTAGTCATCAAAATGGGATCCTTCGCCCGTCAAATGCACATGCTTAGCCTCTACACAGAAGAGAAGTTCCTACACTACCAGCTATCATCACCGTTGTGGAAGACATTGATGGCGGGGATGTCGAATCCCGTCGATACCCAGCCAAACATCAACACTTTGCTTACAAACGCAGCAACATCCGTGAACGATGCGTTCGAAACGCTGAGAGGCATAGACAGCTCTAGAACGGAATCACCAGAGAGCGACGCATTGCTCACGTACTATCACGTCCTATCTATCCTGCGGCAGGTGCCACTTCGCAAGCTGTATGAGTTCTCTGGTTGGCAGGTCACAGAGCCTCAAATCGAAGCGGCGAGAGAATATCTCCAGAGATGGATGCAAAACAAACCCTTGCATGCCCGGAAATGTCTCTGGCATGCGGCGGTGGTCTTCAAGACCCTTCGAAACAAGAAACACTTTTCGTGCGACAGCCCTTTTTGCATGTTGGTAGTCGCTCTTTACATCTGGGCTTTTGACCAATTTGCGCAACTCAAAGACGGCATGTCGCCTGGTGATACGGCCATTTCCCTTGGGGCGGATCGGCCAACAAGAGTTGATCTGCTGCAGGATGAACAGGAGATTGACGCGTGGCTGGAAAATGGAAGCTCGAGTGTTCATATCACAGGCGTAGGGGTCCTGAAGAGCACTAAGAGTGGCGCTCGGATGATCTCCGAGTGTCGAAGGATTCTTCTGTCTGCCAGTGGCTGGTCGCCGTTGTGTAGTTTCTTGGCTGGGGCTTGGGAACGGGTTTCTGGGGGTGGCCGACCACACGACTGGAGTGAAACATAAAAAGCTCATCTCGAATCTCGCTCAGTTGCGCCCAGGTTTACATAATGTAGGATTCAAGAAAAAGCCACTCACCAATGACTTCGGGCTGATCAATGAGGTCTTACCTAAGCTTTAGTTAAACTCAAGGAGTTGCTGGCTAACCAACCGGTTCCTGTCAAAGGGTCTTGGATCCGTGCACGCCACGCCCTGGATTCGGGCTTTTTCCCATCGTAGGATAGTCTTCAATCCTTCTTGGGGTTCATGCATTTGAATACTAAATTGGCGTCCTAAGCCCTACAGCCCATAGCAACGGTGGTTGGGTTGGTGATTGTGAAGAGTGCGTGGTTCTAGTGCTTGCTTGATGCTCTGTCCTTTGCGTCGCGAGAGTCAGAGAGCATGGACATCGATTCAACCCAAAGCTGATGGCTATCAAAATGGTGCGACGATGACAGTTGCCATAGAGTTTTTTCCTACTTTCGCTTGATCTACCGCCCGTGTTTGACGAGGTAGGAGGCGGCATATAAAGTCTAACGGCTCTCTTTCGTTGAACTGCGATCTCTCAAATCGTCTCAGCCAACACGTTTCATTTCAACTCCACCTAGTGTTAATACCCATACTACGTCTATCATCATGGGTAAAGATTGCAAAAAGTCACCTGTCAAGACGGCGATGAAATGTTTCGTCGGTGCATGGGGCTTCATCAACTCGACGCTGGTGTAAGTCTCTTCCCTTCATTCCAATATTCCTACTGTCGCTAATAAAAGTACTGCAGCAACACCACGTCTGGCGATATAATCACCCAGGACTGGGCCTACCCTGTCCCCTCCGGCATGTCTCTGTTCACGCCTAACGGCTACACTGCGTTGCTGGTCACTGCAAATGACACAACTAGACCCGACCTCCGACCTCAGGGGCTGGACCAGAGCAACCCGAGCTCCTCGCCTGATTCAGAGTGGGCCAAAATTGGCAAGTACAGCGTCGCTGGCGCCGGCCCGTTCCGTCTGTCCAACGTGACGGACGAGAAGGGGTCAGAGGGTCCCGAGGGTGTGCAAACCGGAGAGTTCTTAACGTCTACGGTCCCGGCTCGCCTTGGCCCTTACGAGTTTACCTTCAAATTTTACAACGACTGCTCTGCTTGGAACCTTCATCAGGATGTTGGGGCTGGGCTTCAGAGGGTTGCATGGTACTACAGGCTGCCTGACCAGGATGAGGACTGACGTTCTAGGGATTGAAATACGGGCTTGAATGAGTCAGGTCGCTATAGGAGTTCACCCATACTCTAGGAAGATAGTCATCGGAAGCGTGCAACAACTTTATCTCATCTCTTATTCGATCAGACAAGAACAAGAAAGACGATAGAGACGACAGAGATGACCGGGTCGATAGATCCAAGTTACAACAGCGACGCCGGGGACAATGGAGAGAATCAGATGAACATACATACCTAGTAGTTAGCCCCAATGATGTGGACCGCATATGACAGTACCCTGCGAATCAGAGGTGCTCGAGCAGAAAACGCAAATGACATTAAATCTAGTAAATCAAACACATAATATCTGAGAACAATACCCTCCCCCCCACCCCCCCCCCCCCTTCTCGTAATTACAAGACTGTACAACCATTTGAAGAAAGAAAGACAATTCTTTTCCTCCCTAATACCCTGACTTTTCACTGCTACCAGTCGCGACCTTGATCCCCTGCTTCATCTTCAGCCTCCTCCGGCTCCAGGTTAGGAGACGCATCAGTTAGGATATCCCTTGTCTCCCTTCTTGCCGCTGCCCTTGGCCACCTTGGAAGGCTTCACCCAGCCGACAACCTCATCCGAGATGGACGTGAGTTTGTCAAAGACGTCCTCGAAGTCCTTGGGTACCAAGTCGGTGTCGCAAGGATGCAACCAGTGCGTGAAGGCGTTGACCGCGTCAACCGTTGAGTAGGTCCACTTGAACAACTTTGCGGCGTTGACGAGAGCCTCTACAGAAGTTACAAAATAGTCAGTCACAGTCTCCTCCTCGTGATTTACTTGGGAGTGTGGGGGGTTGAACTCACTCATTCCAGCTGACATGGCCTTGCCTTCCGGGATAAACTCCAGGCCCTCCTCAAGAACTAGCTTGAAAGAATGGATGTAAACGTAACATGTGATCTGAAAAGGAATAACAATCAGCAAGAATTCTGTTGCGAGACATCACCGGTCAATAAAGTTTTGTCCTCTTACCTGGGCCATCGCTGGCAGCATCTCGACGAATGTGTTTCCCAACCAGTTGATGGCGGGGTTATCACAGACACACACTCCAGGTGCCACATAACCTGAAAGCCCCTTTCCAACGCTCTCCCAGGGTATTTTCTTGTTCGCCGGATAGAAACCGACACAGGTAGCAGAAGTGGTGACGCCGAGTTCATGGTTGGCCTCGTTGGATTCTTTGCAAACCTCGTTGCAGTCATTCTGCGTCGCTTCCCACTTAGGAGGCTTGTAGAAAATGCACTTCTGAGCATTGGCAAAGTGGTTTTCCCAGTTGTAATTCATATCCCATGCCTCTTCGGTCGCGGTAGGCGTGGCAACGGATGACTTCGTCGGCGTCGAGCCGGATCCCCCAGCAGACGTAGTCGGCTTCGTCGAGGTTCCCTTGTCCTTGCAACTGCCGCTCTGGCAACCCGTACCGCAGTGAGCATCGGTATTGCCGCACCAACCCTGGGGGGAGCAACAGTCACCCTGAGGCCATGAACCGCATATGGCATCGTTTGCACCAATGCCGCAGCTGCCATCCGTAGTCACGGCACCCTTGACACAATCACCACTCTGGCAACCGGAGCCGCAGTGCGCGTCGTCGGTGCCACACCAGCCGCTGGAAGAGCAGCACTTGCCAAAGGTACTGCCCGTGCAAGTAGTGCCGCCGTTGGAGGGGCCACATTGACCGTCGGTTGATACCGGTGCCGAATTCGAGTCGCCAGTGCCAGAGTTGAAGTCGACACTCCACGCCATGGTGCCTCCGAAGCAGTAATTATTGGCGAATTTCTTCTTCAATGCGACAGTCTCCTCGTCATCGTAACCGATCCACTGGTCATCCCAAGTAAGCTCCTTCATCATGGCGCCTTCGAGCAAGCGGGGCTTGAGGCCCTTCTCCCTGATCAAATCCTGAATCTCAGTGAGAGACATGACGCCGGCCTGGTTAGTGCACTTTCCTGGCTTGCTGGGACCCTTGAAACCGCATCCAAGAGTGTTACAAGTAGTATCTGCATACGGTTAGTCGTCAGTCGGGTCGGATGATGGAACCGCTTACCCGAAACTGTGTAGCCACGGCCGTACCAGGCAACGCCGAAGACGATTTTGGAAAAGTCCAAATCAGCATAGGCAAGAGGAATGGTGTTGTTGTAAATCTCCCGAACGTCAGCCTGACCGCGAATGATAGCGCCCAGAGTCTTGACGTCGGAATCCCAGGAGCCGTGAAGATCATAAGACATGAAACCAAAGTGGTCGACATACGGCTCGAGGCCCTTGGCGTCAAAATACTGGCCGTACCAAATGTCTGGAGGAAGCGTGAGGCTGATGCCATACTGAGATCCGTAAGAAGCGCGCATCTCCTTAAGCAACAGCACGAAGTTGGCGATATCGGCGCGAGAGCCACCGCGCTTAGGGTCTCCAGGATATTCCCAATCGAGGTCCATACCTTGGAAACCGTACTGAAAGATTCGTTAGCAAAGCTTGTATTAGGAAGCATGCGAGAGGACTCACTTTATTCATGAAAGTCTTGCCGGATGCGATGAATGCAGCACGCGCAGCCGGGCTTGCGCAGAGGTCATGCCAGGTCATGTGCGTGCTGCGTTCCTTGTCGCTGAAGTCATAGCCACCAACAGCGATCCAAGTCTGTAGACCCGACTTCTTCAACGCCGTGAATTCACGCATGAGTGGCTCGTCCGCGGCCTGTGCAGGAATGACGGCGAACGAAGCAGGATCGATTGACGCAAAGGCGAAGTAAAGATGAGAATAGCCGGCTGTCTTGATCTGAGACGGTGCAATGCGATTGCAGACACGGTCTCGGACGTTTGAGGCCTGGTAGTAGCCGATGGTTCTTCCTACGGTGGTCCCGGAACCCTCGCCGCAAGTCTTGGGCCGGATGATGCTGCACTTTCCGAAGCCTTCCTGGCAAGGGGAGAACTTGTTTGGACCGATGCAATGGGTTTCCGAGGTACCACACCAACCTCCTGCGAGAGAAACTAGTCAGACACCATCCAATCTGAGAGTAACGAGAGGACTTTGTGAGATATACGAACCAGAACTGCAGCACAGATCCATTCCACACTTGATTGCGCCACCCGCGGACTCTTTGCCACACATAGCGGTAGCATCACAGTTACTCTTACAACCTGCGCCGCACAAGTCGCCGTAACCGCAAATTCCGTCTTTGCTGCAGCAGCTGTTGAGTGGTAGATCTAATTAGTTTGGGATCCCGAGGAATCAACTGAATAGATCGACGTGAACTACTAACCTGCCATCGGCGCACTCGCCCGTAGGGCAGAGCAAAGCACCTTCACCGGCGGCTTGTGCTTGTCTCCTCAAGATGGCAGCATGATTCTGCCATTCGGAGACCGGTTGAGGCGATCTCCGGCGCTCCGGCATGTACTCAGTAACATTGTCCCTGAGGTCCATGTAATCGGCCAAAGGGTCTCGGCCAGCATCCGCGTATGGGTTCTGATGGGTGAGAGAAGGAGGGCGTTCACAGATTCCGCCGTGGAGAAGAGTGGCGGCCGTCAGAGCGGCCGCAAGCAACTGTCTGCCGACCATGATGCCAAATAAGGTTGGCAATAAAGAGTGTGATGGATGAGTTGGTGAACGATATGCTGTTGATGAGCGCGAAGTGTTCTCGACTTATATAGCACTGCATTTGTGGCCCTCTTTCTGAGTGCTGTTCCATGAATCTTCAGTGGAACTTTACTTGTGAGTCTGGACTTGCATCCCAGACTTCCGCTGCACCTCGGCCGAGGGACTTTGCCTGACACCTCGTATTGGAAAGGACATGCAACTGCTCGAGGAATTATGTGTAAGAAAGAGAAACTAGCAGAAAATGGTTCGATCTCTCGTACAGTGGGTACAGGCGGAATGATTTCGAGCCAGCCTTTGGAAATCATCAACTTCTAGACTCAGCTGTGGAGTAATGGCTAGTCTCTTTCAGTCCCTGACATGGTAGGTTATGGTCTCAGCCTGGATGTTCAGACTGTTGCCTGGTGTAGCCCTGGATGGAGACCCGCGGATGAAGACGGAAAGTGCGGAAAATACTCACCCGGGGGTCAGGCGACACAGATCATTAATACGCACAGAGTTGGATGAAGAACAGTTACACTCGATTCGCTCTGCCTCACCTTGATTTGGCTTGATGAGGTACTTGCTGCGACTCTACAAGCATGCCCGCCATTTTCGAAGAGGTACACATGAGAAGACATTCTGCGAAGATCTCGAGCTTAACAGGCACTTGGCGAAGAACGGAAGCCGGGAAGGGAAGCTTGGCGAAAGCTTGCTCCGCAAAGCGATTTAACCTCAAGATATTGGGCTCCCAGCTAAGTGGGAACAAATCTCAAGACGTTGCCACACTGGACTGAACCGAGCGGGCCGAGACCGACTTGAGACTATGAGAACCGCGTATGATCCACAATCCGTACTAACATCCATGTCAACCCCCGGAATGAAGCGAAATTTTATCCAACTCAATCTGAGTGTCCGAGCAGACCAATCAGAAGTGTTAGAAGCCTATTGTGAGAGGCTTGCTGTTGGCCTCCGCTCGGCCGAATTATGGTGCCGTTGGATTGTTCCTTCTTCGTTCCGACATGTCCGTTGCAACCGGGAGCTTATTAGGTGTAGTGACAGGCGCCGGTTGGGCGTGCTGCTGGAAGACTGCGGACTAGTTATAGGCAACAAAAAGTCATTTTTTATGACAGAAAGCCGCAGTAGTCGTATCACATATGACGTATAATACGTCAATGGTTTATCAAATCTCACTTATTGAAAGAGGATCATAAACGTAACCTGGTGTTGTGTATAATGGCCGTGGAATAGAGGCCATTTAGTCTCCATAATCGACGTTAATTTTAAATGATTCGAGATGCATATAATCTCCTAGTTTCACATCCTCTTTGGCAGCTCGGTCCAGCTCAGATGAGATTCTCATGAAGTTGCACCTTTGATGCTATCCTTCGAGCCACCTGCGGCGTCTTGAAGGCGGACATAGAGAGTGACTTAGTACCACAAATCGCCTGCTGAACAGAGATGTTCGTACTTACATGCCAGCGTCAACTGAAGCCTGGGTGGACTTATTGGGGTTTACCATTGGATTGACAACTGTCAGTCATGAAGTTAGTTAAAAGATGGCAGACGAATTCGGACCCCAACTTGACATGGTCATAAGAATGCTCTCATAAGGCTCATGTGTACGTGTGCACCCATATTCTGCTAAACAAAATTAGTTAATGATCCTCAGACACTATGTGATTCACCTTCTGCTGGTATCATATCAACGGAAACTGTCAAAACGAATGTCGCTACCGGCTGGGCTGTACACTCGTGACTTAACCTTAATTAGGCTGTGGTGGTTCAGGTGCCCGAACCCCGATCTCTGCCATCAGAGCCTCCAGAGACACAAGCGTGACGAGTAAAAGGAGTAATCGGCATCTTTCCATCGCCATGGAGGTCGATTTCGGCTGTGCAGGACAGACATTTGACGCGCGGCAGCATCGTGGCGATGGGCACGATATGCAGGGGGTGCCGAGCGCAATTCTGGTCTCGCATGCAAGATGTCTGGTAGTATCTCATAGACCTATCATACGATCATAAGGTAGGAACTCTGCGTGAGGCTTGAAGGCTCTTGAATTATAATATTAACAGAACGTGGTAAAGGTGCCGATCAGTAGTACCAATTGTGTGCAAGGTTTACATATACATAGTCTTAATCAACAACTTACAAGCCTGGAAACAGGTCTGCAACGAGCTGTCTCATGCCAATAAGATTCTGAAGTTGGACAACCGTGGTTCTCCAAGAGAGGCAAGCACTGGGGTGGCATGTGATGCGAGAACGTCAGGAATATGCAATCTGCAAGACCACAAGGCAATCGGCACACTTGGGCCGATGTACAGTTTGCATTGATTGTAGCCATAACGCATACAACGAATGAGATTTTATTGAATAGAGTTTTTGGACACTGCCACACCTATTAGGCACCTGCATCGGCGGTGGCGTCATGTGTTCGAGGTTTGCAGTCAAAGCGACGCACTCAGCCATGATGATGACGGATGACATCGGACTGCCGGACGACATAAAACACAGTTGCAACCCATGCCTCTACTCCTTCTATGGTAGGTAGCCAAGCCGCAAACTTCTCAGTCAACGTAATCTCTATCAAAAAATTTCCTCCAGTTCATTACCAACATAATTAACTACAATGAAGACCTCATCCATTCTCTTCGTCGCCATGAGCGCTCTCGCGGGCTTGACCGAGGCCAGACGCGGATGCAAACCAGACGTTGCTCACCCTGGATTCGGCACGTACACCATCGCCAGCGGAGACAATCTGAACGACATTGCTACAGACTTTGGCACCACTGCCACCCAGCTTGCGACCATCAACAGTATCCCTAACCCGGATCAAATCAAGCCCGGAACCACCCTCGTCGTGCCGTGCCGATAGACACTCTGGCTTGAGAAATTGTTGAACGACGCCTAGATTGCAGCGCCATTGATGACAAAGAAAACCAACGTGGCGTTCATTGGGAAGGCATACGTATTCTTAGTAGAAGCTTAGATACGTCTGGGAATCACTATTGGAGGAATTCTTGTGTTGTTTTCAACTAGCATCGAACCTCTTATATAAGATCAATGTGTAATGCAGAACATGAGAAGATTTGGATCTACAATATACGGAGTCATTGAGTGACAGACGCGACGTCAAAATATATTACTGGGCCATTTATTATTCTCTATATTGCTGTCGTCGTTGTCATCGTTGTCTTTATTTGTCGCCGTATACACACACTGACACCAGCCAGGGTGGGAAGTAATGTTGACAGCAAAACTTGAGCCATAATCGGAGGACAGTGGTGATATAAAGGTACTTGGGGCTTCGCATACTAGAGCGAAAGACACTGTCTCATCATATGTCGACAGGACATGTTTTATTGCCGACTAGAAAGATGACTCTTGAATAGATGGCTAGAAAATGGAAGAAAACAGCGTAACTATCCTCTTCGTAATGATAATACCTAGTCAGCCTGAATATCGAGTATTCTCATGGTGTATCTAAGGAAAGGTTTTGCAGCAACAGCTTGAAAGTTATCCTACACAAAGCTCAACATCCTGTCTTCGTTACAACCCTAGACAGCAAAAAACTTACTTTGAAGCTGCCTAAGGGCTATTACAGGCCACTTTCACATTTTCCATTTCTATTAGAGCCAAACGACTTTGCATCGTTGTGTAGTGTCTTTAGTTGCAATTAGTTTTGGCTTGCGTTCCAGACATCCAGACCCACTACACGTTAAGGAAGGCAAGTGTTGATTGAAACTGGCTAATAGACAGAAAGAAAGATAATATGACATAACTGATTGGAAATTTGAATCATTCTCACGCTTAAAAAATAGTTTTGACACGTATGAAGTCGGTTTTCTGGATGTGCCCAGCTACGTTGCCTAGCCATCTGAACAAGACGGACGAGTTGAAGTGCTGCGGCCAACTACCTGCATGACAAGTAATGCATACTATCGTCTATTATTATCGCGCCTTGTCATGTGAGTGTTTCCTTTCATAAGCGGCGTCTCCAAGTCTTCATTTGTTCAAATCCGACTGTTAAACAGGCTGTGCGTTAAGTCGAGATCGCCGGTGACGCAAGCATCTGGGGGCCATCAGCCACTGCGCCAGGGAGACGGCGGGGCAATTTTCACGTAGCGTTATGTAATTAATTTCTGGGCTCACTGAAAAAAAAGCGAATTGGGCAGCAGGTGCATATTCGTTGCAACAGGCTTTCGTTGGCACACAATGGGGCAGCCAAGAGGGCCTCTTCCTGGGGTCTTCTAGGGTTGATATGCATCTGGCCCCGCAGACGAAGCATGATTGAATATTTAGCATAGACTACGATATACACTCGTTTTGATGGTCGGTCCATTCTTTCACGCAAAGAAATGTAAGGCTTGCGCGCTTTTCCTTGTCATACTGTATACAAAATTCCTTAAGAACTATCGTCAAGACGGTGCCCTGTCGAAGTAACATGGAACTTAGTCCCCTTTTCAGTACAGTGAGGACTCAAACGACTTTTCAACAGCTGAACCGCTCTGGGATCCGATAATCGTTCAATCATGGATGATGTGGGACTTAAGAAGTAAGCGAGGTGTAGCATCTAGGGGGTTGGTGTTGGCAGACGCAATCAGGCTGCCAGCAGTAAGCTTACTTTCAGAACCAGACCCCGCACACTGGCAACATCACCGTCTGAGTCAAGCCTCAGAACTTACTGCCGCCATTTGGTACTGTGAACACATGCTCCTCCTTGGAACCCCTTTCCCCTCGACCTGACCAAAATGCTTTGCGACGTGTGCAAGGACGGTATCGAAGGGATATGGGATCCTAGCCGCACCAAGCGTGTGGGCAAGCTCGAAGAATTTGAAGCACAGCGGAGGAGCAGGCTCGATGAGCCAAGAGATGGTTTCGCAGAGTATTGGTCATCTCTCTCGGAAGGTACGCAAAGATATGAGTTGATATGATCGATGCCTGTGAAATCATGACGAACATTTCAGTAGACAGGGATAATTTTGGCGACCTTGAGCCCAATGAGTGCTTATTCATTCACCACAAGACTGCGGCGTCTTTCATGGCCTCGGTGCATGAGGGATGTGCCATGTGCAACGATTCGCGGGTTCTATTCGACATACCGAATTCGCCTCAAGAACAGGAAGAATATTCCAGGTGCTATTTCTCAGTCTTCAGTATAGACATACATTGGAAATACTCTTGGTTCAGGATTACTATCTCCGGCAAGGCGTATGGTACTATGACTCATGCTATTGATGCTATAGGTAAGACATCAAATCACAAAGACGGATTCTTATATCCCTTGAATAATCAGCAAACTGACAATCTATAATAAGATATCAAAGCTGATCACAACATCAATTTCGACTTTGAAGTATCAACCAACAGCGCTAGTACATGGTCTATCATCGATGATTGGATGGAAAAATGCACCGAGTCTCACCAAGCATGTCGGCAGCCAGACTTAGCGACGTCTTATCGACCTACTCGTCTATTGCAAATGAATGAGTCGAACTCGTTCCGGTTGGTAGAGGGCTCCGAATGCCCTGCAGCTATGCAGTACGCAGCACTTAGCTACTGCTGGGGTTCAAAACCTGCACACAGCCTTCTACGATTACTTCGATCAACTAGGAGTGGTTTGAGCGAGTGGCAGCCTGTTAGTGGGTTGCCAAAGACATTCAGAGACGCTATGAACATAGCCCAACGACTTGGTATTCGCTACCTGTGGATAGACCGTCTCTGCATTTTTCAGGACTCAGCCGAGGATTGGCGTCACGAGGCCTCCACTATGCAAGACGTGTATCGAAATGCGTACATTGGCATCGGAGCTCTTGGTGCGAAAGACGACGAGGGTGGATGTTTCTTTGAGCGAGACCCGGCAAAAGTAGGGCCGACTGTCCTCAGTGTCAAGATGGAGCCAGACGGCAAAACGATGAACTTTATGAGTGGCGACGAGTACTTTTGCTCGTGGAGATACACATTCGAGCACGAACCCCTATGTCAACGGTCATGGGTTGTGCAGGAGAGGCTTCTGGCACCCCGCACCCTGTATTTTGGGTCGAAGCAGGTATTCTGGGAGTGCCGCGCAAGAAACTGTTGCGAGATGCATCCGGAGGGAATGGACTCCTTTCGAGGTGCTGCTCGGGGGAGGCCAGATGAGAAACCGTGGAAGCAACTGCTGGCCGCAGAACGCATTGACAATACACCATTCCCTCGACATCAGTTATTTTTCGAATGGGATGTAATAGTCGAACACTACGCAAACCTACAACTCACCAGGGCCAGCGACAAACTTGTTGCATTGTCTGGGCTGGTAAACGACATACAGAAGAGGCTTAACGAGTGGCAGCCGGGACCACATCGCTATCTAGCCGGTCTTTGGGAGGATGAGTTGATGACTCAACTTGATTGGACAGTAACAGGCTCGGCCAAGAGAACCAGCCAGTACAGAGCACCATCGTGGTCTTGGGCATGTCTTGACGGGAAAGTAACACCAGGTACGATGATGCCGGAGTTCTTTGAATATGTCGAACTCGCCTCAATGATTTCAGCGGAAATGGCATATCATAGTAAGGAGGAGACTGGCGAAGTCAAGAGTGGTATTTTGACTTTAGAGGGACCATGCATGTGGGCAAAACTGCTACCTGCTGTGGCGGGTCCCACTTTGGCTATGGTGTCTCCTTTACCAACACTCAAAGCTCACGTTACGTTTGACACCTTGAATGACGTGACTGAAGAGGCTCTCCTATTTTGGACATACTATGAAACCGGATCATATGATGAGAACTTATGTGTGAGGGGTCTTGTACTTGAATTGACGGGAAACGACAGATATCGGAGACTAGGAAGCGTGTTCAGCTATCCAGATTGCCAGGAAGACTTAGAGTTTATAAAGGCGCTGCCGCAGACACAGGTAAGAATTATTTGATCTAAGATGTCAAGATCGCAAGGAAAGCAATGAAGATAGAAGACAAATAACTTGCAGTCATTTACGGCATCAAGACCGGAGCTACATACATTCAATCGACCAGTTCTCATATCTATGGGTAATAAACACCCCAAACTCCTCGCCCTCGACAACCTCACAGAATCAAAATACTTTTTTCAAAACTCGACAGATCACGCTACATCAGCCCTGTTGACAGGACGGTAAACGCCGTTCTCAAGCCTGTACGCCCCAGGCTTCTGCGTTGTCACCAGCTCCTTCAGCGCAGGGCTCCTCTTCGCCAACGCGTCGTCCTCGCTCTTCAATACAATGATGTTCCTCAACCCGCCCCTGGCCTCGGAGTGAAGCTTTCGCAGCAGCTTCGTCGCGATCTCGTCGTCGTTGACGCCGTCCTTGCGGATGATGACCCACGTCGCGCCGCCGAGGCGAGCCGTGACAACACCAGAGAGCAGGCCGGGGAAGAGCCAGGGGTACTGCAGGATCTCGGCCTCGAAGGCGTTGATGGACTCGCGGGCGAGGGCGGTGTAGGCTTCGTCGCTGAGCATGATGCCGAGGCGGAAGAGGTTGGAGACGGAGACGGCGTTGGTCGAGGGGAGCGCGGTGTCCATGCCGTCCTTCAGGCGGAGGATCGTGTGCGGGGCGCTTTCGGGGGTTGTGTAGAAGGCACCGCACGAGGAGCGGGCGGTGGGGGATGTTGGGATTGTAGCTGGCACTGAAGTGCTGTCGTAGAAAATATCGATTTGGACCTCTGTGAATGTGTTAGTGGCGTCAATAAAAACATGTAGAATGCAACTCACTCTGAAGCTCATCCGCAAACTCGGCCCATTTCTCCTCTCCAGTAGCCTCATAGAGGTCGATCAGACCCTCGATGAGGTGTGCGTAGTCATCCGCCAGACCCTTCGTGTCACCCCGGCCCTCATTGTATATCCTGTACAGAATCTTCTCGTTCTCATCCCATAGGTGAGCTCTGATGAATGCCGCCGCCTTGCTCGCAGCCTCGAAGCATGCATTGCTTCTGTCAGCGTCATTAGGAGCCAAAGCTGATCCTGTTCTCGCCAAAGCACCAATCACAAGCCCGTTACGTCCTGCGACAATCTTAGTGTCGGCTTCAGGTCTCGTGCGTTCCTTTTCTCTGTGGGCCTTGAGCTTTTGCTTGGCGGAAGCCAACACTCTCTCGACGTCGTCAATGGTGATGCCAGCTTGTCGTCCAATCTCGGCCTTGTCCTTAACGACGCGCAAGATGTTCTCGTTCACGAATTCGTCGTTCGGATCCTGGTCGGGCTCGATGTTGCCGTCCTCGAGAACGTTCCAGTACGATGCGGCTAGCGCGGCCTCGTGGTCGTCGCCGATGACCGAGTCGAACTCTCTTCTTGTCCACAGGCTGTATGCTCCCTCTCGAAGATGTCTGTCTCCACGACGGTACGAGTCTGCTGCCTCACTTGAGACGAAACCACCATCGGGCAAGCTGATCGCAGCGCTGGTAAGGTAGTCCACCAGCTCGACCACGACATCGTAGAACTCTTCGTTCTTCTCGCCGCCTGTGGCGATTAGCCATGCATCCAGGTACAGGCCAAGGAGCAGTGCGTTGTGTACGACAAGCTTCTCGAAGCGCGGCACACTCCAGTCGGCTGTGACGGAGTACCGCGCAAAGCCGTGGCCTCCAACGTGGTCGCGCAGACCGCTGTCGCGGATCTTACGCAGCGTGAAGAGAGCCATCTCAGCTGCGTGCGCGCACTCGGTCTCGCCAACCACATCCTGCACAGGGGCAAGGTATCTCGGCAGGCGCAGCAAGAAGGACAGCTTCGGCGGGGTGGGGAACTTGGGCGCAACGCCGAAACCGCCGTACACAGGGTCGAAAGTGCCGGCAATATGCGTGTAGGCCTCTTCCAAATGTTCAAGGTCAAGCTCGCTCGATACCACCGCAGCGGTTCTGCCCGTCCCAGGGTGCTCCAGGCCAGTCTCAGATCTCGCGAGTGTAGCACCTTGCGAGCCGGCGACGCCAGGCTCGACGGTACTGGTGGCCCCGAGAGTTCCCTCTGCGGCGAAGTCGTGCAGCTTCACCACAACCTCCTTCGCTTCTTGCCTACATCTCGCCTCCTGCTCCTTCCAGACCTTTTGCAGCTTTTTCAGGATAGCCAGGAAATCCAACCGCTCGTCGTCGCCGGAGCTGCCGTTGTTCGGCTCCGGTGCGGGGTAGTAGGTGCCGCCGAAAACTGGCTCAAGCTCGGGGGTGAGGAAGAGGTTCAGCGGCCAGCCACCATTCCCGCTGACGGCCTGGACGTAGTTCATGTATATAGTATCGAGCTCGGGGCGCTCCTCGCGGTCGATGATGACAGGGATGAAGGACTCGTTCAGGATCTTGGCGCATTCTGAGTGGGTAAAACATTCGGTAGATGTGAGTCGCGAATCTGGAGGTGAGAGAGTCAGCGAAGTTCCCGAGACCATCGAAAGGCATATTGCTTACAGTGGCAGGCCTTGAAGCCGATGTGGAGAAAGATCAACTTATTCTCCTTCTTCGCCCGGTCGATCGTCTCGTCGTCGAGCAGCTGCCACGCAACCTTGCCCTCGGCATGGCTGCGGACGTAGGGGCTCTTGCTCTGGCCGACATGGTTCACTAGCGGGACGGTCTGCGGCGCATCGTCGTTCAGCTCAGCTGTGAGCTGCGACTGGGGCTGTTCTGCCCGCGCCGCCTGCGACAGCTCAGAGGCGACCATGGTGTATGTAGCGCTATGTGTCTTGGAGCTCTGTATGATTCAAGCAGGTGGTGTTGCGCGGCGAGTCGAACACAGCTCGTCAAATCGAAGTATCACAAGATTCTGCCTCGGAGTGGCGGTCCAGGGGTCCTCGAGATGCCGGTCAAGGGTATCGATACGGGCGGAAGCGAATGCAGCGGCAGCAGCTTTTAGCTCGTCAGTCGGCCCGAGGAATCTGGCGGCGCAAAGTGAGCAAGTTGTAGGCTAGGTCAGTGGGTTGTTGCACAGCAAGCCGGAGAAAAAACGAGTCATGTGGCGAACGGGATCGAAGTTTTCCAGAAGGTGGCCTTTGTAGTTCAGGAAAGACGCGGTCTGACGAACGACCCGGCTGCAGAGGTTCCAGTGTATGGTGTGTGGAACGCGAGACCCGTTTAATTGTTGGTCGACTCGAGCGGTAAAGCCGTTGAGCGTCAAACGCAACACAACACCAGCGGCTGGACGGACGACGGAACGGGGTCTCGGAGGGGGCCAGCACTGGGGGACTGGAGGGGCGCGGAAAGGAGAGACGTCACTGCTGCACGATGCCTGGACGGTAATTCGGTACCTGACGCTGGGCTGCCCCACCACGTGCTTATCGCCGAATGAGGGGTATTCTTTTATGTAAGCAGTCTAAGCTAAATAACGATAATGACTTCTCTTTTCTCTCGAGGGACCACTTTTTTCTTTGCAGAATTCGAGCATCATGATGCAATTGTGCTTCAGGGTGCTAGGTAAACTTTTTCGTTCTCTCTTTCCCATTGTCTGTGACGTTGAAAATTTTCAGTCAAAGTTTTTCACGCAACGCTGTTGATCATGCGTTGGCTGCCAGGAAACCGGAGCAGCTTCCGACTTTCAAGCGCGACTCGCGTATTTGCCTAGTTTGTATGCAACGGTCATGATCTTCAGGGTCCTCGGTTTCAATCATGATCAGGTTCAGGCTGTAAAGTTTGACTTACCCCAGTATTTCCTTGATTTTTGTGTAGCAACATTTATCTTAATACGCGGCTTCGGATACAAATTTCTTTACGAGAAAGATTTTGTCATTTCGGGGCATATGGAAGAAGAAAAGCCCATGGGCACGTACAGCCTGTAAACTTTGGCATGGCTTGTCTTGAGATGTGCTGTATTTCAGACTTGAATTTCTCATGCCCGTCTACCAACTCAGTCTACTGGTATCATTTCCTAACAGAAGTCAAACAAACGAGGGTATTTCGCAGACCGTACCGCCAACCAACACTTCGCTTTTGAAACATCGCTTCCCTCCACACATTTCCTCTAGTATTAGGTTCTTTTGGTTTTGCATTCCTCTCTGAGAGCGCTTAGTTCGACGTGATGGTCTCGTTCGCCCCCTCGCTCTTCTTCTCGGGAGTAGCCGTTCCAGGGCTGGTCTTCTCGCTGACCTCCTCCTCGCCCTGCGTGGAGATGTGGCGCGTCGGCTTCTTCCCCGAAACCATTGACTTGACGGTGTGAATGAGCGTCGCGCGGCCCTCGAAGATGGGGAACAGGCCGACGGCGAAGAAGGAGCAGAAGATCCAGAGGATGCCGACGACGACCCAGCCCGTGAAGAAGGGCTTGCTGAAGATGTAGCCGGAGCCGTACATGGGCATCGGCCAGAGCACGAGCATCGCGATGGTCCTGTGTATATTGTCAGTGGTGGTCCTGAAGCACAGTTTGGTGGTGGTAAGAAACTCACATGAAGGCCGTCATGGAGACGGAAATCTTGAAAGCCCGGGTGAGCATGGCCTGTTCCCTCTCAAACTCAGCCTGCGTCTCCTCGCGCCCGCCATGGACATCCTCCTCGAGATCCAGACCCGCATCAGTCGCAACGTCATGGTCATCGCCCCTGCGAATCGCCATCATCGACTTCCAGTCATACTTATCCAGGCCGAAGATGAGAGTGAAGATCGGGATGAGCACCAGCGGCGACAGCAGCGCGATGACATTACCAGCCAGCATCGGGTTATTCGAGCCCGTGCAAGTAACGTCCAGCACGCCGCACGTCTTCTTCGCCGTGACAAGCCATCCGATGATCGCAAACGCAGTGCCAAAGATGGGTGAGAGCGTCGCGGCCCACTTGTTCTGGCCCTTCCACACCAGCGTCAGCGTCGCCGGAAGCACGGCCGCGGAGATGAGCACGCCCATGAGCACGTAGAGATACCCCATCGAGATGCCGTTGTAGTGCAGGCCCACCGACACGGAGCTGATGATGAGCGCGTAGATGACGACGCACACGTGCGACATGTAGATGAGGCGCTTGCCGCTGGCGTCGGGCTTGAAGTACGTGCGGTAGATGTCGTAGGTGAAGATGGACGACACGGCGATGAGCTCGGCGGAGCTGGCGGAGGTGACGGCCATGAAGACCATGAGCAGCGTCGCGGCGGCGCCGCCCTTGCCGAGGAGCGCGACGGCGGCATACGGCAGGGCGAGGCCGGCGGAGACCTCGGCCTCGGTCATGCGGTCGGGGAAGGTGGGGAATCGGGGGTTCGACTCGAGGGCGAGCGCGGAGAGGCCCATGGTCGTGGCGGTGAGCCAGGGGATGGCGAACCAGGAGAGGCCGCCGAGGATGTAGCCGGGGAGGGCGTGGACGGGGGAGGCGGCGATAGCCTTGTTGTAGTATCCGTTGTCGAGGAAGACGGTGCCGAAGTTTCCCACGATGTTGATGACGAAGAACTCGACGCCACCCTGGGACTTCATTGTCAGGTAAGATCCATCGGCGTTGCCTGAGACGGGGTGTCTGAGGGCGGCCTCGACGAGGAGGTCGTAGACCTTGGACGGGCTGCCGAGGACGTCTGAGCTGGCGTAAGCTGTCAAGGAGAAGATGATAATGATGATCAAGAGGATGAAGGTGTGGACCCAGTCAGTGAGGAAGGTTGCTTTGAGACCTCCGACAATGGTGTAGGCGACGACACCGACGGGCAGGAGGTAGATCGCAGCAACAGTGTGCCTGTGAAGGTCAGTCAGCCTCAGGACTCCTCTCCAATCGACATTCGAGGCAGGCAAAGACTTACATGCCAGTCAAGGCATTGACAGTGGCAGCACCTCCAACGATCAACATCAACGTGACGAGAATATTCGTCATCAGACCGAAAACGATGAAGACAACGTGCGTCGCCGTGCCGTATCTCGCCTTAATGACCTCGAGGAACGTGTGTGCGTTGGGTGCTCTGCGCTTCAACTCGATCGCGAGAGTAGCAAACAGCAAGATCTGAACGGTCGCGCCGGAAGCATACCAGAACGGCCCGGAAACGCCATACCGGTAGCAGACACCGGAGGATTGAAGAAGCGTCGCGGCCCACGTCCACGACGAGACGACCGCGGAACCAACGAGACCAGACTTGACCGTCCTACCTGCGGTGGTGAACATCTCAGAGGTCTGGAGCTCTCTGTTGTATCGTTTGAGGACATAGGTCGTGGCAATCTGTACCCAAGATTAGCACGTGAACGAGACCGGTGCAGGCATATTGGGGAGAATTACCATGCCAATGGCGAAGAGAAAGCCCACGCCGAGCACGATGCCGTACCCGACGCCCTGCGAAAGAGCTGCTGTCACCATCTTGGGCAGTTCGCGATGCGCCGATCGAATGGTATGGTGTAATTCAGGCAAGCAGATGCACCCTTGACAACAGAATACCGGTGGTTTGGGCCTGGGCTCCTCGACGTATATGTATGCGCCCTCCAGCAGATCATCCCAACACAGGCCGACAGCTGGCCGGCGGCAACCTCAATCATGTTGCTTTATCGGAGCTTAAACTACCGGAGCTACCCTTGCTTGCTTCCATGTGCAAGTTGAGACACAAGCACCGCGTCCCCCACAGGAGGTAACGGCTCGGTTTCTCCCCGCTGTAAGACAGCCTGGGGGTCGAGGTTGGTGGTGGTGGTGGAGGGTCGAGCACAATCATCCTTTTTTCCTCTTTAAACTAATCATGGTTAGACCGAACCACTGAAGCTACCTCAGAACTTGAGACGGTAAAGTCTGTGTTGGATAAAACGTGACAGGTGCGCGCCGCAGTATGCAGGGAAGAGATAAGGCCAAAATTCAATCAGTCATAGAAAATGGTGCAGTCTGGTTGCAGATGCCGGGCCGTTGATTGGCGGTGGGAGGTGAGAAACGAGAGTGATCTGCAGCCACTCGGGTGCTAGAGGCATGCTTGTTTGGGTAGTATCTGCGTCGACGGGATTGTGATACGGTAAGATGATATCTCTCCCACATCACTAGCAGAGGCAGAGGGCCCTTGACAGCTGCAAATTGCTGATGTCTCCAGGTGACGAGATGGCAGCTTCTGTGATGCGGATGGAATGCCACATGGACATGAGTCTGTTGATTCTGGCAAGAGCCACAGGGACTTCCCTGAGAAGCCTAAAGAACATGGATGCAATACATGAACACCGGGGTTGAAGGAATGGGCTCTGGCTGGAATGGCTTGCAAGAAGCGAAGCTGCAGGTGCTGACAGCATGGGGTTCGTCAGAAGGATTCATCCCCGCCTCAGCAGACGAAGAGATGCATCTGATAGAAAAAATGAGCATGTTCCACTAGGAACAAATCCACAGTCACCCGTTCACCCGTTCGGCATGACATCCATGGCGGCCCAAATCCCTAGGATCGAACGGCGAAGAGGCGGGACAGGATGCTGCTGGTAGCGGCCGGCGGCCAGAGAAAAGCTGCAGATAAGACTGCGAGTGCCTTTGTCCCTATCGCCCTCTGATTGAGTCAGTCGATTGGACAGATCGGGGTCCGTTACTGATTGATTGCATCAGAGTTCAAATCGAGGTTGCAAATCGCGCGCTGTTATCGCTGGTGGTTGACAGGGAGAAAGATAAGAATTCTCGATGCGTGTGGATGGCGTGGAGAGACGGGACCCCGGCAAGGTGCACGGGCCATGCTCAATCTACATCTCCGCCGCGTCGAATGAGCTTAGCTTGTGCGGGCACTTCTTACCCGCATCTCATTTTCATCCCTTCAGCAGATTTGGGGTGCTTGTCGGCATGAGCTCCGGCATAAGATCTCGAGTTACGGAATAATCTCGACTTGCTCTTCCAATGCTGTCAGCATATGATACTAAAGAAAACATGACATAGGTTTCTTCGATCGGACTTCTTGCGCCTATCAAGATGTCGAGGAAAGTTCTATGTCGAAGACCGTTCTCGGCAGTGGTCAGGTCAAGCTTTTGCGAAGACTTTGTCCAAGAGAACCAAGACGAACACCGCCCCGCCGTGGGGATTCGCTTCATTAGTTTGCGAACAAGCCTCGATACTGTGCGTCCACGCACCACAACCACGAAGGTAATGAGAAGTGAAGGTTCATCTCACTCGTGCCCGGCCATTGCAGCGCACCTAGACCAGAACACTGAACCGTGCCGGTAAACATTTGTGCGAATGACCATTTCAATTGGTCAAATGTAAGCTTTGTTTCGATTCCCACGCGGGGGTTGCGATTTCCTCACGCCAAGCATACTGGACGGCACCTTGCATGGACCAATGCCCTATCAGAAGCGCGTTCACGACTTTGAGTGAGAGGTTTTCAAGGGGCTCATATGTGATCTTGGCTGAAGGATCATATTAATGATACCTTGACTCATCTCAGCAAATAATTGTCGGTTATCACGACTCACCGGAAGATACCTCGAATCTTTAGATCTCTACACCGGTGAATGGCAAGCTGTTGTACGCCACCTCTCACTTGTCCCGGCCGGGCGGATCATACTTCCACGCGGGACAGATTTGTGCCGCCGGCCTATAGCCAGATGCGATGACCTGCATACTCGTGGCCGCGGCCAGGCCTTCGGCTCCACGCCTCATCTGTCAGGATCGACGTTATCCAGATCTTGCGGGCGCAGGCATGCTTCCTGATACTCCATATGAGAGTGCCCTTTACCCAGGCTCCCAGTTGGATGTGACTCTGCCCCAGATGCGGTCGCCGACGGCCAGCAGGCTCATTAACGGGCCGGAGACTGGAGCCGACTATTACAGCGAGACCAATCATCGAAAGTATTCAGGCACGCGCACGCGACTCAGTCGAGGCACGCATGCGCTCATTCGTTCTGGAGGGCCTCAACTAGTAGCCTCATCAGGGGTTTCACTACAAAGATCCAAGTGGCTCAATTCATGTTCGCTCCAAGAAGCTGCTTCATCAGTTTAGCTGGCAAGCTGCACTCTTGTTCCGAGTATACCTTCATATGAGGCGGTGAAATATGCGTACTCTTGTGGCTGATGATGGCTCTCATTGCAACAGGACACTTTTCTTTTGATCTCACACAAATCTTCATCCATCTCAGCCTAGTTTCACTCATTTTCCATCATAACCTCAGACGACGCGATAGGCACTGCTCAAAAATGAGTATCTGATGAGGATAACTATGGGGGAAGAACTCACTCAATGATGAATTCGCCTTTGCTCCATGCTCCACTCGCAACCCAAAGCCCGGCGCCCAACGTCTCGGCATACCTCTCATCCGCCGTCGTCACATGAATTGACATGCGGCAGGAGTACTTTCTTGAATCCACATCTTTCTTCGGAGAATTCTGGAGAGACTTCAACACCTCTGCTGGTCCACTCAAGGATCCGCTGATTCGCAACTCGAACCTATTATCATGAAATAATCGTCAGCCCTTGTCCTCCTGGCGTCTACATTAGATAGGCAGCGACATGTCGTCAAACTCACTCTGCAGGCTTCAAATCATTGGTCCAGAGTTTCAAAAGCCCTCCGACCTTACTTACCCCAGGTGCTCCATTTGAGGCTTCGTCAATGTAGTACCCTCCCGCCACAACAAAGCCTGAACCAAAGGACCCCGACCACGAGCCACTAGAGACTCTGAACAGCTCTACTTCCTTCGCATTATCTGGGACAGCAGTGTGGACGCTAACGTTGGCTAATTGTATGGCGACTCGGAAACCAAATTCGACAGCAGGCGGTGGGATGGACATGGTCGGATGTGGAAAATCTATCGAGGGCTTTGCCGCATCGTTTTCAGCAACTTCGGAATTTCTAAAAGTCACCTCAGTTAATCCAAGCTCACAATAACTCCTCATCGTTCATTCACATACCCTTCAGCAAACCCTGGCGCTCGTTCTTGAGCGGGAGCCTCTTCGGTCTTCACCCTCTTCTCCTCAAAGTCACCCCATCCCCCATGATGCCTCGCCAAGTTCCTCTCCGGAATGCGATAAAAGCCCCGGCCAGGGCGGTCAGGGATCCACGCCGGATCCCACGCTAGGTCCTCCGGCTTCAGCTTCGGGGTCGCGGTCGGTCCCGAAGGACCCTGGGCGCCTTTGAAAAAACCATGAGAGTAGCTAGACGGCCGTCCGTCCTCGCGGCTTAAGTCGCTCATCGGCACTTGAATCTCAGATCTTTGATGGACGGCCGTTGGGATGGTGAATCAGAGGAACAAGAACAGGGAGCCGCCGGTGGGGACGCTGTGCAAGAAATCTGGAACCGATGTAAAGACAGACCACACTAAACGAGAGAATTCATGGCCAAAACCGAAGCTGAGAAACGGAGGGATATGTAAGGGAACGTTTGAATGGTGGTTGGCAATGCCCCTGGGCGCTAAAATACATTTCCCTTGTTGGTCCTCTCGTCAGACGAACCCCGCATAGGCGCCGGCCCGCAAGCGGCACGGAGGGATGCAACCCCAGCATCGGCGCTGTCGGAGGGACTATCACCCCGCCCGCCGCGAATCACGGCCCGATGATGGCGCCACAGCCGGCGGTTGGCGCGGGACTTTGGACACAGGGCCCCCGTAGGAATAAGGATAACCCGTGAAACATGCGCTGTTGTCAAGACTCTATGGTCGGATTAGCAAACGAGAGGAAGGACTTATGCCGTGATACACACATCATACCAACCTGGTGCGAGAGGATCATCCTCTTGTTGGCCTTGCAGCACTTATCATTTCAACCCAGTATGGCATGATTTCATGATTGACGTCGATATCAATTCTCTAGGAGTTACGCATTCCTGTTATCGGGTCACAAACAGCGCAAGACAAGATAGATTTGGTCCAGCTAGTCAAAACCTCAATTTGTTTCTTCGGAAGTTCTTTGTGTCCTGTCTTTGAATTACTGTTCATCTATTCATGACTAGGAGGAGATATTACGTTATTGTCCATAGTAGATTTGCAATGCCTCTCGAATCGTGAGAGTTGCCACCTCCGGGAAGAGACTGTTAATCCGGCCCTCCGTCGGCAAATCCATCTTACCTTGCGCAACTCTCTTCCCAGAAAGCGCGACCTGTTGCAAGACGGTACTCTTATAAGCCGACGGAATCTTTCCCTCCCACGCCGGAAGTGGGGTGCAGTTACCCTCTCGCAGCACATCCAGCTTGTCATATTTCTTTTCAAACATCGCACCGCTAGTTTCTTCGGCAATGGCAACGAATTCATTGACCGTCACCCTATCTCCAGCCAGGTAGTACCTGCGCTCCCAGTGAGGCAGACTCAACAGTGCTGCGACGAAGCGACCGATGTCGCGCGAGTGAGTCAACACTATGGGGTTGTTCCCGTCTTCAGGGATGGCTGCAACGTGGTTTTCAAGGTCGACCCAGCACGGAAGATTGAGTCGAAACGCAGATTCGATGCGTGGCGCGAGCCAGTAGTCCATGAACATGCCGTTCGAAAACTGCGTGTATTCAAGATCGGTCTCTTTCAGACGGTCGACTGCCTTGAATTTCCACTCGTAAGTAGGAATGTCACGGATGAACCTAGGAGACACATTAAATTGACGAGAAGAAAGTAGGGCAAGGGGCAGAACATACTCGTCGTCGTATTTGGCTCCAAACTCGCTCGGCATGAACCGTTTGGTGTGTTGGCATGCAACAGCGGCCTCGATGAGGTTCATTTGAGCCATTCCACTGGCATCATCAGCGATTGATACGGTCGAGATGATCGTGTGAACCTGATGTGTGTCGAGAACCTCCGTGAGACTTTTGATGCTTGTGTAGTCAACCACGACTACTTTGAAATCGCCGGTTGCCTTCCGCCCCAAGATGATGGCATCGTCGACTCCGAGTTTCTCAATGGTAGCGAAGATGGCTTTGCCGATGCTGCTTGAACCACCAGCGATAGCTACCTTGACCATTGTTAAAAGAGTGGCGGGTCCAAAATTCGAAGAGGTTGTTTTGTTGGGTTAGAGTGTTAAACAAGTGTTAGACAATAATGCCGGGAAATAAATATTCAATCGATGGACTTATGCACTTTGAATTCTTCAGCTGCCAGCATACGCCAGTCGGCCAGTTTAAGTATTTGGCGAGCTCTGCAAGTGTAAGAGCCAACTCCGCTCTTCGGGCTCAAGTGCGACTCTGGCTGTGCCTTGAGCTGCAAACTCCGCACATCAAAGCGGGTTCACCCCAAGTATCACAGGGCGGAGTTGGCGGGGTTCCGAGCAAAGATCAAACGTGCTAACAACACAAACCAAATTGAGAAATGTATGGATATCTCGGGGTCCTGGAAGATCGCGGAGTCCAATTTGGGAATATAGTGGAACGATGTTTTTAAGTACTTGTACTATTAGGGCAGATATTCTCAGCTGACCGGTTGGATACGACCCATAAGCGACTAAAATCATCATTCACATGGATTTCTTTCTTACTATATTAAGCAGTGTCTCTATCATTATCATCAATCCTGTCGCCGTTATTGTAGTCATCGGGTGGTCGTTCTCGTTCTCGTTCTCGTTATCGTCGTTGTCGTCGTCGGTATTATCGCTAGGGTCCCGTGTCGCCTGAATAGCACAACTCATAGATTGATAGTGTGACAGTGGGTAACCCAGCAACACCAAACATATCTGCATATCTGCGGCTCGTCGACAATGACACATGCGAATTCATCAAAGCTTACATGTCGGACCCTATTCATGATCTCGAGTTCCGAGCCGAAGAGACCGGCCACAATTCTGACCTCCCCGACCTTCTTGAAACCTGGATAGCCTTGAAAGGCAGCCGGAAATGCAATAACGCAGCCATTTCGACTGTTGATCGCTCGTGCATGGGACGTCTACGGCGTCTCATCGTTTCGCCACCGCACGATTGAGGTTGCCTTGATATTGTGGAAACTTCTCGACGCGATTGTGATAGATTGGGGAAAAGACTTGTTGTATATGAACACGTCTTAATCAAAACAGATCGTTTCATCACCAAATACTGTTTCGCTGATGCTCATGCCAAGCGATGGCTACGCTTTGCGATTGACGTCGTGTGTTCACTATTCCCTCCCTGTTGGTGTGTTCTCCAATTCCTTTCAATTAATGAATGTGAGATAGAAGGCACCCTACTAGACTCATTAAAATCATCCCGGCAAACCTGCTCTCAAGTAGTACAACTCGTCTTGCTTTTTTTCTAGCCTCATATTTGTGAGGTCGACTCAGACGACGCCGAGCGCTGCCTTTACGGGTGCAAAAGCCCACTCGACAGCCTTCCCATGTGCGCCGTAAATGGCTCCAACCGCTACATTTGTAATGTCCTTGAGAAAGTTTGTCTCAACAACCACGCTCATTCCAAGCTGAGTCTCGTCTTTGATATCAAACATCAGGTATTGGTCCTTTGTCAAGTGATTCCAAGGAAAAGGGTTGGACTTGGTGATCGCCTTCGATTCGAGCAGGTTGTACGCAACAATCACCTCACTAGGGTTCGTGTATGCACTCCAGAATCCACCCCACTCTGACGCTGACACAGTTATGCTGCCTTTCTGGGCAACAGTGACTGTTTTGCCCGCTGCAGTGGAATCTCCCGTGATACGAAACTCGATAGTAACGCTGGGTCCGACGCCTGAGTCGAAGACGCTCGTCGATGTCAGCGTTACGGAGCCCATTGACCCATGACCAAGAGATGGTGAAACTTCGAAGGGTAATACGACAAGCTTCTCTTCAGCCTAAATATGCACGAACGGCGCGATTATCAGTGATGTATACGGCTTGAAATGCTGGGTTGGATGCTTACCGTTATGGTGTTGTGGAAAATTGTGCCCCCCAAGCTATAGGATGGGCACCACTGATTGTTGCCGGAAGGGATGTTGAAGCGGACGTCCACAATTTCCATCTTAAGGCCTATGGGTAGTGCCGTGACCTTCAGAGCTTGGTTGATTGACCCGTACACCATTGTTGTGGTCTGATCAAATGAATATGAGATTGTATGTGTGGTGACAAGAACCACGGCCACAATGGCGTCGCTTGGTTCCTCTTATATGCGATTCCACATAAAACATTTTGTTGGAAAATGTCATCGTATCCTGTAGCCACTTCGAGAAACTCACGACAGTTTGTTTTGCCGAGCTGATTAATAGTGCATGCTTCAGCTTCGACTGTTTTCAGAACATGATGGCTTATTCAACGAAAGCTTGGATAAGTACGTTTTTAGGTTCAGCTGAGCTCTTGGCGGCTTTTTTGGGCCAGGCCTGGAATATGTTGTCTCAGAACTTGCTGTGATATCTCGTACTAAGCAAACTAGCTGCTAGCTGGGCTTTGATCACGGATTTGGCAATAGCTGTGCATGCATACTTGAGCATTTTAACGCCCATGGCGTCCCAAGCGTTTCGTCTATTCTCAGATCGCCTCATTGGATAATGAGATACCCGAGCGGATGATTCAGGTCGCAGGCACTTGATTGGCCTCTTGACACACATAGTGTGTTGCTGTACATGGCAATGAGCTTCGAGCATAAACCACACAGCAACTGAATGGAAAGCCATGTTATGTACCTTACTGAAAACAGGAGTTGAAAGTGAACCCAGTCTTAGGTACCAAGATAGCTACCTTGCACAAAAAGAACGGGCATAGTGCGGTCTCCCAGCATGGCGATGAGTTACGATGGCCTGTACACCAAATCTCGAAGGGCTGGCTCTTGTTTGAGGAGTCTACCAGCTCATACAATGAATATGCTTACGAAGTGTTTTCCCTTATAATTCTGTACTTGATTTCTTGCCGGAACTTGAGAAATGATCGATGTGGTCATGTGTCACAGTTTCTAAGTATCCCAGAAACACTGAACACGTTCAAAGCTCATCGAAAGGGCCTTTTCTCAACTTCCCACCCGCGAACATCTGGGCGTTCCATGTCATCCCACCTCATTGCCCATGACCCGGCCGTCGTGTCTCTTTCGTCGCTGCGCTTGAAGAGGTTGACGTCAACCCACTCGTTCTCCTCTGACCAAGCAAGAAACCCGTGCCCCCAGTCATCGTAGCACCCCAGGCCCGCCCCAATGGACGTCTGGCCCAAATACGGTAGCTGCCCAAGAAGCTCGTAGTCCCACGAATTCTCGTTGCGAGAACCGAAAAGCCGTGCACCAAGCACGCCGTACCAGCTGAAGATCTCAAGCAGCCCGCAAGCACTGGCATTGTTGTCTGTCTTATAGCGAACGGGCATCCACTTAATGTTGAAATAATGTTCAGGACTTTTGGATGAGAGCTTGTCTTCGCAAGACTTAGTCTTGATTTCGGAGTAGGGTAAGTGGTTCTCGTTTTGTCCTGCCCGCAAATATGTGTGGAATATCAAGGATGTGGAGTTTCCATCCCTGAAGCGCGAGATCTGAAGAATGTCGAGGCCTCCATGCGCAGTGATCGTTGGCATAAATGCCATTAAAATAGGGAAATTCGACCCCTTGAGCTTCGAAAGGGGCAGTTTCGCGGACCCGAGGGAACGCATCGGAGCCTCCTTGTTTGACTGGCTTCCATAGACATCGACGCAAGCGACGTCGGTGCTAGAAGTCACGACGACAGCTTGATCAGACCCCTGGCCCAGAGCATCGCCAACCAAGATGGATGCATCTTTGGGCATGCTGTCACACTTGGAGCTGAAAGCTGATTCCGTCATACTGGGATTTCCTGTGTTGTCGAAGTCCACTCTGCAGAAGTCCACCATCATACTGCCTCCTTCAGAGGTTCGACGAGCAAGGAGGATGGCGTCCTTGGAAGGCTTTGCCCCACGGAACCTTTTGACGAAGCCATATGGAGCTTTTCCAGTGGGTCGATCCACGCGGTGTTGTGTTGCGCCCTCAAGCCTGTTACTGGCAATTCCAATTCGGATACCTTGATCTTTCAATTGAACGAGTGCCAGCATGTCCATTTCATCGTACGTATCCTGGGATTCAGTAAGGAAAAAGCCTTGAGAAAACCTCGTCATCTTTGCAGTCTTCTTATTTGGCAAGCTCTCCAAGACGACGGCAAGTGTTGATGACATGGTTTCTTTCATGCCCCACGATTGGCCAATTCTGAGGGGCACAGCGTCGCCACCACCGGATACGGAGGAATCCTTGGACCCGTAGGAGGTACTTTTGTACACAATGTCTCCAGAGCCATCAGGGCGGCCTGTCCAAGAGAAGCCTGTGATAGTGCTGAACCGAACGTGGCCATGGGAGCGCAACCAGTGAATGACATGCTCTCCAGGACACGGCGACGCCTCTTGATCGATGAGACGATTGCGCAACGTCCAACTGTTGAAGGTCTCATTCAAAACATCCACAGACACAGGGCTCCAGAAGTTGATACATGTTCCTTTTCCGGGGGAATTGGCGTTCAGATCTTGAACCTGGATGAGGCCCCCGGATAAGAGACCCTTGATAGCGGACTGCTCCGGGAACTGATCGGCTGTTCTGAACTTCGCTTCTTTAATGGAATAGCACTCATCTGTGGCCTTGGGAAATCCTGGAATCCAGCTGGTGTTTCGCAGAGACCCGCTCGGTCTTGTGCCAAAATTGGAATGGTCGTTGATATCTTTCCTGAAGGTCCACCCGCTCTCAACATCCGGTCCTCCACCAGGCGATACCCATAGAGGAGCCGGATTGTGCATGTCATAGCCACCCCAGCTCTCCAGCCACGAAGGAGATGAGAGGGATGTCATAGGTCGAGGAATCAGTTTCATGGCGGCGAACCAGCTCTGGTTCTTTTCCCAGGTCTCAATCGGTTTGCCGCCCAGGTAGCCAACTTGGTAGATCTCATTGGTTGACTCTTCCAGGCAATTCATGCTACTCAGATACTCTCGTCAGTTCCGTCACTCTGTTGTGATTACGCCTGTCAACATACCATCTTGCTCGGTTCACAGCAGCCTGTGGCTCGAAAAACTGCTTGTCGCCTATTCAAGAACGAAATCAGCGCACGATCTCTTCGGGCGGGAAGCTGGGGACATTTGACTTACCATACTCTATCCATTGGTCGCCTTTTCTGTTTTGGACCAAGATACCAGTTGCACTGTCGTCATCATGCATCTACAAAAATTAGAAACTCGTGATTGAAACATGGAGTAGTGACTCTGACATAGCGATTTTGAATATCCCAAATTGGGATTTCCACAACCCCTGCTTCGGACATCATGATATTTTGCGTAGTATGCATTTGGCGTCGAGGACACCGAACATGACCAGAACTGAATAAATCGGTGAGGTAATGCGCGGCAAAAGCTTCGTAGATGTAGGCGCGACGCAGCATCGCTTGCTTCTCCTTGTCTGAAGACTGAGTCCGAGCAAGGCTGGCAATCTCCAATGCACACGTATGGCCGACGCAGTATGCCATCACAGCATCATCTCCCTGTCAATGTTTTATTAGCACCAGATCTCCTTTTGC
Source organism: Colletotrichum endophyticum (assembly GCA_027406105.1). Taxonomy (NCBI): domain Eukaryota; kingdom Fungi; phylum Ascomycota; class Sordariomycetes; order Glomerellales; family Glomerellaceae; genus Colletotrichum; species Colletotrichum endophyticum. The sequence continues at coordinate 4,114,850 of JANVYF010000007.1, read as the reverse complement.
TCGGGTGGAACTGACGAAATGATCAATGTTTGTGTAAGCAATCCAAGTGTACACGGAAAAGATCGGCGGCAGTTTCCAAGATGACAAGGCGAACTCCTTATCTGTTGGGATATGACAGAACTGGTGGTGGGTGTCATCCGAGTAAGATGCCTTGGTTTCACTAAGAGATATGAGTTACACAATGCCGCAGCATATCAGAAACGGACCTCTTACTAGGCTCGAGCAACAGAGTCTCCTTTCTTCCGCGCGTGATCAACTGTATCATGTTCCGAGTCCAACAATTTCTGGATCTTCTGCAAATATCCATCTGTATCGTTGATGAGGCTGTTGACGGCATTATCGAAGCGCTTGCCAGCCGTTGTCATCTTCGATTTGGTTCCCTTCGAGACAAAGTCATCACTATCAGCAATTGGGAAGTACTTCGCTCTGCCCTCTCTGTTGGTATAAAAATCACCGGCAAGAGCAACAATGTGGCCAAATGTCAGGTTCACGCCGCTAACAGTAGCGAGTAGGTCATCGTGGGGAAGGATGCGTCCGTGTATGTCGCGCATTTTGATATTTTGGGCAGTCGCTCTGTGCTCAGCACCTGTCGAACCCAATCAGAAACGAACTTAACAGCGTATTTGGCATTCCTGTGACCTCCGTACCTTCCAACTTCGTGATCTGAAAATGGGGCACCTCATAAGGGGCGAGGTAGTCGTTGATAACACTGCTGGAGCTCGTGTTGGTTTCGATATCCGGTGGCATCAGATAGCCCCTCTCTTGAGGAGTGGGCTCGAGTGAGTTGGTCTCAACGGCTGCTTGTGTAATGGTAGTCATGATGCGAACTCTCTGAAGAGAATTTAAGTAATGGGAGCTATGTGGAATAATATAAATTAAGTGATGAGAAAGGCAAATGCATTTGCTATGGTCATTTGGCGTCTCGATATTTATATACATCGGTATTTCAAAAAGTCGACCAGATCACTGAGGAATGAGCCTTGCTGAGAGTGCCAGCGAGCAGAAATGCCTTAGATTGCGGACGGATCTAGACTGCAGGTAAGGCACCGACCGGTGCGCATGCATTCCTTGGCAAAAGCTGTAGGTGAGACCTGGATGAAAGCGGAAGTGACTTGTCCTGAGCTACCTTTCACAAATGGCGTGTTCAAGGAATCGGGCTTCGAAAGTCGAGCTGAGGTGAACACTTGGCCGGCAAGCTGGCTGGCTGAACTTCGTACATGAACGAGTTGAGAACAGTAGAACGGAGTAGTAACATCGCTGATAGGTACAAACATCGTGTGGATAGTCCAAAACGCACGATGCCTATGAGTGAGACCGGCGCTCCTAGCTTCTCTCTCTGAGACACAAAACAATTGGTAAGACACGGCTGGTAGTAGGGTTCCCAGGTATCGACAGAGGTGAGAGATGCCGACAGCACCAGTAGCGGGGAGTATAACGAATAGGGTCTCCGAACTGAAGCCTCTATCACTCTCCCTGTGATGAAGACGAAAGCAGAGCTAATGAACTTGGCATCTCGGGGCAACTGAGTAGTTGGAAATGGGGGAACTGATGCAGGATACCCTGACCTGACCATGCAGAAGGTACGCTCAAAACGGATGTGAAGCACCATCACTAGGCACTTTTCGAAGGGCTTGAGAACAATACGGTTATCGACCTGCGATGTCGTCAACGCTATTCTCAGCAAAGCTGATAATCAAACCAGCATCTCGCATTCCCAAAAAACATGCAGTATGAACAACACCAAACGTATACCATTGTCATAATCGGGGTATCTATTCTACAGCGACTGACTGACTGACTGCTGACATGCTAGATGGAAATAAAGCCGTCCACCCCAACTCAACCGCCGCCAATCTATCGCTTCTTTTCTCTTTAGTTTGATTTTGGCCCTCACCCACCCTTTGGCAAGATTTTCCCCTTGCCGTCCCCAGCTTGCCCTCACATCTTCGCCAAATATGGTACACGTCTCATTCAAAAACTAAATCCGCCCCAGGAGAAGAGGGAGTGGTAGGTCAAAGTCTGACCGCTTCCCCATGCTTAACAAGAGGGTAGCCTCGTAAGATGAGGCTTTGTAGTGTGGTAGTGTATGTCGTCTCAAAAGGAGCTTCAGGAGCCGTTGGTCGGTTGCTTGCGGTTCATCAGACCGCTAAAGAACGCCTCCAGCTTGTCGTTGTCCATGTCGTCGGGGTTCTCGTTCGCGGTGTCGGCTGGCGGCGTGGTCGGTTCCTGTGCAGAGCTGTATGCCTGACGGTCCTGTGTCTCTGTTAGTCTCCGCTCCTCATCATCCGCAAGATCCTGTCAATGCTCACCTTAAGCCGCTGCACCATGTCGTCGGCATCCACCTGGATGCCTCCCATGTTGAACTGCACAGGTCCGATGTGCTGGCTGACCTTGCCGTCGCCCTGGCGCAACGTGGCGCCGAGGTCCGGCTCGTCCGCGCGCTGCTGGCCCGTCCTTGACTTGCTCGCATCCGCCTTCTTGTCCTCGGCGCTCCTGCTGCGGTACTGCTCGAGCGTCTGTAGACTGGAACCCAAAAACTCCTGCGTGTCTGTTGACGACATCTCCAGCTGCGAGGGGTCGGCGTCGCGGCCCGCGAAGGAGATGGCGCTGCCTGCGCTGCTGAGGTCACGGATCCAGTCCTCGTAGGGCGCGACGGCGGAGGACCATACCTCGCCGGTGTAGTCGCCGTCTGCCTTGGCCTTGGTGACGATTTCGAGGCCCTCGGTGGTCATGGGTGGGGAGGGAAACGTAGATTGCAGATCGTGTGACCAGCCTTGGCTCGTGGTCTCGACGTCGAAGCCGTCGCGCAGGACGCGGATCTTGCCCCAGGAGTCCCAGTTCGGGGGCACGAGGATCTTATCCCTGTCGATCACATTGTGCTTGAGCGGTTGGCGTTTCAGTAGAGAGGTGATGCCTAGGCTGGAGTGTACGAGGCTCGATATCGAAGAGGGGACGTTCGGAGTAGTGTAGATGAGGGATGCGCCGTCTACAGAAAGTTAGCTTGATGCCTGGCAAGATTGGAGGGCGAACGTACGTCTTAGTAGAGCTGTTCGGAGGTATTGAAGGACTTGATCAAAGTCTCCCTCCTTCCAACCTTGTGTCTTTTCCAACTGCTCCATCTTTTCCGCCTGCGAAATTGTTAGCCATTGAGTCGTCCCTCTGCTTGCCGAAGACTCACATTTTGGCAGACTACACATAGCGGCAGTCCGATACCCTCCTCCCACTCACCAGGGCCGAGGGGCAACGCGACATCGCCTTCGCTGGTCGTCGCCCCTGTGCCGTCGAGGTTGGTTGAGCCGCCGCCTCTACCCCTGTCCCTCCAGCTAACCATGAGCTCCTCCATCGCCGCTTGGCACTCGTGGCTCGAGTTCTCAAGAATGCTCCGCATAAACAGGATCCATTCCCTTAGTTGCCGCATCCACATGTGTGGTGTAGACCAGTCCAGGAGAATGACCATTAGGGTATTCGGTATCGTCTCGGGGGTGATTAGCGGCTGGATGAGTTTCGGGAAAGCTTCTGACGGCGTCGACAGCATGTAGAGGGAGATTCTCGCCAGGATGTCTGTGCAAACAAGTCAGCGGTCAGAGCCAACGAGACCCAAATAATGATGTCTATTCCAACGCACCTTCTTGGTCGGCGTCCAGAACGTCGTAGTAAGTGTAACCCAGAGCGAAGCTGTTTGCGACAGGCGGTGTCTTGGAGCTCTGGCGGTCCAGGGTCCGCTTCTCGCTGCTGTGCGACAGCGACTCGATAAACTCCCGCTGCGAGTCGGGCGTGCCGCCGAGCACGATCATGTTCTTCTCCGGTAACCGCTTGCCGCTGGCGACGTTGTCGAGCATGGAGCTCCAGAGGTCCTTCTTCTCGCCATTGCGCCCGTCGGACCCCGCCGAGGCCGAGGTGTACGTCGACACCCTGTTTGCACTTGCCGTCATGATTGTGTTGATCCGCGAGGACGCATGAGGGGAAGCGATTGGGTCTTCGTCTTGGTGGTGGGTGGTGGGTGCCTCGGTTGTTGCTGCGAGCGGTGGTGTTGTCGTGGTGTTTTGTGGTCCTCGGGGGGAGGAGGTGGGTTTGGCAGTTGACAGCTTTATGCAATAGACAAACAAAACGCGTCGTCCGTCGTTCGGGATCGCGACTCAGGGGAGGATGGTGAGCTGGCCTGGGATTACGGGACTCTCGGAGGCGGACTGATACGTAGTTGTAGGAAAGAGAAGATCGGAAAGGCGAGCAATCACAGCAATATTATCACTAAAGAGGCTGCAGGTCTGCCTCGAGCAGCTGGGCTGGTATCTTCAACGGCCAGACCAGCCAGTTCATGCCCCCTTCATCAAAGTGTCGGGGAATTTGGCAGCGCCGGACCGGCTGTTTTCCCGAAGCCTAAAATGCGCTGTCACGGCACGGCACAGTGCGCTACCGAAGTGCCAATTTAGGGGTTGTCTTTGGCGCTCGTTGGGGGAAATGACGCACTGACGCTGCTACGCGAGCCACCTTGTCGGCCCGCGGTGTGTGGTGTGGTTGTGTGTGTGGAGCTTGCAGCTGCAGCGAGCTCTGGACGTCGCTTCCTTCAGCCTTGCAGTTGAAGCTCGTTGCGCCAGCCTTCCTTTTACAGGCATACATCAACATCTCGCAAGCAGGGAGCGTCAGCCCTCGGCCCAGCTGCCAAGATGAACAAGATCCGCGCGATCCAGGAGCTCAACAAGAAGGAGATTGAGCATGGAATGTGAGTTTTCACCACTACACCTGTGCCAACTCCTGTCTGCCCGCCAGCTAACAGGGAAACAGCTCCCCCGAGGGTTCCTGGCACGTCGACTACCGCGACACGGCGTACATCTACTTCGGCGGTCTCCCCTACGAAATGTCCGAGGGCGACGTGATCACCATCTTCTCCCAGTTCGGCGAGCCCGTCTGGCTCAAACTGGCGCGCGACAAGGAGACGGGCAAGTCCAAGGGCTTCGGCTGGCTCAAGTACGAGGACCAGCGCAGCACCGACCTGGCGGTCGACAACCTTGGCGGCGCGACGATCGGCAGCCGCATGATCAGCGTCGACCACGCGCGGTACAAGTTCCGCGACGACGAGGACCCGGACGAGGGCAAGGTGGACTGGGAGACGGTCGCGAAGCTGGAGGGCGGCGGCGGTGGCGACAAAACGGACGAGGGCTCTGAGGACGAAGAGGAGGAGGAGAGGCCGCAGCTTCCTGAGGAGAGGGAGCTCGCGCTTTTGATTAGAGACCATGATGATGACGACCCGATGAAGGAGTTCTTGATCGAGGAGAAGAAGAAGGAGATCCAGGAGGCGTTGGCGAGGAGGGGGGACAAGTCGGAGAGGAAACATAGGCATCGTCACAGGTCGCATCGGTCACATCGGTCGCGAAGGCACGACAGCGATGAGGAGATGAGGGATGCGGATCGAGATGAGGACAGACACCGGTCTCGGAGGTCGCGTCGCGACGAGACGCCGGGCGATAGGGACAGGAGGGACGGAGAGAAGAGCTCTCGTCGGGAGAGGCGCCGGGGTGACTCTCGAGAGCGAGAGTCTAGGAAAGACGACAGGAAAGACGATAGGAGTCGGAGAGATAGGGATCGTTCAAAGGACCGGCGGGATCGGGACCGCGGCGGTGATGAAGATCCCAGACGGGAGCGGCGACGCCGTCACCGGGATGAATCCGAGGAACGCTCCCATAGAAAGCCAAGGGATCGCGACGAGGAGCCACGGCACAAACGGAGAAGCAGGAGCAGATCACCGCAGGCTCGACGATAATATAAACTCTCGCCAATAAAGCGCTACTTCGCTGATACCCCATAGCCTAATTTCTAGCACAAAAAAAAGCGATGCTACCGCTGATACCCCTTGATGCCTACAACCATGATGACAACCAGTAAACGCCGTGCCGTGGCCGTGAACTAACATTTCCCAAAACATTTCCCAAACGCCTTGCGATCAGGGGTGTCTAGCCACTACCCAAATATCTCTTCCAGCCTTCCCGTGTAAGATAACGACGTCCGTCCTCGCCCTTGGCGATAATGAACTTCTCCCACCTCGCATCTTGGCCCGCGCCAATAACCACCAGACTTTCCTCGTTAATCCAGCCGATGAGTCCCTTCTGCGGTCGTGTTGTGCCAAGGGGAGTCTGCTCTGAGAGGGGGAGGCTGCCCATGAACGGGTCATCGCCGGCTTCGAATGGTGCGGATGCGAATGAGTAGACGTCTGAAAACATTCTGGGCATCAAGGGGATCTTGCCCAGAAACCCCCATCGGCCCTTGCCGTCATCGCCTGGTCTGCCAGCGAGAATGCCAGATCCAGCCATTGATGCTGATGGACTCGTTGGAACAACGACACCCCTCTTTGGATGGGGGACGTCGAACACATGCAACGTAGACTTGTCTGACGTGCAAGCCACCTTGGTGCCCTCCGGACTAAATCCAAGAGAAAAGATGGTTGCAGGATCCACGCCTCGTCTCAGCTCAGCCACCTTCGCGCAGTTGCTCGTCGCGAAGACTCGGATCAGCGTACCCTGCTCGCTCGCCGTAGCCAGCGATTCGCCGTCGGGGCTCAGTTGGATGGCTCTGAGTGCTGAGGAGTGCGCGGGGATGATGCTAACGTTGCCAGTGCCAATATCCACGAGTTGGACCTGGCCAACTGTTCTACCTGGGAACGCAATAGTCTTTTCTGAGAGGCAGCAGAGACCAAAAGGGTTGTTTGTGGTCTCATACACGGCCTGGAGATCGGGTGGTTTCGCAAATGAATATACGCGAACGCTGTTTTGGAGCGCGACGACGATGCGGTTGCGGCCAATACGAACGCCTCTTACAGGTGTTAACGAGGAGATTTCCATGGCCACCTTTGATTTGAGACCGTCCCAGATGATGGCCTGTCATGTTTAGCACTCGGTCTTGCCAGAGCGAGGAGGAGCACGCACTTTACTAGAGCTGAACTTTGGCTGTCTTCCGCCGCCAACAAGTGCGAGATAATTTGTGGTGCCCATCATCTCAACGAGGCCAATGCCTCCATTAAAATCTGTCATAAAGTCTCAGTCTTGCTCATGAGTCTGAATGCCACGCGCGCAAACCTTTAGAAGCCTTAAGAAGACATGATTTCGTGTGAAAGACTGCGCGATGTTAGAGACGGGTCCTCCGGAGGCAGCGAGCAAACAAACGTACTGCAGATGCCTGTGTTAAGGCCGACAGAGAAGCAGCTCGCATCATTATTGAATGAAACCGACAGAACGACCGTGGACGGCGCTGTCTCGATAGGCGGCCGGGTATTCATCGTCGGCGAAGGGAGATGACGATGGGCCCTCTAAGCCGGTGTAGCAAAGTGATGCCGTGGCCTGTGTGACGACGCTGAGGGGCGCGGTTGTAAGGGATGGGAATGCAGATGCAGATGTAAAGGCTGGGCGACCGAGCCAGTATTGTGCTATTCGTCGAAGCTATTCGCTATGATATCATTCTTGAAAGATGTTTCCCACGACGTGAGAGGCCACTGTAAGCTGTTTGACGATGAGCTGGAGTCTCTTGAACGATGGCCTTGTCGTTGCTTGAGCGGGTCGCAGTCAGCTGGACAGCCGAGTCAGGAAGCTGTGAGTGCCAACAGGGGCTGCTGATAGGTGGACGTGCTGGCTGCAGTGGACAGCGGCCTGGTCAACACTTGCGCAGAAGCTGTTTGATGCGATCCTTGATTTGGTTGCTATTCAGGGCGATGTTCACAAACGATCCCGTGGTCGGTGTCTCAGCAGAGAAGTCAGCCTGGGACAACCGTTATGGAAATGAGGTACGTATCATCGCTTCCACAGCGCCGCAGGAAGTTAAACCGTTGTTGAGATGAAGGGACGGTGTGATTAGAGCACCTGCCGTGGCTTGACAGGTGGCACCGGCCAAGCCGGCAGCCAATGGCTGCAGCGACGCGAAACATGTTTGGGCTGGCAAACAGAGTGATTTCAACGCGCTGCGACCAGGCAAGTACAGGCAGAAGCACCTCAGTGTGTCTGCCCACTGTCTGCCCGTTGGCAGTCTGGCCAACAGTGCACCTCACCTGCAGCACTGGTCTGCCACTGACAATCGCCCAGCTTCGGCACGGACCACGCAGAGTCTCGTGACCTGTCACCTTCTTTCCCCCAAAATTGCCCGAGGATACCCCGCTGTCCGTGCTAGCCCCCAAGAAGACTAGCGTCAAATTTTGGGGAAAGGAGCGTGGGCCGGGGACTTGCTGTCCCCCTGAATTGGGCGTGCAGGAGCCAGCAGCGTTGGCCGTCAATTGGCTGAGATCGCCTTGGGACCTCCTGCCGCAACATTTTGTGTGAAATTGCATTTTCCAACACCCGTCGGTCAAGACCCTCCCGTCCCCTTTAGTGCTGCACCTGTGCACCTGCACCTCCCGTCCTAAGTTCTGACCCCCCAGGCCAGTGTCCATTGTCCATTCCACTACAACGACACTTGGGATCCAGCAGTCCTTTCGTTTCGTTCCGTCCACACGACACGACACGACTGACGTTCGCTGTCCCCTTCCAATTGCCAACATCACCATCCTTTCTTTCTCGCCGTCGTTGACCTGGTCGACGACTCCTTCATCCGACCGCGTGCGAGTCTAGCCGTTACACCTCAACCACCGCCGTACGTTTGTCCACATCCCCTGAATCCAGTTGCACCCTTTGCGTCTGGCCCCCATCAACAATTCCTCCCCCAACCTCGACTGCGAGAAGCCACCACCGCCTCAGTCCATCTGCCACCCCTAGGATTATCCAGCAGCTGACCACCAACACCGCTACAGAAGATGATGCGCAGAAAGAAGAACGTGAAGAAGGGAATCCAGTTCTGTTTGATGGTCTGCGGAGCATCAGGCACTGGTACGTTCGAATCCCCCCCTACGCGGCCAGCCTGTGTCCACTCGATCTCCGAGTCCCGTCGACTGACCCCGATACCCTTACAGGAAGAACGACCTTTGTCAACACCCTCTGCGGCAAGAGTGTGTTGGGCCACAAGGAGTCGGACGACCCCAACAGCGCGTCTGTCGAGGACGGTGTCAAGATCAAGCCCATCACCGTCGGTACGTGTAACCCGTGTCAGGCCATCCAACCACCGCCAAACTAACACCCACACAGAGTTGGAGCTGGACGAGGAGGGCACTCGCATCTCCCTGACGATTGTTGATACCCCTGGATTCGGTGACCAGATTGACAACGAGGCCAGGTACGCCGCTTAGCCAACACACCGCTGCATCACTTGCTAATTTGCCGCAGCTTCTCCGAGATTGTCGGCTACCTTGAGAGACAATACGATGATATTCTGGCCGAGGAATCCCGTATCAAGCGTAACCCGCGATTCAGGGACAACCGTGTGCACGCCATGCTCTACTTCATCACCCCCACCGGTCACGGGTAGGTCCAACGAGCCTCATTCCCGATTCACCGATGCTAACATGTCTAGTCTCCGTGAGCTTGATATCGAGCTGATGAAGCGCCTCGCCCCCCGTGTTAACGTCATCCCCGTCATTGGCCGTGCCGACTCCCTGACTCCTGCTGAGCTGGCCGAGTCAAAGAAGCTTGTTATGGAGGACATCGAGCACTACCGTATCCCCGTCTACAACTTCCCCTACGACATTGAAGAGGATGATGAGGACACGGTTGAAGAGAACGCCGAGCTGAGAGGCCTGATGCCGTTCGCCATCGTCGGCTCTGAGGAGGTTGTCGAGATTGGCGGCCGTAAGGTTCGCGCCCGTCAGTACCCCTGGGGTGTTGTCGAGGTCGACAACCCGCGCCACTCCGACTTCCTCGCCATCCGCTCCGCGCTCCTCCACAGCCACTTGGCCGACCTGAAGGAAATCACCCACGACTTCCTCTACGAAAACTACCGTACCGAGAAGCTCAGCAAGTCTGTTGAGGGCGGTGCTGGAGTGTACGTCTTGACTGAGCCCCTTTCCCTGCATCACGCACTGACATGTCACAGTGACTCGTCCATGAACCCGGAGGACCTCGCATCGCAATCCGTGCGTCTCAAGGAGGAACAACTGAGGCGCGAGGAGGAGAAGCTTCGCGAGATCGAGATCAAGGTCCAGCGCGAGATCAACGAGAAGCGACAGGAGCTCCTGGCTCGCGAGTCGCAGCTCCGCGAGATCGAGGCTCGCATGCAGAGAGAAGCATCGGCAGCAGCGGGCGGCCCGGCCGAAGCCAACGGCGACAACGAAGCCAACTAATTCACCCTTGGCTTATGGTTACCCCGAAACTGCGACGTTGGTCTTTTTCTATACTGGCGTTGGTTTCCGTGCTGTGTTGAAAGAGAAAGAACAATATTCCCCTACCCTGCGAGTTCGTTTCTCTGACACGAAGATAAAACCCCAAAAAGGTCTACTACGAATGCGACGACTGGGAAGAGGCTACCGGTTTGGTAGAGGCTGTGGACGGAGGCGGTGTATAGTCTCGAGGCGGAGCAGATCTTTCGGGCGAGGTCGCGGGCGGGATGAGTGTGTAGGACGTCTGGATTATTGTTACCCGTCGATCTGCTACTCTTATCCCGATTACACCGCCCCACCGCATCTTTCCGGCTGTGCCTTTGTAGCCCTTTTACTAACGCCCTCATTTTCCTTTTCTATTAGTGGACTTCTAATGCAGATATCAAATTACTTTACCGCTTCATCAACCAAATGTGTCACTTAAGTACGCGTGCCTTGTGATGTGGAGCCAATCTTGTGTGTGTTACTACCTGATCTGGTATTACGAATAGCAGCAAACACTCAAAGTCCCGAACCAGCAAAAGGAAACTATCCATACACTACTATGAGAACGCAAAAGCACCATTCTATTAAAACCATTTTGTCAGCTTGCAGGTCCAATCTCCCTGTTCATCCTCCACCTGTTGACGACACAGTCCCGCTTAGTTGTTCTGCTGGCTGTTGAGGATCCTCAGAATAGCCAGGAACAGGTTGATAATGTCAAGGTACAGGCTGATGGCGGCGGCAATCTCCTCCTCGACGTGGTGCTTGCGCATGACGAGCTGTGTGTCGACGAGGATGTAGGCGCTGAAGATGAGGGCGGCGAGGCCGCCGTAGACGAGCTCGCCGGTGGAGCTGTAGGGGAAGAAGGCGGCCATGAAGCCGAAGAGGACGAGGCCCCAGAGGGCGCCGAAGAGGTAGGGCATCCAGGAGGTGAAGTCGTACTTTGTCTGGCAGGCGAAGAGGGTGAGGAAGACGAAGATGCCGGCGGTGAGGACGACTGCGTTGAGGACGATTTCGGTCTTGTAGAAGGAGACGATGACGGAGATTGTGTAGGCCTCGGTGAGGGTGAAGAGGCCGAGGAAGAGGAGGTTTGTCGGGTAGGACTTGCGCTTCCAGTAGGTGAGGAGCATGAATACTATGGAGCCGAGGAGCTGTGTTGGGGAGAAGCATGTTAGCTGTTGTGAACGTGGGGGTTGGAAAGGGTGGACGTGAGAACGTACGGATGCCCAGACGAGGCCTGGGTGAGACTGGATCCATGTCTTGTAGCTCTGGCTCCAGAAGCTGAGGGCGGAGACGATGCCGGTGGCGATGAGCTGGACGGTGAGGATCGCGTAGACCTTGCGGATGAACTGGTTGCGGATGTCGGTTGTCGCTTCGGCCACGGAGCCGCCAAACTATCGATGCGTGTTAGTCCTTGCGTGTCGCGATGGCGCGGTGCGAGGAAGGGAGGAGGGGAGGCTTACCTTGAAGTCGTCGGGGATGTCATCGTCCTGGCTGCTGCGCGGGGCGCCGCCGCCGAAAAGGCGATCGGTGTCGGCGGCCGCGGAGGCTTCGGCCTGGTAGGCGGGGGGCGGCTGGGCGTAGCTTGTGCTCTCGTCCGGGTCGCTCGTCGGCGCGGGAGTGTACTTTGCGTTGGACATTTTGGCGGTTGCTCTCTCTCTTTCGTGTTCGCGCTACTGTGAGGATATCAAAAGAGGTTTGGCGATGTGGTTGCGAGAGTTTGCGGTGCGACGAGGAGGTGGAGGTTGGAGGGGAAGGTTAGCTGGAGGCGACGGGTGTAATGGAAGGTCGTTGTCGTCAGGATCATGTGGGGAGGGTGCAGTGGTGATGCGACCGGCGATTATGAGATTGTGGCTAGTGGCTGCAGCCTGGAGCCTGGGGTAGAGTGTGGCGGAGTCGGAGGTGGGGTCATGTGATGGGGGAACTTGTGGCGTTGGAATACACGGGGAGAATCTTCAAGGTTCTGTTTTGGTCTGTGCAATGCCCCGTTATTACGGGGGGTGTAGTCAACCACACGACATATCATTATATGCAGAATATGCAATTTGACCTCCCTGCCACCTTGTCGTCTCGTTCGTTCCTGAACGCGCCCCCTTGGCAGCAAGCGCGAACGCTAAAAACGGCGGCGAGGCAGGGGCACGCTTCTTTCGTTCTCTGAATGATTCAATTTGGGCGGACAGGCTTGGCAAACGCGTGGTCTGATGTTGCCCTGTTGGGTAGCAGTTGCAGCAGCAAGCAAGCAGGCAAGCTGGCAAGCTGGCTGCACCATTCTGCTGCTGCCCCTCAATTCTTGATGCAATCGCGACCGCCACTTCCATTTTTGCGACAACAGGCAGCTGTTGTTCTTCAGCGAAAGAGAGATGGGATGAAACGCGGCATCCGATATGTCAGTGTAATGGTCTGGCTGACCTTCCGTGCATGGAACATTTCATGTGAGGAAGAGGGCTAATCCTTTTCGTTTAGGGGGGGCTGTCTGTGATGCGAGGTCCGTCCGTATTCGTCTGGTTTATTGTACGGATACGTAAGTGCAGCCTCATCATCACATTTTTGGGTTGGTGGTGCAGACAATAAACATGTCGCGGCTCAATAATTGATGATGACGAGCCCTTTCAGGGGTGTCATCATGGACGCAAAAGAAGGTTTCTACCTTAGCACGGAAGGATTGGAATAGGAAGAGCCTTGGGGAGTGACATCTTGCGGCTCTCTCGAATCTTGCGCTGGCGATTTAGTGTTCTGACGGCAGTAGGCCGACTCGCTCTAGAGGCGAGTTTGGGAGAGTGACGATTGGTTGGAGGGGGTGTGTGTGGTGTGTGGGCGCGGCGGCTAAAGGGGTTGTGTACCTGAGAGTGACAGCACCCGACCCGACTGCGCATCATCTCCAGAGCGTGAAAAGTCGCTGGCTGGCCCTCGCGGTGGACGTGCCTGCCGGAGTCGGTGGACGGGACGGGTTGACCAAACATTGTTTATCGGCGCATTGTTTGGTTGCACAGATGGGATTTCTGGGAAATAAGGAGCACTGGAAAAAAAAAGGGGTGGCACGGGAAGAGCTGGAGCAACACGGACGCCAAAAAAGAAAAAGCAGAGAGAGAAGAAAGTGATTGACAGGGGGCTGGTATATGCCAAACGGCGATAAGTTGATAAGGCGCTGGGGTGGAGGAAAATCACTTCATTTTAAAGTGAACGGGCAACGAAGATGAAGATTGTCCCCTACCACCGTTTCTCGTCGCACTGGCGAATTGGCGTCCGTTCCCCCGCGGAAGCCCGACGTCTTTTTTTTCCAATAGCCGCCAACTTGTATGTATTCCGTCGCATCGACAGGGAAGAAGTGGTGGTCGTAAACGAGATTCAATGACAATCCAATTGGGATCAATGGCTCGCCAAGGTCGAAACTTGTTGAGGAAAAGGGCGACCCGCCACTGCTTGTTTTTTTCCCCTCCTTTTATTTTCCCTGTCTGTATCCGTAGCCTGTACTATGTAGGCACGCTACGAATACTCCTTGAGTTCTTGCGAGTGCTTCGGTTTCTCTCTCCACGTCCAGCAGCAGCGGCCCCTCCCCGTGGCATGTCTAGCGTTCTGTCCCGTCCTTGGCCCTTGGCTATGGATATTGCTGTTGTGTCTTTACCATGTTGCTTCTCTGCACCCCCGTCCATCTGCCGTAAGCCCAGTTTTTCGTCTAAATAGACTTCAACCATTGGCGACTTTAGGGAGCCAAAGAACCAGACAACGACGGTAATGGATTCCGACATGGACGAAGGTCACGGAGGAAAACGTGGTGCTTTGCACAAATGACACTGGCGGCGGATTGTGGACAGGGCCAGTGGTAGTCTCAATTTTAAGCTCCGTCCAATTCCACGGCTACGGCTGCAGGTGCAAGCAATGGGCACACACACACCCGGCACACACTGGACAAGACAAGGCGGCGGCGGGATAGGGGTCCCCCACCATTCCCTCCAGCGTCCCTCGAATAGAAAGAGCGAGCGAGTACGTACCTGTTTCGTACCTTGATTTCGTCCATTGAATGGCGGAAGCCTGTGCAAAAGACGAAGAGGAGGACCCCTGTGTCACGGTTGGCCCCTTTGGTATCCGTACCTGCCCTGAGCACCTGGGGTCCTTTCCCTTTCCCTTCTGCAAAGGAAAGGTCGCAGGTTGCCCACATCCCTTGTGCTGCCCTTCCATCTTTTTTTCCCTTCCCGCCGCCCGCCGTCTTGTTGCTCCCTCTGCTACCGTTTTGCTTGGCTGCGTTGCTCACCGCCTTTGATGAACCCTCGCTGCCGCTGTAAAGAACGGGCGATCTGTGTGTGAGCTAGACCAACCCAGTCTGCCCCCCTGTCCAGTCCCAATGGCAGTTGGCCAGGGGGGAAGTCGAATTGGTTGACGGTCAGTGGCCACCCTCTCGCGGGCGGCGGTCGACTGGAGGGCCCGGCTGCTTCCCTCCCCGGGGGCTGTGGACATGGATGGGACTGGACACCACACGCTGGGCCTGGAAGGCGTGGAAGTGGAAGGGTGGAAGGCTACGGCGCGGTGCAAGGTTCAATTGTGGAGTGGAGAATTGCGAGGCGAGTGGTTCAAACTTCAGCGCTGCCGTCCTGGATGGTGTTGCACCCTTCCAAACCCGCGTACCTTGTACTTAGCAGCTCGCCAGATTTCGAGCTAAACACCCACACGCGGTAGCAAGAAATTGCTCGCAAAAAGTATCGTCGACTTCTTGTTCCCCCCACCCAACACCCAACCCACCTCACCTCGCGTCTCTCATCTTTCACTCTCTGTGTCTCTTTCGCTCTCCAACGAGTCTCCAGTGACCGGCAGGACGCAGCAGCAGCACCACCACCACTACCACCACTGAGCGCTGAACGAGAAAAGCACACCTTACACGGAGCACTTCTGCTGCACGCCCTATCCCGGCAGCTTTCTGGAGCAACAGAGCACATCCCGGTCCATCCTGGCCCAGTACCTGTGTCCTCCTGTCCAGAGTTCCAGGTCCTGCCACCGTCTCCAAGGTTCGGTCTGCGTCTCCATTGTGTGCGACGCTGCCCTTACAATCCCATCTTCTCGATCTTCAACCTCCCTAAAACCGACCTGGTCGTTCGTTTCCTCCCCTCTCCCTCCCCTCCCCGAGTCCACGAAGCAGAAAGCGCCCCCTTCGACCGAGAAGCGCTCTGCTCTGCACCACCAACCAAACTCGCGCCTGCAGGGAATCCCTTCCACGACGACCCGCGTCGCTATCAACCCACCGCCGTCAACCAACCCGGCCTTGACACCACGGAAAAAGGGACACTGCCTCTCGTCCTCCGCTCACCGACCATCACGGTCTTCCCCGCGACCTCAATCCGAGCCGTCGCCTCCCCAAATCACCCCATTGAGTTCCAATTGGGGCTCAGTCACAACCCAACATGGCCGACACCGCCGGTTATGAGGCGGCATCGCCAGTCTCCCCAATCTCTCCCGTCTCCCCCGTCTTCGACAAGCACAGCTCCAAGATCAAGCGCAACGCCAGCACCAAGCAGCTCAAGCTCATGAACGGCCCCCTTTACCAGCAGGGCCACAACAACGTCAACGTCGTTCTCGTACGAAGGGTCAGGAGGAAAGATGACAGCGCCTGGAAGATGCTGAGCAGGTGGATGGTCGAGAACCAAGTCGGTATGTCTGCCTCTTTGTCCGCCTCCTTTGCTCCCAATTACCCCACACACGCGCCCAATTCCAAGCCACTGCCGGAGCAGCCCTATGTTCCACGGCAGACGATTGCTTCGAGACATTGTCTCTATGTGTGAGGTCGCAGACCATGCTAACGGTCGCTGCTTTCAGGTCTCTCCTTCAACCTTCTCGCCCTCCTCTTCCTCGCCCACTTCTGCATCCCCAAGGCGCAAGCCCACACGATCAAGTTCTTCACCCTCTCCTACAAGAACCCCGAGACGGGCCTGTATGGCGCCGGCCTCGGCGATGCCTGCCTTCTCACCTTCTGCATCATCCTCTTCACCGGCCTGCGCGCCGCGACCATGGAATACGTGCTGGCTCCCTTGGCCAAGGGTTGGGGCGTCTCGAAGCGCAAGGACCTGACGCGCTTCAGCGAGCAGGCCTGGCTGTTGATCTACTACCTGGTTTTCTGGCCTCTGGGCATGGTCAGTGGTCCCAATGGTATAGTTGCGCTACGCAGGCTGACATTTCATAGTACATCTACAAGACGTCGCCTTACTGGCTGAACCTGAAGGAGCTCTGGACGAACTGGCCCCAGCGTGAGCTGACCGGCCTGAACAAGTTCTACATTCTGGCGCAGTGGTCTTTCTGGCTGCAGCAAATCATCGTCATCAACATTGAGGAGCGCCGCAAGGATCACTGGCAGATGTTCACCCACCACATCATCACTTGCTCTCTGATCTCCGCCTGCTACGGCTACCACATGACCCGAGTTGGCAACTTGATCCTGGTCCTGATGGACGTTGTTGATCTCTTTTTCCCTGTATGTCTTAACCTTTTCCAATTCACACCAGCGTGCTAACAATGCGCAGCTTGCCAAGTGCCTGAAGTACGTCGGACTCAACACCCTCTGCGACTTCATGTTCGGTGCCTTCGTCGTCTCCTGGCTCGTCGCCCGCCACATCTTCTACGTTATGGTCTGCTGGTCGATCTACACCGACCTCCCCGAGGCCATTCCCGAGGCCCAGGCCTGTTTCTCTGGCAAGGCGCCCAACGTGGCCGGTCCCTTCCCTGCACCCGAGGGATCCATGACATGGATGCTCGAGCCCTTCTACAAGTTCGACGGTACCGTCTGTTTCCCGAGCGTGATCAGGTGGTCTTTCCTCATTCCCCTCCTCGCCCTTCAGGTCATCACCATTGGCTGGTTCTTTATGATCATCCGTGTCGTCATGAAGGTTCTCCGCGGCGGAAACGCCGAGGACACTCGCAGCGACGATGAGGGCGAGGCTGAGGAGGAGGCCGACTACGTCTACGAGGAGGCTCAGCCTCTCGAGCAGGAGGTTGGTGTCGAGGACCTGGACCTCAAGAGCTGGGAGCGCAGATCGGGCATCAAGAGGCAAGCGAGCGCCTCCGGCGTCAGCCTGCCCGGCCACAGCGATCGCAAGGAGCTTCTGGGCAGAATCGGCTGCGAGAAGCAGGTCGACTAAATCAGCATGATGGATACCGCAGTCTTCCATGAAGCATGAAAACGAGGCGTCACGGGGATGGGAGAAGACAAAGACGTCCGGATGTACAAAGCTGGTGTGGGAAGAAAGGAGTTCAGAGGCGATCGTACTCGGGCCGGATAGGTACGACTGCCGCATTACTATTTGCTAGAAATTCATGTGTGCCACACGCCTGGATGGCGGGCACCAACACAGGCATAGATGACATTTGGTTTGCTTTATCAAGACAAAAAGGGAAAAAAGAGTTGTGTGCGCGGGAGGTCCGGGAGAGGATCCGTCCCGTCGCATTGGGATCTATTAACACAGTCGGACGTATTGAGAAATGAACCAAAAAAGTATTTTGAGTTGATGCATGACAGAGTGCGATTTGATTGTGACTTTTGGTGACGTGTAGTTTGATGTAAGTGTATGTGATTGATAAATGTGCGGAGCCGCGAGTGGAGTCCGACGCCGAGTATCCGTGCCGGAAGCGGGTGATCGCCGGCGTGGGTTGGCGACTACCTGCCGCGCTGGAAGTCGGCTCATGAGGCGAAGCAGACGTATACTACCAGGCAGGCGACCTCGCAGACCCTACTTCCCTTGAAACCTGCAAGACCATCCAACTCTGCTTGTCTTCTCTAGATTGCTATATTTTGTCCCCGGGGGGCAGGATGATATCTTCAGGCCAAATGGGTCGGTATCTATGGTCGACAGCTTTTGTGCCTGCTTCCGATTCTATCAGCTTATGGCTTTGAGTCTCGGTTGTAATGCAACTCGTCAGTCAGCGGTAGAAGTTACGGGTGATGTGTGTCAACGGTTGTCTGTCTCTGTCTGGTTTCGTTGCTGCTGGTTGTTGATTGGGGGTGTATTTATAGGAGGGCTTAAGATGGGTTGAAGATAAGGTCGAGATTGGTTCAAGCTGAGGAGCTATGGTCTTTATAGTGGGTCAAGGGATTGATGCTGGTGACATTGATAAACATCAAGACGAAACCATGATTCATTGCCGTTGACGAATAGTCTACTAAAGAGCGGTGCTTTTATTGATGAACGGGGCCTCTCTCAACATTCTTAGCGTCGGTCGTAGGTCCTGGCGGCTGGGGCTCTAATCTAATGAGTATATATATGAGAGTGTGCACTTGAATTTGTCTTCCGACAACCCAATGCGTTGGTATTCTCTACATTCGGCCATTGTGGCAATCTGCTTCCATCAAGCCTTCGGGGATACCATGAACAGGCTGGTCGTATTTTGCAAGCTCGTTGATGAATTTCCTCCGGGAGAACTCGTCTGTCTCTCAGCGTTTCTTTCATCCGGTAGCTTTCAGTGAGTATTCTGCATGCGTTACGTTCGACTACAAGTTTTCTATCTTGGAGACTTCGGATGAGGGGTGGTGATCTCTGTGGTGGGTGATGGGGGACGGATGCTGCTGGAGCCAATACACATCGGCGACAAACACCGATTGCCTTCAAAAAGAGTCTGGTAAAGAGCGTGCTATGTTATAGGTGAACGGATGTAGGCTCTTCTGGCGCTGGTGGCACTGGGGCAGTTGCGTTTGGTGTAAGCCCCAGCGGTTGAGAGCTACGTCAGGGGAGGAATATATAAGGCATCTAGGTGGTGCGCACTTGGATTTCGGGTTTTGACAGCCAATTCGTGGCGTGAAGCGAGGTTTTTCCTATCAACTCATACACTGCTGTCGAGAGGACCGTCGCCAGAGCGGGCACGGCCGGACAAGACCATTAGGGGTTTCTTTCGTCGGCACACGTCCGCCCAATTCTGGTTTTTCCGTCCAGTAGCTTTTAGTGAGTATTTCATGAGTATCACGCTCGATTGCACACGTTTCAGCTTTCCATATGGGAAACA